>CM055403.1:57180609-57217460 GCA_029228625.1 Pseudolycoriella hygida | reverse complement strand
TCTCTCTCAAAATAACGTCACTAAGTTTCTTATTCAAATTATGGCACTACTTTATGACCCTCTTTTAAAAAATTGTTAATTTTACTGCCAATGACACAATTTTCAACTCAAAATATTTTTATCTTGTAAGAAACAAACGTTTGACTTATCATTAATTTTGCTCTTCTCTTTTTTTTGCAGGAAGTACTACACACCATAAGCAGTCCGCATGGCCAAGTTCAAAGAATCGTGATATTTAAGAAAAATGGTGTACAAGCTATGGTTGAATATCCTTTACAAATGCTATGAAATAATTTACTTTGTTATCATCCACTTATCAACACAAAATGACAAATTTCCTTTCCAACAAACCAAATTTCACGATTTCACCACGAAAACATTTTTCTCTAACAAAGTATCGACTTTATGTTTACCAAACCATCGCAAAACGATTAAATGTTTCCTATTGAAATAGGGGGGAAAAAAATAAAATATAACGCAACCAACACAAAGCCCAGTAGAAACCAATTTTAATTGCTCTTAAAATAACCTTTTCAGTATTTATAATGGAGTAGATTAATGCTTAATTGCTATTTCGTGTATTCGCCATTTTGGTGTACACATTGTTTCGAATCTTTATCAAAAATATACTCCAAAATGGACACATAATTAACATTCAATTCTCCCCCAAAATGCATGCGAAATAGGGTTTGTAATTTTAATTTTTGAAAACAGTTTTCGCAGTTTCGCCGAGAACTTTTTCAATTGTTTGCGAACAGGGAATTAAGCGATTAGGTAATAGTTTGCGATCTATTTGAAACATTTATTAAACGCTGTGTGGTTGCTTTTCTCTATGGACTGAAAGCTATCCACATTCAATGAAAATTTACATTAACATAACTAGTTTTTAATTTAATTAGCTTCGATGTTTTGGTATTTTAGCTAAATGTGTTTTTGTTGGGTGTATGCATAGGCGCTGCTCTAGAAATGAAGGTAGCGGAGTGGGTGGTTGCTTCGTCGTTTATTCGACCTCAGTGCACAGAAACTAGATCCTGAAACTCAGATCGAATCTTGTACCTTCCTTGTCATGAAGAGCCTCAACTTGTGTAGGTGCCAGCCCACAATGTCCTGTTATTGCTCCTTCTACGCTCCTTAAACGATTCCGGTTCATCCCGAGCCTGTTTCTCGTTGGGTTTAGGGAAATAGCCTTTCATGTGCATTTTTCCGCTCCACCCAGTTCTTTAGCGTTTTAACGCACAGTAATTGGAGCATCGGCAGGCACGGTTCGAGTTGTTGAGTCTGTTTATGCCCAGACCAAACTGACCCATGAGGCGGAGGTGATCTTTACACTTTTTCAGAAGCCTGGAGGTCGTGGTAGGTGATACGACTGTCCTAATCACCTTCTTAAACAAATGAGTACGCCAACCATCTACAAGTCTTCTCTGGCCGGTAACATGGCGAACCGCTATCGTTATCGTTACTGGCAGAAATTAGCTTTGAGAAAATATTTTCTCAAAAAGAATCTCTGATTGCCAGTAGCATCCGATCTCTGAGTATTATAACTGCCGTAATTTGCATAAGAAACTTAGTGACGTCATTTTGAGAGATCTCAAAATGTCATCACTAAGTTTCTTATGCAAATTACGGCAGATATGGTCACGTCCTTGCATTCCATATCCTGTCCCATGGCTAACGGAATTTCCTTCCAGCATTAAACGAAATCTGAAAGATTTTTCCTGGTGCGAACTTCTGCGAACACAAAACCTTTTGCCCTTTCACATTCTTTAAGTTTAATGAAATTATTTAAATCCTCTACGTATTCATTGCCAAAATACCAAAACCTCATTGAAAATCGTTGTAAATCCATCCCATCATCTTATCAATTTCATTACTTGATATTATGAGAATACAATCTGTAAACTTGCGTTGATTTCCAGTTTTGTTTGTTTCTCATTTCTCATTTCTTACTTTAAGTCTTTTTAATTCTTTCCTAAGATGTTTGGTTTCAACGACCGCTGCTATAATCCAAAACTTAATCCTTTTTGTATACTTTAAATTCACCCGTAGGTCTGTGTCTCGAGCATATTGTAAATTGCTAAAATCAATGTGTGCGAATGGCATTTTTACTTGTATGAGTTTCAATAGTATGCGTTACTATGACAGATAGATGCCGCTGACCGATACAAGCAAAATTTGTAAGTCAGAAACAAAATGTTCGCAAGAAATTCACTCGAAATGGAAATACACATTGTAGACTACACAATTACATTTGTATGCACTTTTATATCATTCGGGCATATAATTAGCCATTTATATACCTGAAAGTAGGGGTATAATGACCATATTATAGTCGAGTTTCATACAAACTGGGAGGTATATAATAGGCATATTATGGTCGACTAGACTGTAATTTTCGTTATAGTCCGACTATAATATCATGACGTGAAATCTCAAAGGAAATCAAAAAAAAGCCACAAGTCAAATGGCGAATTATATGCCCGAATGATATAAACTAACGTATTAACCAAGGGATAAATAAATTGATTATAGTCTCCGTACGTGAATATTCCTGGGGGCATAGCCCCTCGGATATTGACTTCACCTCGACTATAATCGCGCCATTATATCCCTTGGTTAATATTAATGTACCGTACATGTACCGTCTAATGCTTTGAAAGAGTAATATGTCATTGAGGACTCTTGCAAAGGTTCAGACGGTACAAAAGCACATTTAATGATAACGATAACGATAACGATAAATGTCGTATTAAACGTCCAAATTTGGACTCATAAATTGGACATTAACGTTTATTTTTCCGCCTAGAGGGATAAATTCCAGTGTCTAGACGGATAAATAACCAACCAAAGCAGAAATATTTAATTAAAAAAACACTGCCTCGACCGAGAATCGACCACGGGACATTCCGCGTCATAATCAACGATGCTCAGCACTGCACCACACAGTTCTCGAATACACATGAATTGCGAATTGCATTTCTTCAGCTGTGCTCTTAATTACACTAGTGTTAGGTGAGAAGAGGCGCGTGTGTGTTAGTGTCTCTCTCGTAATTTACTGATTATGTTGAATTCGCTTTGCGGAGTTTTTTTTTCGAATTTGTTGTATACGTGAGGATGTTTTTATCGTAATTTGTTATTAAATGTGATGAACCGAAAGTATTTACAAATTTATTCTAAAATATTATTTTGTTTTTTTCTTATTCCCACATTTCTTCGTTTATACTTTAGACTTTGTTATATTGTTATAGAAAAAATTGTCGACGATCAGAAATTGAACCCCAGATCACGCGATTCAAAACAAGCAGACTATGGCTCGCTCGGCCATCAGTGTTGTATTTAATGTTCGACATTATCGTCGCTATTACAATAAAATATTGTACTGACATAGAAGAGAAAATCTCACCTTACCGTACACGTGTGTATTACACACATACTTGTTCGCTTACGCTCGCGAGTAGTGTGTAATACACACTTGAACGGTAATCTTCGTTTTTCTATTCGATGTCAGTAAATCTATATTATAACACTCGGGGCTATAATATTCATATTATAGCCCCCAAACTGAAGTTTGAGGCCCTCGTGTTATAAAATATCGTATAACACACGGGTTGTAATTTGAGATCTCGTATCTGGGAGGGTTAAAGAACCTCGTATCCTCCCAGATACGAGATCTCAAATTACAGTCTTTATGTTATAATATACTATTTTCAAATACGCGCGTCGTTCGGATGTCAAATTAAACATCTTCTGCTCTATGTTGTCGTCCCGTTTTCGCTTATGTGATAAAAAAGAAAACACACTTGTCACGCTCTCGGTTAGCCTGGACTGCTTCGTGACAAGTGTGTAAAGTTTATTAAATAACGACTTTTATGTAATTTACGACAGAGGGGCGTATACGCCAGAGTATGTCGTCCTTTTTTTAAAGCGCAACCGGACCGAACCACCGAACTCAGTCTGAAAAGAGATTTAGGTTCGTGTGGGGTTTTCCAAAGTTTCCGGCGTCGCGTCGTTAGAATAAACTAAAATATCTGTCAAGCGGTAAAAATCCAATTCGAAAAGAAAATTCAAAATTTTCTTGGAAATTCAGAAAAATCTTCAAACTTAAAAAGGAAAATCCTTGCAAATCGATGAAATTTAAGATCAGGACCTTCTAGTCGATTCCGGAAGGCAGCCCGGTGCCGAAAAATCCCTTGGCAATGTTGGATGACGATAAATGTTCCCTTGGTTCCGACTCGGCACCAGGCTGCGTACTTGAAAAGTATTAGCAGCCTTACAGAATACAGCAAAGTGCCGAAAATCTGTTAAAGTCATTATTGCGGCAATAAGGAATATTATACGTCATATAAATTTCAATTTGGCACCAAGCTGCTGCTGCCATCTGTGTTCACAGTAGAAAATGTTGAATAGGCAGCCTGGTGCCGCTTTGAAATTAATGCGACATATAATATTTGTAACTGCGGTTTCGATGACATTAACAGATTTTTAGCACCAGGCTGCGTTCTTTATGGTCACTCTAACTAAGTGGGCAACCTGGTGCCGAGTTGGAATCGAGTGCATAGCATTGTACTCGCTTTCCACTGCAGCATTTTCATAGGAATTTTTTTGGCACCAGGCTGTCCAGCTTGAAATGCAGACCTCTGTTTGTTGCAATTTTTCTTCATGAAAATGTTCTACGAGGGGCACCCTAAAAGTTTCGGGAATCGGCTATTTCTGATGCGTAAAAGCATTTCATTTGTACATATTCGAAAACTTCAACATTTTTTAAATTGTTTTGTCAACATAACAACAGAGAAAATTATTTTTATTATTTTATATATTTATTATTAATATATATATAATTAGTTGGGGAATATTTACAAAAATGTCTGTCGGCCATTTTTGAAAATGGAAGATTTCTTTTTCTATTGTACTGTTTGTTTTAGATTTTTTTGCGCTGCCCAGAATTTTTTTTACAAATATTTTTATGTATGGATGAAAAGTATGATCCATCTACATGCGTAATAATTGATATTCGCCGGCTTCAAACTTTGATAGGTGTTAGTAGTGGACCAAATCGAAAACATCGTCATCTGACTGATTAAAGGTTCCCCAGACTTGTCTGAAGCATATATTTTAATGACCTATAGTTCGTTGCTCGTACGTTGGACTCTCAGCTGTCAGAAAAGTTAAAATTCATGTACAATAGTTTTGAGTTAGCAGATAAAATCAATCTTATCTTAGTCGGTGTCCTTTGTGAGACTCTGTAGTCCCTACACAATTTCCCAAAAAACTTTCTTAGTATTTATGGTATTACTACATGTTCCAAACTACAGACCCTCAGTATCTATACTGAAAACCAGTGAACCCAGTGACAGATGACAAATGTGCCATGAGACTCGCAAAATGTGATCTCAAAGTCAGTTTTCAGTAACAGGCCTTTATCGGATTTAAATTTCTCGTGATTCCCTGTCTCAGACGTTGAATAATTTGAAACTGGAAAATTATGGATTTTCATAACTGAACCATAAGCTTTTATTCCGCAAGGAAACAGGCCATGTTATATCCCAAATTCGGTGTTAAACTTGAATCATTTGGTGGGGCCGCACTCCTATTGGAATTTCATGGGAAGCTCATTCTATTTATTTCTCCCGAGATATGTGATGACTCTGTAACAGTTGCACAAGCTAAATGAAGTTTGAATGCTCATTTGACATAATCAAACAATTGCACTCACAAAGTGCGACATCTACATTCGAATAGTCTTACAACAACGAAAAGAAAATTCTCTCTACAACAGTGGGTATGCACAACAGGCCCATTGGAGGCTTAGGTGCTTAGGAAGGTTCGCTTTCCTTACCCACATTATCCTATCCTATCCTATGTGATGAATTGAGTGAGGATTTTTTATGGACATATTTTTGGGGTTATTACATCGAGAAAAGCAAGTATCACATCATTACTGACATCCAAATAATAGTAAAATTGATCTAAAATCGCTGAAAGCGTGAAATTTGAGAGCCACTTTATAGAGGTACGCCCTAGTACCTAGGTCTACTTTATTTTCTACCTGTTTTGGCTAATCTACCTAAAAAATGTTGAAGTTTTCGAATATGTACTTATCAAATGCTATTACGCATCAGAAATAGCAGATTCCCGAAACTTTTAGGGTGCCCCTCGTATACGACGATAAGATAAGGAGTTCAGGCATAGACAAAGGACTGGTCTAGTGCCTGAGCTTCTTATTTCATCGTCGCTCGCTTAGAACATTATCCTGTAGCAGAACTGCAACAAACAGAGGTCTTTTTTAAGAGACACCACCTTTGGAAATTTTTGAAAATCCTCCTCAGGAAATCATTGAAAATCCTCAGAGTATTTCTTTTTTTATAATTCTATATCAACGAAATATTTAAATATCAGTCCTTCGTTTACCAACTCAAAATATTTCATTAGAAAGTTTTTCATATTTTTTGAATATTTTATGAAATCAAGGGCTTGATGTTCTGGGTCGATAAAAATGTCAAAAAATGTCAAAAAAGCAATAACTGTAGGAGTTTGTAGGGATCAAAAGTCGTTCTATTCCAACTGTCAAGGTGACGTTTTAAACGTCAAAGCTACAGAGCAGACGAGCAGTTAAGGAAAAGTTGCAAAATGCTTGTGTCATTAATGTTAATATATTTTACTCGTTGCCCCACCGAGAACTTGTCATTACATGCATATGTGCACTCCCCGGAAGTTAATCATTACATTAGGGCCCGCACAGGAATTTTCTCACTACATGCATATCTGGGCCATTCCAATCAAAAGTTGAAAATAAAAAATTGGATGACCTGGGAGCAACGTTTTCCGTTTAAACAGTTGGCCTGACAATGTTTTTTTGTGTGAGAGACTTATAGATAAGGTTTTTCCTGAAAAATGTTTCATACATCACAACTCTCGCATCCTTGTATGATTCAGGGGGTTGACACGGTTTCCAGGTCATATAAAAAATTCATTGCATCGAATTGCCCATTAATGACGCGTTTTCGGATGGGACACTGAGTAAAACTTTATACAGTGGGGGTTGCTTAGTAAGTCATCCATTCATCCATTCATCCATTCATCGTGACCCTCGCAAATTCATTCGTGTATTTTTAAGCAACTCGCTTTAAAAACTGTTTTTTGACTCTTGTAGTTGTATACCTCGCCTTCGGCTCGGGATTCAAACTCTACACTCGTCAGAAAACAGTTTTCAAAGCTTTTTGCTTCAAAACACCCTCTTGAGTTTGGTTCATTTCACAAAATTCATCCCTCACGTAATGACTTCCGCACCCCCATCTACTATAATAAAAAAAAAATCGAAAACAAAAGAAAAATCTATTTATTTATCTAAATATTTGACGTTTCAAATGTCATTTTGACATTAGCAATAGATCCCAATATACTCTTCATTTATTCAATAAAAAAAATCCTTTCCGATGAATGATTATTAAAAGCGCGCACATAATTGATTCTAAAGTGAAAGTCGAACAGTATTCTGGTTAAGGTACTATGGGACAGCATTAAAACATCGAATATTTTTGACATATTGCTGGCTCCTGATATTTAACTTCAAGAGCTCTAATGAAAAGTAAATCTTGTGCAAATGTTACTCGATGGGGCGAATATTCTGTGTGATTCCCTTAACTCACTCGGGCGAATAGTCACTTCGTACTTCAAAATGGTTTCTTTGTTGAAAAATATGAACACTTTACAATCGATTCTAAGTTTCTGTAGCACCCAACATGTTACATTACAACGAACAGCAGATTCTCCGAAAAAAAACTTTTAATTCGAACCAATATCTTTGTAAAACTTTTAGTGCCAAAGTTTCCACTGAAAAGTTTAATTTTTACCCTCATAATAGCAGAAATTCATTTATATCAATAATTTGTTGTTGTTGCGAAGATACCCCATCGATAAAGTATGGAGTAAATTATGTGTCAGAAGGGGGAAAAATGACTTTTCGATAAACAATAATAGAACAAATCTTAAATTCCAAAAGTAACCGAATACACACAGTACAACTTATCGAATAGCTTTTTAAAAACTTGGAAAAGATATCTTTAAACATAAATTCTTATTACACAAAAAAAAAGAGAATAACGTATACCAGACACATACAATAAATCGATGAATACATGTTTGCCTTCTCCGACCGAGAATGAAATCGGAAAGTTTTATATTAACAATATGAATGCCACTTGGTGTTGGTTTTGGTATCTTTTTACAAAAAAAGCAGAGCAAAAAGAAATATATAATTGATGGCAGCTAATTTAAGTTTTGTTTACCCAAGAAAATGTTCTTTCATAAGCGATATCTTCTTAAATAATGAACCAGCTTGATGGCAAAATTACTTTTCTTTTGTATGATATTTAATAATCTTATGGAGTGAATTTTCCAAACTAAATGGGATTTTTGGCATGAGTGTTTGCTACAAATAAATTTTCCAATAAATTGATGTTTAGCAATTAGTAAAGAAAATATATTCTCGGGATCGGTTGTAATGCTGCAAATTGGGAAAAGATAATTTTAATTGAAATCGGAAAATTTATTAGAATTGAGGTGGTTACTTGTTATGCAATGAGTGTGTGTGGTTGAAAGATATATTGAAGATGTGCATGGTTTGTGAAAGATTATTAAAGTTAAATTTGTTTATTTAGGCTGGTCCGTTGTTTATTTTACATTTGGGAATGATGATTGCTTCATAATTAATTTCGTCATTCGTCTGGGATTATATCGAAGTTTGCGTTGTTTTTAACCCATTCGCTTTATGTATTTGATTGTGTTAGCTAAAACGGAGACATGTGTCACTGAAACCCCCACGAGTTATTGCTGTGACCTTTCGTTCTATATGCTCTATATGCTTAGAGAAAAAAGTAGTTGAAGTTTACTGTTTAATATAAAATTTATCTGAAACATTGTTTTCATTGTTACTGCACAATGAAATATTGTCGCTATATTTAAATGCTTTTAATTTTTAGTGTACGTGACCTCAGAACCTCCTTTCTCATTTTCTCTTTAGTTAGCCGTCTGCGCTGATCAAAGCAACTGGCATGATCAAACGATGCGAAAGCGCTAGTGATAGTGGAGACCAAGGAGAAACTTAATAGAAGAGAGAGGGTTCAGAAGCAAGTTTTAAAGCATCTCAGAGTTAATAAACCCTCCATGATGTAATGGCATCACTCTTCGAAGCCTGGAGTCACTGTCTTCATTCTACCCAACTTAAGATAGTCAAATTTTTTGTGATATAAGTTTTTGTGACATCACAAAAAACTTATCGATCGATAAATTTTTTGATGATGTCACAAGTATTTTGTGATCTCACAAAAGTTCGTCAATAATTTTTTTGTGATGAAAAATTTGTGATATCACAAATTTTTACCCCTTTTAAGTACCTGCAATTTTTTGTGATACATTTTTTATGATATCATTTATGTCAAAATTCCAGCTGCCTGTAACAAAATCCATGCATGTGACATCACAAAAATTTATATCACAAATAATTTGTGAAATTTCCATATCACAAAAATTTGTGACATCACAAAAGTTTGTTTCACAAAAAATTGTACGCTTCACAACGAACTTATCGACAGACTTGTGACATCACAAAAAAATTTATCGATCGATAAGTTTTTTGTAATGTCACGAATATTTTGTGATGTCACAAACAATTTGACCATCTCAAGGTGAATTTCATTCTTTTATAGAAAGCCATTGCCTTCGATTGTTGAAGTTTTTGTTTCTGAACGGGAAGATATTTGGGTATTTGGGATGATGTCCCGCAAGGATCTGTCTTCTCCTCGGTTCTATTTCTGATATATAACGTCACGCTCTAGAGGGAGGGGGATCTAGCGAAACATGACGGTCTTTGGAAATAAGGGTCAGACTTAGGCCAAAATGTGCGACGGGGGGCAGAGTTTTTTTAAAATTCCAAAAAATACCACGACGTAATACGTGAACGATGCACTAATGACGCTTACCTTTAATCACATCCATAGTTTGGCTGATGACGGTTACATCACTCAATAAAATTCAACTAAGCTCTAAAGCGTGAAATATGACAGATACTCTAAATTCGGATGTCACAGCCATTATAAAATTAAGAGTGTATGGTAGAATAATAAAAGACAAAATACTAAATTTGATGTATATTCGATGTATTTTTGATATATTTGTGACGTATTTTTGATGTATGAGTGTTGTAAAGGTTGTATTAGTGGTGTGTTGTTGTTGCTTTGGCATCTACATAACTTGAACAACACTAATACATTTTATAGGGTCATAGAAACGATCAGATCAATTAAAGACACGAATTGTCGGTAAAAATAAAATAATTTATTAGATTGCAAAAGCGTGTGACTTTGACAACTGACCAAATCAGAATGGTTATTTACATTACATCTGATATCTATATATTCTTAATTCTAGTTGACAGTCTTATGTCTAAGAGTATTTCATTTTTTCTTTTGATCTGTTGATATGTTCGATGCTATTGTTGGGAGGTTAACATGTTAACAGGTCCAACAAGCATAGTGATGATGTTTTGCGTTTTATGCGATCCAATTGGAATGGCCATCAGCATTCGTACCATGTTCATTGTCCCGCCATATTTTTCGTATGTGTTGTATGTCCAGTATAGCGACACCTATGGGGGATTAGTGGGGATACGTCAACGTTTTTCTCGACTAACAAATGCGCCAAGTCTATGCTCACGTGCATTGTATGCTGTTTGTGTATGCAGGGTTGTTATATGCTTGTGATGTCACATATGAACATTTTATTTCTGATACTTTTCGTTGCTCCACAGCAACTACCCAACTTATGAAGCTTGGGTGAACTTAGGGATGATCCTTTACATGTTTTTATCTCAGAAAAATCCTATACATCCCGGGGATCGAACCCGGGATTTCTGCGTGGAAGGCTAGTGCGTTCACCACTGCGGCATCCCATCCCAATATCCTTTACTTCATACAATGCAATTGTCATTTCAATTGACATAAAAATTAGATTCACTTTACCGATTACGCCTCTTCCTACACTCCCCCTTTAATAAAACATTTGTCCTCAAATGTTCACTTTTCCACTACCATAAAATTTCCCAATCGCACCGGACTTACCTTGAAAAGAGGTGGATTCATACCTTCATTTGCTTTCTCGATGCAGTTGATCGATTTCGCTTTAGCACCCATCGCCTTGTTTGGTTCGATTTCTGTACAATCCTGAGAAATGTGACCAATGCTGTTACATTTGAAACATCGCGTTCCCTTTTCTTGATCCGGACACGCATCTTGATTGTGACTTTTCGATCCACAGTTTTTACAACGTGCAGTTGCTGATGCTGATTTGACCTTGTGCATTGTCTCGTACACTTTCAGCTTGACTTTCAATTCATGTAGACTTTCCGCATCGTACAAAATTGCCTTTTCATTGCTTCGATATGATAACCCATCAACAATGTATCGCACCATGGATGGTTCATCAACTCTCGGGCCAATTTTCTTCATTTCGTAGAAAAATTCCAAGAGCGTCTCCGACGCTAATTTTCTCTTTAGCCTCAAATCTTTATGGATATCGTAACTTATCCTTTCCTTGTCGAACTCTTTCTTCAGCGTTTCTACTAATAATTTATAATCGATAACCGTCTTATCCGCTTCAACTGCGCTTCGCGCTGCACCTCGTAAAAACTTGCGAGCGTACAAATACATTTGCATTTCGTTCCATCTGTAGGTTTTCACTACGTCCTCGTAATTCTTGAGCCATTCATTTACCCACTTCGTGGTTTCACCAGTAAACTTTTCCAACGCATCTTCAACATCCTTGAATACAAAATTCGATGCCATTTCCAAAGAATCTTCAAATTCTTCGTCCTCGACGCCTGTCAAAATTCCTCGAAACAATTCCTCTGTGTTCTCCTTTACCAACGACGCTTTTAATCGTTTCACTAAATCAATTTTCTTTTTGTATGAAATTGATAATTCACAAGTTCGAAGTATTTTACGTAGTTCAGCGGTAGTTAAATTTTCGATGAAGTCATCCATAGGAAAAAATTTGCATTTGATTCGATTTCACAAAATACAACCACGATGTTCAGCTATTGTTCCATCCACGTGTCACCGATAAAAATTCTTCTAGAATTTTCCGTTCTTTTCCTTTACAGAGACTTTACTCAACACTTTGCAGCTTGATAGTTTTTAGTTCTCATCGAATTGCTTTTCCTTTACATAACTTAACACTTTGATTGTCCTTCACTCTTTACGGCTTATCGATCTTTTCACTTTTCAGCTTTACGACTTTTCAATTTTGCCAATTACTTTTCCTTTACTTTATTTATACTCATTGTCCTGGCCCACTACCTTGAGCCCCCATGTAGAAACGATAAGATCAATTAAAGACACGAATTGCCGGTAAAAATAAAATACTTTATTGGATTGCAGAAACATGTGACTTTGACAACTGACCAAATCAGAATGATTTGTAATATCCTTTACTCCATACAATGCAATTGTCATTTCAATTGACATAAAAATTAGATTCACTTTACCGATTACGCCTGTTCCTACACTAATACACCACCAGTACATCGATAAATTTGTACTTGTGATGTATTAGTGATGTACTGGTGTTGTACTGGTGATGCATAAGTGTTGTACAAGTTATGTGGATGTGTACGACACCAAAACAACAACAACACATCACTAATACAAATCAAAAATACGTCACAAATGCATCGAAAATTCATCGAATTTAGTATTTTGCCCTTCATTATTCTGCCATACACTGTCGGCATAACAATTTGAATAAAACTCCTCAAATTTTCGAAAAATCCATACCCAAACATGGAGTCCTTTTAATGGTCACTTGAAATTATGTTTCAGAAATCGAATTTTCATCTAGGAATTTATTACGATCCCTTGGTGCCAAATTAATATTTTCGTTTAATGTTCGTAATTCAACAGAATTAGACATCCAATCCATTTATTTTAATTTGGACGAGATCTGCTTTGTGGCTACGATTATTAAACACATTCCATCAAATCATAAATAATACTAACCGAAAGGACATGTGCCAAGGCAACCCTTAAATAATAATTTTCATTTTTTCTCCTCAACTTGCAAAGAATGTTTGAGTTATAAATAAAACTTTAGCAAGTAATGGATATAACCATATTTTGTGTTGTCTGCAATGACGACGATATAAAATGAAACATGGCCAATGTAACAATAAAGAAAATAAAGAAAAATAACGAAAAAAGGCTGGCGAGCAAAGATTATACAAGCTGCCGTATACCACATTCTTATGTAGGTATACAAATTCAGGAAATGGGAAAATTTGCACGTAAAGATAACAACTTAATTCGATTTAAAAAAAATTTCATCTCTAAAAGAATCTTGAGCAAGATATTAGGTTCATCATAAAATTTTATTTTCTTACATTAAATCAGTTGCTTTTTTCTTCTTGTGCATTATGTAAATTAAATCCCAATGCGCTAATTTGATAAAGCAATATAAACAAAGGAATGTATATTAATATGCAAAAATAACAACATTTCCGTCGGATCTTATGGGATTTATAATTTCTGAAATTTGCAGAAAACATAGAGCTGAAATTTATTACTGGGTTATTTATACCTCTGGGGGATGGTTATTGAGGTGAACTTTTCAATGAATCACAGGGCCGCTATAGCTTCTTTTGGCAAAAATCACTACTTTTTGGCCACCACAATCTTCGTCCGTGTCATGTTCTGTCTGCTTCTTCTAAACCCCCACTCCCTACATCTACCAGACGTCATATCTAAAAAAGGGGTTCTCAATCACTCCCCTACATCCTATACGCAGGTGTCATTAATGGTCGGAAAGATTTGAAGAAGTTAAGTAGCCCATTTCTAATTAAAAAAGTTTTAATTGTTTTTCGTGTGTCCGCCTTGTAATGGTACACGGAACAACAACAACGTATGGATTGAACTAGCATGTAAAAGGTCTGGTAAAACTTTGAACTCTATTGCTTCTTTCGGCACTTTTTCAGCTAACGCCAATATGTTTCCCTTTTGTGCACGCCCGGACTGGACTGGTCGAAGGGGCAATCGGGTTGGCCACTAGCTTTTTTCAGCCACACTCAACATTTTTGACATTTCCATTTTTAAAAATCACCCCGTTTTTGTTGAACATTTTTTGTACGAAGGGACATGCGCCTCTAAAATCCATCCCATTTTCTGTTAAACATTTTGTTCACAAGGAGCCTCAAAAATTTCGCCTAAGGCGCTAATAGCATTATTTATTATGTATCTAACAAATTCTATGTAAGATGACGCGTCGCTGAAAGCGAAATTGAGGCTGTGAGTACACTCAACTACAGTACTCACTGAGAATGCCATTTTCCCTCGGGGTACCAAATTGTTAGTCTTATAAACAACTTTGTGTCGCTACTCAATTCCTTCTCGTCCAACCTCAACTGCCTGGCCACCTCACTGTCCATTTCCACAGATCAGTAATAATAATAATCCCAATGGCACTGATTAGTCGGGAGCAGCACTGTTAAGTGTCTGGTTCGACTACCGGGGTGTTACACTAAGTAACTGCCACTTAGTGTGGACTAACCACGCTAGGGACCACATGCGTAACGTGTATTCCGAACCACGCCTTCGATTGAAGGATTATTTCTTTTACGATTTTGTCGCGTGCTAGTACATCTGGCAACACCTAAGCGAGCATCGAACAGATTCGAATTACAACCCTAAATTTGTCACTATTTTTTTGACGTTTACACACACCTTAACATGGCAGCTGGATAAGAACCTGCTTGTTTCGTACACAGTGCATCGAATATGGGTGACGTCATGCTTCGTTGTGTACAAATCGTTGCGATATTGCTACCCATTTATGAAGCTTGGGTGAGCTTAGGAACGTTACTTTCATGATAAACATTGAAGAAAAATCCTATACAGAATTTGTCCGCAGCGGGATTTGAACCCGGGTATTCTTTAGGCATGTCAGAAAAAAAAAAGTTTTTTCAAATCGATTCCTTAACCTCACACAAAATATTGTTTGACCTAAAAAGCACCAAAAATATATTTTTTAAATTTTTTGAAAAAAAAAATTGTCGGTGGTAAAAATCAAAAACTTCATTTTGCACTTTAAAGCGTCGTCAACGCCACCTATTTTGCCCAATGTTTCCAAATTTATTTTGCCTTGAAAGGCTCATTCATTACCTTTCCAACGATACCCCACACAACGAATTTGATGGAGAAATGAGTTTTATTCGATCGATTTTCCACTGGGATGTAATCATGAATTTGCTTTTGAAAAAGTTCAAAATGAAAAATTCTGAAGAAAATTCACATGACATGCTTGCACAAAAAAAAATTGTATAAAGCTCATTTCTCCATCAAATTCATCGTGTGGGGTATCGTTGGAAAGGTAATGAACGAGTCTTTCAGGGACAAATAAATTTGGAAACATTGGGCAAAATAGGTGGCGCTGACGACGCTTTAAAGTGCAAAATGAAGTTTTTGATTTTTACCACCGACAATTTTCTTTCAAAAAATTTTAAAAAAATATTTTTGATGTTTTTTAGGTCAAACAATATTTTGTGTGAGGTTAAGGAATCGATTTGAAAAAACTTTTTTTTTCGGACATGCTTAGTATTCTTGGTGGAAAGCCAGTACGTAACCACTGAGGTAACCCGTTCACAGATCAGTGTTAAAATACCATTTTCATCACTCGAACCACGAAATAGTCATTTACATCACAAGGCCTACTCATTTTCGCGTGATGTATTGAGTTTTTCATGCTTGCTAAGAGAACCGAAAGTACTTTGAGGCCCTCGTAAGTATTTTCGGTTCCTAAAAGAGAGCCAAAAGTAACTGATGTAAACAGCATGACGATTGCATCAGCAATTTCGTTGTGTTGCAAATTTGAGTTTGGGAAGTGAAAAACTACGATTTCCGTGGTTCTCGTGATGAAAAATTACCTTCGGCGCGGGCAGCAACTCTCGCACAGGGTTGAATTTTTATACTTTCATCCTTTGTGATCCAAATAACTATTGCTGGGGAAGACAATAGCCATTTTTAATGTAATTCCACTTCAGTGCTCTAGTCAGGGGGTTGACAGTCCTTTGTTCTGAAACTTGCAAATGCTATTCAGAGTGAAGTTAGCTAGCTGCAGTTGAGATCGTAGCTAACTTCATTACAAACAAATCAGCTGATTTTTTGAATTTATCAATGAAGTCAGCTGATTTTGGTAAATTTGTGAATGACATCAGCTGATTTGTTTGTAATAAAGTTAGCTACGATCCCAACCGCAGCTAACTTCACTCAGAATAGCATTTGCACGGTTCAGAAGAAAGGACTGTCACCCCGGTCACCCCCGGGCTCTAGTGCAACAACCAGTAACAACTTTCTCAATGCAAGTACAAAATCGCTTTCTAATTCGGGTCTGTCTGTATCTGTCGATACTAACCCCCAAATAAATGAAAATAAGTCAAAGTTAATTCACGAAAAACTGATTTATTTCATTGGATGTATGTACCAACAGACCATTAAATTGAGTAATGGAATGAATAGAGACGGCCATCAATATTATGGCACCGCACACGAAAAGCATTCGGTGTTAGTTATAGTGTGCGACTGTAATTTGAATAAAAAAAATGAATGGAATTATATACGAAAGTAATGAACGGGATCACAGAATTTCATTTTCCAGCTATTTGATGTTTTGTTAAATGGAATATTTGAGGAGATAAATTGTTGTTTTTTAAAATTCAGATCGATTAGCTGTTGTTAGATTCGGTGCTGTGACAATTTGTAGAGGTTTTTCAAATACTTACATCTTCGTTATCTAAAACAATTGTCCTCAATTTGTCCTTTCAGTTGGTACATCTAAATTTGTACTAGCACCAGGCATCCACACCAGATGTGTACTAAATGTACTAAAAGGTCAAAACAGCTAACATACAATAGTACACATCTGGTGTGGATGCCTAGTGCTAGTACAAATTTTTTTAGATGTACCAACTGAAAGGACAAATTGAGGACAATTGTTTTAGATAACGAAGATGTAAGTATTTGAAAAACCTCCACAAATTGCCACAGCACCGTTAGATTCTATGCTAAAGATAAGGATTACTTTTGAAAAAGAGACATTTGTACACTTTATTACTTAGAGAATTTTGATTAGAGTGAGGCAGATAAGTTTGTCTCTTTCTAACTAACGGTTTAGAGTAGAAGAACAAAAGTCGCGTGCCAGGCATCAAGAGAAATTTTTTTGGGAAAACCTTCTTCACAAACGTTGATCTACGTCAAATTATCTGCCAGAAAAAATACTCTTCAAGATGACGAGAATTTGGCTATTATGCATGCACACATAGTGTGGGGCCTGCCCTCATTCATAATCCTGGTTAAAATGCGGCCAAGTCCACCAGATGGGTGAGTGAAATTCTTGATAACTCATTTTTAGTTTTTTGCTTGTAACTTCAACAATTCTTCTTCGATACAGTTGATATGGGTGTCCTTGTAAAGCTACGGTTTTTAGCTATCTAGCGCTGTGTATTATGTACCCTATCATCCGTAAGAATTATTTCAATTTTAGTGAAGTTTTGAAGTTTTTTTTTGTGAAAAAACCAGCACTAGGATTAGGCTGATCGCCTAGGCTTGCCAATGACACCCATATTAATGCCACTTCATGGTAACAAGCGTAGTAGGGCGTTTTTTTAGTGGCAATTTCCAGAAAGGACCAACGACGTTTTGGTTTCAAAGATGAACAAACTTGTATTTTAGACTTGCCTGCCATGATGAGGCGAACCTAATATTGATTAAAAAACAGCTTGTAGTACTCACATTTATTTCTACTTGTGACAACATCAATTCACTGTTTACAATATTTTATCATATTATTCATTATAATATTATTAAATTTCGAGTTATTTTTCGGAGGGGGAGTCGCTAAAGCGAATGTGTGCCATATAGGAGAGGAAAATGATTGATTGACCGTTAAATATGGAATATTTTTGGGCAAAGAACAGAAGCATCTGTATTCTGTACTGTCAGATTATGAATTAGTTCCCATTTAAGGCACGAAATTTTTATTTTCTCTAGAACGAGTTAAGAATTAAAAATACTTTTTATTCACGTTAGCGTTTACATCGTGCGTCAAAAACACACATTTTATAACTTGTTGCATCTGCTTCGAAAGTTCACTTTGTGCAGTTGCATAATAGAAACTTGACTAAGCGGTTTGGTGTCACAAAACTGTAATTTTCTTCCAAACTAACTCAATTACGAATATAGTGAATCCAGCCACCCAACCATAGACAATAATGTCCATCGCAGGGATCTTGTCTTATTAACCATTTGTTCGTCTTCTCCATCGATAAAATATGATGCGGAAGAATTTTATTGAAAACACTGCATTTGAAAATCTCAAGACGGTCTCACATGCACTCTGCGACTCCAGTCTCCATTTTCAAATAAATCACTTAGCCATTTAATGGATTGATTTCGCCAATACTCACCATGAACTAGAATGGGATACTCCGAAAGTTTGTAAAAATCTTCCAGCGACTCGATTTCAGGATGCCTGAATGGTTGAGTGAGATAACTTTGGAAAATTGATAGAATAATCTTGACAATGACAAAGCCGCCAAACGTTAGCGGAACTATGACAAACGCTTCCACACGAAACAGCTTTTGGTATGCGATGTTTCCATTTTCGTTCAACAAAAATGTATTCAGAACAACTATCAATTGGAACAATAAAACTTTTCTTCTTTTTATGAAACACCTACAGTCAAGACGACCACTGCAGAAACTATTGTGACTGAAGAAATAATGAAAAAATAGTCATTGACTATTGTTGTTAAGTAGCTAGAAAACAAAGAAAACTGCAGGGCTTTTGGCACCACAAGTACCACTGTTGTCATCACCACCGGGTATAAATGAGAGTGATGCATTGAGATAGTCATGAATGACGGTATAGGCGAAACATCAATCAATTCAGCACGAAGAAGTTCAGCCACACTTCAAAATGTGGTTAGCGACTTAGAACGAATGTTTAGAGACTTAAATATATTTTCCCAAATTTCTTCATTAAGAGGAGTTGAGTAGTGAACTCCAAATTGATATTGTTGTGAACGTTAACTAGACTTGGAAAGATGTCATTTATCGAATCACTTCTAATCAAACCAGCACCATCGAAATTGAAAATATTTAACGAACTACACGAAGCGTTGCTAGTTGAGTCGTAGGCGAAAAAGGCATTTACGATTGCGTTCCTCCAACACCAGACCGAAATCTTCGCCAACTCTCTATATGAAATCACCTTAGGAAAGAAAATTCCAGTTTTTATTCTGTAGTTTCGTTTCTGAAGTTCCTTCATGCATATTAACAAATCCAAGAGTTCTTCAAAATTTGTACCCGCTGTCGATACAATTAAAAATGGATTTCTGCCGAGGCGTTCTCTCTCTATTTGTTTCAAATTTTCAATTCCTCTAACCTTGCGGTTAATAGTTTTAAAAACAAAAACGCTCTGGGTCGTTGGTTCGACATTATTTTTTAATACCAAAAATCGGTTTTGGTCAACCGTTGCATCCAGCACGAAAATGTTAGAGTCAAATTTGAAGTGATTGTTCAACTGATTTATTAAAATATGTTCCTGATATTGTGGACAAACTGTCCACAGTAAACTTATAGCGGTTAAAATCATTTCCGAATTGAAAGGTACTACAAAAGACAACTGACGCTGCTGACTGTTGACACACGCGTTGTTGCTCTTGGACTTTTCCATTATTTCGACAGTTGTAATTACTATATTGACAACAATCGCCCGATGAAATGATTGTTGCATTTTATGTCCAACACAAAACATTATATCGAACATCAATTTCTTGTTGAACACTCCCTTTTTCAATGTGTTTTTATAATAATTATAAAGTTAAGCCGGACCCGCACAATTCGTAAGACAAGAATAAATGTCGGTAAATCCTCACAATGATCAACATACTAAACGTTTTACCCCTATCATCATTTACCTTTGGAGATGAGCTCCGGGTCCTTTATTTCCAGAGGGAAAAAGTTTCTCTCATTGCAATTTCAATATAACAAACGCTCATTCTTCATTCCCTATGTCCACAAAAAGTTTCGGTTTTAAGTTGCCTTTTCGGGATTAGGATGTTTGGGAGAAAATATGAAATTTTTTCTCTTCGTCCCATTTCTTTATTTATTTGTTTATTGATGAATAAGAAGACTCGCGTGACAGAGGGGGGGCGTACAAAAAGTGCCGATTTTGGCATTTAGTCGACTAAAATAAGTTTGCATGCTTAGAGGCCAACCCAACCATAAATGACGTAGTACCGGCAGTTCTCAACGAAAATAGGTGGCAGCACATTCTATACACTTCACATTTGAAGCAGACTAACGTATTTGACAATTCTGACTTTTGGAGCAGATTATCTTCAGTTCATGACATCGACGTTATGCGGATAATAGATGTCCCACTTTTCTTCGAAAAAGGGTCTTATGCGTTTACCACGACGTTTGTAACCACTCAATTTCGACCGGGGAGTAGGTGGGGAGCATCGATCATGGTCCTTAGATGACGAATCAGCAATAAAAAAAATGTCCGTCCGTCCGTTACCGCGATATGGAGGAATTTTGAAAGCAAATATGTGAACGAACCCGTGTGCTGATGAATGAGGTCAGATGTTATTGTTTATTCTTTTTTATATTAACTCAATTAAACGAATTTAAATGTTTGAGTATTTTGTTTTTGGTTTAATTATTTTAGAAATAAATTTTTTTTAAATATTTGCGCATCCTACCGTAGAATGCACATAGTTTTAAGAATGAACAATCGATGACGTCCCTGACGAGCTCCCCCATCGATTTTTGTTCTTTTTATATTTCACGGGAAATATAAAAATGTAACTTTTGTCATCCTCAAAACTAGCGGGACGAAACGGCGTCTTTAGGCTACTTTAGGGATAACGTGATAGTGACAGAGACATTTTTTAATTTTTTCGTTTTCGAATTTACGCGTTTTTTATATTTTTTTGGACGAAAATACATTATTTTGGTTCCTCGATTTTTCTAAAAATTTTATTTTCAGCGATTTGTGAATAAACAAATTCAGAGAATTTAGGACGAAAGAAGAGCTTCAAGGATTAATGGTTAAAGAGGAACACAAGTGATCTTTGTCTAATTATTTGACTCTCACTCCCTGTCAATATCGGCAGGCTATCATAGTAGAACTGTACCAAAAGTATTAGATTCTATTTCCTTTATTTACGTTTCTTAAATGAGCTGAATAAATGGGAATTAAATTTGAAAGGTAATCAAAAAATCTTTTATGGGATTGAATCTGGGCACTGTCGGCCAAAGGGCCGCCGAGCTAGGGCCGTTTAAGTGGTTTTTGGTCTTTTGCACATAACTCGAGTAAATCGTTTCGGATTTTCATACTATTTTTTTTGTTTGAAAGAACTGGACATGGCCGACAATTTATGGAAGAAACTTTTTCAAATTTGAGTCCCTGGACTTAGCTAGGGCACTAAAACCGAGTCTATGCTAGGGCCATTCGTGTTTTTTCTACATAACTCGTGTAAATCTTTTCCGATTGTCATAAACTTTTTTTGTTTGAAAGATCTGGGCATGGCCGACAATTTGTAGAAGAATCGTTTTTGATTTTGAGCCCTTGGACTTAGCTAGGGTGCTTAAAACGAGTCTCGTCTAGGGCCCTACATTTTTTTGTACATAACTCGAGTAAATCTTTTCCGATTTTCGTAATTATTTTTTTAGTCGAAGGTCTATGAAAGCCCAACAATTTGTGCTTTTAACTTTCTTAAGATTAGGCTCTTGGACTTTGCTAGGGCTCAAAAAACTTGTCCCTACATGTTTTTTGTGCATAGCTAGAGTAAATGTCCTCAAAAAAAAAAAAAAAAAATTGTGATCGAAAGGTCTAGAAATGTCTCACATTTTATTGAAGGAATTTTTTGATAAGATGCCCTTGGACTCAGCCAGGACCCTGAAACTAGGCCCAACGTGTTTTTGTTTACATAAATCGGGCAAATCCTAACCGATTTTGTTGATTCTTTTTCGCTTGTCACATTGCTTTCAATATCGCACATTTGGAGTACCCTTCCAAACAGGCCCGTAGATAGAGCTTTGATTCAGGGGTGGCAAGTGGAGTGGTAATAGTGAGAAATTGCTTGGTACCTTATAGATTTTAGGGGTGGATTTACGTAGTTAAATGATAAGCGTAGTTAAATGAATACCCAACTGCGGGAAAGCCCAACGGTTTGAAGTTGTAAATGTTCTCTCAAAAATTGCTCTTATCAACTGCACTACTTTTCGCTTAAGGAATGGTTGTTCCTTTCTTCGTAAAAACGGATAAAATAAATAGCAAATTAACTCACAACTCACTCATTTTGTGATGTAGACAACGCTAAAGCCAATCGAATTGCGCAAAAGTAGTAGTTATATAAACGCGTTGATATTTAAATAAACTGGCACATAAATCCTTAACTCCTGAATGAATAAGATAATTGGGAAGAACGAACCCTGTACCTAAGCCGCCAATGGGCCTTTCGTGCGTAGTATGAATAAATAGTGGATTTTGTCAAAATTAGCTTCGCAGGAATCAGTTTTTTTATCAAACAATTCATGATTTCAATTGATCTTTTCAATACCGGAAATACCGCTATAAAAACCGGTATTGAAGTTTCAAATACCGAATACCGGTATTGTTAAAATGGTCCTTAGAAAAACATTACCGCAAGAGACCATTCCATTTTGTGCTCTGTCTAAATGGCCAATTTCATCGGGAACATTACTTTCATTTCATTCACTCTTAGTTAAGGTGGTCATATTTTAACTTTTATTTTTTTTTCTAAAGACCTGACCCCACAAATGCTGTATAATGGTCCCACAGATGTTTTGTAGCAGAACTTTTTTTTTAAATGCGATCTTCTTTTGCCTTTTCTCGAAAAACTTGTTTTAGGCGTAGTTCCATTCATTATGGCATAAACAATGTTTATTAAATATCAATGAATGTATACAGGTCGAAGGGAAACTTTTTTCGACTAATTATTAGTATTGAGATGGTACTTCAAAATGCTTGTATCCGGGAGATCACAAATATTTTAATGTGGTATAGGCACCTTCCCTACCCGACTATCAGTTTTCATATTGAAATTTCAACTTTGACTCCACTCAAACAACATTAAAATGATTTAAGGTTTTTTCAAAGAACGTAGGTAGATAGAGAATTTCATAACGAATTCAGGAAAGCAAACTGTTTTGAAATCGGTTGACACGTGGCTGACACACACCGATTTCACTGTGAGTATCAGGGGGTTCCAGAAAACAAAAGTGTCGAAAAGTTGGCAGACTTGGCTTAAAACAGACCTTTATGGTACCCTTATAAAAAGTCAATATAGGAGCAATCAGACCCGAGTGGATATAGGGGTCGCTCAAGAACAAAATGTGTGAAAAAAGACGAAAATCAATGAAAACGTAGACTTTAGCAAAATTGACCTTAACTAACAGATGATAACATTTCTTGTTAAGGGGAAATAGATGATTCCTCTTCAGAATACTTCAAAGAGAAGGGTTGAATGGCTTATTGGTGCATCTACACGTTTCGAGTGCGCTGAGAGTCAATCAATAAGACAATTTTATGATACCAGTGTTAGAGTCTTACAATCAAGTTTTCATGTTTTTAATCCACTCCTAACGTCTAGATGCACCAATAAACCATTGAATTCTTCTCTTTGGATTATTCCGAAGAGGAATCAGCGATTTCCCCTTAACAAGAAATGTCATCATTTGCGCCTTTTTTGCAATTTTCAAAAAGAAGTCTAAAAACAATGGCGGTGAGCAGAGTCGTTAATTAATTGAAAAACAGTTTGTAACATTCACATTTATCTTTAATTAAAACATCATCAATTAACATATGTTGAGTTCAGCTGAGAATTAAATTTTTTTTTTCGTTCAGATCGTGAGTTTTCAGTGAAAATTACAGCGTGCGCCAAAAACACACATTTTACAACTTGCTGCATCTTATTCCAAAGTCCACTTTGTGGAGTTGCATAATTGAAACTTTACTAACCGGTTCGGTGACACAAAACTATAATTTTCTTCCAAACTATCTCAATTACGAATATGATGAATCCAGCTACCCAACTATAGAGAATAACTTCCATCATAGGGATCTTGTTAATGTCAGCGTCATAGGTAGCTTTCTGATTTATTTGCTGAAGTTCTTTACCTAAATTTTCGTAAGATTCTTTTTTCCATTTCTCATACAATCCCGAACTTTTGGTTTTAAGAATCATATTGTTGAATAGATCTATAAATGGAAGTCCATCCTTTACTATATAAGCTGACATTGAAGTCGAAAGGCGACCATTAGCCGGAATGTGGTAACCTCTAACATTAAACTGATCTTGAAATTTGATTAAAAATTGGGCATCTTCTTCATCGACAAGATATGACGCGGAAGGATTATATTGAAGACACTGCATTTTAAAGTCTAAAGACGGTCTCACATGCACTCTTCGACTCCAGTCTCCATTTTCAAATAAATCACGTAGCCATTTAATGGCGTGGTTTCGCCAATACTCACCATGCACCAGAATGGAATACTCCGAAATCTTGTAAAAATCTTCCATTGACTCGATTTCAGGATGACTGAATGGTTGAATTAGATAACTTCGGAAAATTGACAGAATAATATTGACAATGACAAAGCCTCCAAACGTTAGAGGAACTATTACAAACGCTTCCACTCGAAATAGCTTTTGGTATGCGATGTTTCCATTTTCGTTCAACAAAAATGTATTCAGAACATCAACTATCGATTGGAGCAATAAAACTTTTCTCATTTTTATGAAACGACCTACAGTCAAGACGACCACTGCAGAAACTATCGTGACTGAAGAAATAATGAAAAAATGGTCGTTGGCTATTGTTGTTAAGTAGCTGGAAAAATCAGAAAACGGCAGGGCTTTTGGCACCACAAGTACCATTGTTGTCATCATCACCGGGTATAAATGAGAGTGATGCATTGAGATAGTCATGAATGACGGTATAGGCGAAACATCAATCAATTCATCACGAAGCGTTTGAGACAAACTTGAAAATGTAGTTACCGACTTAAAACGAATATTTAAAGATTTAAATATAGTTTCCCAAATTTTTGCATTAAAAGAAGTTAAGTAGTGAACTCGAAATTGATATTGTTGAGAGCGTTTAGCTAAACTTGGCAAGATGTCATTTAGCGAACCACTTCTAGTCAAACTAACATCATCGAAATTGAAAATATTTAACGAATTATACGAAGCGTTGCTAGTTGAGTCGTAGGCGAAAAAGACATTTACAATTGCGCTCCTCCAACACCAAACCGAAATCTTCGCCAACTCTCTATATGAAATCACCTTGGGAAAGAAAATTCCAGTTTTTATTCTGTAGTTTCGTTTCTGAAGTTCCTTCATGCATGTTAACAAATTGATGAGTTCTTCAAAATTTGTACCCACTGTCGATACAATTAAAAATGGATTTCTGCCGAGACGTTCTTTTTCTATTTGTTTTAAATTCTCAATTCCTCTAATCTGTCGGTTAGTAGTTTTATAAACAAAAACGCTTTGGGTCGTTGGTTCGACATTATCCTTTAATACCAAAAATCGGTTTTGGTCAACCGTTGCATCCAGCACGAAAATGTTAGAGTCAAATTTGAAGTGATTGTTCAACTGATTTATTAAAATATGTTCCTGATATTGTGGACAAACTGTCCACAGTAAACTTATAGCGGTTAAAATCATTTCCGAATTGAAAGCTACTACTAAAGACAACTGACGCTGCTGACTGTTGATCGACGCATTATTGCTCTTGGACTTTTCCGTAATTTCGAATTTCGACCGTTGTAATTACTACATTGACAACAATCGCCCGATGAAATGATTGTTGCATTTTATGTTCAACACAAAACATTAAATCGAACATTAATTTCTTGTTGTCACACCCTTTTTTAATGTGTTTTTAAAATAATTAAAAACGACAGGGTTAAGTCGGACCCGTACGATTCGTAAGACAAGAATAAATATCGGTAAATCTTCACAATGATCAAGATACCAAACGTTTTACTCTCTATCATCATTTACTTTTGGAGATGAGGGAAAAAGTTTCTCTCATTGCAATTTCAATATAACAAACGCTCATTCTTCATTCTCTATGTCCACAAAAAGTTTCGGTTTTAAGTTGCCTTTCCGGGATCAGGATGTTTGAGAGAAAATAGCTTTGTGTTGCTGTACGTAATTCCTCCTTATTGAATTCAACCTCTGCAAATTCAACTGCGTTGCCAATTTGTTCTTTTCGTCCCATTTCTTTATTTATTTTTTATTGATGAATAAGAAGACTCGCGTGACAGAGGGGGGGGGGGGGGGGGGGGGGGGGGGGGGGGGGGGGGGGGCGTACAAAAAGTGCCGATTTTGGCATTTAGTCGACTAAAATAAGTTTGCATGCTTAGAGGCCAACCCAACCATAAATGACGTAGTACCGGCAGTTCTCAACGAAAATAGGTGGCAGCACATTCTATACACTTCACATTTGAAGCAGACTAACTTATTGACAATTCTGACATTTCGAGCCCTCTATGACACTCCATACAAAAAAAATGGTCTTGCGATCAGCGCCAACGGGTTGACGTTTGAAAAAATTAAAAGTTTTATATTGTGATTTGTGCAAACTGTCATGTTTCAAACAAAATTGACAGAATTACGGTTTTCAAAATTTGATTGATAGACGTCACTAACTTCACTGCAAACATCATTGGACAAACAAATGTCAAACGTGTTGTGAAATTTGAGAAAAATGAGGTTATTGTTTCAATAAGATATGGAATCAAACATATTTTTATTTGTTAGTCACTTAACAACTCCACTTCAGCGAACAGACTTTCATTTGTTAGTTAATAATAACAAAATTGTAGGTTCCAAACTGGAATAGGACAACGAAATAAGGAAATGCGAGTCTTGAAACACATTTTGGATCCCAAGCACCACTAGCCACAGAATACTTGTAAATAATTTGTAAATAATCCAAATTTAGATACCTCGCAGATCCGTGAATTTTTTGTTACATTTTCGTAGTCGAATTTAATCCGCGTTGTCCGATATTTGACCTTATTTTTACAATTATGGACAAAACACAGTACAGCCATTACGCACAATAAAAATCAAAATAACCGTCGGTTTTTTCGTGTTTACTTTTCTCTGCGACAAAATGATTTGGTGCTACAAATCGACTCGGCCATTGTTGTCCGGCATAGAGGTTGTTTAATTTCATAACGAATTCAGGAAAGGAAACTGTTTTGAAATCGGTTGACACGTGGCTGACACACACCGATTTCACTGTGAGTATCAGGGGGTTCCAGAAAACAAAAGTGTCGAAAAGTTGGCAGACTTGGCTTAAAACAGACCTTTATGGTACCCTTATAAAAAGTCAATATAGAAGCAATCAGACCCGAGTGGATATAGGGGTCGCTCAATAACAAAATGTGTGAAAAAAGACGAAAATCAATGAAAACGTAGACTTTATCAAAATTGACCTTAACTAACAGATGATAACATTTCTTGTTAAGGGGAAATAGATGATTCCTCTTCAGAATACTTCAAAGAGAAGGGTTGAATGGCTTATTGGTGCATCTACACGCTTCGAGTGCGCTGAGAGTCAATCAATAAGACAATTTTATGGTACCAGTGTTAGAGTCTTACAATCAAGTTTTCATGTTTTTAATCCACTCCTAACGTCTAGATGCACCAATAAACCATTGAATTCTTCTTTTTGGATTATTCCGAAGAGGAATCAGCGATTTCCCCTTAACAATAAATGTCATCATCTGCGCCTTTTTTGCAATTTTCAAAAAGAAGTCTAAAAACAATGGCGGTGAGCAGAGTCGTTAATTAATCGAAAAACAGTTTGTAACATTCACATTTATCTTTAATTAGAACATCATCAATTAACATAGATGTTGAGTTCAGTTGAGAATTAAATTTTTTTGTCCGTTCAGATCGTGGGTTTTCAGTGAAAACTACAGCGTGCGCCAAAAACACGCATTTTACAACTTTTCGCATTTGCTTACAAAGTTCACTTTGTGGAGTTGCATAATAGAAACTTGACTAAGCGGTTTGGTGACACAAAACTGTAATTTTCTTCCAAACTATCTCAATTACAAATATGATGAATCCAGCTACCCAACCATAGAGAATAATTTCCATCATAGGGATCTTGTTAATGTCAGCGTCAAAGGTAGCTTTCTGATTTATTTCCTGAAGGTCTTTACCTAAACTTTCGTAAGCTGAAAAAAGCCAGTGAGCACAATCAGGCCAACCGAGAACTTCGTCGGAAAATAATGCGTTCGGCCAAAGGAAATCTAGGACTTTCAGACAAAGATCGAGCTAAAATGTTCAATTGCTTTTCTTCTGATAACGAGAGAGATATAGGTGATGTGATGCCAACAAATATTAAAATCGAACCGACAAGCAGAATCTTGTTGCGAAAAAATGAGCCAGACGGTTGTACGTTACGATGTTGACCAAATTCAATGGCTGTGTAATTATGGATGATGGAACATACGTGATATTAGATACGAAGCATTTACCGGGAAAAAAGTTGTGTGTTTCAAAGAATTGTGATGATGTTTCAAGTCGACACAAATATGCACCGCTTGACAAGTATGCGGAAAAGGTTAAAATATGTAGGCAATTTGCTCGTGTGGTCGCAAAAGCAAAGCGTTCGTGACAGATTCAACAATCAACTCAGATGTCTACATTAAAGAGTGCCCACAGAAATGGCTTTTGCCATTCATTCGACAGCACAAGTCTTCCACGAATTCTTGCCAGACCTGGCTTCGTGCCACTACTCGATGGTAACGGAAAAATGGTTTTAGAAGTCATAGCCGAAGAGCGTCAATCTCCCTAACTGTCCACAGTTCCGGCCAATCGAAATATACTAGGCTATTGTTAAGGGTAAATTGAAGAAGGCAGGTGAAGGAACGTTGAAGGAACGCGAATCACGTGGACTAAAAACGCTGGAAATGTCGGTTCAATCGTTGTGCAAGCCCTGATTGTGTTCATCAACAAAAATGTCCCTGAATTTATTCGTTCGAAGGACATCAAATTCCAAATTTATAATTTTTGTGTGCCTTAACCCTATATGTAATTCATAAATAAATTACAGACTCATGGTATCATTATTTCATAGTTTTTTTTCGAATTTACTTTGTTCCGATTTTCGTCTGTGCATGCTTTATCTGTTGTTTTGGTAAATTCAGTGTAAAATAAAATTAGATTGCGCGACATCAAAACAAATTTTTTTTTAAAAATTTGTTCTACAATGTTTTCATTTGTACGTATTCTTTCAAATTAAACAACCGCCCGAGATGATTTCCAAATTTATTTTCAACTTGACACGGCACTGCTCACCGTCAGATCCTCTAGCTCTGTTGATAGATGAAGTCTCCTTTTAACGTTTTATAATTGCCCATACAGTCGCTCTTGGCATTTTCAATGATTTCCCGATCGATGAAATCGATGCACTTAACTTTTCTATGAATTTGTGCAAAACAAGTTTTCGATTTTCAAGTTCCATTTTGTGTACTGTCGAGAAGCCAACTTTATAATGTGACTCTGTAACAGAAAACAGTTCTTTAGAATTACAACAAGTGAAACAAAACTTAGGACATTGATCTACTACTAATGTATTAGTGTTTCATTGAATTGTGTGTGTTCCGATTTTGGTGTGTGCATGTTTTATCATCCATTTTATTTTTTTCATAAATGTCATACGCAAAGGTGCATTTTGATGATAGCCGATCAATAATGTCAATATATCCAATGCATTCATAGCGCAACAACATCGACGTTGCAATTTTTTTAGTAAAGCTGTCATTTTTACACGGCTTCGGATTATAATTTGGTGTCAAAACAATATCACCAGGAACTGTTTCTTTCACATTTTGTAAGGAAGATAAAATGGTGTTGCGCGACATAAAAACATAACTATTTTTAAAAAAGTTGTTCTACAATGTTTTCATTTGAACGTATTCTTTCAAATTAAACAACCGCACGAGAAGATTTCCAAATTTGTTTTCAACTTGACACGGTCTTATCATCATTTTACTTTGGAGATGAGCTCCGGGTCCTTTATTTCTAGAGGGAAAACGTTTCTCTCATTGCAATTTCAATATAACAAACGCTTATTCTTCATTCCCTATGTCCAGAAAAAATTTCGGTTTTAAGTTGCCTTTCCGGGATCAGGATGTTTGGGAGAAAATATGCGGACCTCTAAATACGAATAGATAACTTTGTGTTGCTGTACGTAATTCCTCCTTATTGGATTCAACCCCTTGCAAATTCAACTGCGTTGTCAATTTGTTCTTTTCGTCCCATTTCTTTATTTATTTGTTTATTGATGAATAAGAAGACTCGCGTGACAGAGGGAGGGGGGGGGGCGTACAAAAAGTGCCGATTTGGGCTTTTAGTCGACTAAAATAAGCTTGCATGCTTAAAGGCCAACCATCGGCACTATCGGCAGTTTTCAACGAAAATAGATGGCAGCACATTGTATACACTCCACATTTGAAACATACTAACTTATTTGACAACTCTGACATTTCGAACAGATAGTTCATGATATCGACGTTATGGGGATACAAGATGTCGCACTTTTCGTCAAGAGTTCCCTACACTTTTTCTGGCTTTTTAAACCCCCACCCCCTGGCCTATATTTTCCTTTACTTATAACATTGCGTGTCACAATTTATTGTCCCTCCCTCTAAGTATATTTCATCATTTATGGATGGTCCCTTAGAGCTGTAAGCAAAAATGCCAATCTTTTTACTTTCGGCTCTAGTATGAAACATGTAAGACTTAATACGTCGATCGGAAAATAACGTAAATAGCTATTGAATGTTCCTCTTAAAACACGACTACATCCTCATCATATTTAGTAGCTAGCACAAAATAGCAGAGGCGCAAGTAAACCTTATTTCAGCGACTATACACCATTACTCACGTCACCATACATCGATAAAGTGAGAGTCGGCGAATGTTTTCGCTGCTTCCTTTAATTCGCTTACTGTACGGAAAACATTCAAATCAAATCAAACAATAAAGTCTCTGAAATAAATTCAAGTTTTTGATTGTTGATTCGATTGTTTTCCGTACAGTATCAGTTGTCAAGTTATGCTCTCTCCAGCAAAAATCCTTTCACTTTATCAAACTATAATCAAAAGATGGTATCGAGTAAGGGGTATCGAAAAACATTACCGCACGAGACCATTCCATTTTGTACTCTGTGCAAACTTTCTCGAGGTATTAATTCAGCAAAAAAGATTTTTTCGAAAAAAACTTTTTCTGAAACTTTTTTTAAAAAAAATTTGTTGTGAGTACACCTTTTTTGAAGACAAATTGTATAACACAAGGTGACATTATTTTGACGTACACTAACATTCTTTTTTAAATGGACTTAAGGGCACCGTCACTCTTTACCTTTTAAGGTGATGTCTCACAAACTGATGGCTTATTTTGTTACAATTTTTCTGGAAATGTACTAAACATCCAGCGACTCTAGTTCTTTCATGCACTAAATGCATCCTTTCTCTACTGCATGAAACTTCTGAATCTTGAATTCGAAGTACGCAGCCTTCAGAAAGTTGCAACAAGTGGAAGAGTGTCATTTCGGCCGGGAAGCCGGGTGTCAAAAACTGATATTAGTAAATATTAGAGCCAATAGCGAGTGCTTTATGGTAAAATAATTGTCAATTTTACACCAAGCTGCGTACTTTCTCATAATTCAATAAGAAGGCAGCCTGGTGGAAAAAACTGAAGCATATCACTATGATGAGATTAACGAATGCTTTACAACGCCCTAGTTTTTATCTTGACGCCAGGTATCGCACTTGAGCTATGTTTGTTTAAATGTAGATGGCAGCGGCAGCCTGGTTTCAAGTTGAAATTTAGTGCGTTGTAAAGCATTCGTCGTTGCCGTCACGAATATATCCTTCCATTTTTGACACCTGGCTGCCGTCTTTTTCATGGCTTAAGGTCTCATAGAGGGCAGTCTGGTGTCAAATTGAAAAGTATTGCGCCCTAAAGTACCGGCTACTAGGTTCAAATTGCTGATACTTCATTTTTTGACACCAGCCTGCCTTCCCGAACTTGGTTACTGGTTACTGACCTTAAGAGGTTTTTGCTGCTAAAGTTCTGCTATGTCTCCTCATCATACCCTCAAACTTAAAAAAGCGCCTTTTTCGCAATTTTCAAAAAGAAGTCTAAAAACAATGGCGGTGAGCAGAGTCGTAAATTAATTGAAAGACAGTTTGTAACATTCACATTTATCTTTAACCAAAACATCATCAATTATCATAGATCTTGAGTTCAGCTGAGAATTAATTTTTCCTTTCGTTCAGATCGTGAGTTTTCAGTGAAAATCACAGCGTGCGCTGAAACTTGACTAACCGGTTCGGTGACACAAAACTATAATTTTCTTCCAAACTATCTCAATTACAAATATGATGAATCCAGCTACCCAACCATAGAGAATAACTTCCGACATAGGGATCTTGTTAATGTCAGCGTCATAGGTAGCTTTCTGATTTATTTGCTGAAGTTCTTTACCTAAATTTTCGTAAGATTCCATTTTCCATTTTCCATACAATCCCGAACTTTCGGTTCTAAGAATCATATTGTTAAACAGATCTATAAATGGAAGTCCATCCTTTCTATAAAAGCGGACATTGAAGTCGAAAGGCGTCCTTCAGCCGGAATGTGGTAACCTCTAACATTAAACTGATCTTGAAATTTGATTAAAATTTGGGCATCTCCTCCATCGATAAGATATGACGCGGAAGAGTTATATTGAATACACTGCATTTTAAAATCTAAAGACGGTCTCACGTGCACTCTTCGACTCCAGTCTCCATTTTCAAATAAATCACTTAGCCATTTAATGGATTGGTTTCGCCAATACTCACCATGCACTAGAATGGGATACTCCGGAAGCTTGTAAAAATCTTCCAGCGACTCGATTTCAGGATGACTGAATGGTTGAATGGGATAACTTCGGAAAATTGACAGAATAAAATTGACAATGACAAAGCCTCCAAACGTTAGCGGAACTATTACAAACACTTCCACTCGAAACAGCTTTTGGTATGCGATGTTTCCATTTTCGTTCAACAAAAATGTATTCAGAACATCAACAATCGATTGGAGCAATAACACTTTTCTCCTTTTTATGAAACGACCTACAGTCAAGACGATCACCGCAGAAACCATCGTGACTGAAGAAATAATGAAAAAATGGTCATTGACTATTGTTGTTAAGTAGCTGGAAAACTCAGAAAACGGCAGGGCTTTTGGCACCACAAGTACCATTGTTGTCATCACCACCGGGTACAAATGAGAGTGATGCATTGAGATAGTCATGAATGACGGTATAGGCGAAACATCAATCAATTCATCACGAAGCATTTGAGGCAAGCTTGAAAATGTAGCTACCAATTTAAAACGAATATTTAGAGATTTAAATATAGTTTCCCAAATTTTTGCATTAAAAGGAGTTAAGTAGTGAACTCGAAATTGATATTGTTGAGAACGTTTAGCTAAACTTGGCAAGATATCATTTAGAGAATCACTTCTAGTCACACCAACATTATCGAAATTGAAAATATTTAACGAACTACGCGAAGCGTTGCTAGTTGAGTCGTAGGCGAAAAAGGCATTTACAATTGCGTTCCTCCAACACCAAACCGAAATCTTCGCCAACTCTTTTTCTGAAATCACCTTAGGAAAGAAAATTCCAATTTTTATTCTGTAGTTTCGTTTCTGAAGTTCCTTCATGCATGTTAACAAATCCAAGAGTTCTTCAAAATTTGTACCCGCTGTCGATACAATTAAAAATGGATTTCTGCCGAGACGTTCTCTCTCTATTTGTTTCAAATTTTCAATTCCTCTAACCTTGCGGTTAATAGTTTTAAAAACAAAAACGCTTTGGGTCGTTGGTTCGACATTATCTTTTAATACCAAAAATCGGTTTTGGTCAACCGTTGCATCCAGTACGAAAATGTTAGAGTCAAACTTGAAGTGATTGTTCAACTGATTTATTAAAATATGTTCTTGATATTGTGGACAAACTGTCCACAGTAAACTTATAGCGGTGAAAATCATTTCCGAATTGAAAGCTACTACTAAAGATAACTGACGCTGCTGACTGTTGATGGACGTGTTGTTCCTCTCGGACTTTTCCATAATTTCGAATTTCGACCGTTGTAATTACTACATTAACAACAATCGCCCGATGAAATGATTGTTGCGTTTTATGTCCAACACAAAACATTACATCGAACATCAATTTCTTGTTGATCACACCCTTTTTCAATGTGTTTTTACAATAATTAAAAACGGCAGGGTACGATTCGTAAGACAAGAATAAATGTCGATGAATCTTCACAATGATCAAGATACCAAACGTTTTAGTCTCCATCATCAATGACGATTCATCATTTACCTTTGGAGGTAAGCTCCGGGTCCTTTATTTCCAGAGGGAAAGAGTTTCTCTCATTGCAATTTCAATATAACAAACGCTCATTCATTCATCCACAAAAAGTTTTGGTTTTAAGCAGAGCCTAAAATAAGGATTTTCCACTTTTTAACCAAAGACCCGTACGTATCAGAGTAGATGTGGCAAACAAATAGGTGCTAACTTATCAGAATTGCAATTTTTTGCAAAGTTTTTAAAACTATCAGAATTCCAACGATCCACAGAAATTACCCAAGGTAATGTCAAAACCCTCCCTAAGTACGGCAATTGTAAAAGTGGATATTTTCCGGGATGGTGTCATTTTTGCTTAAAACTCTGAAAAACGTGTTCTCTAAAATGTTATTCTCTACACCTTTTCTTTTGGAAGCAACTTTCTAACTGTCATAGTTCTAGAGATATGAGTCATCCCTTCTGATTCTAGAAGTGACTGATCCGACATTTTTCGAGAAAACCCTGAAACACGTTTTCTCCAAAATTTTATTCCTTACAACTTTCCGTTTGAAAGCAACTTTCTAACTCTCATGATGAATTGCATTTTATTGTCTTCTATCTTCTAGATGACATGGAAAAAGAGTGTCTATGACTGCTGTCATAGACCTCGTTAAAAAACTATCAAAACGTTACAATACAATAAATTTAGCGTATCTGTACAAATGTCTCAATCAAAAAGTAAAAAATCAAAAAACGTCAAAAAGCGACATAGATAAGAAAAAATCAAATTCAATAAACAAATAGTTAATATCGAGTAAATCTAAGTCAAAAATCTAAAGAAAAAAAAAACCGTCAAAAGTGAAAAAGCAAATTCAACTAAAGCGTATCGTCAAAAATCGTATGTCGTCGTAAACCGTATCAAATAAATCAGTCGTCATAGAATACGTCGTCATGTTATCATCGAAGTGCAGCCAGAATGTAGTAACGGCCAGCCAATTACAGAAACTCCGGCGAAAAGTAAACTGTGCAATCATAATTCTAGAGATATGGGTCATCCCGCCCAATTCTAGAAGTGGCCATATTCCAGTATTGGACCATTTCTCCCTAAAATCCTGAAGACGAAAAACCATCTTCTAACGTATATGGCCAGAAAACTCAATTTCTTCCATTCCGCTGACCCGATTTCCACAAAACATTTTTCCAGTTTTTTGAGATCAAATGCTTTCATTTGACATCAAAATGAACAATTTCCGCGCTATACTCACGAAAACCCAACCAACTTTTTCAACCATATCTCTGGAACCACTCGACCGATTTTGCTCATCTTTGAACATGAATCATGGGACATTATGTACCTTTCATGGAAAAAAGTTTAGGGTGATCGGTGTAGCCATTTAGAGGTGATTCGTCATCTCTAGACGATATTAAATGCATCCCCCTCACTCCCGCCTCGATCTACCCCATGTTACAATAAAATTGTTTGTAGTAAACGCATAGGACATTTGTACATCGTACGGGTCCAATAATAAATATTGACCTAATATTTGATACTGAGTGCAATGAACTTTGTGTCTTACTTGCAAAATTACATTAAGGTGGCGAAAATTTTTGGACTTTTTGATAATTTTTTATTTAAATAGAAATAGTTGCTTGAGCGCCGCAGGCAAAAATGTTGAAAAATGATCATTCAGGCTCGTTTCTTTTTATTTTCGGCCATAGAACAGGACGAGCGCCCAAAACAACTAGCCAAGTCCCTTGAAAAGTTCGCAACTGGGGGATTTATCCCCGCTTCCTCCCCTCTCTAATCAAAATTTGCATGCAGGATTTGCATCAAGGATTGGTAAATGGTCGTAATATCGCATTTAAGTGAAAGAGATAAAGATTACATTTTCTGCCAACAATAGATTTTTTGTAGTATTTTGTTTATCACGGAGTAACATAATGAATTAAAATTGTATGGATTTGAGAAAAAAATTGAGCACATTACACTCATGAAATTACCTTATTCATACTCTACTTTATTATGGGCAGCACTATTTTATCTCATATGAATGTATGTAAGGACGACCGAAAATTATTAATGGGCGTACGGTGCACTTTTCCTCCCCCGATATATGTTATTTTAGGCTCTGGTTTTAAGTTGCCTTTCCGGGATCAGGATGTTTGAGAGAAAATATGCGGACCTCTAAATACGAATAGATAGCTTTGTCTTGCTCTTGCTATACGTAATTCCTCCTTGTTGAATTCAACCTCTGCAAATTCAACTGCGTTGGCAATTTTTCCTTTTCCCTCCCATTTCTTTATTTATTTGTTTATTGATGAATAAGAAGGCTCGCGTGACAG
>CM055403.1:57120181-57180109 GCA_029228625.1 Pseudolycoriella hygida | reverse complement strand
GGGGGGGGGGGGCGTACAAAAAGTGCCGATTTTGGCATTTAGTCGACAAAAATAAGTTTGCATGCTTAGAGGCCAACTATAAATGACGTACTATCGGCAGTTCTCAACGAAAATAGATGGCAGCACATTCTATACACATCACATTTGAAGCAGAATAACAGTGAGTTACTTATTTGACAATTCTGACATTTGGAGCAGATTATCTTTAGTTCATGATATCGACGTTATGAGGACGTTTGACGTTTATCAAACGTCAATGCTATGGCCGATTTAATGTCGACACAGCTAAAATGCTGTATAATTCGGTCGTTCGCTCCCACCTCGAATTTGCTTCCTCAGTCTGGTTGCCCCACCACGACGTTCATGTTCAAAAACTCGAAAGTGTACAAAGACAGTTCGTACTTTACGCCAACCATGATCGCCATATCGACCGAATAAAGAAAGCTACCAGCTCCGTCCATACGCTGACAGGTGTTCCGAACTGAATCTGCAATCCTTGACAAGACGCCGAGCTAATGCAGCAGTTTTCTTCGTTCAAGATGTGTTGACCGGTAAAATAAACTCTCAAGCTCTTCGTGATAAAATCAACCTATACGACGGATCTCGAGCTCTACGAAATCCATCACTGATACGAATTGATGGATGCAGGCGAGAATACCAGATTTTCTCCCCATTCAATTTCGCCTGTCGTTTGTTCAATTTGGCAGCGGAGCATGTTGATCCAACCCTACCCTCACATAAATTTCGCCACTGTGTACAAGAACTTGACCATTCAGTGTTTGACTCATTTGCAACTTGTTGAAATACCCGTATGGACGCTTAAATTGTTGACAACAGCTACCTTTAGTGCTCGACTTTGCTTAACCTTGGACCAAACTTTCGACGACGCTTTTTGCTTAATTTTCATTTATTTATTTTATTTTTTGCGACGACGCATTTTGCTAAATTTTTATTTATTTATTTTTTTTTTGACATATTGTTTTGCTTTTTTCTTTATTTACAATTTTAACTCTAAGTTTTATTTTTTTTTTCTTTTGACTCGAATTCAATTGTTGAATTCATGCAATATTTTGACATGCTCACGCTATATTTGGATTTTTTCACTTTATGTATTTGAATATTTGAATTTTGTGTTTTTCTTTGTATTTTTACTATGCTGTGATTGTGTTAGATATACTACTTTAAGTTGTATGATTTGTAACGTTTTCATGGTTTTTTAAGGAGGGTTATGACAGCAGTCATAACTACTCTTTTTCCATGTCGGCTTGAAAAAAGTAGACAATAAAATTAATATCAATCAATAATAGATGTCGCACTTTTCGTTGAGAGTAGCCTATACTTTTCTGGCTTTTTGAACCCCCCACCCCCTGCGTCCTATATTTTCCTTTACTTATAACATTGCGTGTCACATTTTATTGTCCTTCCCTCTAAGTATGGGACGTCATTTATGGATGGCCCCCTAGAGCTGTCAATCTTTTTACTTTCGGCTCTAATATGAAGCATGTAAGACTTAATACGTCAATCGGAAAATCACGTAAATAGCTATTGCCTGTTCCTCTCAACTTTTGTGCTATTTACAAAATACGACTACATCCTCATCATATTTAGTTGCTAGCACAAAATAGCAGAGGAGCAAGAAAGCCTTATTTCAGCGACTATGGCGTATTACTCACATAACAATAGATCGATAAAGTAAGAGGTGGCGTATGTTTTCGCTGCTCGCTTCAATTCGCTTACTGTACGGAAAATAACCAAATGCGCAATAAAGTCTCTCAAATAAATTCCAGTTTTGATAATTTTTCATCTTCCTTTTGAACATTTTATTTTACGAAAACGTTTTAGTTTTACTTTTGGTACGTTCATTCGAATGTATCTCGTCAAAAAATGTGAAATGCAATTATTTTGATTGTTTTCCGTACAGTATTAGCTGTCAAGTTATGCTCTCCAGCAAAAATCTTCTCACTTTATCAAACTATAATCAATTTACGGAAATATATTTTTGCATCAAATACAATTTTGTACTTCTGCGCAAGTTTTTGCAGTACTAAAAGGCTGCGCAGAAGTACAAAATTCTATTTGATGCAAAAATATATTTCCGTAAGTGTATCGAGTAAGTGGTATCGAAAAACATTACCGCACGAGACCATTCCATTTCCAAACTTTCTCGAGGTATAAATTCAGCAAAAAAGATTTTTTCGAAGAAAACTTTTTCTGAAACTTTTTTTAAAAAAAAAATTTGTTGCGAGTACACATTTTTTGAAGGCAAATTATACTCAATTTTATTTCACGCTATTTATGGCGCGCACCCATCGTACAATCTATGTGGTCATAAGACCAGTACGTCCATAGGGGAATAAACATAAATACTCAAAATTTCGTTAAAAGATTATATTCCGTTGAGTACTCATTCTTGAGCGTACAGGGGATTCCGTGGAGGAAATTTTGAGAATAAAACTCGACAGAGACACTTTTTCGTCGCATAGGGGCTCCTTCACCGCAACTCGTCAGTCAATGGCAAGCGGTGAAAAGAGTTGTCCCTATGCGTGCCATCGATACAGTAGTGAAAACACAGGTCGAATCAACAGTTGGTGTTTCATAAGCATTTTTGGACCCGCAGTCCGAAATTACATACATTAGAAATCGAAATAGACGTTTTTCAAAAAATTAAAAATTGAAAGAGAAACATTTGAGAAATATGTACAAATTCGAAAGAGAAAATTTTGAAAACATTAATTTCATACTGATACCCTCACAAAAATGTGAGTGAATTAAATCACCATAAAACATTTATAAAATTAAGAAAACTCACCAAAAGGCCGATAAGATCGATGTTTCGGTTAGAGTATTCAATCGGAAGTCTTCGAAGTAGTATTATTTTTCAGAATTACGGGTTTTCTGTCAGGACATTCAGCCTTCGTAAATGGCAAGAGTTCTTCACTAAGTCATTAAAAAAGAGAAAAGGGAAAAGAAATGCTTTAGGGAAAAGCCGTGGAGCCGCAAAGAAACAACTGATTTTAAAAATCTCACCAACTACAGAAACACAAAAATATTTGAATTTCAGACTTGGGCATGTCTTGTTTCGAAAAATTTTAAATCATTTAAATTAAAGGAATTTATTGAAGTAAAGAAATCACAGGTTTACTTGTTTTCCATTCGCTCAAATTGACGAAATTCACTTTGATTTAAACGTTTGGGGATGGGAATGGAATGGATTAAGGATTGTAGTGATGTAGAATGAATAAATGAGGTGTTTTATTCTAGGATTTTAATATAAAGCCCACGACGGTCAGTGCATTCATTCCTAATCTAAATATTGCCTTTACGGAAGGCTATTCAAATTATCATCAATTCAGCCCAAGCACTCAACGTAAGACCCGCGACGGTCAGTGCATTTATTTCTAATCTAAATGTTGCCTTTACGCAAGGCTTTACAATTTTTCATCAATTTAGCACAAGCACTCAATATAAGACCAGCAACGCGACAGTCAGTACATTCATTCCTAATCTAAATATTGCCTTTACGGAAGGCTATTCAAATTTTCCTCAATTCTGTCAACAGCTTTATTTCACGCTATTTATGGCACGCACTCATCGTACAATCTATGTGGTCATAAGATCAGTACGTATTTATGTTTATTCCCCTATGGACACCTGATATGACTCTCTCAGTCATTCAATGTTAGTGTGAAACTGACAGACATAGTAGGTTGTCCAGTTTCATATGAATAGATCCTGTATAACACAAGGTAACATTATGTTTACGTATACAAACATTCTTTTTTAAATGGACTTAAGGGCACCGTCACTTTTTACCTTTTAAGAGGTTTTTGTCTCCTTTTGTCTATGTCTCCTCATCATACCCTCAAACTTAAAAAAGCGCCTTTTTTGCAATTTTCAAAAAGAAGTCTAAAAACAATGGCGGTGAGCAGAGTCGTAAATTAATTGAAAAACAGTTTTTAACATTCACATTTATCTTTAATCAAAACATCATCAATTAACATATATATGTTGAGTTCAGCTGAGAATTAAATTTTTTTTTTCGTTCAGATCGTGAGTTTTCAGTGAAAATTACAGCGTGCGCCAAAAACACACATTTTACAACTCGTTGCATCTTATTCCAATGTTCACTTTGTGGAGTTGCATAATTGAAACTTGACTAACCGGTTCGGTGACACAATACTTATTAATGCCACTCGTGCCAAATATGGCTATTATAGTGCGAGGTTAGAGAAAAGTCCAAGGACGGCAGCACTATAATAGATATATGTGGTACAAGATGGATTTCTAATTTTTTATCGTTCTCGACTAATGATGGAAAAACAAAACAATTTAAGGCCTGTAACTTGTATGCTAAAATATAGTCTACCTTTAGGCGCTCAAATATTATATTTTCGCTGATATCAGTGCACAAAGACGCAGTTTAAAAAAAGTAAGTCAGCATTTCCCTTCCTAAAAATGTTGCCTTTTAATAGCAACTAAACTTATTTTTTGGGATCCTACCTACTCTGAGAACGGCGAAACAATCGTAAAAATTTGCACAAAAACTCGTCGTTCTGAGACAAGGTTCAATCCCAAAAAATAAGTTTAGTTGCTTTTAAAAGGCAACATATTTAGGATGGGAAATGCTGACTTACTTTTTTGAAACTGCGTCTTTGTCCACGGATATCAGCGAAAATATAATATTTGAGCGCCTAAATGTAGACTATATTTTAGCACACAAGTTATGGGCCTTAAGTAAAATATACTCTTGATGTGAATTATTAATACCGCATCGGTTGATGAGTACGCTTTGCACTGAAATTTCAAGGTTCAAAAATAGTTATTTATGCACCACGTACTACATGTCGGTCATATTATGCGAGATTGGTGAAAAGTCCCAGGGCGGCAGCCCGTGCACTTTTCACCAATAGAGCACATGTGAACGACATGTAGTACATGTTGGATATATAATTTTATGTATCTTTCGCACAAAAAGCCATTTTGAGCACAAAACACGCAAATTACACTCTTCAATTTTTTCGAAATGAACTTGAACATTTCATGAAGCAACCATTGAAAAACGTCAACTTATGAATGAAACTCGAACGTTTCTAACCGGACTAATATGGTTTTAATAGTCGACTTCGAATTTTGACCAAAAAACGTCAAATTAAGTCTAGTTTTCAGTGCGAAAAATGGCACATTTTGGGCGAAAGATACATAAAAGAATTGTTTTGCAAAATATTTTAAGTTTTAATGGGCAAAAACAAACATTAAAAATGGGTAGAAATTGTAAAAAACTTAATTTTATCCATGCATTGTTGTCAGACAACATTTTGAAGTCATTCTCAACTAAATGAGTGACCATTAATTCGAATCAAAACAAACATTCACAATAGCATCTACTTATAAATTCGAATTAGTCGAGTTTTTTTCGAGCATTCGCAATAGCCTCGACTAATAAATCCTTAATAGTCGAGTCTATTACCAATAACTGTCATATGTTACTCTGTTTTCTAAATTTACATCTTCCATTATTCGTCGAGAATGATAAAAAACTATAATTTTCTTCCAAACTATCTCAATTAAGAATATAATGAATCCAGCTACCCAACCATAGAGAATAACTCCCATCATAGGGATCTTGTTAATGTCAGTTTCATAGGTAGCTTTCTGATTGATTTTCTTAAGATCCTTACCTAAATTTTCGTAAGCTTTTTGTCTCCATTTATCATACAATCCCGAACTTTTGGTTCTAAGAATTATATGGTTGAATAGATCAATAAATGGAAGTCCATCCTTTATTATAAAAGCTGACAAAGAAGTTGAAAGGCGTCCTTCAGCCGGAATGTGGTACCCTCTAACATTAAACTGATCTTGAAATTTTATTAAAAATTGGGCATCTTCCCCATCGATAACATATGAGGCGGAAGAATTATATTGAAGAAACTGCTTTTTAAAATCTGAAGGCGGTTTCACATGCACTCTTCGACTCCAGTCTCCATTTTTATATGAATCACTTAGGCATTTAATGGATTCATTTCGCCAATACACAGTATACGCAAGAATGGGATACTCCGAAAGTTTGTGAAAATCTGCCAGCGTCTCGATTTCAGGATGACTGAATGGTTGAATGAGATAACTTCGGAAAATTGACAGAATAAAATTGACAATGACAAAGCCTCCAAACGTTAGCGGAACTATGACAAACGCTTCCACACGAAACAGCTTTTCGTATGCGATATTTCCATTTTCGTTCAACAAAAATGTATTCAGAACATCAACTATAGAATGGATCAATAAAACTTTTCTCCTTTTTATGAAACGACCTACAGTCAAAACAATCACTGCAGAAACTATCATGACTGAAGAAATAATGAAAAAATAGTCATTGACTATTGTTGTTAAGTAGCTGGAAAACTCAGAAAACGGCAGGGCTTTTGGCACCACAAGTACCATTGTTGTCATCATCACCGGGTATAAATGAGAGTGATGCATTGAGATAGCCATGAATGACGGTGGAGGCGAAATATCAATCGACTCATCACTAAGCTTTTGACGCAAACTTGAATGTGTAGTTATCGACTTAAAATGAATGTTTAGAGATTTAAATATAGTTAACCAAATGTTTCCAGTAAAATAATCTAAGTGGCCAACTCGAAATTGATATTGTTGGGCGCGTTTAGCTTGAGTTGGAAAGATGTCATTTAGCGAATTAATTCCAGTCAAACCAAAATTATCGAAATTGAAAATATTTAACGAACTATACGAAGCGTTGCTAGTTGAATCATAGGCGAAAAAGACATTTACAATTGCGTTCCTCCAACACCAATCCGAAATCTTCGCCAACTCTCTATATGAAATCACCTTGGGAAAGAAAATTCCAGTTTTTATTCTGTAGTTTCGTTTCTGAAGTTCCTTCATGCATGTTAACAAATCCAAGAGTTCTTCAAAATTTGTACCCGCTGTCGATACAATTAAAAATGGATTTCTGCCGAGGCGTTCTCTCTCTATTTGTTTCAAATTTTCAATTCCTCTAATCTGTCGGTCAATAGTTTTAAAAACAAAAATGCTTTGGGTCGTCGGTTCGACATTATCTTTTGATACCAAATATCGGTTTTGGTCAACCGTTGCATCCAGCACGAAAATGTTAGAGTCAAATTTGAAGTGATTGTTCAACTGATTTATTAAAATATGTTCCTGATATTGTGGACAAACTGCCCACAGTAGACTTATAGCGGTTAAAATCATTTCCGAATTGAAAGCTACGACTAAAGACAACTGACGCTGCTGACTGTTGACTGTTGATGGGCGCGTTGTTGCTCTTGGACTTTTCCATAATTTCGGATTTCGACCGTTGTAATTACTACATTGACAACACTCGCCCGATGAAACGATTGCTGCATTTTATGTCCAACACAAAACATCATATCGAACATCAATTTCTCGTTGAACACACCCTTTTTCAATGTGTTTTTATAATAATTATATACGACAGGGTTGAGCCGGACCCGCACGATTCATAAGACAATAATAGATGTCGGGAAATGATCAAAAGGACTTTACTGAAAGTTTTACTCTCTACCATTCGCCTTTGGAGATGAGCCCCGGGTCCTTTATTTCTAAGGTACAAAGTTCACATTTTAATTTCGTTCATTGCACACAACGAGAGCATAGGCTTCCATCCAATTTCGAAGAGTTTTTTAGATTTCTCAAAAAATGAAGCAATTCTGTCAAACAATTCCCTGCCCTCATCCGGTCGACCAAAATAAGGTCGACAAAATCCGTACGACTAAAATCTGAACGAACAAGTTTCAATATGAACGATGCAATGAAAGTCAGTGCTCCCTGTAGACGGCCTAACGTGCATGGGGCTATGATACCCCCCTTGCGGGGGATTCAGACACTAGACACTGCTTTTTTATTGATAATTTTTTTTGTCAGGCCTGCCAACACAATTTTTATTCATCCGCAATTTCGTTCATCTTGATTTTGGTTGTCCGGATTTAGTCCGCACGGATGAAGGCACAACACCAATTCACGGTATAATTTTCACTTCCTACCTATTCGTGTACGGTGCCATGATATTGATATAGATACAGACCCAAATTAACAACAGCGACTTTGTAATTACATTGGCCAGACATTTGAGGTCGAAGAATATGAAATTTAGTAGCGACGCAAAGCTAGCTATTAATGGGGCAATCTCTAGATCAACAATTTTGTAATATATGAGTGTTTTAGTTTAGTTTAGTTTATGATTTGGAAGTTTGAGATCTGTCAATCGTATGGAGCAATGGAATAGTCATTACAAAATTTTGTTTATCAATTGGCTAAATATCGTAACAATATTATTTAGTGCATAATAGAACTAAACTACAACTTAATAATTGAACAAGCTAAAATACCCTCTTATGCTGATTTTGGCATATAGTCGACTAAAATAAGTTGGGATGCTTAGAGTTGTAAGCAAAAATGTCAATTTTTAGAAAAGGGGTCTGATGCGTTTACCACGACGTTTGTAACCAGTCGAATTTCGACCCGGGAGTAGAGGGGAGGGGGGAGCACCGATCATGGTCCTTAGATGACGAATCAGCAATAAAAAGAAATGTCCGTCTGTCTGTCAACACGATAACTCGAGTAAAACTCAACCGATTTTCAAAAACTTTTTTTTCCCTGAAAGAAAAATCTTTAATGGGATTGAATCTGAGCCGAGCTAGGGCCGTTTAAGTGGTTTTTGGCCTTTTGTACATCTTTTCCGATTTTTATAATTTTTTTTTTTTTGTTGGAAAGATTTGGCCATGGCCGATAATTTATGGAAGAAACTTTTTCAAATTTGAGTCCCTGGACTTAGCTAGGGCACTAAAATGCTAAGGCCATATGTGTTTATTGAAGATAACTCGAGTAAATCTTTTCCGATTATCAAAAAAAATTTTTTGTTTGAAAGTTCTAGGCATGGCCGACAATTTATAAAAGAAACTTTTGCCTCTGCTTAGGGCTCAAGTCGGCCTCATGTCGATCCTAAGGTCGGCCCTAACCAAAAAAATGTTTTTCGCTATGTTGCAGAGCAAATTGAGGGAAACATTTTTGTCTATGGAAGTATGTATCCGAGACCTCTACTTAGGCCCCTAGGTCAGTACTAAGGTCGGCCCTAGTCCAAAAAAGGTTTTTTGCTATGTTGTAGAGAAAATTGAGGAGAACATTTCTGAGTGTCAATTTTATGCGTTCGGAAAATATTTTTACACCGTTTCTTCGGACGGGTTTTTCAATATTGCCCTATCGCCAATTTCCAATACAATTTAATGTGGACGTAAGGCAATACTTACTCAAATACATTCGAGTCTTTTCGTAACATCAACTCTGTTTGCCGCATCTATTCTGATACGTACGGGTACCTTCATATGTTTTTATTTTCGGCTCTAATATGAAGCATGTAAGACTTGAAACGTCAATCGGAAAATCACGTAGTTAGCTATTGCCTGTTCCTCTCAAATTTTGTGCTATCTACAAAATACGACTACATCCTCATCATATTTTGTAGATAGCACAAAATAGCAGAGGAGCAAGTAAACCCTATTTCAGCGACTATGGCGTATTACTCACGTAACAATAATCAAAAAATGGTATCGAGTAAGTGGTATCGAAAAGCATTACCGCACGAGACCATTCCATTTTGTGCTCTGTGTAAACTTTCTCGAGGTATAAATTCAGCATTTTTTTAAAAAAAAAATTTTTATTCTGAGTAAACATTGTTTTGAAGACAAATTGTTTTAGAAGGAAATATTTTCTCTGAGAAATTGTGTCTTTTGTAGTGCAATTTTTGTAATTAGAATTTTTTTACATGAAGCCAGTTCTTTGTGAATGGTGAGCGTAAAATTCAAAGTAGTTGATGGGTCTGAAACTTGTAACGCATTATTTTGAACACCATCATTCCTTCTTTAAGTGGATTTAAGGGCACCGTCACTCTTTACTTTTTAAGAGTTTTCTGCTGCTATAGTTCTGCTTTGTTTCCTCATTATACCCTAAAACTTAAAAAAGCGCCTTTTTCGCAACGAAGTGACTATTTGCCCCGGGGGCGAATAGTCTTTTTTTTGACTGTTTGCCCCGGGAGGCGAATAGTCTTTTTTTGATTATTTGTCCCGAAGGATAGTATTTTTTCAGCTGTTACCAAATGTCACAAAAATAAGGTGGCTAACATATCCTTTTACAAAATGTCACGGAAACTAGGTAGCTAACAAAACGGTTTCGTCGGCCGTATAAAGGCCACGGAATACCAAAATCGGCCGCAGACAGCGATCTTAATTGCGCACAAAAAAAATCGGGGTCGAGTGGCGGCACCACCCGCAAAGTGGAGTCAAGTGGAGAATATCTCTCCTTGCGGGGTGTAAGGGGTAGAGCTCCATGCAAGTATGGCATCCTGTATAGCGTAATACAGCTCGCCGCAGGCGTAGGGGTGAGGGGGCAAAGCCCTGTAGAAGTCGGTTATTAAAACTGCACTGTTTATGTTCTATACATTTATTACGTGTTAACACTTAGCTAGTCGACGATGGAATGATCGTCGGGTGAATAATTGAATGGCAGCTAATGGCCGAAATATCTGTAGGGTTAGTGACGCAGTTGCGGTCACTACAGCCCCCATACATAAAACCTTATTTTTAGCATCCAAATCGATGCTATAAACTGTCGGCAGAGACCTGAAATATGATAAACACTAAAGAATAATAAGTTAAATTGTTCGCTAATTGCACGTCCGGAAAATAAAGAAGATTTCCTTTTACTAAATGTCATAAAAACTACAAATCTAGGGAGGCACATTATCTGCAATCCCAGAGAGTGTGTGTGTTCGTATTCATGTGTGCACGGTGTTAATAAATTCAATAAATTTCGTTTTGTTGTGTGTGTAAAAACGTTAAACAAAATGACAGTTCAGGCGAGAAAATTTCCCCCCACCCACCGGAGAATGAAAGCTGAGTAAATAGATATTTTCTCACATAAATTCTCATCAAGCTAAACGTCAACAAAACGTCAGCAAAACGCCATCTTCTCACCGTATTTCAGTGGGGAAAATAATTTATTTTACATGTTTCTGCTCGATAAATGCGTTTTCCGAGCCGCTTAAATATTGTACGTAAGTATTAATGTATGACCCAGAACAGATCTTAGAACATTATTTTAAAACTTCGTTTATTGTAAGCCGAGAAGATCGCATTTACAACCAAAAGAATGCCAATTTCTGCAGTGTCGGGAGACCTTCGCTATTGTTGACAATAGTTATTTATGCCTCGAGGTGTGGGAAATAAATGTTGACGAGATCTATGCGACGAACCCGCCTCACTTTGGATTTGGAAGAATCTTAGAGGAAGTTTTTCGACTTTTTGAAACGCTCACGCACATTTTCCTCCTTTTTCCTAGATCTCGTCAACAATTTTCAGACTCGGTTAAGATTTCGAAACTTTTTGAAGGAAGTGAAAATCATGCCAAAAGGTGACATTGCACACTTTTAAAATATACTTTTTCCCAGCAAACTTCCCACACCCAAGTACACTTCTGCATCCGGGTCCGGGTCTGAATAAGTTCTAGGAAATTGGATGAAGTTGCCTACACTCTCATAGTAGTTTTTGTACAAATTCCCTGCAAAAAATCTGATTCTCGGACCATTTCCACGGGAAATGCAATTTAATACCAAAACCTTTTTGGACTTAGTGATCGAATAATAATAATCTGCCCTAACGATCCATGAAGGGTTAGAGGCTAGATCATTATTTACCAGTTTCGCTACTTTTTTGTGGTTCTACTTTTGGAGATCCTTTCATTAGCGGACAGTTTTTACTGTGGCAGTGGTCAACCCAGTGCCATCTATATGCGACGTACTGGGAGCGAAACTAGAAGCAGTAGAAAACCGGCATCTCCACTGGTAGGCCGTGCGATGGTGCTAAACTCAACCTCACATGACTTGAATCAATTCGAACAAATCCGTCTGCGGTTGAGTTTCGAACCAACGCACTGGAAACTCAATCCCATTGTAGGAAGCAGACATGTCGTTGAAGAGGTTGAAGAGTAAGCGTTTGATTATGGAATAAATGGTTCAGGTTAAAGGTATTTAGTATTTTGATCATTGAAAAGATTTTCCGATATTTATTCTTGTCTTAAGAATCGTACGGGTCGTACGGATCGTACTTTTATTTTTAATTGTTACAATCAAACGTCTTTATTTTATTACACAATTGAGTGGCTATTGTGAATTTGTCATAGTACATAGAATGACGGAATATTCTTTTCATTTCTATTCGAAATTCGAGTTTCGTAAGTGGATATTTCATCGAAATTAAAATTTTAAATATTCACAATAGCCAGTAAATAATTGAGGTACCTGAAATGACAAAATCCATTTTGTAACAAGATAAAAACGTCTTGTATGAAAACGAATTAAAAAAATGTTTGTCAACAAGAAATTGGTGCTCGATGTAATGTTTGTGTTAGACACACAATGCAACAATAGGGGTAAACCCCAAGCTCGCGCGAAACTTGTACGCAATTTGTTCGTAAATTGAAAATTGTGCAGCGTTTTTGTGAAAATTGTTTAAATTTTGTAATTACTATCTAGAATTCATGTTCTTTTATCGAATGAGAACAAAAAATTATTTATTTACACTTCACATTTTTAATAAATTTGACTTACGAACGCAATTTTTTTTAGAAAAGCGTAAAAGTTCGTAAGTGTAAAGAAATAGTTTTTTGTTCTCATTCGATGAAATAATGTTAATTCTCGGTTAGTAATTACAAAATTTTAAAAAATATTCACGAAAACGTTGAACAATTTTAGCTTTACGAACAAACTGCGTACAATTTTCGCGAGAGCTTTTGGTTTACCCCTAATCATTGCATCGGGCGAGTGTTTGTCAACTTAGTAATTACAACGGCCGCAATTCGAAATTATGGAAAAGTCCAAGAGCATCAACGCGTCCATCAACAGTCAGCAGCGTCAGTTGTCTTTAGTAGTAGCTTTCAATTCGGAAATGATTTTCACCGCTGCAAGTTTACTGTGGAAAATTTGTCCAAAATATCAGGAACATATTTTAATAAATCAGTTGAACAATCACTTCAAATTTGACTCTAACATTTTCGTGCTAGATGCAACGGTTGACCAAAACCGATTTTTGGTATTAAAAGATAATGTCGAACCAACGACCCAAGGCGTTTTTGTTTTTAAAACTATTAACCGTGAGGTTAGAGGAATTGAAAATTTGAAACAAATAGAGAGAGAACGCCTCGGCAGAAATCCATTTTTAATTGTATCGACAGTGGGTACAAATTTTGAAGAACTCTTCGATTTGCTAACATGCATGAAGGAACTTCAGAAACGAAACTACAGAATAAAAATTGGAATTTTCTTTCCCAAGGTGATTTCACAAAGAGAGTTGGCGAAGATTTCGATTTGGTGTTGGAGGAACGCAATTGTAAATGCCTTTTTCGCCTACGACTCAACTAGCAACGCTTCGCGTAGTTCGTTAAATATTTTCAATTTCGATAATGTTGGTGTGACTAGAAGTGATTCGCTAAATGACATCTTGCCAAGTCTAGCTAAACGTTCACAACAATATCAATTTCGAGTTCACTACACAACTCCTTTTAATGAACAAATTTGGGAATAGTAGTTTGTCGACCATGTTGCGATACGTTGATTTTTTCAGCATCAGTCCTAATATTGTCCATACGAGCCAAAGGCGAGTTGGACAATATTTAGGACGTATGCTGAAAAAATCAAGTATCGCAACGAGGTGGACACACTGCTTTTTGCAACAAACAAATCGATTGAGAAGAAAATAACAACCAAACTTAAAAAATTCACTCCACAGAAACCATTATATTTTACAGTGTACAAACAATTTTTGATCGGATTGCAATGCACACATACGACATTGTAACGTCGTATCATAGCAACGGAGGGGTACATTTCAGCACAAGTATCAAATTTCAAAAGTCATATGGTTACAAGGTGTAAATTTGTTTCAATTCCCCTCACACTCTTAAAAAAATTGGAAACTGTTTCGATTTTGATCGCGTTACCGCATCGTGAACAATATCGAAAACAGTCGAAAATCGATTCTGCGTTGCAAAAAATATATTTAAGTCTCTAAACATTCGTTCTAAGTCGGTAACTACATTTTCAAGTGTGGCTCGAATGCTTCGTGCTGAATTGATTGATGTTTCGCCTATACCGTCATTCATGGCTATCTCAATGGATCACTCTCATTTATACCCGGTGGTGATGACAACAGTGGTACTTGTGGTGCCTAAAGGCCTGCCGTTTTCTTTGTTTTCTAGCTACTTAACAACAATAGTCAATGACCATTTTTTCATTATTTCTTCAGTCACGATGATTTCTGCAGTGGTCGTCTTGACTGTAGGTCGTTTCATAAAAAGGAGAAAAGTTTTATTGCTCCAATCGATAGTTGATGTTCTGAATACATTTTTGTTGAACGAAAATGGAAACATCGCATACCAAAAGCTGTTTCGAGTGGAAGCGTTTGTAATAGTTCCTCTAACGTTTGGAGGCTTTGTCATTGTCAATATTATTCTGTCAATTTTCCGAAGTTATCTCATTCAACCATTCAGTCATACTGAAATCGAGTCAATGGAAGATTTTTACAAGATTTCGGAGTATTCCATTCTGGTGCATGGTGAGTATTGGCGAAACCACGCCATTAAATGGCTACGTGATTTATTTGAAAATGGAGACTGGAGTCGAAGAGTGCATGTGAGACCGTCTTTAGACTTTAAAATGCAGTGTCTTCAATATAATCCTTCCGCGTCATATCTTGTCGATGAAGAAGATGCCCAATTTTTAATCAAATTTCAAGATCAGTTTAATGTTAGAGGTTACCACATTCCGGCTAATGGTCGCCTTTCGACTTCAATGTCAGCTTATATAGTAAAGGATGGACTTCCATTTATAGATCTATTCAACAATATGATTCTTAAAACCAAAAGTTCGGGATTGTATGAGAAATGGAAAAAAGAATCTTACGAAAATTTAGGTAAAGAACTTCAGCAAATAAATCAGAAAGCTACCTATGACGCTGACATTAACAAGATCCCTATGATGGAAGTTATTCTCTATAGTTGGGTAGCTGGATTCATCATATTCGTAATTGAGATAGTTTGGAAGAAAATTATAGTTTTGTGTCACCGAACCGGTTAGTAAAGTTTCAATTATGCAACTCCACAAAGTGGACTTTGGAATAAGATGCAGCAAGTTGTAAAATGTGTGTTTTTGGCGCACGCTGTAATTTTCACTGAAAACTCACGATCTGAACGAAAAAAAAAATTTAATTCTCAGCTGAACTCAACATATGTTAATTGATGATGTTTTAATTAAAGATAAATGTGAATGTTACAAACTGTTTTTCAATTAATTTAGGACTCTGCTCTTAGCCAATGTTTTTAGACTTCAAACTTTTTGAAAATTGCAAAAAGGTAGGTGCCCCGAGGGGCGAATAGTCGTTTTTTGACTATTTGCCCCGAGGGACAGCAAGCTTCTCGCCCCTTCGAATTATATTTTTCATTTTTCGTCCCTCGTAGAGAGCATGCAAAACGTAATATGAAACACGGGAAAAAGCTGCGACCAAGAGCAAGCAGGGAAAACAATTTTTTAATTTTTTTTTTTAATAAATCGTTTTTATTACTCAAATAAATTTCTGTGGTGAGCACTATATTGAAGCAAAAGTTTGTATAAAGAGAACTTATCCGTCTAATTATTGTTAGGGCATTCACTAGTTCAAATAAAAATCGTGGGTCAAACTATAGGCTAAGCATATTAGATGAAATATTTGTCTGATTAAATCAAGTCTTTGGTCTAAAGTTGAAATTGGTACAAATGATGAGGACAAAATAATATAAAAATGTAAATGAATTTTCGTCTAAATAAATATTAGGAAGTTCTCAAGTAAAACTAATCACAGTTACGTTTCATAAGAAGATATCACAGTCAATCAATAAAGCAAAACAGAGAAATTGGACTAAACTTATCACACATAACTTTCAGTTTAACCTTAGCTTTAAAAGTCTTAAGGCATGTCAAATGGCGGATATCACTACTCACACAATTATAATCGTTGACTGCTGAAGTCAGTGCTGCGTTACAGGAATTGAGTGCTGTTGAGACAGACGTGTGCGTGTTGAAGTTGTGTATTTCTGAATTCCTACGAGTCGACCGGCCGTGAACTACCGCTTTCGTTAAAAATACGAAATTATTTTTCGTCAGAGAGCGGGCAAGCTTGTGGACGTAAATGATCCTCTCTGTTATCTGTATCCATCGCTTTTCGGATGCACAGGAATGGTTTGAAGTTATCCGAAATACACGAGTTTATACACCTATTTTCAACAGCTCATAACTCGACTTGGATGAGTTCTAAACCTAACAAGACCATATTTTGCCCGAAAGTGCGTGAAATTATATTTGAATTGAGACGTAACATGACCTTGTACGTTTCGTGTTATGGGAACTAGTCAAAACAAAGTCATGTTACTAGTTTGATACCATATATTTGAATGCTGAACATTGAACAAAATGCATTGCTTATATAGTAAAGTCTAAGGTGACTCGATACAAAATAAATCGTTTTAATTCCAATGATGATTTGATTAATGTGTGTACCACATACGTCCCCCTGTCGAAAAAATTGAGTCATGTCCATCTGGGTTGACGAATTTTGGGTTCACGAATTTTGAATTGATAGTTGATGGTTGATCGAGTTGAATTTGATTGAATTTTGAGGAAATGAGCCAATCGAATTTGCCAAGTTGTACCAATGTAATTTGATGACGAAAATTTTGAATGTCTAAATTTGAGTTACCATGTTTTGATTGTCAAGTGAAGAAATTTCAAAACATGGTTCGAAAAATAAGTTATTTTCTAAGTTGAAAGTAACTTTTTTTGTTTGCTTAATTGAATTAACAGAAGGTGTTTCTGGAATTTCAAAGCAAGGTTTGAGACGGTCAATGCTGATGACTTTTTCTTTATTTTTGATTTTTAGGGTAAAGAATTTTGCGTCTCGTTTTAAGACTTCATATGGTCCGTCGTAATTGGGTTGTAGTGGTTTTTTATAACCATCTTTACGGACGAAAACATGAGAGCAGTCTTTGAGATTTTTAAATATAAAAATCTTTTGTTTATGGTGATTGGAGCTTGGAATAGGCTGAATATCATCCATAATTCTTTTTAATTTTTCAACAAAAGTGAATGCGTCTTTTGTTGTATTTGTTTCAGTTTTGTGAAAGAAATGATATGGAAGTTGGATGTTTGTTCCATAGACCATTTCAGAGACTGAAGCATTTAGGTTTGGTAGGATTACTGATCGTAAACCTAGCAATATTATTGGAAGTGAGTTTATCCAATTTGGATTTTTATGACACTTGATAGCGTTTTTCAGTGTACAGTGCCATCTTTCAACGATACCATTTGCTTGTGGGTGGTAACTGGTAGTTCGTTGTTTATTAGTTCCAAGTAATTTATTCAGTTCTTGGAATAGATCTGATTCAAATTGTGGACCTTGGTCTGTAGTAATGATGTTTGGAACACCAAAACGAGAGATCCAATGAAAAAGTAATTTTTTAGATACTGTTTCAGCAGTTGAGTCTTTCATAGGTATGGCTTCAGGCCATCTAGTAAAGCGATCAATTATTGTTAAACAGTATTTATATCCTTCGGATGGAGGAAGGGGTCCAACAATATCTATGTGGATATGATTGAAACGTTCATTTGGAATGTCAATCGGTTGTATTGGGCTAGAATTGTGCCGTGTGATTTTTGATTTCTGACAAGCAATACAAGATTGACAGAATTTCTTGATGTCTTTTGACATTGTTGGCCAAACAAAATCTTTTTTGATAAGTTCTGTTGAAGCTTTGATTCCAGGATGTGATAATTTGTGAACATTATCAAAAATAATTTTTCTGAAACTTGGAGGTTTCGTGGTTCAACAAAAACCCTTTTAAAAGGGAAATGTGACGCAAGTCCTTCTTCCTCCTTCCAAAACAACTGATATCAATTTGGGGTGACGCATAAAGCTTTGAAACGCAAAAATTCTTTTGGAATGTTTTCATTTTTGATTAAAAAAATGCGTCACAAATGCCGGGCCCCCCAATGTTATAGTTTTTCTGTTTTTTCAGCTTTCACAACGCAAAAATTTGTCATTATGTATGGCGTATTTTTGAACAGGAAATCAAATTTTTGCGTATGACTAAATGTATATACTTCACAGAATATACTCAGTTTCAAATGTATAAATACCTCTGTTCAATTTGCTTAAAAGTATGGCCGGTTGGTGATGTCCAGCGCTAAGCATCGTTGAGAAGTGATGCTAGGTGCGGATGGCGATACTGTTCTTATAGGGAAGAGTGCTCCCATAATAAGAGCGCTTTATTTTTCGGTCCCGACCTTCTAACAAAGAAAGGTCTCTCGTTCTCTATCTCTAGGTTCCCCTTGTTGATTTCTCTTGCCATTCGACGTTAGGCTTGCATTACTTTTTTGAGCTATAAAAGGCAATGCAAAACAGTTTAGTTCCTCGGAACTCTTCAAGCAGGTCGGACGTAGATAGATTCGCATGGGAATCTTCTTTTGCATTGCCTTTTTTTGACTCATAGAAGGCAATGCAAAACGACACTTTGCTTCAGTTTCTCGGAACTCTTCAAGCAGGTCGGACGTATGTTGGTTCACTCTGAAAATTTGTGACCGACAATTTACAGACAGACAAACAGACAATCTTTTGACTTTTATAATTAGTAATCCCCTTCAAGATGCGTCCGATTTCGGCAGACGGGTTTTCAAAAAAATCCCTCATTCCATCTAGTATAGTTTTGAGACAACATTCTCTAACTTTATTGATTGGTTGGGATCAGTTGGGATCAGTTGACGGAAATTTTCAGGTCTTTGAACCAGTTTTGCAATGTTGAAATTTCAATAGAAGCGTGTCCAAGCAATCAATAGTTATTTACGCAACAGTATCCCAAAAATTCTTTCCCGTGTTTCATATTACGCTTTGCATGCTCTCTACGAGGGACGAAAAATGAAAAATATAATTCGAAGGGGCGAGAAGCTTGCTGTCCCTCGGGGCAAATAGTCAAAAAACGACTATTCGCCCCCGGGGCAAATAGCACCTTTCTTTTTGCAATTTTCAAAAAGTTTGAAGTCTAAAAACAATGGCGGTGAGCAGATTCCTAAATTAATTGAAAAACAGTTTGTAACATTCACATTTATCTTTAATAAAAACATCATCAATTAACATAGATGTTGAGTTTAGCTGAGAATTACATTTTTTTTGTTAAGATCGTGAGTTTTCAGTGAAAATTACAGCGTGCGCCAAAAACACACATTTTACAACTTGTTGCATCTTATTCCAAAGTTCACTTTCTGGAGTTGCATAATTGAAACTTGACTAACCGGTTCGGTGACACAAAACTATTATTTTCTTCCAAACTATCTCAATTACGAATATGATGAATCCAGCTACCCAACCATAGAGAATAACTTCCATCATAGGGATCTTGTTAATGTCAGCGGCATAGGTAGCTTTCTTATTTATTTGCTGAAGACGTTTACCTAGATTTTTGTAGCCGTATTCTTTCCATTTCTCGTACAATCCCGAACTTTTGGTTCTAAGAATCATATGGTTGAATAGATCTATAGATGGAAGTCCGTCCTTTGCCATATAAGCTGACATTGAAGTCGAAAGGTGTCCATCAGCCGGAATGTGGTAACCTCTAACATTAAGCTGGTCCTGATATTTTATAAAGAATTTTGCATCTTCTCGATCCATAATAAATGAGGCGGAAGAGTTATATGTAAGAGTGTAAGTTTCATAGTCTTTAGTTGAAGTCACATGCACTCTTTGACTCCAGTCTCCATTTTCAAATAAATCACTTAGCCATTTAATAGATTGATTTCGCCAATTCTCACTGTGTACTAGAAGAGGGTACTCCGAAATCTTGTAAAAATCTTCCATTGACTCGATTTCAGGATGACTGAATGGTTGAATTAGATAACTTTGGAAAATTGATAGAATAAAATTTACAATGACAAAGCCTCCAAACGTGAGCGGAACTATGACAAACGCTTCCACTCGAAACAGCTTTTGGTATGCGATGTCTCCATTTTCGTTCAACAAAAGTGTATTCAGAACATCAACTATCGATTGGAGAAATAAAACTTTTCTCCTTTTTATGAAACGACCTACAGTCAAGACGACCACTGCAGAAACTATCGTGACTGAAGAAATAATGAAAAAATGGTCGTTGACTATTGTTGTTAAGTAGCTGGAAAACTCTGAAAACGGCAGGGCTTTTGGCACCACAAGTACCATTGTTGTCATCACCACCGGGTATAAATGAGAGTGATCCATTGAGATAGCCATGAATGACGGTATAGGCGAAACATCTATCAATTCATCACGAAACAGTTGAGTCACACTTGAAAATGGACTTACCGACTTAAAACGAATGTTTAGAGATTTAAATATAGTTAACCAAATTTTTTCATTAAAAGGAGTGGAGTAGTGAACTCGAAATTGATATTGTTGAGAACGTTTAGCTAGACTTGGCATGATGTCATTTAGCGAATCACTTCTAGTCACACCAACATTATCGAAATTGAAAATATTTAACGAACTATGCGAAGTGTTGCTAGTTGAGTCGTAGGCGAAAAAGGCATTTACAATTGCGTTCCTCCAACACCAAGCCGAAATCTTCGTCAACTCTCTTTGTGAAATCACCTTGGGGAAAGAAAATTCCAATTTTTATTCTGTAGTTTCGTTTCTGAAGTTCCTTCATGTATGTTAGCAAATCGATGAGTTCTTCAAAATTTGTACCCACTGTCGATACAATTAAAAATGGATTTCTGCCGAGGCGTCCTCTCTCTATTTGCTTTAAATTTTCAATTCCTCTAACCTTGCGGTTAATAGTTTTAAAAACAAAAACGCTTTGGGTTGTTGGTTCGACATTATCTTTTAATACCAAAAATCGGTTTTGGTCAACCGTTGCATCCAGTACGAAAATGTTAGAGTAAAATTTGAAGTGATTGTTCAACTGATTTATTAAAATATGTTCCTGATATTGTGGACAAACTGTCCACAATAAACTTATAGCGGTGAAAATCATTTTCGAATTGAAAGCTACTACTAAAGACTACTGACGCTGCTCGATGTTGACGGACGCGTTGTTGCTATTGGACTTTTCCATAATTTCGAATTTCGACCGATGTAATTACTACATTGACAAACACTCACCCGATGCAATGATTAGGGGTAAACCCAAAGCTCTCGCGAAAATTGTGCGCAATTTGTCCGTAAAGCTAAAATTGTTCAACGTTTTCGTGAATATTTTTTAAATTTTGTAATTACTAGCCCAGTATTAACATTACTTCATCGAATGAGAACAAAAAACTATTTATTTACACATACGAACTTTTACGCTTTTCGAAAAAAAAATTGCGTAAAAGTTCGTAAGTCAAATTTGTTCAAAATGTGAAGTGTAAAAAAATAATTTTTGTTCTCATTCGATAAAAGAATATGAATTCTAGATAGGAATTACAAAATTTAAACAATTTTCAATTTACGAACAAATTACGTAAAATTTTCGTGAGAGCTTTGGGTTTACCCCTATTGTTGCATTGTGTGTCTAACACAAACATTGCATCGAGCACCAATTTCTTGTTGACAAACATTTTTTTAATTCGTTTTCATACAATTAGCCGTTTTTATTTTGTTACACAATGAATTTTGTCAGATGCATTTCAGGTGCCTCAATTATTTACTGGCTATTGTGAATTTTCAAAATTTAATACTTTCGAAGTAATATCCACTTACGAAACTTGACTTCCGCTATCTCATCGGCGCAGCACGGTTTCATAAGAGACCGATCAACTTCGACCTCGAATTTACCAACCCGCCATTGAAATCATTGAATCCGGAAGTCAGCTTGATGTGATTTATACCGACTTCCAGAAAGCATTTGACAGGGTGTCACACAGAGTCTTATTGAAGAAGCTGAATGACAGGAATAGACGCTTCGATTTTGTCTTGGATCGAATCGTACCTTCATGAACGGCTGCAGTATGTGAAGGTGATGGGTCACACATCTACGACCTTTAAGGTTGGACGATGAGATTAACGGAGTTTCAATTACTAGAGTCACAGAGGTGTTCGACCTTGGAATTTGGCTTGACGAAAAGCTTACGTTCAACAAGCATATTGACTTTGTTACATACTCAATGTTGGGCTTTGTCAAGCGAATTTGTAAGGAGTTCACTGATGTACGTACACTCAAAAGTGTGTATTCCGCGTATGCGAGGTCGCATTTAGAGTATGCACTGGTCGTCTGGAATCCTCACGAGATAACGTACGTGAACAAAATAGAATCAATCCAGAAGAAATTCCTGATTTATGCTCTGAGACGATCCGTCCGAAGGGATGAGAATTATCGTCTGCCTCCTTACGCTGAACGATGCAAGTCAATTGGCCTAGAACCGTTGTGGCGAAGAAGAATCAACCTATCGGTTGTCTTTGTCTATGACTTGTTGTGAGGCCGTTTGAACGCTCGGACTCTGAGGAGTTTGGTGCAATTGGAGAACCCAGTGCGCTCGTTTAGACACAATGAGTTTTTTGCTGTCCCTTATCATCGGACTGACTACGGGCTTCAAGAACTTATGTCAACAGAATGATAAGGAATTTCAACTTTTTTTCGGATATGTATGATGAAGATGTGTCGATGGTCGGTTTCTGCTCAAGGGTCAGATTGATGGAGCTTTCCCCCCATTTTCTTGCTCAATTTGGTCTCTCTTCACTTGCTTCTGACGTTGATGGATGAATTTCAGCGAGGTTTCTGAAAAATGGCACTTAAGTTTAGCATGGTGTCTTGTGTCGATTATAATTGGATATTGCTTTGGTGAATTAGCTCTATTTTCATTTCAATATGTAGTCAGGTAGCTTAAAAAGCGGTTGACGTAATAAATAATAAAATAAAGTGAATATTCCGTCATTCAACTATGACAAACTCACAATTGCCACTCAATTGTGTAACAAAATAAAAACGTTCAATTGTAACAATTAAAAACAAAAGTGCTAAGACGAACCCGTACGATTCGTAAGACAAGAATAAATATCGGAAAATCTTTTCAATGATCAAAATACTAAACATCTTTAACCTGAACCAGTTATAATCAAACGCTTACTCTTCAACCTCTTCAACGACACGTCTACTTGCTACAATGAGATAAAGTTGCCAGTGCGTTGGTTCGAAACTCAACCACAGACGGATTTGTTCGAATTGTTTCAAGTCATGTGTGTTTAAGTTTAGCACCATCGTACGACTTTTTTTTATTATTAAAGATAGCCGCCCTACCGGAATAGAGCACCCATGGGGGCTACCGTTTGGGCCCATTGTACTGGCTAGACATTTACTATCGTAGGGGACTTACCCAAACTAGCGATGTAGCTCGGGATATCCTCAGGTTGCAAATATCTATTTTCTCAGGCTTTGCCTGAGTGTGTTTTTGTCAAAATATATTTTCACCTATTTAATGACGAAAGTGACAGAAACGAAACGGAGTCAAATGAGACATTCCATGAAAGGCTTCGCGAGACCAACGAACGCTTCGAGTATACACCTCAAAAACCAACAAAAGTGCAAACGAATGTGCGAAAGGGCAAAATCATTTCAAATAACGAGACAAACAAAATTATTCGTATGAATTTTTTCGTTCCTGGCTTAAAATTTGAGATATCCTCTCAAACCTCCCGCTAGTATTGCAAGACTTAATGGAATGTCCCATATGCGGTAACGAGGTTTTCGAACAGCACATGTCTTAAAACAAAAGAGAGTCTGCAGAAGGCATACATGAAAGCGTGTCTCGATTGAAGCGAAAAATAAAACATTAGCGAGCCAGTGATTTACACACCAGAGTTTAGAACAAATTCACAGTTAATTGGCTCCCCTACAAAATCTGGAGGCAAAAAATCCATAGGCGTCAAAATCCGGACAAAAAGCCGAAGGCTACAAAATCCGGAGACGTCGAAATCCAACAAGCAAGAGTTCCTTGGAACATTGAGTCGGGCTCAATAAGAGTCCCGACATAGAGCCATACGGCGACGAGTTCGTTAGAACGACGATTACAATATAGCAAAGGTCTCCCGACCAATACCTACGCGCTGCAGAAAATGTAGCCTTCTTTCGGTTGCAAAGGCGATCTTCTCGGCTTACAACAAACGAAATTTTAAAAATATATTCTAAGATCTGTTCTGTGTCTGTTATGTAATGTGAAGGAATGAATAGTACATTACGCATGAGCATTCAATTCCGTTGTGTCGCCTTCGCTTCATACTGCAAACTTCCTGTGGGTTAAAACAAATATTTGGAAGCACTTGTTGCAAGCGACTCGAAAAACGTATTTATCGAGCAGAAGCATGTAAAATAAATTATTTTCACCATTCAAACACGGTGAGAAGATGGCGTTTTGTTTACGTTTAGTCTGATGAGAATTCATGTGAGAAAATCTTTATTTTCTCAGCTTTCATTCTTCCGTGAGTGGGAGCAAATTTTCTCGCCTGAACTGTCATTTCGTTTAAGAGCACGTTGCAAAAATGTGAACTGTCAAAGTTGCGATGTTTTTTAGAACAGTATCCTTCGTAAATAACAAATTTTTCAAAATTATAGCTCATGTACTCTGTGTATAAGACTCTTACACGAATAAAAGATGATTCAGAATTCAAATAGTTTGAGTATGAAGGTCGAAAGCTCTGAAAAATCATCGCATTCCAAGTTCATTTGCGATGTTATTTGTACCAGTAAATTTGCACCTTCATACTTAAACTTTTCGAGTTCTGATTCATCTTTTATTTGAGTAAGAGCCATCATCTCACATTACATGAGCTATAATTTTGAATAATTTTTTATTTACGCAGGATTCTCTTCTAAAAAAACATCGCAAATGTGACAGTTCACATTATTGCGACGTGCTCTGAGAGCGTGTCAGATATTTTGACAGTTTTATGTTTTGCGATGTTTTTTCATTTCATATTTCTAAGCCAGTGATCATCAATTTTAAATTCCGAAACATCTACTGTTTGCATAACACATCCCTTTATAGATTCTCTCAATCAGAATATATAATTATTGAGTCTTAGTGTCAAAATTTGATCTGAAAAAACATCGCAAAGACTCCGCGAATGCGATGTTTTTTCAGATCAAATTTTGACACTAAGACTCAATAATTATATATTCTGATTCAGAGAATCTATAAAGGGATGTGTTGTGCAAACAGTAGATGTTTTGGAATTTAAAGTTAATGATCATTGCCTTAGAAATATGCAATGAAAAAACATCGCAAAACATAGAATTGTCAAAATATCTGACACGCTCTTAACGTTTTTATACGCGGAGCGAAACGGAATTTATTATTAATAGTAAATTGACGTTATGCTTCGTGTATAAAAACGTTTATTAACACCGTGCACACATGAACCAAACACAAACACACACATTCTCTGGGAAAATAAAAGTTTCCAACTCGAACGAACTTTCGCTCTTGTTGGATTTCCATACTTTCTCCTCCTTACTGTATTTTAGACTGCGAAGTTGTCTCAATTAAATATTTGTTAACGATTTATCAAATGAAACATTACAAAATTGAAACAAATACAAAAAAGAAAAAAAGAAAATAATTAATGAATGTATATGAGAGATTTGAGGTCATCTGTGCTTCGGAATCGACAATGTTCATACGTAGCGGCGTAATGACATGAAACACAATCGATCCATACAAACGGGTCAACTTTCTTTATTACTTTGACAGCATATTGCCCAAGAGAACATGATAACTAAAAGCCCTTGTCATTTTCATCTGTTTGAAATGCAATCAGACGTCAGTTGACATTGTGACATTTGTTCTCATTAGCACATAAATGTCGTTGACAAACTTACAAGTACATTTATAGCAAATTTGGTACATTAATCAACCACTTTGCTTCTAATTGCATAGGATCGAAACAAATAAAAATGAATTCCATACTAAAAGAACTTTTTATTTAGTCTTTGCTCAAGCACACCGTGTTTTCATCCCTTACCTTATTAAATTTCGAAGCAAATTACGTTCTGCTTCAGTCAGTTTACATCAGCTAAACCACTCATATGAACAAAACTCAGTGTACGTTTTTATACGGTTTAAATAATCTGCTGAAACAAATTCTCAACTAAATTTGACTGAAGCCGAGTGTAACATTTTAAGATATATTTTGTTAAAAGACATGTAGCTCAAACGTTTGTATGGAAAATTTAACATTGTCTTGAAAACATAAACTGGTCAGGTTAAAATGGCGATAGCGAAATCAGGTCTGATTTTAGAGAATTTTAATCTCCAAGCGAAATGAGTTAGCTTAGTTCAAAATGAACGAAAGAAGTATGCTATGGCAAGATCTGGTTTCCACTCAACAGAATTACTCCGTTTATCATTCTGTGAAGGATTTTAGTTGGTTAAAAATCACGTGACGAATTTCAACCAATTAGAATTCTTAACGGTGTACAAAACGGAGTAACTTTTCTGAGTGGAAACCAGGACTTGTCATAACATTCTTCTTTCGTTCGTTTGGACTTGCAAATACGTTGACAGAAAGTGCTGTATGAGTTTTGTGAAATTCATCTTTGCTTCAAACCTCGTGGTCAAAATGTTAGTCCTCGTTATTAACTTCAAAAAGTACTGATGAAGACTTTGCAAATTAATCAGAAAGACAACTTCACAGACCATTAAGAATCTTTCGGTTTATGATCTCAATGTCGCAGTCCCTGAACCTACGCTTCCACACAACCCTATCATTTGAATTTGATCAAACCAGCAGGTGCATGCGAGGGGTGGCGCACTTCATTTATTCCATTTATTCTTTTATTCCATTTATTCTTTTATTCCATTTATTCCCAAATTTTTTTTGTTGTTTTTGCGAAATATCTGAACCAAACACATCACAAGTTAGACAAATAAGTTCAAAAAAAGGTTTGCACAAATTATAAAGCATTTAAACCATCTTGAGATTAAATTTTATTTTTTTGGGAATAAATGGAATAAATTTATTTATTCCATTTTTCAACAAAAATTCTTTTAAGTTTTCAAAAGTTTTTTCACTTTTTGACACATTAGTATGGTTTGTTGTGTGCGTTGCCATCAAAATCAAGTCTATTTGAGGTTTTGACGTATTTGAAAAAATTATCATTTATTCCATTTATTCCATTTATTCCCATTTATTCCATTTATTCCATTTATTCCCATTTATTCCATTTATTCCATAAACCGCAGAAGTGCGTCACCCCTCGGGTGCATGTCACTGGCACCTTCACTATTTTGAATAGCATCGAATTAGGGATATTTCAATTGGCCTAGTTTTGGACTCTCCAATGATCATAGCCATACGTTTGGGGCATAAAACTCCAGTCTAAAATGATTTTAGATTTGCAAACATGTCGTTCTAAGTTTTTCGCATGAAATCGAAACTTTCTTTGCCCGACTGCTAAAGCTTTTGGGCTGGCATTTGGAACCGGTCAAAAGCAAAAAAACATATCATGTTCTCTATATCGAAGAGACATGTATCTCAAATTGCACACTGTTTCGAAATTTCCTTTTTTTCTTGAGAACACTTTTGAAAACGTTTTAACTAGACTAAAAATTAAAAATAAAATTCAAACTAAACTTACTAAGGGGACCAGATGGGTGCTTGTTCATAAGTTCTGTTTTTCTTTTGTGCATCTAATAAATTTGATTTACTCACGGGTTTTATAAGTTTCACTTCCAGCTCCGTCAGCCCTGAGTGCATGTCTTTCGCGATGTTTCGCGACTGATGATTTTTCGGGTCTGTTGAATCGTGTGTGAGCACAATGTTCTTTATATTGTTTTAAGACATTTCTTTTTGTTTGACCAACGTAAAGTTGTTCACACACTTTAAACTTGATGTAGTAGATCCAGGAAATCTTCTGGTGTTCCTTTTGTTGATCTTTTAGTCGATTTTCACTCACTAAGACTAGCTCAACGTCACGTTTTTTAAAAACTTTTTTTAGACGATTCGTTAAAGGGCAGCATAGTTAAAAAAATCTTCTACGATAATTTTCGCTAGTATTTTTGAAAAAAGTTGATAATCTTTGTTTTGGTATCGTTTTTGAACGTTTTGCGATCCTTTTGTCGTTTTAGAGTTTAGTTTTCCATTTTCCTCTACCTCTTATGTGAAACGGATCGTCTTGTGTTTAGACCCATTCAATAATGGTAAAACCCGCTCCAAGTTGTTTCCCTAATAACCGCGAAAACGTGTATCTCAAAAAGTTAAAATTGTTTCTCAAAAGATTTATTCAATTTTCAAGAAATTGATATGAAACCTTAAAAAATATTCGATAGAAAATGATCATCATCATCATCAAACTTTATAGACTGTTTACGCCCGGTGCTCATGGACCACCCTCCTCCATACCGTCCTATCCTGTGCCAAGGAGATGGTTTGTTCGCCCAGAGAAAGTCTCCTAATTTCTAAATCCGATTTAATTGAGTCTATAAACCTTCTCCTTGGCCTACCATAGCCCGTACCATACCAAACGACTAGCCCTTGCCGCCTCTTGCACTGAGATAACCCCTAAAATTTCCCTGTTGTCGTCGTTCACATGATTGTCCCACTGTTATCTTCGATTCACCTTTTAGTATTCTCCTAAGAATTCTCATATCAGAAACCTCCAGGTCATGCATAAGGTAGCCGCAGTCCATCCAACTTTCACTACCACATCAATCATTGGCCTGAAAATTGAACTATGAATGGTCAACTTTGTGCCTCTAGTTAATCACTTTTTATTGAACACATGCGACCTCCACTGACTGGGCACTTCGTTTCCCATTTTCCTCCTTTCTTCCAATTCCCTAACTTTCCATCCTAACTATTTATACTCCGAAACCTGTTTTAACTTCTCCCCATTTACTCTACAAGACACCTCTTTCCGAGATTTGCTGACATACATAACCTATGTTTGGCTTACATTTATCTTCATCCCGTACTCCTCACTGTCATTCCCTTCTGCAAATCATTGGCATTATCCGCTAACAGAGTTAAGTCATCCGCACAGGCCAAGATACTCATGGAAGTAATCACCTTCACCCCTGCAAATTGGCCTGCCTGATGATTTTGTCCATTAAAATTATGAACAGAAGAGGAGAGACAACAATCCTGACGAACGCCCTCATTAATCTCCAAAGCCTCACTAATACCACATCTACTCTTACCGCAGCCCTGCTCCCTGCTTTTAATAGCGCCCAATAAACTTCCATTTATTCCGTACTCGCAAAACACATCGAACAGGTTTTGTCTCGGTACCCGATCAAATGCCTTTTCTAAGTCGATGATGTACAAATATAGATCAATATTCCTCTCAAAGAGCTGTTCTATACCTTCCCTAGAAAAAAGATCTGATCCTGACAACCTCTCAGAGATCTGAAACCATTCTAAGCCTCGTCAAGAACCTCTTCCACTATAACCTTAACCCGATCTCGCAGAAACACACCTTCAAAAGCGAAATCCCCCTGTAGTTGCTACAAGCCTTACGGTTGCCCTTCCTAAAGATCGGAGCAATAACACCGAAGCTCCAGTCAGCAGGCACGACTGAGGACTTCATGGCTAAATTAAAAATCCTACCGAGCCATTGAAAATCACCCGGCCCACTCACGCTATGTAGAGATGAGCGGGTTGCTCGAAACTTCGAAAAACCCGACCCGAACCCGAACCCGAATTTTTTTTTCGGGTTCATGGGTTTCGGGCTTCGAAAATTTTAATCGGGTCGGGTTCGGCCCGGGACGAGTTGTGAAACAGTTCGGGATTCGAAAAATTTTATCGGGTCGGGTTCGGTCCGGGTCGGGTTTCGAAAAATGGTCGACCCGCTCATCTCTAACGCTATGCTTAATAAATTCTGTCCTAATTTCGTCTACACCTACGGACTTTCCTGCCTTAAGTTTGTTGACCCTTCGTGACACCTCCTCTAAATTTCCAGGACTTCACTCTTATCTGTAATTAACACCAAAAAATTTCTTTTCTCTTGTCTCTGTGTGTAATCCAGCTCAGTGGCCGGCCCAAGTCTTGTTACCTTAAATTATTTATTGTTTTTTTATTCTAGCAGAATTATAGCATTCCCAACATTTGTTGTGCTATGTATTTTATAAAACCTTTAGCTTGACATTAATTTTCTATTACATTAATATCAGAGTATTCACATCAAAATTCATTGAAGGTAAAGGCCAAAGCTAAATCGATGAATGATTGCTTCAAGAATTAATTATTCCCTGAGGAATTACACCATATTTTACAACAAACCAATCGATATTCTAATACATAGCTTTTTTGTTAATTATGCCGATTTATAATTGTGACAAATTCGTAAAAATCATAACGTCGATTGATTAATGATAAAACCGAGGGGACGAATGTATAAAATAATTCGTTTAAACGTTCAATGTTGGGTAAAATAACAATGGTAAAAATTTTACTCAATGTCTACGAAACTTATAGGTTGAAAAGTACATTAAATTTTAGAATTTATGTTGACAACCAGGGCGTAACGAACTCCCTACAATATAAGAACTTTTGGTATATAAATTTAAAGTCGCTTTGAATCAACACAGAATAGCAACACTGAAATTATTCTTTTATGAAGTTCCGCCTTTCATTATCCTATTACTGCGTGCTTATCGATTATTAAATGAATGGAATTTATTTGTTCTAATTCCATAAAGGCCTCAATAAAATGTTATGATCATATCATAAATGTTGCAAGTGTGCTCTACTTTCAACACATTTAGATCTCTCCGTCTACAAAATCGTACCTATTTCGCGCATTATTTGCAATTTAACTGATTATTACTGCAATCAACATCACGCTTTGTATGAGAATTATTTGCTCCTCTAAATATTAAGTTTACGAATCGTATTAGAGAGATGCGGGATTTTCACACTTTGCTTGTTTGTAGTTTCGTATTAGAGGTGTGCGGGCATCACATTTCGCCTGCCTGTTCCCACCCGTGCCCGTTCGATTTTGAAAACAGGAAGCCCGTGTCCGTCAGTTACCTAAATAAAGATGCCTGAGACCCCCCGTGCCCGACCGTTTTCGAAATAATGATGCCCGTGCACGGTAAAGGTCGGGCGGGCTTGTGTACGATCTGAGAAATCGGTCGTGCCCGAACACCTCTATTTCGTATGATGAGTAGAAAACAACGAAAACACAAAAACTCACATAATTGCATGGATCTTGTACTTCTTAAATCACAATAGAAACCCTTTTTAAAAGGGAAACGTGCCGCAAGTCCTCGTCTCTTCTTCCAATACAACTGATATCAATTTGGGTGACGCTTACAGCTTCGGAACGCAAAAAATTCTTTTGAAATATTTTCATTTTTGATTAAAGAAATGCGTCACGAATGCCGGACCACCCAATAATATAGTTTGCGTCACTTTTCCCTTTTAAAAAGGGTTTTTGTTGCGATATCAGTAGTTTTGGAAGAAGAGAAAACAAATTTTGGAGAAAAAATTTCCGGCGAAAAAAATTTCCGCACACAAACATTTCCGGCCCCCCAATTCCTTTCACCAAAATTTCGGCGCAAACAAACCCTCGCGAAAACAATTTCAAGGACGAACAAAAAAATTTCAGCGAAACATGTTTCGCGGAAAAAGTTTGCATCGAAAAAAAAAATTTCGGTGTGAAAAAAATTTTCCGGCGAAAAAAAATTTGCAGCGAAAAAAAAATTCCTTTGACACGAAACAATTTTTCGGCGAAAAAAAATTTCCTTTGACACGAAACATCTACCTTCGACAAAAAATGTTTTTTAAGAAAATCAATTTCCCCCTAAATCCGTCCCATACCACCGTCGGCCATTTTGTTGGTCATCCTGACACACTACACACACACTCAACCCAATAACTTTTCCTTTGACACGAAACATCTATCTGCATCCTAACACAGTCCAAAAATTTTGCTCGTATTTGACCCATAATTTGAATACACTCACACACACACATACAAAACATTCTTTTTCTCATATATGGCGTAGAATGTCCACCGATGATGATGAAAACACGAAAGATCAACGTTGTGACTGTGTTCACTATAACAATTCAATCACAAATCTTTCGCGAGAATGCAGTCATTGTGGGTCTTAGATGTCTTGTTGGATTTCCATCAGCGAATGCTTCTGGTTCTCCAGAAGTCCAAACGATTACCATGCTTTTCCTTGTCTTGAGATTGCAGGGAATCTAAGATTCTATATATGAAAAGACGTGTTGTCATGCGAATTACAACGTATATATAGACGGTTCGGAATGCATGGAATTCTATATTTTATTCAATTGTCGTGGATTTCTATGATGCTGCTACAAGTTCTTTCTCTAGACCGATAAGGGAATAACTCTAGCAAGTTTGTTACTTCCAGTGAATGCCAGTAAGCTAATTTTTAAGACAGATAACTATTCTTAGCTTTGTTTATCTTATTTTAATGCATTCGCTGTCGGTGTGTTAGAAGAGTGTATAAGTTGGCTAAGACCATATACCGGGTTTTTCATATGAAGGTGAACATGACCATCCTTTTATCTCTTTCATACGTACCAGTTAAACCAACACACCTAAAAACGTGAACGGTTAAACTAACAGACCTCCAGCTTATGCATTAAAGTGTATATAAGCGGTTATACTAACACTCAGAGCTTCGCTTCTCGTGCGTATACACCGCAGCAATATATTATTACGATTTAACGGAAAAAAAGTAAAAAATTTCGAGCCTGTGACCGTCGCGTCAGCGTTTGAGTAAACTTATTAACATGCACTCCCTTCCTTTACCTCTAATCCCAAATCTCATGTAGCATTATGTTAAGTCAAATTCTCCCAAATAAATAATGAAAAATCTCGCAACCAAATAGTAATTTATGCAACTGAGTGTCACAAAGCAGAACTTTTCTACCGTATTTTGTTAAAAAGCCTCAATGTTTTCTAACAAAATAAAACTTATCAAAAATTGAATTCTGTGGCTTTTTGACAAAAACCAAAATTAACAGAAAACGGTGAGGTTTTTTAACAAAGTAAAACTTATCGAAAATTCACTCTGCGGTTTTGTGTTATTGTTTGACAGAGAAAATTTGAGAGAAAATTTTTATAAAATTTCTGTGGCTTTTTAAACAAAGTACAGCAGTTTCTATTGCATCAAGAGCTCTATGCAATTCGGTGCAATGTGCATCGCGACACTCAGCCTGTGAGACTCGGTTACAAACAACTCTATTTCAATACTTCTTTCCCGCATCTTTCTAATTCTTCTGTTATTCACATGGTAGACAAATAGCCGCAAAAAATAAACATTTGGAGAAATAAATTCACGTTATAAGAAAAAAAAAGTTTAGGGTCGAAATCATATCGCTTCATTGATCGTTTTTTTTTTCTAATCGGCTGTTCCCTTAAAACTTAATGTTGGGTATGAAATTTAGATAAAGAATTTTTTGGTCTAACCCACAGCATACTTTTATTATTGAAATAAATGAGGCTCACATATCTGTGTTGGCGGCAGCGCTATGAAAATGGTAATCAACATGCCTATGGCCATTAGATGGACGGAAAAAAATTTGTAATATCCTCATGTAATCGGAAAAGCAATTTCATTCATTCGCTATTGTATGTAAGACTTTCTTTTTTATATGCCTCTTAAGTTTTTTATGTGTTTACGAATAATCTAACGGATCTAACTGAACGAAAAGATACTGTCCATGAAAAGCGTCTCATCTTTTGTGAAAATTTCAACAAAGATGTCGAAGCATCTCGCTTTTTCATATAGAGAGAGATTTGCCCTTTGTTTCTCAGATATTTGTTGCAGGATATCTTACTTTTAGTAACTAAAATTCCATTTAGAGAGACTGGGAAACGCAGTGTTTGCTTCCCTTATGCATAACAAATTTTAATATGTTTTGAGTTTGCCAAAGGCGCTTGGTCTAAAAACAAAGATTGGAAAACAAAGCAAATTCAATGCTTGAAGATTTCGTGGTCGTGAAATGTCTTCTTACGTCACCGTCGCACGTATTTAACAAGATTCAACGAAGAAGAATTGAAGTAGCAACACGAGGTTATCTATTTACTTTTCTTCTTCTTAACCGGCACAACAACTCTTTGATCTTGGCCTTCTCAAACGTGCTTCTCCAACTGTCCACCTGAATTAGGAAAGCAAAAATCAGAAATCAAGAAATCAGGAACCAAAAATCAGGAACCAAAAATCAGGAACCAAATATCAGGAAATGAAAATCAAGAAACGAAAATCAGGAACCTAAAATAAGGAAAAACAAAATCCAGGAAAAACAAAAACCAGGAAATACAAAAAACAGAAAATACCAAATTTAGGAAAAACGAAAATCAGGAAGGAAATAAATCAGGAAAAACATCAAAGTTTTCAATTCCTAAGGAGGTCGCAATCTTATTTATGGTATTTAGGGGGCTCTGCCCCCTAAGCCTCCGCGCCTGCGGCGAACTACTAACGCCCTGAAGGCTGCCTTCCGTGCATGGGAATCTGCCCCCAAACCCTCTAGGGGCTCTGCCCCTACGCGGGGGCTCTGCCCCTACGCGGGGGCTGCCGCCCCTCGACACCGCTTTTTTATTTTCCAGGATTTATCACGGCCTGCGCATTCTCTCAAAAATTATTTTCCTAATTTTGGTTTTTCCTGCTTGCCTGATTCCTAATTTTGGATTTTCCTAATTTAATTCATTCCTAATTTTTGTTTTTCCTAATTTCAGTTTTTCCTGATTTTTGTTTTTCCTTATTTTTGGCAAATTATTTTTTTTCCTAATTTTCGGTTTCCTAATTTTTTCCCCTAATTTTCCTAATTCGTGTGGAATAACATCTACAGCTAACGTCTACCAGCTGGATACTCCCATAGTTTTCAAATCGGCTAGAGCTGCATCGTACCATCTGGATTTTTTTCGGAATTTGACAATCTTCCATTCACTGTACATGACCGAGTCAACGTTGTCCGTTTATTTTGGTAGTTCTGACTATGTCCGGCTCTCCATAAAGCTGACTAAGCACCACGACTCCGAGCCATACGTAACTGCCGGTCTGATCACAGCTTTTTCAGAATTTCTGTTTACTGAATTGGACTTTAAGATTTTCAGAAGGATGTAATAACTCCGGTTGCCCATAATTACTCGTCTATTAATTTCGTATGCGATGTCGTTGTTAGTGTTCAGCTGCAATCCAAGGTATTTGTTGACCATTTTGAATATGTGTGTCGATCGTTATGCTTTGCTCCTGATGTCGATTCGAAGGCGGGATGGTCATATATATTCCGTTATTGCGTCGTTAACTTTCAACCCCAGGTCAGTCCCTTTCCTCTCCAAAGCCATAAACTTTTCTTTAACAACTTCCCTATTTCGTCCGAGTATGTTCAGGTCATCTGCGAAATCTAGCAACTGACTGGATTTGCTGAAAATGGTGCCGCTGGAGTCTACCCCCAGGGTGCGCACAGCTGCTTAGTTAGATTAAAAAGCAGCGGCGAAAGAGGATGTCCCTGAATATTCCTGACAGTTGGTTACAGATCTATTTACTTTAGACAAACCATTATGGTTACGAGACTTGACTTCACTTGAAGGCTTCACATATGAGAATTCTAAGAAGCATAACAAAGGTCAATCAAATTATTCCGTTTTCAAAATCGGATATCCTTCGGAAAAGCCTAACTAAAGCTTCTTTTGTTATTTTACCTAAGCTTTTCCGAAGGATCAGAAGAATTTGGTCAATTGGGAATGGAATAATCATACAGAGAACAAGAATATTAGACAAAATTCAAGAGTGCCGTTGGTGGAAGAAGCGACAGGGGCTAGTCGTCTACGCTGATTTGGGTACCTTGAGAGGATGAGGGAATCTAATATAGAAGTTCCGAGTGTTAGGCCAAGAAGAAGGTTTATAGACTCAGCTAATTCAGATGTAGAAGTTAAATTACTTCCATCGATCATCAAATCCGATCTTTGACAGGTGTTAGGGTCACGGTTCATGAAACCTAAATACTTGAATACATTTTACAAAACACAAATATTCTGCTAACTTTTATGTTTAGTTTGCGTCTAAATCCGTTGATTAATTTTATTTGCGTTCTTCCTAATATTTTCTTTTTCATTATACCAGCGTCCTCTTTCGCTTATAATTAGGTTCTAATTATCGTATGTTTAAGGATTTTCAGTTTAATTTAGTTTATGTGTTTGAATATACGATTTCCTAGCGCAATATGCAGACACAGCTAATCAAATCATTTGCATCCTCTAATGATATTTTAATCGAGTATATTAGTTTATCCTCGACGAAAAGCAGAACCACCGGGTGATAATTTCGTATTTTGGCTTATTATGCAAGTGGAGAAAAACAAATCTCATTAGCAAATTAGTTATAACTTCAGCAGATGTAAGAAGCTTAACTATAACAACGATTAAACATTTCGATATAACAAGCAAAACATGACAGACTCTTGTAGATGTTTCGTTTCGAAATAAATCGACAAATCGAGAAAATATTTACATAACGGACGGATCAATGGTTAAGTGGTTGTGATTCAAGTCTTCAAACGGATAAGTAAACCAGTTTCTAGAGTGAGTGAAAACTCTATCCAAGGGGTAAGGAACTATCCACTAGGGAAAAATTTACTTACAAGAACCAAACTTTTACGTGGCGCAACTGTCAAATCGGTGGCGCTTCTTAGAACCACCTTTTTTTTTAAGACACGATAACTTCTTACTTACTATACTTTTTTGGCGCTACAGCCACTTGTGGGCCTTGGCCTGCTCGAGGATTCTGAACGAATTACGTCTGTTCCTTGCCGCGTATTGCCAATTTCTAATTTCGAGCGTCCGAAGATCTTGTTCGACAACATCGATTCATCTAATTTTTGGGCGACCAACTCCTCTTCGTTCTTCTGGATCGTTACGGAATAATTGTGAGGAGGCTCTGTTTTCATCCACGCGTGCTAAATGCCCCGCCCACCGCAACCTTTGGACTTTCACCACCGCCACTATATGGGGCTCTTCATAAATGACGTCACGCTTGCTATACAAAATAAGCATCCATAAAACGGTCATAACTCAGTCAGGACAGTCAATTCTGTTTATAGGATTCCGGCTACCTCCCCCTGTTTGGGGGGTAGCCGGAGTACCATAAGCAAAATGTCCGACCAGTTTGAAGTTATGGACTTTGTGGATTTTATAGGAAGGGTGACGTCATCCGGCTCTCTAAAATCACAATAACTTCTATTGTTACTAAATTAACTGGAAACCCAACCACTTCTCCTGGTTCTGCAGTTTTTGCAGTTCTTTTGATGCTGTTGGTCCATACGGAAAGATGGTCGTCGAAATCAAACGGACAGGCTTTTTCCCAGAATGAAACGCTTTCACATTTTTTTTAAATTTATCAGGTTGGGACGACCCACTGCTGATCCTTTGTTCCTTTCCCGTTCATCACGCAAATCCTTCGAGCCTACCAGTACCAAACATCCTGAATTTTCCAATTAGTTCATGACCCTCTCGTCTTCTGCTGAAGAGAACTATATCAGTTTTATCTGGGTTGACTTTAAGGTCTTTTAATCTGCACCAATCTTCTACTACTTTCATAGAATATCTAATGCTGTCCCCAAGGGTACTTTCAAGCTTCCCTCTGATTAAGATCGTTAGGTCGTCCGAATACCCTTGAGCGTAAATACCTTTGCCGTTAATCTCTCTAATGAGAGAGTCTACCACACACACCACAGCAGTGGGGAGAGTATTCTACCTTGCGGGCACCCTTTTGCTGCCCAGAATTTAGCTTGGTGGCCGCATATAGTAGCTTCTACTTCTCTGCTGCTAAACATGCAACTGATCCACCTAATCACAATCTGATTCACACCCCGCTCTTCCAACACCTGACGAATGACCCCGACATTGGGGTTATCGAATGCACCTTGGATGTCCATAAAACAGCCAAGCGCGACCTCACCAGTCCCAAATGATCTTTTCACCCTGGGTACTAGATTATGCAGTGCCGAATCCGTAGATTTACCTACCTGATACGCATGTTGGTTCACATGCAGCGGGTATCTCGGCAGGATTTCGTCTCTGATATAAAAGTCTACAAGTCTTTCCAGCGTTTTCTGTACGAAAGATGTGAGACTAATCGAACGAAAATCTTTGGCCTCTATATGTGATGGCTTGCTGGGTTTCGGTATAAAAGTAACTTTCACCGTTTACCAGGACGACGGGATGCGTCCCAGAATTAGCGAGCCACGTAATACCTTGCAAACCGGTTCAGAAGAGCTGGAATCCCATCGTCACCTGCTGATTTAAAGGGTTTGAACTTACCAATGGCCCATTTTATCTTTTCCACAGTAACAAACCTGTTAACCAGATTCCAATCCTCCTCACTAGGAGGAGGTGGATCTGGATCACTTCACCTCACGTTTATGCTACTGCACCCTGGAAAGTGTGTGCCGAGAAGATGTTCGGCCGTTTCCTTGCCAGAACACGTGAAACTACCATCTGGTCTTTGCAGAGTTCCAGATAGCAGTTTTGAGTCTTTGGCTAGGATTCTATGAATTCTGGCGTAATCTGGTAGTTGTTCCATCTCAGCACAGAACCTCCTCCACGTCTCTCTCGATTTCCACTTTACTGCCTTTCTGAACATTTTTTGCGCTGTTCTGTAAGCGTTCCAGTTTACCTCGATCGACGCCCTAATCGCTTTATTCCAGGCTATCCGAGCTGATTTCCTCAACCCTTCTATCTCTCGGCTCCAGAACTTACCATCTTTCTTGTCGATCGATTTCACTTCTGGACAGGAGAACTCGTATGCTTTAGTCAGCAACGAGGTTATGCCATTCACGGCGTCGTTTCACTTGCTTGAGAGCTCTGTGCGAACTATTATGTGTGTGTTGCAAGCAGTTTCGAAAAATACCAATTTTCTTAACTCGATTCCGTAACCCCACAAAAAATGTGGCTTGACCTCAAAAACGCCAAAAATATATATTTTCAAGTTTTGAAAGAAAACTGTCGGTGGGAAAAATCAAAAACTTCATTTTTTTCAATATTTGAACTTTAAAGCGTCGTCAGCGCCACCTTCCAAATTTATTTTTCCCATAAAGGCTGATTTATTGCCTTTCCAACGATGCCCCACAAAATAAATTCAATGGAGAAACGAGTTTCATACAATTTTTTTTGTGCAAGCATGTCATTTGAATTTTCTTCAAAATTATTCATTTCGAATTTTCCCAAAAGAAAATTCATGCTTACTTCATGCTTACATCCATGTGAAAAATCAATCAAAAGAAATTTATTTCTCCATTAAATTCATAATTTGGGGTATCATCAGAAAGGTAATAGATCAGCCTTTACGAGAAAAATAAATTTAGAAGCATTGGGCAAAATAGGTGGCGCTAACGACGTTTTAAAGTACAAAAATTGAGAAAATTAAGTTTTTGATCTTTCACATATTTTTTGTGGAACTGCGGAATTGACCTGAGAAAACCTTTTTCTTCGGAAGTGCCTAGTGTGTTGAATCAAATGAATCTGAGAGAGTTTTCCAACAAGTGAAAGCGTTTCATTCCGCAAAGCAGCCTTAGCGTGTAATTTTCCCATACTTGAAAACGTTCCCATGTTGAAAACGAGGGGGAAATGACTCCGCAAAATCATTGTACGGTGCAAAAAAAAAAACAAAATCACAAAAGTCATCAAAAATCGTTGAAAATCTTCCAAAAATCATTGGAAATCATTAAAAATCACTGTTTTTTATGGGTTGTATGATTTCAAAAATCAGTAAAAGTCATTAAATGATTTCGAAAATAACCAAAAAACACCAAAATCATTGAATGATTTCAAAAATCATCGAAAATAAAAATCATCAAAAAATTATCGAAAATCGAAAAATCATTAGAAATCCCAAAAAAAGTCCTTTAAGCGAAAAAAGATCTTCAAAATATAATTGTCAATCTTTAAAAATCTCTGATTTTTACATTTATATGATTTCAAAAATCACCAAAAATGATTAAACGATTTCAAAAATCATAAAACGATTTCATAAGTCATCCGGAAATTAAATCATGTCACACTCATTTTGGGAGTTGAAAAGGACGATTCTCATTTCAATTCATTTATTTATATTAAATTGCGTCAAGGTTTCCCTTTTACAACATCGTTGGACACAATCTCGAACATTTACAGAAAAAAATTCAACTATACTAAACATTACAACTAAAATAATTCATATATAAAGATAAGCTAGAAATTATAAGCTATCGACAAGCATATGTAAGAAGTTTAAGCTTAAGTGAAGAAGAGAAAAAAGGAAAGAAAGAAAAAAAATGTATTGCATTGCAAACTGTAAGCATGTGTCTAACTTCAATTCACTGTAATTTGAGAAAAAAAAAGAAAAGAAGTATCATAGTAAATACCACTCGCCAACCCACTCTATCCATGTCTCTCAATACCTGTCCACCCAATTTTCAAAATAGAATGAAACGCAGTGCAGGACTATGACGGACTTTCACCGCATAAGCCCTGCCAGAATAACTCATGCATGTCATCCCTTTCTGACGTAACGCAATACTGACTAAAAAAGCAGTGCATTTTTCACAAAACGAGTCAGGAGACCCTGAGTTCCTAACAGTTAACGGTAAAGCATTCCAATCCGCAATTCCGCGTGCAAACAAGTCATTTCTGTTATAAGCTCTAGGAAGCGTGAACTATCGCGTGCGATTAGAGCGACCTGGGACAAAGTGATCAAGCAGGTAAGCTGGCGAACCGCTGCGCAGAAGCCTATATATGAAGACCATCGCTCTCAGTTTATAATGATCTTGCAAACAAGTACCCAAAAACCTGTTCACGACAACCGCTATGCTCTGGTACTTTCCCTTCCCATAAACATAACGAACCACAGCATTAAATGCCTTTTCCAACAGCTTAACAGAGATCCCATCAAGGTCATATGAAAACACCTCGCAGCAATAGCTAAAGTGAGCAAGGCTTTCGCCAGCATGGACCGGGTGCGAAGAGGAGTGCAGTGTGCAAGTGGCCATAAGCTACGGAGAACCGCGTACACCTTCCGAACAACCCCTTCGGTGTGGTCAATCCACGTGAAGCGATAATTTATCACAATCCCCAAGTCTTTAACCTGCTGCGAATATTCAATAGCTTCCCCATCGAAAATAACATTAGGACACTGAACAAAAGACCCATCCTCGCCCAAGACCATGACCCTATAGCACTGAACGCCGTCACTTACAACAGAGGGGACCATCTTAACGGAGTCGCTGGAGCCAATGATCATAATTTGAGTTTTCCGAGCATTCAAAGATAGCCTATTAACAACCGACCACTCACTAACCGCCTTCAAGTCTAGCTCTACTTGTTCTATAGAAGCCCTAATCTCAACTGTGCGAATCAACTTGTAAAGTTGTACATCATCTGCGTACAGATGTGGAGACATAAACTTCACACGGTCAGGCAGATCATTTATGTAGAGTGAAAATAGCAGGGGACCTAGGATGGAACCTTGTGGCACACCACTATTGACTGGAACAAAACCCGATAGAACACCATTTATGCACACTGCCTGAGACCTCTGCGACAGATAGCTTCTCATCAATGCAACAGATAACGAACCAAATCTAAAAGCAGAGGAAAGCTTTCCACAGAGTAGTCGAGACGGAATTGCGTCACTTTACAACTTCTCTGTTAGGATTTGCTTTTCATCCACAAAAAATGATTTTACTCAAAAACAGAAATTTATTACATTTACTCATCTCAATTTTGAAAATTATCACTTAAATTACACCAACAGATAATTTGTTTATACACAAAACATGTTTATTAGTCATTTGCGAACAGTTGTAATGGGGTGATAAAAATAGTTTCTTTTTCTTTCATCTGATGTCTTCACATTTGCAATGGATGGCACAATATATATGGGAACTTTGTAAATTCATGCAGCAGATGATGGAAAAACAAAATCGAAAAAAAAAATCTATTTAGATGTTTAAGTAAACGTATTTATAGATTTTTATTATGATTAGCCCATACATCTACAATGAGATTTATTATTTTTAGAAATGAGTTATGTGTTTTTAATTGATCGATTTTCTTTTATTAACTTCGATGCTCTAAATAAACGACATTTTAACATCTGATACATTACCCATGGTGTGAGAATATTAACACTGCCAACGTTCAACATTCTAAAATTGTTAATAAAAAATTCATTTTAAATAGCAAAACAACGTTAACCCAAAATTTCCTTAACCAATTATTTCCGTAAATACATTTGACTCTTTGGAAGCAGCTACACGAGCACGAGAAAACCTCAACGGAGCTGACATATATTCGGGTTGCTGTACGCTAAAGATAGACTATGCTAAGGTTAGTATGTTATATGTTTTTGAATTATTTATCATTTTTGGTTAATGGATTTGTGATATTCATATCCTTTCACTTTGTACCTTACAAATCTCTTCGTTCATAATTTTTAATGTTTGTTTAACATGGTATGCAAGAACGGACCGAACTGTGAAATAGTTACATAAAACAAAAACGTATAGAATCATAATTATTGCAACGTAGAAGGTAACATCGGTCTGTTCGTTTTGGATATTCTCTTCAACGTTCATTCGAAAGGCACCGGTATCAAAAATCTAAGTGTGCCAATTTCCTGGTAATGGCGAATTTATTACATTTGACTTGGGTACACCAGCCGCACTTGTTTGATTTCTGAAATATTGAATACAAAAGGCAGCATAGTGGGGAAATTTAGTTGACTCGAGATAATCTTTCGATAGACATTGAAAAAAAAAACTTTCGTTGCAAGTGGGTGTGTAACAGATTTTTCTCTACAAATTACAAAATGTTGATTACTAATCTGATGAAACGCCAATAACGACTGTGATGCAGCATTGCGCACATTGCTATAGCATGTGGAATTAATGGGATCCAATGAGGTATGCACATTTTGCACTAACTCATACACAATTCATGTTGATTTGTTCTGCTGAAAATACAGTGACGGGACATAACGTTCAAATGAACCACACAAGCCCTTTTTTTATCACCTAGTGGTAGCACACAGAACGAAAATGACAATTCTAACTGAGCGTTAATAACACCCAGAGGGTGATAATAACATCCTCTGGATGGTATCAGCACTCCGAATTGAAACAAAATCATTTTTTCATTCCTAGGACGGAAAACTGCTGTTTTCCGTCCTAATTTAAAACAGAAAAACAGTTTTCTGAACCATTGGAATGAAAAATATTGTACGAAACTCGCAAAAATATATGTTGCGTAAGTAACTATCACGATTGAATGAAATTAATTGTTTCAATTTTCGGTGTTATTATCACCCAGACGGCGAGCGCTAATAACACCTAGTGTGCTTCAATAGCACCGTATTATTAATCGTATGGTTACATTTCCCGTTACAAAATAGTCTTAAATCACTGAATTTTATTCCGATCAGCATCAACATAATGAAGCCAAGAATGTAGCTGGTGATTGACCGATGTAAATCGTTGGCCATGTTTGTTGTTGTTCGGAATCTCCATATGAATTGGTAGGGTCTCGGAAAATGTTGTCGCTGTGAAGTTCTTGCGAAAAGGTACAGCGCCAAAGTGATAATATTTTATGGCTCAAGGTCGTAAATTAAATTAATGACTTGAGACGTTATCAGACCAGGTCAGGGCGGCTATTATCGTCCGGTCAAGCAGTTGGCACATTGTTCAGTTCACTTGAAAATATCTTCCACGAGGTTTTCTTAGTTTTATGTTTGTTTTACTGCTGTTCTGTTGCTTATGCACGCCAACCATTCACTCGAAAGTAGGGTTATATTACCAATGATGATTTTGTTGCAGCCAAAAATAGTAAATTATAGGTAGTAGTTTGCAATCTTCTCGAAATTCGTTTGTACGACACACGGAATATCAAAGACATTTACTTTTCAATCAATACAAATTAAGAGCACGTTCCAAAAATATGAACTGTCAAATTTTCGATGTTTTTTTAAAACAGAATCCTGCGTAAATAACTTATTAATCAAAAATATAGCTCATGTACTGTGAGAGGATGACTGTTACACAAATAATAGATGAATCAGGATTCAAAAAGTTTGAAGTTCAAAGGTCGAAAGTTGCTTTGAAAATACATCGCACATTTCAAGTTAGGTTGCGATGTTATTTCACAGCAAATTTGTACCTTTATACTTAAACTTATTGAATTCTGACTCATCTATTATTCGTGTAAGAGTAATCATCTCACAGTACATGAGTCATAATTTTGAAGAATTTGTTATTTACGCAGGATTCTGTTCTAAAAAAACATCGCAAATTTGACAGTTCACATTTTTGCGGCGTGCTCTTAAGTAAAATCGTCAAAAAATGTAAAATTAATTAGACGAATACGAACGCAACACTTTGTATCGACAGTTGACCGTAGGCACCCTAGCACCCTAGGCGATAAAGATAAAAATTTATGCTCTTAAATTTTCTTTTTATAAAAAATTGACTTAATTTCTCCTTTTACGAAAAATTCGGACCAATGAAATTCACCCACTCACAGAAACTGACAAAACGAAAGAATTCGTCCTTTTACTAAAACTGATGAACAATGTGCTCATCAATCAGAACAAGTTGTTCTTATTGCTATGGGTGCAGTTGTCGTAGTAAATGGTCTGGGAGTTATTATCGCCCGGGACATTTTTCGTGTATGGAAACTATACGAGATCCTGAATCCCGTGAAGTTTTTGAAAAAAAAAAACATGCAAGTGCACGTACGCTTCAGAAAAGATATGGCAAACAGAATAGGTGTTGCGCAAAAAGACTTTAACGTATCTAAGTAAATATTGTCTTAACTCTTAAGAGCACAATGTAAAAATGTGAACTGTCAAATTTGCGATGTTTTTTCAGAACAGAATCGCGCGTAAATAACAAATTATTCAAATTTATAGCTCATGTACTGTGAGAGGGTGACAATTACACGAATAATAGATGAATCAGAATTCAAAAAGTGTGAGTATGAAGGTCGAAAGTTGCTCTAAAAAATTATCGCATTCCAGGTTCGTTTGCGATGTTACTTCAGAGCAAATTTTTACCTTCATACTCAAACTTTTTGAATTCTAATTCATCTATTATTTGGATAAGGGTCATCATCTCACAGTACATGAGCTATAATTTTGAATAATTTGTTACTTACGCAGGATTCTGTTCTAAAAAAAATCGCAAATTTGACAGTTCACATTTTTGCGACGTGCTCTAAAGTGTATGAAATTACATCCACAAATTGGATTGGAAATTGCCGAATTATGGAAAAACCCGTCCGAAGCAACGGCGAAAAACCTCTCCATATTCATAAAAAAGTCCATAGCTTGAAAAAAGATATGAAGAAGGTTCACACAAAAAAAAATTTTGCGCTAGGGCCGATCTTTGAATCGACCTAGAAGACTTAGCAGAGGCCTCTGACCAATACTTCCATGGACAAAAATGTTTGCTCCTTTTTTCTCTACATCTCTACAACACTGAACAAAAACCTCATCACTAAAGAAATATTCACGAAAAACCACCAAATATTGTTTAGGGTCGCGGCCCACATTAAGGACACTACAGCCCGAACCACTCAACCGATTTCCACTAATTTATTTTTCATGATTTTCTGATGTCCACATCTTTCATTCAAAACCTTGAAAAGGGATTTCCGTCCTTATTTCGCAGTGATATAAGTGAAAAAGTTGAACAAACCTTGAAAAAACCACAGATTTGCTGATTTGGCATCTAAGGACCATGGGGTTAGGATCGAATGTCAAAAAAAAATATCCCCAACCAAAATATCCCCGTGGACAAAATATCCCCAGACAAAATAACCGGACATAATAACCACAATTTTTCCGTTAAAAAAAAGGACAAAATATCCACACTCAAAAAATTAAGAATATTCAATGTGAAGTGTACTTGGCACCGCAGGCTTGAAATAAACAACCAAAAAAAAGCGGAGTCGACGAGCGGCAGCCCCCGAAAAGGGGGGTCAAGGAGGGAATATCCTTCCTTGCGGGGTCTAAGGGGTGGAGCCCCTAGCGGGGTTTGTGGCAGCGCCCCATTTACGTAAGGCCGCCTGCAAGGCTAATAAAAGCCCGCCGCAGGCGCGGGGGTGAGGGGGCAGAGCCTCCCAACACATAATATAATATCTAATTGATAATACCTACCTATATTCACCATTTCTGAGTAGACATTACATCTGGGAATATTTTGTCTGTTTTTGTGAGATATTTTGTCTGTGGACATTTTTTCCGGGGATATTTTGTCCGGGGATATTTTGACTGGGGATAATCGATCCTAGAGCCGCGGCGGGCTTTTTTTTTACACCTGAGGTTGGCTTTTTTTACGTCTTGCAGACGGCCTATCGTGCATGGGGCTCTGCCCCAAGCCCCGCCAGGGGCTCTGCCCCTTAGACCCCGCAAGGAAGCTATACCCCCTTGATCCCTCACAGAGGGGGCTGCCGCCCCTCGAACCCGCTTTTTTATTATTTTCACCTTCGCTGCGACGCAACTCAAAAAACTTATTTCTCCTTAAACCTAAACATTCGGTATTTTTGTTATTCGGGATTTTGGATTTTCGGGATTTTTGCATTCTGGATTTGTGCATTCGATTTTAATTTTCGGGATTTTTGACGGCCACCGTCAAAGATACGGGGATGTGAAAAGCACCAAGAAGCGGGAAGGCAATGCGTCGCTTTACTAGTTGGATCGATACTGAAAACCTTACTTGCAACTTAAGGAACACAATTCCAAAAAACATTCTATTGTAGGATCCCCTCAGCAACGGGAAATTTTACCAACAACACCGGGAAATAGTTGGCTGATTTTGGTAGCCGGGAAATTTTGACTCGGTTCCAAGGAAGAAAATATGTCCATGACCGATATTATTACCATTTGGATGTTATTACGACTGGGTTTGAAAGGGGCAGAGTATAAATAGTATCTGCTCACCATTCGCACCGTGGGCTAATTGTCACTTCCTTATTTATCATAGACGGTATACAATTCTGTGAATTAGGTCCACATTAGCTGCATCTAATCTACCTCTGTACATCTAATTTTCTTCAAAACAAGAGGTGGGTGAATAGAAAATAAGTTACCCAGAAAATAAGACTGAAATATGTAAGCAATGAAAATGAAAAATTAAATTGGCATTGCTGACTGCCATGTAAACAGACACACCTTACAATTCCAAGTCTTTTTGCTTCGTTTTTTTTCTTTTTAAATTGTACATCCAATTCCTACAATTCTTACATCTGTTTGTAAAGGGCAACTAAAATAAAAAAACATTGACAGAAACATGCGTCAGTATTCTTTTCCTTTGTACTATTTGATAAAACGGAAACTTAATGTAATTCCACAATTGTCCTTTTAATACATTACGATGCCTTTAGGTAAAATTGAAAAATCTAATGATTTACCTCAAACAGTTAGCTAGGATTTCATATCTGCATTACATAACTTTGTGTTTGAAGTCACAAATGTTACGTAAACTACGCTCATCCATTACACAGTCACAAAATGAAAGTATTTACATTATTTGATAAAACATCCCGCTGTTACACCGAAATCCTTCAGCTTATACATTAATTAAACATCTCACGATATCCCATTACGTTGTACACACTGCTTTAAGTTCATAATTAATTTAAATCCTTTTGAACAGATCCTAACCTACAACTTTCAACGTTCTACGCTTTAATCTTTTAATTTATTCAACAATTTCTGTAGCGCAAAGAAAAGTTCTTGTAACTGTAGCTACCTGCGTCCAATGAATCTGTGCTATGAACTTTTTTTTTCACATGGACTAACATAAATGCCAAAAAAAGTGTTATTTAATTTTAACGCAATTATACCACTTTTTAAATATAAATGTAACGTAGTTACAACGTTTACAACATTTGCTTTGAATTGAATAATCTTCGTCTTGTTTATCAACTGATCCTTTTACTCACTACAATTTTACACATTCATGGCAGCTGCTTGGGTACTGAGGCTTCGAAATTATACATAGGGGCTGTCCATAAATGACGTCTGCGTTTAAGAGAGACGGGGTTGTTGGAAAAAACACACACACCGTGGTGTTGGAGAAGACATGAACAATTTTCATAGGCACATTGAGTGTCATTTGTGTGCAAACAATGCAATCACACAGAGTCCCGTTGCAAGTGAGAGTGTTTCATAACGCGATGTAGCTTATCAACAAACACTTATTCAACCCAAGAAGCCATAATTTTTCGTCTTTTACCCATTCTTAGAAAGCCAAAATATAACGTCTGTTTGAGATAAGGGGTGACTTCGAAGAAACAGACAGAATATTGGTGTGGGGAGGGTGTGTTCAAAGCTCAGACGTAATTTGTGGACGGTCCCTTATCCGTAGGCGAATTCATTCAGTAATAACATACAAATTCTCTTAGATTTCCCTGGTGGTTTAAAGTACCTTGTAGCACCGATTTGCGTGAATGCGTTAAACCGACCGTCTGTGCTTGGTTAAAGTAATCTTTCAGAAACATTTTTCTTTGGAATGAGTTGAGTAGGTCTTTGTTTTCTCAATTTACATTTTATTCCGGCTGAAGTTTAGTTTTAATAAGAGCGAATGAAGGAAGAGTTACAAAGGAACCGAAGAGGTCAAAGGACTTGCTCTTTTTCATAATCCGGCATAAAAGCTTGTCGGTAGAAAAATTTCAGATGGTGGATGTAAAATGTTATAATTATTATTTCCTTCTACGGCAACACCCATACAGTCTATATCCAAGAATTTATTGAAACAATTTCGATTGTGTAGCTAAATCAAAAGTATGAAGCGCTTTTAAAGACTTTGAATTAGAAAGCATTGCTGAAACGTTTACAAAGAAGTAAGCACTAACGCATGACTAAATCTTTCTAAAATTATTATTTTAATCAACAAAAATCAACGACATTAATGTTTGCTCATGTGAAATTAGGGGAGAAAATTGATTTTTCACGTGTAAGTGTTACAAAAATGTAAATAAATTCCTTTGGAGTGAAAAATTACTTTCGTCCTTCTCTCTATGCTATGTAGTACAGAAAAATTGTTTCGTCGTTGGGTCCGGCATTTGTGACGCAATTTTTTTAACACAACGTAATTTTGTTTCAAAGAAAGCGCTCTAATTTTTTCAGGAAATCAAAACTTTTAACACAAGGCTCCATTCAAACAAACTTCTGCGTTTTATCTGCGATAGCGTCACCTCAAGCGATATCATTAATTTTGGAAACGGACTTACGGACTGCGTCACACTCTACCTTTAAAAAGGTTTTTGTTGTGTCCTTTTGTCGTTGTGTTTTGTCGTTTTGGAAGTTTTCAGTTGTTGAAAAAATTTCTATTTTTTTAAAAAAATTTTCTCAGAAAAGAAAATTTTCTTAGAAAAAACATTTCTCCGGGAAAACTATTTCTCAAAAAAAAATTTCTCCGAAAAAAATTTTTCTTTAAAAAAAATTTTCTCCGAAAAAAATTTTTCTCCAAAAAAATTTTCCTCCGAAAAAATTTGTTCTCCAACACCTTCGGCTACCATCGGAACACTTCGCATCACCTTCTGAATACTTTGTGTCACCTTCGCCTTCCTTCGGAACATTCGGTGTCACCTTCGGCTACCTTCGGAACACTTCATGTCACCTTCGGCTACCTTCGAAACACTTCGTGTCACGAATTCTTCCCACTGATTCATATAACTTTCCTGAAGAAACCAACTGTCTAGGTATTCTTATACAGAATTTAGCAAAAAATCTAAGATGGCGTCACTTTGACAGTTGGCAGCCATTTTCTAATGATACCAAAAAATTCTCCTGATGAAGGTCTATAACTTTGTAGAAGAAACCGTCTCTCTAAGTAGCGTCATTCCGTAGCTAAAATTCAAAATCCGTAGAAGCATAAACGAAAATCCAAAATGGCGCCGCTATAACAGATGGCAGCCATTTTCTTATGATCCCAAAAAATTCCCTTGATGAAACTCTATAACTCTATAGCATAAACGAAAATCCAAGATGGCGCCGCTATAACAGATGGCAGCCATTTTCTTATGATCACAAAAAATTCTCCTGATGAAACTCTATAACTTTGTAGAAGAAACCGTCTCTCTAAATAGCGTCATTCCGGAGCTAAAATTCGAAAACCGTAGAAGCATAAACGAAAATCTAAGATGGCGCCCCTATGACACCTGGCAGCCATTTTCTAATGATACCAAAAAATTCTCCTGATGAAACTCTACAACTTTCTAGAAGAAACCAACTCTCTAAGTGTTATCATTCCGGAGCTAAAAATCGAAAACCCAAAGAAGCATAATTTATACCTTACAAAAATCCAAGATGGCGTCACTTTGGCAGATTTCTGAAAATCCCAAAAAATTCTTCGGATCAAACTCTATAACTTTCCCGAAGAAACCAACTCTCTAAGTATTGTCATTCCGAAGCTAAAATTCGAAAACCAAAAAAAACCTAATTTATTGCTTGGGAAAATTCAAGATGGCGCCAGTTTGACCGCTGGCAGCCATTTTCTTAAGATCCCAAAAGATTCAAAATTAAAAGAAATTTTTTTTTGTTGATATGACGATCGGGAAATACCATCGAAGTACTCATTTACTTACTAAAACAATTCTTAAACATGTATTTTACCTGTGTTCCGTTAAAATAACGGCGATGAAGACGTCTAGCTTGTAACACTAATTTCACACCGAAAATTAAAGTTAATCCATTTGTATTGGCTGTATTATCACACAGAACATATTAAAGTTTAATATTCAAGCACAAAACATTGAAATGTATGAGCATTTTAATAAAAAATTTGCATTTTCCAAGTAAAATCATGGACATCCCATACAAAATAACAAATCTATCATAAAGTTTGGCATCGGCGCCATCTCTTGTAAATTAAAACAATGAAAAATTGACAATTATTTTTTAGGTTAAACATGACCAATTTCATCATAGAAAATAATTCAAATCAATATTATTAGCTTTACTAATAATGTTTTCTTGTAACAAAAGTTATTGACTTTCTTCACTTTTCCAAAAATTTTCTGGTGTTTTCTTGAAATTCCCGAAAATTTCTTGAAATTCCAGAAATTTCTCCAAAATTTCTCAAAAATAGGCTCTGGTTCTTGTGGATATGGCCAGTGGAATGTGCATAACTAGATTGGGTCATGACATAGATTGCATAATGAATAATGGGAAATGCAAAAGAATTGATGTTTGCATAAACGATGACACCAATTTATATAAAACGAATAATATTTACAAATATGAAAAGTGTAACGTAAAACTTTCGTTTTCATATGCGAAGGTTGATTATTATAAAAGACATTTTTAGTTCCTAATAAATCGTTGAAGTAGCAATATCTCTAGCGTTTTATTATACTCTAAGGGTTCTCCCCCCAAAGGAGATCCCACATTCTTATATAACTATAAGAATTTCAAAGATCCATAAAAATTACCCAAGGTAATGACAAAGGCCCTACCGAACTACGTCTCAGACCATTCAAATCTAAACATGGTTATATCCAATGATTCGGCCATTTTCCTTAAAACCCTGAAAACTCTAAAATTTTATTCTCTACAAATTTGCCTTTAGAATCAACTTTCTTACTCGGGTAGTTCTAGAGATATGTGTCATCCCTCCTTATTCTAGAAGTGGTCATATCCCAGCATTGGGGCATTTTTACCGAAAACCCTGAGAGACGTGTTCTCTAAAATTTTATTCCCTACAACTTTGGAATCAGCGTTCTACCTCTCATAGTTCAAGAGATGTGGGTCATCCCTCCTAATTCTAGTCATATCCCAGGATTGCGCCATTTTTTGCTAAAACCCTCAAACACATGTAATCTTAAATTTTATTTTCTACAACTCTGCCTTTGGAAGCAACTTTCTATCTCTCATAGTTCTAGAGATATGGGTCACATAATGGTCACATTCCAGGAGTGGTTCATTTTTCCCGAAAAACACTGAAACAACTACAACACTCTACAACTTTCCCTTTGACAGTAAATCTCCATATTGCTTAGTTAAGCAAATATCGAAGAAAAACCATCTGCTTTCGTATCAGGGGCGTGACAGTCTTTTGTTTTGATATTTGCAAGCAATACTTACCGTGAAGTTAGCTGTAGTTACAACCGAAACTAACTTCATTGCAATAAAATCAGCCGATTTCATTCAAAAATTTACCAAAATCAGCTGACTTCATTGAGAATTAAAAAAACAGCTGATTTTTTTGCAACTGCAGCTAACTTCACGTTGAATATTAGTTCCAAAGAATAAAACAAAAGACTGTCACGTACCTGATCCAGCTATACTGTTTCGTATATGGCCAAGAAACTTAATTTCGTTCATTCCATTGGTCCCATTGCCCACTGAACAAATTTCCACCAAAAAAATGTTCCCAGTTTCGTGAGATTAAATGCTTTCATTAGACACCAAAATGAATAATTCCCGTACTATGCTTTCTGAGACATTTGCGAAAAAGTTTCACGGACTCTCGATCACTTTTTCGACCATATCTCCGGAACCACCTGACCGATTTTGCTCATCTTCGAACTTGAATCATGGGATGGATGTAGCTTTTAAGGGGAAAAAATCAGGGTGATCGGTTGGGCCGTTCGGGAAAAAAATGGAGACGGACGGACAGACGGATATTTTTTTATTGCTGATACGTCATCTCTAGACGATAAAAGATGCATCCCCCCAACTCTCACCTCGATCTACCCCATGTTACAATAAAATTGTTCGTAGTAAACGTATAGGACCTTTGTACTTCGTACGAGTCCAATAAAATTTTCATAATCTTGAAGTGACTTCTCTATGATGGTTAAATTTCTGTTCTGCACTGCAATGCTTTCGGATGAAAACTTATAAAATTCGGTTTCAGTGGTTTCAGTGCAATTCCATTTCATGTTTTGATCGAAAAGTAAATGGTTTGCCCATGGGTATAACTGCTGTTCTTGTTCTCAGTTCTCAATAATTTTGTTGTTTGGGAATATCGCAATGAATATGTAAAGTGGTTTTATGTTGACTGTCCTGCAGTTAACATTTTTGCTTAATGCACATCGGGGATTTTCTACGAATGAAGTTATGTTCTTGAGTGATTTGGAAAAGTACTGACGTTCGTTTCCACTTCGTGTAGTTTAGAAACTTTTTTACAGCAGAAGTTAGTACAGCGGTCCAAACATTTGCCCTACTGTTTTTCCATTAAATATTTATTTGATTTAATTTCTAGTTTAACAACTTTATTAATTATAGCTTTTCTATGTGTTTTCTTGGTTCATAAATTAATTCTCCGTATGCCATTGGCTACCCTTCTGAGGGAACGTGGGAAGAGTGATTCTATTGTTCAAAACAAATTTGGATATTTGGGTGTTTTGCATATTATGAAATATACGCTGGAAATTTAAAGTTAAAGTTTTAAGACCAAGGTGTTTCCATGCTCCCCATCGAGCTACTTTGAAAACTTCAACTTCTTCAAAAACCGTACTGTTATGAATAGTATAACTTTATGCAAAATGTTGAAATGCTAAAACCGCGTATGGTGCCGCGAATACCAACTGCCATCCTTCCGAGTGGAAGAAGGAAACAATTGAATTCGTTCGTCGTCCCTTTATTCTTTCAAGTTTCTTGTATCTGCTCGGAATTATAACAAACCACATTCTATTTATTCAGTAATTGTATGAAAGACGACTTGGAGTATACTTCTTTTCTTCATCATAAAAGTATGCTTTACATAAACAGGCTTAAGAACCCTTAATAATGTGGAAAAGAACTGAGACATTAACCAACAATGTTTGTATGAAATCTCGTTTTCATGATTATTCTCGGTTTAGTGTTGTTATTTAGGTTACATAAGAGTTATAAAAGAGATTATTTTTCTCAAATTTAAGTCATAATAAGTTTTCATTTGGAGCTTAAAATCTACTTTTCCTTCTTTTTTATTTTTATTTAACTGCTGCATTTCGGTATTTTTCTGTTGTTATTATAAGACATTCTCAGTTCTTATGTATATTATTCTCCGCAAATATTTTGTTTCTTCATGGCAGAGTTCTGAAGAGCTCTATTATACCGCAACATACTTGGTTTTAAAAAGGCTGATCTCCAGCACACAATTACTGACACTTTATTTGTGGTGAAAGCTATTCAGGGATTTTTTAACGAAACAATATGCGTCAAAATCTAGTGCGTTTCAGACAGACACAAAAAGTATTATAAAAGTGTTAGTTAGCTAGTTGTTTATTATCATTCTATGTTATATAGAACCTTTCAAACAAAATAAGATAATTAAAAAACAACAATAAAGAAGAGAACGGTAAAAATTTGCAACCACTGAATTTCACCGCACCTTGTTTCACCCTGATGTACCTCACTACTCCTTGGCCACCTCGCTACATTTTCATGCACCGCACTACACCTTTATGAAGCTCACTTCTCCTTGGTGCACTCCACTACACCTTGATGCAACTGCATCTCACAGCACCTGGATGCATCTCACTTCACCTTTGTGCACCTCACTGCACTCTTGTGCACCTCACTGCACTCTTGTTCACCTTACTGCACTCTTGTGCACCTCAATAAACTCTTGTGCACCTCACTGCACTCTTGTGCACCTCACTGCACTCTTGTGCACTTCACTGCACTCTTGTGCACCTCACTGCACTCTTGTGCATCTAATTGCACCATGATGCACCTCACTACTCCTTGGCACACCTGACTGCAATCAGAGACCTCTGCACAAGTAACAAAGCAGTTAAGAAACTTTTAAAGATTCTAGGTACTGACATGGCAGTCCCCACACCCCAAAAAAGTAGTCGACAAACTCAAAAAACGCCATACAAAAACCTTTGGGACAAGACACGATGTGTAGGGGAGCTTTTGAACCCCCTGCCCCCCTTCCCTCCTCCCCTCCAAATCAAAATCGGTTGAAAATTGTAAAACTTTTTTTCTGATCGGTCGGTTTCTATAGTCTATCTATCTGTTAATAATTTTCGATCCCGAGAACCGCTCCAACGATTTTCATGAAATTTTCAGGGAACGTCAGCCCGGCGCAGACGCAAAATAACCCCGGAAAAAATAACCACCGACATAATAACCCCAAAAAAAATTTCAGGACAAAATAACCCCCGACAAAATAACCCCTATTTTTAATTATATAAACCGATAAAATAACCCCAAATACATAAAAACCTCGACATAATATCTCCAATGTTTAAATAAATACAATTGTTGTTTGGACACCCTAAGCATATTGAACGTCAAAGCCAGTAGAAGATAAAGTACAACATTTTAACGGTTTTTCAGGTAATGCTCGAAGTTTTCGAATTTTAGCTCCGGAGTGACCATAGCTAGAGAGTTGGTTTCTTCGGAAAAGTTATAGAGTTTGGTCAGGAGAATTTTTTGGGATCTTAGGAAAATGGCTGCCAGCAGTAAAAGTGACATATGTCAAATATGTGTTGAATGACAGCTGTCAAATAGATTTCAAAGTAACAGCAGTCGATAATATATCTAAGTGACAGATGCCAAAATGACATATGTCAAAGTGACATATGTAAAAGATACGTCAAAGTGACATATGTTAAAGATATGTCAAAGTGATATGTGTTAAAGATATGTCAAAATGACATTTGTCAAATAAATGTGAAATGACAGCTGTCAAATAGTTCTTCAAATTTTCCTAAGCTATATATTAGGTTTTTTTTGGTTTTCGGATTTTAGCTTCGGAATGAGAATACTTAGAGAGTTGATGTATTCTACAAACTTATAGAGTTTCATCAGGCAAATTTTTTGGTATCTTAGGAAAGTGTCTGCCAGCTGTCATAGCGGCGCCATCTTGGGTTTTCGTAGGCAACAAATTAGGCTTTTTTGGTTTTTGAATCTTAGCTTCGGAATGACAATACTTACAGAGTTGGTTTCTTCTCGAAAGTTATAGAGATTGGTGAGGAGACTTATTTGGGATCTTAAGAAAATGGCTGCCAGCTTTTAAAGTGGAGTTATCTTGGATTTTTCTATCTTCTGAATTAGAATAGCTAGACAGGTGGTTTCTTCAAGAAAGTAATAGAGATTGGTGTGGGGAATTTTTAGCCTGAAGCCTGAAATTTTTTTTCGCCGGAAATATTTTCACGCAGGAAATTTTTTTTGCTGAAATTTTTTTGGCAAAAATTTTTTTATCGCCGGAAATTTTTTGCCTGAAAACTTTGTGTCGCCGAAAAATTTTTTTCCGCCGTAAATTTTTTCGCCGGTAACTGTTTTCACTGGAAATTTTTTTCGCAAGAAATTTTTTTTGGCCAGAAAAATCGTTTCGCCTGAACTTTTTTTAGGCCTGAAAATTTTTTTTACCGGACATTTTTTTTATCCGGAAATTTTTTTTTACTTCAAAATTTCTTTCCTTTTTCTTCCAAAATGTGTTCAAAAAATAGGGTCACAAATGCCAGAACCACCAGCGTAATAATTTTTCAACACTTTCAGTTTTCACACGCAAAAATTTAAAAAACAAATTATTATCTTCGCACAACGAAACAAAAAATATTTTTTTGCAGCGTAAAAACTGAAAGTACAGAAAAGTTATTTCGTCGTTGGGTCTGGTTTTTCTGGCTCTAAGACCGATCATCCTTAAGTCAAAATATCCCCGGACAAAAAGTCCCCTTACAAAATATCCCACATAAAACGGACAAAATATCCCCAGATGTAACGTCTACCCAGAAATGGTGAATATAGGAAAAAATTGTGGTTATTATGTCCGTTTATTTTGTCTGAGGATATTTTTTTTCCGGGGATATTTTGTCTGGGGATATTTTGTCTGGGTATATTTTGTCCACGGGGATCTTTTGTTGGGGATATTTTTTTGGAGACATTCGGTCCCTGGTTTTAGGTTGGTTTTGTATGGGGCGACACTTTGAGTTAGCGATGCGTGATGTAATCGTACGCTGAGCGTATTTTTATGATCGGAAAAGACTTCTCTATACAAAAACTCGATGAAAACTATTTTCCATTTCACAAGGCTTTTAGAATTGTAATTCAAGTAACATACTTACCCGCTACAATTGCAATCGAGGCTGCTTCGTGACATCTCATCCAACCATATATATTCCAATTAACCTCTTCTAGAAATATCTTCCTGCTAAGGGATAAAACAATAACAATAAATTAACACGAATTGTAAGTTTTCCTTTTCGTTCCTAAATAGCTTTTTAGCATTTAATGGATGTTGGATCATAAATAATTTGGAATCCAATGTTGTGTCTGCGAAAGAGTAGAGAATGCCTTTCACAGACAGTTTTGCGATTCCATTAGCTTATAGGAATTTCTTTTCACTTGTGTTTTGTATCTTCGTATAGTCATCGACTTGCGTGCCAATCAACAATATTAGACATTAGGGACAAACCGGAAATGAAGTTTTTCGTTTTCATTCACAATTAGGAAATTGAAAATTTAGTGTTATTGAATAAATTTTGCAATAATGACGTAACCTCGACATGGACAGTTCACAATAGTAACATAACTCCTATTTAAATGCACTTTTTGCGTGGTGGGTTGACACTTTGAATTTTTTAACTCCATTTACGATGCACTTTTGAATTTCTTTAATTTCGCGCCTTTTTTCGCATACAGAAGTTATACACACGTACAGGATGTGGTAAGATTATTGCAAAATTTTATTCATATTTGGTAATTGTTTGTTTTAGCGGAAATTATCGTTATGGATTATTATCAAATTATTATAAACCGGTTTTATTCGTTGAGTAGAGATGAGTGGGTTGCCCGTAACTTCGAATTGTTTCTATGAGCCTCACTGGTTTTAATTGATAACGAAAGCAAATAATTTAAGTTTGTTGACCGAAATTTTCAGGCAGAAAAAAATATACAAAATGTTCTACATGCTCTAAATAACCGACGAGAAAATTTAAAATTATTAAAGTGACATTTATTCATGTAAAAATCTAGTTGACGTCACAAATCACAACACATTTTTTTCGTTTTGGCTTCAAAAAAAATTTGTTAAACCACAGAGACAACATCCAATGTCACCGATCCACACATGCAAGCAAACAAATAAATAACAAAATCTAAATTATGAGTCGCGTGCTCAGAAACTATAAATAAATCATTTTCTTATATACAATTTTTTTTCATTTCTTCTATTAGTTTTTGGATGTTTTTATTTTGACAAAGTCTGAAATTTATTATGAAGTAAAATAAATTTGCTAAATCATAATCCAGCGTTGTTTTCTTTTTTTGTATTTTTTTTTTTGCTTCTTTGTTGATCATGTCAATCATAACAGAGTTATTACTACCAAATAAACACTTGAGTGAAATTATTATAACCTTTTATTGAGGAGTAGGTCGTGTTTTTTTTTTCGTTTTTTCAATACATACTTACTTCATTCATTCAAAAAATTGCCATTGCCCATGTCCATTAATATTTTAGGTCGTGAGTTTACTGATTGGTTGCTCGCCTTTCAACTAGATTCGTCTAACAATCCGTTAATCCGAACAAAACTCGCTTCGAAAGAAGTTCCCGACCTCACCCGACTGAATTAGTTTCCCGAAAGCCGAGCAATCGAAATCTGTCAAATTCACTTAAGCCCACGAGCCTTACATTCTTTTGTTGTTCTATTGACGTTTTGCATTGCTAATAGCCGCGTATGGAAAAAATGTTTTTTTTCCCGGTATCCAAATTAGAGGTGCCCGAAATTCGAAAAAAAAAACGCCCGAACCCGAACTACTTTTCACGGGTTTGGGTTTCGGGCTTTCGGATTTAGAAAATCCCGGTCGGTCGGGCGGGTTTCAGGTGTACCTTTTATCGGGTTTACGATTCGGGTTTGATAATATTGGTACAAAAAGAAATTTTGAAAATATCCAAATTACATCGACTAACTAACAATGGTATTGCAATGTACCAGTTATCAGTGTCATTGTTGTAAGTATACTTTGGTAATGATTTCAGATAAAAGAACATTACTCGTTTGTGAGCCGTATGATGAGCAAGTTTTTTAAACATTTTAAGCGTTATTTTGTGTAAAAGGTGTAATTAAAGTCAAATCTCCCAATTCAATTTGGCCTAAAATTTCATTGAGTTCAATTTTGTAACACAAGCGATAAAAATTGGAACACTGCAAATTAGTCAGTATCAATTTTGTCAACCTTCCTTTTTTCATACTATAAATATAATATAAAAAGTTTAACTTTATGTCATACTTATATTTGATAACTTTAAAGTCAAACTTTATGTCACTGTTTTGATATACGCGCTTACTCAGTTATGTGTTGTCTTTGGTTCATTGTATTTATGTTCATAATACAAAACGTAGTGTGCACAAATAGAATTTTAAGGGCCTGGTCCTAAATATTGTCCTACTCGGCTTCGCCATTTAGGACTCCGCCATTAAAATTAATCTTTGTGCACTTAGGAACACAAACTACTATAGTTTCACGACAAATAAACGACAACAACAATTGAGAATCTAGTTGAATGACTTTCGAAGCCAGTACGCATCTCCTGTGCAAAGCATGAAAAAAGCTATAAAAAACCAACAGAAACCGTTTTTGTCGGTTTTTTACGTTTTCTTCTCCCTTGCTTGAGTTCAACTCAATCGAATAGAGGTGAGAAGGTTGCACGAAATTCGAAAAAAAACCCGCCCGAACCCGACCCGACCCGAAGCCGAACTACTTTTCACGGGTTTGGGTTTTGGGCTTTCGGGTCTAGAAAATTCCGGTCGGTCGGGTTTCGGGTTTTAATTTCGGATCGGGTTCGGGTCGGGTCGGGCCGAGCCGCCTGCGTTTTCCGGGCGGTCGGGCTTCGGGTTTTAATTTCGGATCGGGTTCGGTCCGGGCCGGGCTTCCAAAAAAGGTCGGCCCGCACACCTCTA
>CM055403.1:57054439-57119681 GCA_029228625.1 Pseudolycoriella hygida | reverse complement strand
GATTTGGGGCATCCTGCCTAATTATGGAAGTGACCATATACCAGGATTGGGCCATATTTCTCCAAAACCCTGAAACACGTGTTCGCTTAAATTTAATTCTCTACAACTTCGCCTTTGGAACCAACTTTCTAACTATCATAGTTCTAGAGATTTGGTTCATCCTGCCCAATTATGGAAGTGACCATATACCAGGATTGGGCCATATTTCCCCAAAACCCTGAAACACGTGTTCGCCTAAATTCAATTCTCTATAACTTAGAGGTGAGCGGGTTGCCCGAAATTCGAAAAAAAACCGCCCGAACCCGACCCGACCCGAACCCGAACTACTTTTCACGGGTTTGGGTTTCGGGCTTTCGGGTTTAGAAAATCCCGGTCGGTCGGGCTTCGGGTTTTTAAATTTTCGGTCGGGCGGGTTTCAGGTGTACCTTTTATCGGGTTTACGATTCGGGTTTGATAATATTGGTACAAAAAGAAATTTTGAAAATATCCAAATTACATCGACTAACTAACAATGGTATTGCAATGTACCAGTTATCAGTGTCATTGTTGTAATATACTTTGGTAATGATTTCAGATAAAAGAACATTACTCGTTTGTGAGCCGTATGATGAGCAAGTTTATTTTAAACATTTTAAGCGTTATTTTGTGTAAAAGGTGTAATTAAAGTCAAATCTCCCAATTCAATTTGGCCTAAAATTTCATTGAGTTCAATTTTGTAACACAAGCGATAAAAATTGGACCACTGCAAATTAGTCAATATCAATTTTGTCAACCTTCCTTTTTTCATACTATAAATATAATATAAAAAGTTTAACTTTATGTCATACTTATTTTTGATAACTTTAAAGTCAAACTTTATGTCACTGTTTTGATATACGCGCTTACTCAGTTATGTGTTGTCTTTGGTTCATTGTATTTATGTTCATAATACAAAACGTAGTGTGCACAAATGGAATTTTAACGGCCTGGTCCTAAATATTGTCCTAGTCGGCTTCGCCATTTAGGACTCCGCCATTAAAATTAATCTTTGTGCACTTAGGAACACAAACTACTATAGTTTCACGGCAAATAAACGACAACAACAATTGAGAATCTAGTTGAATGACTTTCGAAGCCAGTACGCATCTCCTGTGCAAAGCATGAAAAAAGCTAGAAAAAACCAGCAGAAACCGTTTTTGTCGGTTTTTTACGTTTTTTTCTCCCTTTTTTCATGCATGCTTGAGTTCAACTCAATCGAATAGAGGTGAGCGGGTTGCACGAAATTCGAAAAAAAGCCCGCCCGAACCTGACCCGACCCGAACCCGAACTACTTTTCACGGGTTTAAGTTTCGGGCTTTCGGGTCTAGAAAATTCCGGTCGGTCGGGTTTCGGGTTTTAATTTCGGATCGGGTTCGGGTCGGGTCGGGTCGAGCCGCCTGCGTTTTCCGGGCGGTCGGGCTTCGGGTTTTAATTTCGGATCGGGTTCGGTCCGGGCCGGGCTTCCAAAAAAGGTCGGCCCGCACACCTCTAATCCAAATTCGATTTCCCGGTATCCGCTAAATTTCCCGATTTTGAAAATGAAATTTCCCGATTTTGGTAACCTAATTTCCGATTTCGAAGATAGTCTTACCTGTACGTACATACCTTTCTCGTTTAGTTTTTTCAGTCATTTCCCATTTTTCAGTCATTTCCTGTCATATCACAACAAAAACCCTTTTTAAAAGGGAAACGTGACGCAAATTAAAAAAATGCGTCACAAATGCCGGACCCCCCAGTGTTATAGTTTCTCTGTTTTTTCAGCTTTCACAACGCAAAAATCTGACTTTATGGGATGTATGGCGTATTTTTGTACAGGAAATCAAATGTTTGCGTATGCCATTTTGTTGGTCACCCTGACAAACTATACACCCAATCCAAAAACTTTTCTTTTGACACCAAAGATCTTTCTCCAACTCAAAAAAAAAAATTAATTTTCCCCCTAAGTCCGTCCCTTACCACCGTATGCCATTTTGTTGGTCACCCTGACAACTATACACTCAACCCAATTACTTTCCCTTTGACACCAAGCATCTATCTATCCATTGGGAAATTCAGGATGTTTGGAGAAACCATCACTCTTGGAAACAAGGTGAAGTACTTGGGAGTCACGCTCGACAGCAAACTATACTGGACAGAGCATGTGAGAGACAGAGCTAGTAAAGCTCTGACAGCGTTCTGGATATGTAGAAGTGCCTTTGGTAAAAATTGAGGCCTTCCATCCAAGGCCATACTGTGGATTTATGAAGCAGTAGTGAGACCTATGATCACCCACGGCTGTGTCGTTTGGTGGCCTAGGCTCGAAGTAGAGATCGCCAGGAAGGAGTTGAGCGAAATTCAAAGACTGGTATGCATCTGCATGACCGGAGCTATGAAAACAACAACAACGATAGCCATGGAAACGCTGCTGAATATTGCACCCATCCAAACGATCATCAAGGCGAGAGCATTCACAACTGCGGACAGACTCTTACTTAATGATCTTTGTATAAGGAACTTTAACACGGATCATGGAAAAATCAGGGGGGCAATAGCCAATCCTATTTTGTACATGCCCAGGGACCGGATAAAACTGGAAATTACCTTTGTGAAGCACTACGAGGCTGTCATACCGGATAGACTAGAATGGCTTAGAGGTTGGCCAGATAGTCTGTCCGCGGATGGACTCATTTGCTTCACAGATGGATCAAAAAACTCTAATGGAGTGGGGGCTGGGGTATTAACCCTGGAACCTATGACAGAAGAGAGCTTCCACTTAGGAAATTTCGCCAGTATACTTCAGGCAGAAACGTTCACAGCGATGGAAGGATTGCGAAGTGCATTGAGACCGGAAACGGTAGGCGAAAGAGTCACAATCCTTTCCGATAGCGAAGAAATGATCAGAGCGATAATGTCGCCTGTAAGCACATCCAAATTAATGAAGGAGTTCAAAGGCACACTGAACCAGCTGGACCAGAGTAATCGGGTGACGGTTGCTTGGGTGCCGGGGCACTCTGGAATAGATGGAAGTGAGAGAGCGGATGAACTGGCAAACCTGGGTGCTACATCTGCTCAATGTGGACCCGAACCGTTCATTCCTATACCACAGTCAGAATGTGACAAGGCTGTAAAGGAATGGGTGCGTTCAGAGGGAATAAAGCATTGGCGTGAATATGGTGAGGCAAGGCACACAAGGCAGTTCCTACCAATGCCCGACTGCAAGTGAACAAATGCACTGCTGAACATGGACCGGAGTCGCATAAGAAGAGTAGTGGGAGCGATTACCGGGCACTGTGGGCTAAGCAGTCATTTGTCAAAGATGGGAATCGTCAGCGATCCCGAATGTACCTGTGGTCTCGGGAACGAAACCGGATATCACGTAATTTGTGAGTGTCCAAAGTTTTCTCAACTGAGACTCAGGACTCTGGGTGGTCATGAGATCAGGCCTCTGGATGTACTAAAGCTAGGACCAATTGTCCTCGACAAGTTCCTCGCTGGTACTGGTAGGTTCGAAGGATTTACGTGATGAACGGGAAAGGAACAAAGGATCAGTAGATCTGTGTTTCATGACCCAGTAGTGGGTCGTCCCAACCTGATAAATCTAAAAAAAGCATCCTAACGCAGTCCAAAAATTTTGATCATATTTGACCCATACTTTGAATACACTCACACACATTCAAAACATTCTTTTACATGGGCTTTATATGGCGCCTTCTAAGAAGTCTGGCGCTCAAACGAGGCCGGTACCCCATTTTTTTAAATCTCATATGGCGTAGAATGCCCACTCGAAGGTCCCTGCAAAATTTCAAGAAAAGTTATCGAGCCGTTTTCGAGCACGAGCCAAAAAAGTCGGTTTTCATACAAATCGCTCTGGAACTAACTAACTAACTAAGGAACTAACGTAGGATGTTTCCATTAACTTGGGCTTATATGAAGCAGCACATTTTTTATGGAAAATAACGATTTTCTAATGGTCATATCTTCGGATCCACTGGACCGATTTAAATCAAAATTTTACGTAGAATCCGAAAAGTTAGGTCTCAGGGGGTACGACGCAAGGGAAAAAAGTCAAAACTTAGCTGTATATATGGTTCTGAATTTTTTTTTCGTATGGGGACTTGCGTCACGGGCGCATCGCTACCGCGCGCCCATGATTTTGTGCTCAGTTTGAGAAAAGGAACTAATTTTCAATGAGGCTATAATTGACGGTAATTTTTACCAACCGTATATTTACGTAACAATTTTTTAGCAGAAAATTTCTCTTCGCGAGAACCGCTTTTTTAAATTGAAGTCACCGTCAAAGTTTTCTCATGCCACGCCCCACCGTCACTGTCAATTTTCGACACACACACGCGTCCCTCTATTTCAAAAGAAAATGCGTCATGTCCTTTAAGAAATGTTTTAGGACGCTGTCATTACATTAATCCGCCTCATGTAATCCAGTACAATTTGATATTAGCCGACGACCCATATTAAAATACAAAACTTTGGGATATTCACAAGATAAACTTCGTTCTAATATTCTTTAATTGTCTCACTTAATTACCCAAGGATATTTCTGAAAGCCACAATATAATCTTAATTGAACAAAACGTTATTGTACGAAAAGATAGTCTATTTCACATAAAATTAATTTGGCTAACGATACACCTATGACCATTTACTTGAATGTAATGAATTCATTTTTGTTTGTCAATGGACTCGTAAAACTTTAAAATTAAAATCCCAAACAAGACCGACAATAATGTGAAAAAGTTGTCCAAACCTTCTTGTTGGGAAATGAAACTGGAGAATGTTACAAAGACATTTTCACATAAATTATTTAGTTGGCTTTTTGGCTACAACCAAATCTTATAAGTTTAATGAACCGTCTAATTAAATGCTATAAATTTTATTGGTTTTTCTTTACGTAAATACTTTGTGGAATTTTCCACAGACCTTTTGACGGAGAAAAAGAAAGGAATATATTGGGATAGACATGATTTCCGTTTGCGTCGATTACTTTGCACTAGAGCCGTGCGCCGGCACCAGGCGATTGAACATTTGTGATTTTTCGTACATTTTCAGCCGCCGCCGCCGATATGAATTCGACTGATTTTCAGACAAATTTTCGTTGCCGTTTAGATACGAAAACCTCAATCTGCGCACGGTTCTACTTGTTACAAAAAGATGCAAACTATATTCACATTTAAACAGAAAATTGGACTCATCACACTCAATCAAAAACTAAGTTGGAACTTCGTCTTTTCATTTTTTTTATTTCTTTATAGACCAATTAACAGGCCGAGGCCCAATAACAAATCAGTCTTTTGTCCTATCATATCTTGTCTGGGTTACTTACATGTTCATGAATACAACACACGTAGAATTCTTTTTACTCTTCTCTACAACCCATGAGGTGGTGTATGTGTGATATACGTCTACTGGGTCATATAGATCATAATAAGTAAAGTTATCGACGATGCATTTGTTCCGGACAACAAAGAAAGTCCAATACTGATATTACGTGACGTGATATTCTATCAAATTCTTCTGCTCATGTGTCATTTGTGACGTCAAAATTGTCAGTTTTTCTAAAATTAAATTGAAAATATAGATACTCTGTAAATACCACTTCCGATTACTTTCAAGAGTAAAAGAATAGAAAAACAAAAAATATATGCAGGAGACTTGTACGTGTCAGCATAGATATGACAAATTGAATAGATGTTGCAAAAAAATTCGAAATATTGCCTTAACTCTTAAGTTTAATTGGATTGGAAATTGCTGAAAGGGCAATATTGAAAAATTTGTCTGAAGAAACGGCGCAAAAACCTCTCTAAATCTATAAAGAAATCTCAAAATTAAAAAAAAAAAATACACTAGGGTCGCATCTTTTTTCTCTGCAACGTGTACAAAAAACCTCACAATTTAATTTTAAAATATAGACGAAAAATCACCAAATATCGTTTAGGGTCGCGTAACATGAGTTGGGCCCACAGTGAGGACCCTACAACCCGAGCCACTAATTTATTTTCGTTAATTTTTAGTATTCAAAACCTTCAAGAGCCTTTTTCGTTCTAATTTCGCAGAGATATAAGTCAAGAAGTTCCACTAACCTTCGAAAAACCACGTTTTTGACCACTTTTTCGACCGTAAGTTCAAAAGTTTTTCCCAAATTCAATCCCGTCATCAATTAGCTTTCAAGAAAAAAAAGTTTTAGAAAATCGGATAAGATTTACCCGATTTATGTAGAAAAAACACGTTTGGCCCTAGTAGGCCCGTGGCTGAGTCCATTAACTCAAAATCAAAAAAATGTTCCTCCAAAAAGTATCGGGCATGCATAGATCTCTCGAACCGTAGTGGCGCCATCTTGGATTTTCGTTTATACTTTTTCAGTTTTCGAATTGTAGCTCCGTAATGACACTACTTAGAGAGATGGCTTCTTCTAGAAAGTTAATAGAGTTTCATCACGAGAATTTTTTGGTATCATTAGAAAATGGCTGCCAACTGTCAAAGTGACGCCATCTTGGATTTTTTGCTAAATTCTAAATAAGAATACCTGGACAGTTGGTTTCTTCAGGAAAGTTATATAAATCACTGAGAAGAATTGGTGACACGAAGTGATGTAGCCGAAGGTGACGCGAAGTGTTGCGAAGGTAGCCGAAGGTGACACGAAGTATTCCGAAGGTAGCTGAGGTCGACACGAAGTGTTCCCAAGGTAGCCGAATGTGATACGAAGTGCTCCGTTGGTAGCCTAAGGTGTTGGAGAACAATTTTTTTCGGAAAGAAAATTTTTTTGGAGAAAAATTTTTTCGGAGAAAAATTTTTTTTGGAGAAAAATTTTTTTAAGGAAAACTTTTTTCGGAGAAAATTTTTTTTGAAGAAAAATTTTTTTGGGAAAAATTTTTTCGAGAAAACTTTTTTTTTAAAAAAAAAAAGTTTTTTTGAGAAAATGTTTTTGAAAAAAACTTTTTTTTTTGAGTGAGAAAATTTTTTTCGGAGACAATTTTTTTTCGAAAATAACTTCTTTTCTGAGAAAATTTTTCTTCGGAGAAAATTTTTTTTAAAAAAATAGAAATTTTTTCAACAACTGAAAACTTCCAAAACGACTGATATCACAACAAAAATCTCTTAAGAGGTAGAGTTTGACGCAGTCCGTAAGTCTGCTTCCAAAATTAATGATATCGCTTGAGGTGACGCAATCGCTGATAATACGCAGAAGTTTGTTTGAATGGAACCTTGTGTTCAAAGTTTTGATTTCCTGAAAAAATTACAGCGCTTTTTTTAAAACAAAATTACGTTGTGTTAAAAAAATTGCGTCACAAATGCTGGACCACGATCGATGAGCCCCCCTAACCCAGAATCGAAATTGGGGTGATAACAAACGTCGTGGTAAACGCATAAGATCATTTTTCGAAAAACTTCGTTCTTCGTACGGGTCTAAAAGTGTAAAGAAAATATAAATGAAATTAGTGCAAAAATTCCATTTAAATTCATCTATTTCATAATATTAATAACTCTTAGTTTGTTCAATCGTCCGTTTCTAGTCCATCTTCTGGACTGCAGAGAAAAGAGGAGGGGGGACATTCCAACGTGGCTCCGAGCTGCCCCTATTCTAGATATGTGACCGCATAGAGTCTACTTTGTTATAAAACACCGAATCGTCTTCTATATAAATTCCTTTCTATTCCATTGAAAAGTTGGAAAATGTGTTACGAGGGAACCATCTTCTGGCTAAGATTGCAAAGATGGACTTCTTTCGCATGAAGGAGTTGTACATTGAACCTATAGAGGAATTCTCTTCATACAACACAAATCTCGTATGTGCACGGTTTAGCAAGAACACATGGTTCCCTCGCAACCTACCAATGGAATGGCCCATTTATTTCGAGTTCCAAAAATCCTGGTGCCTGTATCACAGAATTTTCTTTATTATCCGAACAAATAAATTCAAAGAAAATGACTGACTGGAAACAGTTTTTTGTTATTTTGCATTCAGATTGGGGGTAATTAATGCTTCCATTTTCATTTCGCAGATTTAATTCGAAATGAAACGAATTTTGCTGTTAAGCCCAATATTATCACCAATAAGAAAAAGATGCTAAGGGACGTGTGTCCCACGTAATACGGAATCTATAAGATTTTTTAACTTGCTTCTTCAAATACGGGTAACATTGTTTTGTCAACTTGATACGTGATACGCGTTGGCACTTTTTTTCTTGTAATTTTCGTAATCAATCAAAACATCAGGCACATTATAGAAGACGAAAAAGGTGTGGATTGGTTATCGAATGCGGTTAATGTGACCATAAAGCCATAAAACTAAAGTTTTATTTTTTGCGGTATGGAAAAAAAAACTTTGAGCATTAGTGGTGATGGAAAAGATATTAACTGGCTTTTAAGGGTAGCGCCATAAAAGTCCAGCAAATTCCGATATGCTTTATATACGAAAAATTCATTACTCTACAATGTTTGAAGACAAGACACTAACGTGTTACATTTTGTTCAAAGAAGTAGCCTTAGAGCTTTACTTCTTAGTGCACCTAAACTTATAACGATTATACAATCAGTTCGTAAACTTTTCCATTAATTCATTCAATTCCATGAAACTTACGTGCTACTTACTTACGTGCATAAATCATAAGAATATGTTAAGCTTCAGATAACACAGAAAATCCAACTCTTATGCAATCCATAAATCCATCGCATGTTTTTCTCCAGAGAACAAAATAATAATCCGTCTCGTATTTTCCTATATTTTCGAAGATTTAATAAATCCGTAAACAGAAGTGAAATGATTCAATATACGAAACCACACCATCAAACCACTTTTCTGCATTTTATTTATTATGCAATTAGTTGTTAAGGAAACTGTTGCACCGAGTTAGTAAACACACAACACACTATGCTCCACTGTTTATCAACATCGTGTAAACCAATTTACTCGTTGGCTGTAAAGCATAAATCCTTTATTTGAGTATGGCTGCAACTCACTCTCCGCACAATAACGAGCATTGTTTAACACTGCTTTCCATCACATCGCAGTTTTTTATTTACTTTTTTTAATCGATCTGAATTTACACTCGCCTATAATATTAATACGTAAAACGAGACGTAAAAGAAATTCGTTTGCTTTTAGTAGAAACGGGTTCATGTCTTCGTTGCAAATAGCTTCTGGTTAAAATGGTGAATCCAATTTATTTGTATTTATTTTGTGTATAAATTATTACCACTAGACGTATCGACGTGAATCGAGATTGGAACGTTCATATAGCCTAAGGGTCTGTACCAGAAAAACAATTTTTGTTGCTTTTCATCGGACCAAACCGGATGGAGAGGAAAGGGATGAACTAGAGGTGTGGGGGTTGCCCGAAACTTTGGAAAAGCCGGCACGAATGAAGGTCTGTAGGTGTGCGAGCATGCTTGTTTTTGCACAGTTCGCCGCATGCCGGTATTAAGCGTTAATTATATTGGACGCGAGCTATGAAAATCGCTCGAACAAAATTCACTTACTGTGTTCATTGTTTGAGTAATTGATATGTCCGGTACATGCAAATCCATGATAAATGATTTAAATCTTTGATTTATTAACTATCGTCATTTTTAAAATACAATTACATGATTCTTATCTAAAGTCAATTTAAACTTGGTCGAAGGATGTAATACACCGTGTCTAATTTGTCTGCACTATCCGGCATTGTACCAAGAATAGAAGCTTAACTAATGCTTTGGATCTCTTTTCTCCTGTTTTCTCGGCCAGTCTCTTACCTATCACGTTGATCAGCTTCATACCCTCCACGCCCCACGTACCCATTGTTTCAATAGCTATAGGTACGAAGCAGAAGCGATCTTCCAACGACGAATATTTGAATGTGTTATACTGTCCCTCATCTTCGCAGCACCACCTGGTCTTTTGCACGTTGCCTTTAAATAAGATTTGCAGACAGTGTCGCCGCAAGTGAAATCCTGAATTAAAGGTTTTCCTCGCTTCCATGGGACTATGGTTAGCCCATTCGGTTTCTTTCCGTCGTGTCTGTCACATCCCGTTGGTTCTCTAATTGATGGAATATCACATGAACTCAGTGCACGTTTGACAAGATCGTTAACGATTTCATGTCTGGCCTTCCTCTCAGCACTTCTTTTACATGCTAGGCAGTAGGCACCAATACCCAACTCAGTGTAAAAATTTATTGTCATTTTTTATATACTCGTTCTCTTCTTCAAATTATTGTTGTCTCTTTTTTCTTATTAGAACATTGACGTTAAGAGTTTACACTACGTACTAAAGAGCCATCTGGCGGAAGTTTTTCAACTAATGAAAGTTTGTATGGGAAATGTGAAACTTTTGTGTAACTTTTTCTCTTAAAGTCTTAAATGAAAACCAATGTTTATGTAATCATTACATACTTTACCTATTTCTAAAGAAAATTGCTGAACATTTTTTCATAAAAACATTTTCATATGCCAGAAATGTGAATTCCAATACTGCAAAAGACAGTTCTTTTTAGCTTTTCTAGTTATTAAACGTTTCGAAATGCATAATTTTTTCGACAAATGTGTTTGCTCACTTAATCTTTAACTGAGTAATCAATTTAAATGACAGAAAACATTTTCTACGAGTCAGAAATTGATAAAAAAAAATTTGAGTTGATGATTCCAAATAAAAATGGCCGCCATCTTTATTGTGATTTAACGTGTTTGACGTTTACAAATATTCGCAAATGTATCAACTCAAAAAGTTTTTATCTATTTCTAAATCGTAGAAAATGTTTTCTGTGATTTAAATGGATTATTCAGTTAAAGATTAAGTGAGCAAGCCTATTGGTCAAAAAAAATTATGCATTTCGAAGTGTTTCCGCAATTTCCTTCAGAAATAGTTAAAGTATGTAATGATTACATAAGCATTGGTTTGCTTTCAAGACTTTAAGAGAAAAACTGTACACAAAAGTGTCACTTTTCCCATACAAATTTTCATTAGTTGAAAAATTTCCGCCAGATGGCTCTTTCGTACGTAGTGTAAAGCCTTAATGTCATTTAGGATCGAGGTGTCGCGCCGTTTCGGAAGAAGAGACGATTTGTTAATAAATTATTTGATCAATATTTTTTGTCGTTACATTGAATATCATATTTTTGACCTAAAAATATGTTGTGTAATAAATGTAACGATTCTTCACATTCCAGACATTACGGTTTTTCACATTGGAGCTAGGTTTGTCCATATTAAACTTTTAAAGTCTGTCAGTTTCTTTCATGTCCTTTACGACGTTGCTCAAAGATGCCATTAAAGTTGTATTCAAACCTGCTTCGAAGCAAATACGAGCCGAATGTGTCATTAACGTTTGCTTGCAAGGCATTGTCAATCGACCCGATAGAAATCGGTAACACCTCGAACGTAAGACGGTGTCCCCGTGGTTTCTTGCCTGCTTTTATGCTACAAAATATCTTTCATCGCTAATGGCAATGGTTTGAGGTTATAACGACTTTTGACATTTTAAAAATATGACGGCCGCTCATCGCAAACAAAATATGTTTCATCGCTAATGCCACTATAACTCGAAGCGCTGCAGTGCAGACACTTTCTGAGTGCGAGCTGGGTATCGGTGATGCTAGGCCGTGGAGTCCAAATTTGTCTACCGGGTGACCGCAAACGCATGTGTGTGGGTGACAAAGGGGCGAGCCGACTCTGAGTGCCATTGCGATTCTGAATGTTTTGTTATCCAATAAAGTTCCTAACGAAGACGACGGGAAAGCATTAAGCCACGCTCCTGAATTCTTTGAACCACATGATACGATTCTAGCTTTGGCGATATCTGTCGCTGCGTTGTTTAGAAGTTGGCTGTATGTTGTAGAGATTATGGCGTCATCCCAATTTTTTTGAAACTTAAAAGATGGCCAATTCGGGGGCTGTGAAAGCGAAATAGACTCCCAACGAGATAATACCTGCACGACCAAAGAATCTGATGCGCTAGAAACGAAGTCAGGTAGGATGGCATCCAGCAAATCTGTAACTGAGTGAATTGATCCCAAGAAACTGGAGTAACAGAGGTTTGTGACGTCTCTGAGACCAATGCCACCGAAGTTAACGGAAAGTGTTGTAACGGAAATGAATGATTTAAATTAGCGATTTTCATTAAAACTTATTACAAGTAAATTAAAATAAATCAAATTTTAAACGAAAACCGAAAAATCGCGCGCGAATAAAAAAATTCGAATGAAATGTCAAATTTGGAACGAAAAAAAAATCGCTAGCGATTATGTTTTACAGTTCTGCGAATAAAAAATCGCTTGACACATAACCACAAATCGCGTGGTATTATCTTGTGTTTGTTGAAAAATAAATTAATTTCGTTTGTTTTGGACTTTATTCAATACAAAACAATACAATACAACATTTGTTGGCGATTGGCAAGTACGACACTTGAATATTTCTTCGTAAAAGTATGCAATATGCAAGTTTTTCAAGCTGCAGTGACTATTCGCCCTTAAGAGCGATTAGTCTATGCATTTGCTATTCGCCATTAAGAGCGAATAGTCTGCCTATAAGCTATTCGCCCTTAAGGGCGAATAGTCTATCTATAAGCTATTCGCCCTTAAGGTCGATTAGTCTACCTATAAGCTATTCGCCCTTAAGGACACATAAAACAATAAGAAAGCGCACAACTTCATTCATCGACGCAGTTTCGTCGACTCAATTGATTTTTCCTTCTACAAAATGCTACGACAATGAAATTTCGTCGACTCAACTCATCCTTCTTTCTGTAAAATGCTGCGAAAACGCAGTTTCGTCGACTCAACTGATTTTTCCTTCTACAAAAATGCTGCGAAAACGAAATTTCGTCGACTCTACTGATTTTTCCTTCTACAAAACGCTACGAAAATGAAATTTCGTCGACTCAAGTGATCTTTCCTTCTACAAAATGCTACGAAATAGTTATTTGAATCACTAGGACGGAAAGTGAGGATTTTCCATGTGTCTCTGTATTGTAACCGAGTCTTCGACACGGCACACATTCACATTCATGTCACAATCAGTTTCGAGGTACATAAATGCATAGACACATGGGAATTCCGAAGTGTACGTTCTGGTTATTCGAAAAAAATTTCATACAGTATGCACCGAAATGCACAATGGAAGAAGTAAGTAAACAATGACGCCATCGAAGTATATACTTTCCGTCCTAGGAATCACTTTTCCGTCCTAAATAACGTAATTTCGTCGACTCAAGTGATTTTTCCTTCTACAAAATGTTGCGAAAATGAAATTTTGTCGAATCAACTAATTCTTCCTTCTACGAAATGCTACGAAAATGAAATTTCGTCGACTCAACTGATCTTTCCTTCTACAAAATGCTTAGAAAACGCAATTTCGTCAGCTCAAGTGATTATTCCTTCTACAAAATGCTACGAAAATGAAATTTCGTCGACTCAACTGATTTTTCGGAAGTTCAATTGTTATGTGCGTAAATTGTAAAAAAATGAATTGATGCTATTCACCCTTCAATTGATGCGCTTTAAAATGAAGGGAACATGATTTTCCACGCGGCGCGGCAAATCATGTTCCCTTCATTTTAAAGCGCATCAATTGAAGGGCGAATAGCATATAGGTGAACTAATCGTCCTTAAGGGCGAATAGCATATAAGGAGACTAATCGCCCTTAAGGGCGAATAGCATCTGCCTATAATTAACGCTTTATATCACAAAGGCGAAAAACAACGGCTAGTCTCGTAGTTCCGCCAGAGTAGGAATTCCGCCACCACGGTCAATGTCCGACGATATTTGCTCATGCCATACAATCCAACATGTCAAACAATCTTTACATGCATGAATGCAGGCGTGAACGACACAAATTTGCTTGTATACTTAAAACACGGGCAAATTAACGAACGTTTTATCGAACTATGTATTTATGCATGAGAATTTGTGAAGTTAGTGGGATAAATTGGATTAAAATGCAATGAATATGACTTAGGATTTCCGAACAGTGTATACTACTTTATATAAAGGTTGGCGATAAGGCAGTTCTTGAATGAAATTACAAATAGCTGCAATCCCGTAAGAGGTAATAAGGGGGATAATATGTAGCAAATAAAACATTGTAATGGAATAAAAAAGTAGTAGTACAGTTAGAGAAAAATGGAAATAAGCCAATATTATGATTTCAGGTATTCTGACAGTTTTTCATTCCACATAACTCATGGCTGTTACAAGGTAACATTGTAAGAGCACGAAAAAGTTCGAAAGTTACAAAGTTTCCTACACGATAAGGAAATCAAATTTGAATCCCAGGGCGAATCCCAGCCAATAAAACTGATTTTGTTGTAGGCACTATCAAATTTTTAAATAGAAATATTGATAATAGAGAGTTTGGGCAAAGCTTCGTATAGCGAAATTTATAAATTATAACATATACAAATTTTTCGTAAAAACCTCGGAAAAATGTCAGAAATTTCGAAAATCGAATTTATACAAAAAACTTTTATATGTTATAAGTTATAAATTCCGCTATATGTAGCTTTACCCAAACTCTCTATTGACCTCAAATGACCAATTAATTTAACATAAGGGCCTAATCCCTAATTTTACCGCAATTTCGCTTAAGGTCGCTAGCAGTGACTCTATGACAGAAAATGTTGATATCACAACCGCTAATATCCCAGATAACACAGATCACACTTTTTAATGTGGTTGCCCACTGAATGTACATTAAATGTGCGAAATTCAATGTTGTTGAGAATATGTTTATGTACATATACAAAAAATGTGCCTGTGAAGTGATACATATTTCGATGTGCACATTTCGAAATTATTGCACTAGATAACAAGTACATTTGTCGCACATTTTATGTGCGTGATATGGTGTACACTATTCCTATCATATTTAATGTACCAAAAATGTGCTTGTGATGTAGTACATTTTTCTATGTAAATAAAAGGCACATTTTTTGTGCTATTAAAACTCGAAATTATTGCACTAGATAACAAGTACATTTGTCGCACATTTTATGTGCGTGATAAGGTGTACACTATTCCTATCACATTTAATGTACCAAAAATGTGCTTGTGATGTACTTTCTATAATTTAACACTTTATACAAATTTAACACACCAACACATAAGTATCCGGTGGCACAATTGGTAAAGCAGTCGACTCATAATCCCGAGCGTCTTGGTTTCAAGCCTCGCAAATGGCAGAAAAAAATGTAGACGGAGGACGTAGCGATCATCAGAATAAGAAAAACCGAAATAGAAAAGTCGGAAAACTAAATTAAATTTTACTTTCTTTTCTTACATAACATTATATGTACATGAAATGTGCTAGTAATTCACACTAAAAAGTACATTAAAGCTACATGTAATTCACATTTAATGTACATTAAATGCACTTCACGTTCCAAAGAAAAGATGTAACGGTAAGGGCGCTTTTTAATATGCACTAAATGTCCTTGAATTGGAGCACATTAAATAGGATGAGCACATTTTCCGATGGCACTTTATGTACATTTCGTGGAATCAATTGTTATCTGGGTATCATTCAATAATGCAGACTCTGCAACCGTAATAAGTTGGTAAATGTCTTGCGTGCACTTTATGCAGGATGCAGCAATCATTATTTTGTTGTTAATTCGCCAATTTTTCCGAAATCTTGAACTCGAGCAAATTTTCACCTTCATTTATTCGATAATTGGTGATTGCGCATTCAAAATTTGAACGTAAAATAAAATTTTATTCGCGTTTAGTTTAGCGTCCGCGACAAACAATAATTAATTGAAATTGCGGAAGGAAATGCTGTTTTATAGCGTTATACACCACCGTATGATTTTATACCGAATTGAATTTTGCCGAGGGTTATTAAAATTCAATTTAGTGGTGCAATAAGCATATTTCGATGTGAAAATATTTTATATGAAGTGAAGTGGTAGCTGTAATTAATTTTATAGTTTTTGATTTATGCAAGAATTACACCTAAAATTTATCCAAGAAACCATTAAATCCATTAAATTAATTAAATTTCATTTGTGGTACTTCAATTTATCTAAAATATTGTTAAATTCTATGTTTTCCGCCGAGCATGCATTTTGCAGTGTGGTAGGCGGTTGTTACCTCTTTCCCAAAGGTATTACTTTTTGAAAAGGACTTCTTGCATGTCGGAACTACTTTTGCATAAAAGTCTTTATGAACATCGTAAGATAAAGGTAAAAGTTTGAAAGACCATTTACCTTGTTCTTTATGTAATACAATCCATTTCCAACCATCAAAGGATTCCATTAAAGAGTGTACGAGGAATACAGTGTATGTAGTACCGTGATTATAGTCAATAAACTGATCCAGAGTGACAATTTTGGTGTTTCACAAAAGTGAAACCTGAATATAAAGTAGGAAATCACACACAAACGTATCGTTACGTGTAATCGTAATATTCCTACGTGTGCAGTACACTTAAGTGGTCAATTTCGTTAAGGTGTAATTGCGATAAATGTTTGTAAAGGAAAATGTTTCGAAGGAGGAAAATTAAAAGAGAATTTAATGCGTCTACGCTTAATTGCTCACAGATACCGTTTAATGAAACTTTGCTGTTTAATTATTTACGAAGTTTAATTTAGCCAACACTTCCTGCAGTACTAACTGAACTAGCCTTGAAATAAACAGGGAAGCCATTGTCACATTGCTCGTCCGTTGGAATTTGCGTACAATAATATTTTTTTAAAAGACAGAAAAAATGCCCGTACGATTTGAATCAACAGAAAAGAAATACCTAAATTTGTGAAATGTTGGCTTTCTACGCAACTTTGCCTTCGAACGACGCTCTTTTTACTCATGTATACATATGAGATCATAAGTCGATCTATTCCAACGGTCAAAATGACGTTTTCTTGTGTGTTAGATATTAACGACACAAGTTGTAGTTTTATAAGTTTGGGACGATCACATGCGTGATCTTGAAACACAGATCTGCTGATCCTTTGTTTCCTTCCCGGTCATCATTTAAATCATGGCAACCTTCCTGTCGCCATCAGGAATCTGTCTAGAGTGACAGGTACCAATGCAGCAACCTTGGCTGTATACCACATAGTCTCCCAGAACTCTGCGCCTTAGTTGAAGTTGAACGAACCTAGGGTAATCGCATATCAAGTGTATGCCTGTTGACTCCTCAATTTCGCAGGGACATCTGGGAGTCGCCGATAGCCTCAACTTGTGTAGGTGTCGATTCAGCCCCCAATGTCCAGTAATCGCTCCTACTGCGATTTCGGTCCATCCCAAGCAAGTCTTTGGCCCACTTCTCGTTAGGTTTCGAGAAAAAGTGCATGTGAACGCCCCCTTCTTACACCTTCCAACGTTCCGTGTGTTTCCATTCCACCCATTCGTTTAGTGCTTCAATGCACAGCGATTGGGATAGCGGCAAGCGCGGTTCAAGTCCACTCGTCGGAGTTGTTGAGCCTGCTTTTGGTAGCTTATCTGCTCTCTCATTCCCTTCCACGCAAGAGTATCCAGGTACCCAGACCAAACTGATCCGATTGTTCAGATCCGTTAGGTTTAGGTAATCTTTACACCCTTTCACAAGCCTGGAAGTCGTGATTGGTGACACGAGTGTCCTAATCGCCTCCTTATTGTCGAAACATACAACGAGTTCTTCTCCGTGTGTCCTAGTCGTGAGCGCTCCAAAGATTTCTGCCTGTGGAACGTTAGCAAATCCACCCAAATGGAAAGATTTGCCCTCTCCGCTCTCCGGAGCGTACACCCCAGCTCCTGCTCTGCTCCCTCTAAAGTCTCAGATCCATCAGTGAATCTGACTATACCCTTTCGCGCAGATAAGTGGGCCAGCCCTCCAGCCAGTCTTCCCTAGCCGGATACGCAGCGTCAAATCACCTCGTGAAGTTGATTACCGGTCCCATTCTATCCCTGGGCATGGCAAAAATCGGGTCTGAAAACAAGTTACATATTTAGTCATGTCCGGTTCGAAAATTCCGGTGTCCACAAGCCGTTTCGCGCCAACCTGACTGCCGTAGCGAAAGCCCTAGCTTGAGTCTACAGGTGGCACATACAGCAGCGTCTCCATTGCTGCGGTGGATGTGGTTTTCATAGCTCCATTAATGCAAATCCATACTAGCCTCTGAATTTCACTCAAGTCTTTCCTCGCCTTCTCGACGTTGAGCCTTGGCCGCCACACAACCGAGCCGTGGCACATCATGGGCCTTATAACAGCATCATACAACCACAGAGTGGCTTTTGACGGCAGACCCCAATTTCTCCCGAAGGAGTTTTTGCAGGTCCAAAAAGCCTTCTAAGTTTGTTTGCGACATGAGCAATCCAGTTACGTTTGATGTCCAGTGTAACCCCAAGATATCTGACTTGAGTTAAGAGTTCCAACTCCACGTCAAAAAGATTGAGTTTACCCACAAGGCTTGATCCTGTTGGTCTTCTACTGAATAAAACTAGATCTGTCTTATTTGAATTCATAGCACCAGTTTCCTACTATTTTCACTAAGACGATCTCCTAGCGTGCTTTTATATATTCCTCTGACTGGGATCGTCAGGTCGTCTGGACCGTTTCCCTTATGGCTTTACCACATTCGTCTACACCAAATTGATTTTTTCCAATCAATTTGGGTCATGTGACATTTGTTGGTTCGGAGAAATTCTCTCATTTTTCATAGTGTTGTCTGATTAAAATCAACTTGGTGTGGCAGTAGAGTAAATCACCGTTTATAGGTTTGACGTTTAAAACGTCATTTTGACAGAATAGACAGATTTTTGATCCTACAAACCTCTTTTATGAATGCAAAATCAAACACTGTTCAGTCGGGCGGCTTGAAAAGTCTGTGATTTAATGGATTCATTAAATCTGAGGAGTGCAGGACCCCTCGTCAGACACTAAATATATTGTGCTTGCTCTTCCTGATTTCATAAATCACAAAGAAAAACGCTTAGTGATTTTTTTTGTTCTAGATTCTCATATTCATTTATTTTCGAATAACCTGCATGACGTTGCTCTTAATAAAACAACTATAACCAAGGGATAAATTCTGATATGAATACTTTTTTTTTCAACATGAAACCGTTTGGAGCCCTGCAACGCATTAAGTTCATCCAATAAATTTTACCTTTTCTGAGATTTTTTATTTGTTTATACCACGCGGTGCTGGGTAAAGTTGGAATATTTATTGCTGGCGACGGCAGGAGGAGAATCTGTACATACAGTGCCACACAAAAGTTTTCTCTGTTTGAGTGTTTCCTCTTGAGAGACCCTTTTTCATAGAGGATAGACGTGTACTACGATTAAACGTTCTTAGAAGTTACAAATATCTTTAGAGCAGTGGAGACATCCAGTCAGAAAACATCATACGACTTGTCGTTTGTTGAAAATAAGAGCCCTAGTGGGCTCAAAAGTTGGCCTTAAGGTCGGCTCTAGCAAAACAAAAAATTTTTTTTGCTATGTTGTACATAAAATGCGCGTCATCAATACTCAGCTAGCCTACTTCCGGATACACCCCTTCGAACATCCTGTCAAATGCCCTAGCCTCAATTCTGAACCTTGGTTTTAGTTAGTTAAGTTTATTGGTTCTCCATTGTTACATAAATATTATTTATAAATCAATGAGCCTTGCAGCTAAGCCTCATGGCCGGGCCTCTTTCGCAACCAAATAATTACAATTCTTTGAAAAATTTTGGCATCTTGCTGATTTTGATGTTTTTTAAGTCTAAAACTGTTACCGCCTGCATGTTGAAGTCCTTAGTTCTCAGTCTCGCTACAGACGGGCAGAATGTCATAAGATGTGGTGGAGTTTCGACTTCTTCTTGACATCTTTCACACGTGTCTACGTCAGTGATGCCCGTTTTGTGCAGGTGTCCATTTAGTGTCCAGTGTCCTGTGATGACGCCAATAAGTAGCCTTAGATCCTCTCTGGGTCTACTTAGCAGGTACTTGGAATTCCATTTACTACGGCCATCAATAATGGTTCTGGTGTGCTTGCAATTCGGCAAGTTTTTCCAGAGAAGATCATGTTTATTTTTGAAAACTTCTCTTATCAAATTTCTTTGAGTGCTGTAAGACAGCACTAAAGAGGGATTTGACCCGTGAAAAAAGGACTTTGCTGCCTTATTTAGCGAGTTGATCAGCTGCCTCGTTTCCTTCAATGCCGCAATGTCCTGGTATCCAGATCAGGTTCACCTTATTGTTCATTGATAGTGCGTCTAGCATTTGATAGCATTCTGCCGATATATTAGACGTGAAGCAACGCCCTCTCATTGCTTTAAGACTGGACTGACTGTCCGAGTGAATGTTTACAACTTTCTCTCGGGTCTTGCTTATCGTAAGTATTTTAGGATTATAGCGCATGTTTCAGCTTGCTTAATTGTCGCATATCTGTCTAGGGATGGCGATACCTTGAATTCGGGATTAGTGGAGTAAATCCCTATTCCACTCCCTTCGTTCGTTTTCGAACCATCTGTATATATGTTGAAATCTGCATCTTCGAGGATGTTACTGCCTTGAAGGATTTCTTATGTGGTATGATAACCTTAAATTTCTTCTTAAACAAGTATATGGGGGTGCATTTATCCGTATGCATTAAGAGTTCAGGGATTACTTTTGAATTCTTGATCAGAATTTTTGCATGACCATACTCTCAATTTTGCCAGCAGTTAAAATTAGCCAGTCTTATAGCCGTGGTTAGGGCTTCTTGCTCTCCGTATAGATCCACTGGAAGAGTATCTGTAAGAATTTCTAGTGGTCTTGTCGGAGATGATTTCATGGTTCCTGTAATCCCCAACAGGATCATCCTTTGGACGTGTTCTATTTCGGATTTATTCTTCTTCACTTTTAACCTATGGTACCATAAGTGGCTTCCATAAAACAATATCGGTCTGATAATCGAAGTGTATAGCCAGTGGACTACTTTAGGTCTTAAGCTCCATGTCTTACCGAGAGCTACTCTGCATTTGCAGAACATTTCCGTGGTTTTTTTACTCTTTCTACAATATGTTTTGTAAAGTTCAGCTTTTTATCAAGTATGATTCCCAAGAATTTTGCTTCATCAGATAACTTCAGCTGTATACCGTTTAGCTTCGGTCCTTTATAACCCGATAATTTCTTCTTATTGGAGAAGAGTACCAATTTTGCTTGGGGTCGCAGTTAATCCGTTTTCAGTGAACCATTTCCCTACGATGGTTAGAGTGGAGTTCATTACTGAGCTCAACGTACTTTCGAATTTACCTATGATTAATATCACTAAATCGTCAAAAAATCCTTCTGCGTTATAGCCGCTATCATTTAGTTGCCTTAGGAGACCGTCTATTACCATATTCAAAACTTGGTTTAGATTTCCTATGTTCGAAAATAAACTAAACTGCAGGAGAAAATCCATTTCATTTATTTAACCAATGACTCTACTCTACAGGAAAAATTAATGCAATATTTTTTTGCAAAGAAAGAAAAAGAAAAGAAAAAACAAGAACGAGAAATAAAAAAATTCACTAAATCCTTTCAAACTTCGATTTTTAAATTTTCAATCCTACTCGGGCTGCTTCGATCAGTTCATGAATGTCCTCTAAGTTTCCGTTGAACCGGTGGATGGGACAATTTTGGTATATGTGTGCCATTGTTTGTATAGCACCACAATCACAGATCGCTGAATCCTTAATTTTCCATTTGTGAAGAAGGTACGCACAACATCCGTGACCCGTCCGAAATCTATTGACTATGCGCCAGGATCTGCGGGGCATTTCTGTGCCTTTCAGTTCGATTATGGGATCGAGAACCAATTCCTTGTTTTGGACCATTACATCTTCCCACCATTGCTTCAATCCGCTTTTTATATCCGAGATATTAAACGAGTTCCTGTAGAACACCCAGAACGGTTTTCTAGACTTTAACCGGAGAACAACTGGTGCGTCCTCAATGTCAGCAAAGATCGGCAGTTCACTATTGTTCTCGATCTTCCGACATTCCTTTAAAGCCGCATCTTCTCGCCTTAGATGAAACGGTGTTATATTGCTCATCACGTACAACCATGGAATCGGAGTTGAATTCACTGCTGCGCATATGATTCTTAGAGCTATGTTGATTTGAGTGTCGATCATTTTAACGTGCGCACTGTTCATCCACACAGGCGCACAGTATTCTGCTACTGACATGATCATGGCTTGGGTTGTGATCCGCAACGTTTTCGCTGAGCACCCCCATGTTGTGCCGCCCAGTTTTTGCATCAAATTCACTCTAGATTTCAACTTGCTCTTCGTTTTCTCCGCGTGGTAACGAAAGGTTAGGCTTCTGTCCATTACTACGTCGAGGTAAGTCGGAGTTTTTTCATATTCGATGGTTTTTCCGTTGATCTTCAAGCTCAGCTTGCGACTCCCCTGGCGGTTGTTGAGATGGAAAATACAGTGCACCATTTTCGTTGTGTTTGGCTTCAGTCTCCAATTTGCGAAGTATTTCGCTAATTTCTTCATGTCTTTGTTCAGCACATCTTCTAGCTCTTTGAAAGTCTTTGCTTGATATGCAACGGCTCTGTCATCTGCGTAGATGAACAGTCTTGATTGGAGTCGTGGAAGATCATTCGTGTAGGCAGTATAAGAAGCATGACAGAATCGATCCTTGCGGGAGCTCATTCTTTAAGATTCTTTTCCTTCTGCTTTTTCCGTTCACTGTGACCTGGAAACTTCTGTCACTTAGAATATTTGTCAGGAGTGACAACGTTTTGCGGCATGGAATAATTTGGCTTAGTTTCAACAATAAACCTCGCCTCCACACCGTATCGTATGCTGCTGTCAGGTTCAGGAAAACTACACCCGTTTTCATGTTTGCCTCAAATCCCATTTCGATGTAGTTTGTCAATGCCAATACTTGATCGCAACAGTTCGCTGAAATCCTGCCTGCTCCTTGCGAATTACATTTTCAATGATTGGCCTGATTCTTCCGAGGAGACACCTTTCGAATAGCTTGAAACTGCAGATCAATAACGATATCGGTCTATAGTTTGATGCGTCTTCAGCTGATTTATTTGGTTTCAACACCGCAACACTTTGGCACTTTTCCAACTCTTAGGTAATATTCCAGAATCGATTATGCAGGTGAACAGCATTGCCAATTGTTGATTTGGTGAAACTTGGCGACTCCAATTTCGGTTCCCAGGACTTTCTTCGGTTTTCGTCGTTTTTTCAGCAGCAGTTTTCCGATGTCGGCATTCCCTGACACTGTGAATTGATCGTAGATTTCTTTGCTGCCTTCTGACCATCCGGGCACATATGCGTCTCTGTGTCCGCGTGGAAATGATTTCTTGAGAAAATCCATGAGCTTGCGCAACTGTTTTATTTCTTTTTTATCTCTAAATGTATAAAAGGTTTCATGAAAAGGACTGATCTCAGGAGCGCCGCTCACGAATCAAAGCCATGAGCGACGCTCATTGAGCGAGAGTGCAAGCGCAAACGGCGATTAACATTTTCATGGGCGCAAACAGACCTGCCTTTTAAAAGCCCTCTTTCCTCGTATAAATTCAGTTTTGCAAACCTAAAATCATGCCACAGCCGACGGCGTGACGATTGTTGCTGGTGGGTGTAATAATTATCTATTCAATTTTAGTTCTCGAAATGTAAGTCGACTTTCAACTGATCAAGTTTCTGACTGAATTTAAATAATAAACAATACAAAGAGATGTTCACAGTTAATAATGAGTAATAATCTAAAACGTTTTATTGCTACCCTGCTGATCAGACAAACACTTCTCCATTTCACAGTGAATCGGAATGTAATAACACGTTGTGAAAAACGATGAAATGGAGCTATTATAGTTACATTAAAATTTCCACTTCCCTTTTGATAATCAAAAATAATAACCGAACGATGAAACGCAACTAAAATCAAAATAATATTCATCCAAGAAAGAACTCCGCCACTTTATCACCATTTATTATGTCATGTTCCTTTTTTTATTGCACAATGAAAATGTATTTTCATATTTTTCCACATTCATTCAATAATTTATGGTGCTATCTGATATTTTGTTTCGTTTCATTAATATCATGGTCAACCAGCAGTGAACATTGCTACTTCGTAAAATAAAAAAAATAACAATTTTGTAACATTTGAATGGATGATGTTGATGGTTAAATTATTCTTTTCTGTTAGATTGTGTGAGTCGCTATGAATATCCATTTGATGTTTCCATATCATATCGATGTTCCATTTCCATTTTAATATTCCCTTCCAATGTATTCATATTGTGGATAATATTAAACTGTTCATTTTCATGTCAATAAACGAATAAACCACATGACAAACACTAGAAAATGGGAAAATATGGTTCATTCAGCCATTCAGCCCTAACATTTTGTATGACAAAAGTTGAAGTACAGCGTGAACATAAATTGAAGATACATATTTGTATCGGTCTCTAAATATTATATGTAGGCCAGCCAATCGATATGTGTATGCACATCTAAAAAAAAAAAACATTCAACAATATGTTACACATAGCCACATTCATACGATTAGAGATAGTTTTCCCGCACGGAAAAGGTCAATTTCAGCCAAACGAAAATTCTCTCTACATTCATTATATAGATCAGTGTACGATTTTCTGGGACTGCAAGGGATGAGCTATCACAACACAACAATCAATATATACCAGTTGGCTATGTCTGTTGTATTTTATATTTTATTTCCCGTTTTCCGATATTGCGAAATTGAAATTAGTTTTTATGGTCGAAATTGATGAAGTACTTGGGCTGAGGTTTTATGGTAGATTACGTATGTGGGAGTTTTGTCCCTTTAATTTAAAATGTTTTTTGGTCGTTTTATTGAATGAATTAGCTGAAAGGGTTTAACGTATTTTACTGTTAAATTGGGCTCATTGTCACATTATTTATAATCTTCCATTTTTCTTGATGAAAGCACGCCTTTTCTTCGATTTTTCTAGTCCCCCTCTACCCTAAATGTATGACTTCAATTTATCAAACTCCAATTTATTGTGTTGAATATTAATGTGATGCTTGCTTAGGCATCTAGTTATCAATGAATCAATAAATCGGCGAACTGTAAGGTCGCCAGTGCAGCGCAGCAACTTCGCAGCGGAGTTGTATTTTTGTATACATACAATGACTTTATTATTGCATTACCGTCAGTAGATAGGTACAGTAAACCCAGAGAAATCTCATGTTTAGCGCAACTATATCGTGGACAACCATGAAAAATTTCCCCTTCATAGTTGGATGGAGTATTCATAGTATGTTTGCTGCAAAAATGTTATATTTACACCAACTAAAGTGTAAAGTCAATTGTTAATTTACAAAATTTTAAAAAGAACCATTACGCCTTCTGATTTTTCTCGCTAATGAACAACTTTTATTAGTAAACTTGATTCGACAACGGTTCGCCTACGTACAACCAAATTGATTCTTTCTCACACAATCAATGACGTCGTTCGATGTATATTCGTCACTCTGCCTATTACACCAATCCCAGACGGCCGTCCTGCAACATTGTTTGACCTCACACATTACATCCTGGCGAAAATATTTCGAATCTTGCCACATTCCATTGTTCGTTCTGTGCCTAACCAAATCCACTCGGTCATTCGATCATCAAACCAAAAAATATCAACGATTGAAGTACACCAGTCGATCTGCTTATTGTTCTTCACCAAACGTTCTGCTTATTGTTTACGTATTGTATGTGACGAACGTGTAACGTACCAGTTCTCGAATGATTTGCATATGTTTCGCTGTATGTTCTGCTTTTATTGTTCTTTGCTTTACATGCAACCGCGTGCTCCTCAAATACAAATTCTTCTCGAACGTTTTATTTTTCAGCTATTTTATTGTCTCAACTTGAATTCTTAATTTTAGTTCACTTTTCGTCTTCTTTTATTGTCTTTCCGTTGACTTGATCTTTATGCTTTTGATTCACTTATCAATTTTCAGCTATTCAATCTTTCCGCTTCTCAATCTTAACGCTTTTCACTTATCAATTTTCATCTTTTCAATCTTTCCGCTTCTTAATGTTAACGCTTTTCAAACATTACACTTTGCTTTTCAATCTCTTCGCTTAACACTTTTTCATGCCTTGTGGCCAAAATCGAAGGAAATTTTATAAATTTTCTCTCGATTTTGAACCTCTGCATGAAAAATTTTTTGTGTATCTGTTTTGGACGACTGTTTTTAGGCACTTTCGCATGTAGACCTCGCTCTGCTCGGTCTACAACACGCGAAATTACTTAAAATCAGTCGTCAAAAAAAGACACACAAATAACTATTCTATTCAGCGTGAAACCAACACTTTTCACCTGATCACTTATCATATTTCACAATAGTTATTTACGCAACAAGGGAGCAGGCAGAAAGTGCTTTGCCTTGTTGCGTATTAAGTTTTTCATGATTGCTCGCAGGGACGAAAGTTGAAAAATGTAAGCTCAAGAGGCGAAAGCGAAATCTTTCGCCCCGTGGGATTACATTTTTCTTTTCGTCCCTGCTAGCAAGCATGCAATAGTTATTTGTGTATCTGCTTCGGACGACGTATTTAAGCTATTTTCGCGAGTTGTAGTCCGAGCAGCGCTTTGTCTTTTTTTTCTTCTTTACAACTTCTTTACTTCTGCACTTCTCGGACAAATTGCCTCATCAATAGTCTTCTATAATTGCTTCTCCTTTCGCTTAAAGGTCCAAAAACGGTTGAGCCCCCATAAAGTAACGTAGAAGAACCATTACGCTTTCCGATCTTTTCTCGCTAATGAACAGCTTTTATTAGTAAACTTGATTCACCAACGGTTCGCCTACGAATAATTGTAACAACCAAATTAATTCTCTCTCAACACAATCAATGACATCGTTCGATGTATATTCGTCACTATGCCTATTACACCAATCCCACATATAATACACAGCGTCAAGTCTTTCATTACTGTCAGGAATTATCCTAAGGATGGAGGCCGCGTTACCCTGTTGTAGCACTATGCTGATCCTCTGCATGAAGAATAACTTTGAACGAATTTCTACCGTTTTTTCGGCCAACTTCTTTCCTATCTCGTCTATAATTTTTTTTCTTTGGTCGCCCCATGTGCCCAGGGTCTTTTTGGCTATTGGAACAAAATAAAAGCGATCCTCCAACGAAGCATATTTTGTAGCTTTTACGGCTTCTCTGCATTTCGCTGTACCACCAGCCTGTTTGCACGTGGATTTTAAATAAGTCTTACAGACCGTGTCACCACATGTGAAGTCCCAAATAAGCGGTCTGCGGTCTGCCGCGTTTCCACGATATGATAGTCAGACCGTCCGGCCGTTTGCTAAAAAAACTTGTGCTCTAAAATTGAATTTAGTCCGTCTTACTGGCATTGCTTGGTTTTAAAAACTTATAAAAATTGTTCGGTTACTTATACCATTATTGTTTTAAACTTCAAAAAGTTATCTACATAATCAGTTTTTGAGCAAAGAAGAGTACCTGCTAAGCCAATTTTGAAGAAAAAAATCGACTGGGTAATCTTCAAAAGTACTTGTTCGACAGTCTCTGATCGTAAATTATTTACTCATATTTTTTGTGGTAGAGCCGACCAACAGACCAACCCAGAGCTCTAGGTTGGACCCATCTATACTTGTAGTGGGCAACAATGCTCCGCTGAGTTTTCTTAACATCAATGCAAAAACATATTTTTTAGGGTCGACCTTTGGGCCAGCCTATTTGCTAGGGACAGGCATTGGATCCATGAAAAAGCATCAAGTCACGTAGCGCGAGTTAGGCACATACAATGGTTCCTACCAGTCAGAACTGCTGATTTTAACCAATTTTTTTTTGTTTTCCGTAAGTCCGTATATTTCAGTCAAAACCTTGAGGAGAGATTTCTGCGCTAATTTCGTGCAGATGTAAGCGAAAAAATTTCATCAACCATCCGAAAACATCGTTTTCTGAAATCGTGGTGATTATTTTTGTAGCAAATGTTGTGTACTTGCATTCCTTTTTAGACTTCTTGGAGTGTCGTAAGTTTCGATTGTTTAATTTTATTTTATAATCTTTTTTTGAAGATATTTCTGTACAAATATCTGTTGAAACATAATGAAAGGAATTTTTTTGTTAAAGTCGGACGACCCTAGAACCAGCCTTGGAACTAAATATGACATCCATAAGATGTTTCCCTCAACACTTTTATCAATACCACAAAAAGAACTTGTACTTCATAAAACAACTACATATATTATACCGTCTTGTAGCAATATTAAGGTGCAATATATGAAAGATGCATTCATCTGCACCTCACTACACCTTGGTGCACTTCACTGCACCTTAGTGCACCTGACTACAGTACCTCATTGAATTTCATTGCACCTCATTACACTTCACTGCACCTTGATGCACTGAACTACACCTCACTGAAACTCACTACACCTTACTGTGTCTTGGTGGACCTGACTTCACCTTGATGCATCTTACTCCACCAAAATGTAGTAAGAGACAGTAAAGTGCATCAAGGTGCAGTAAGGTGCACCAAGGTACAGTAAGATGCACCAAGCTGCAGTAACGTGCACCAAGGTGCAGTAAGGTGTAGTGAGGTGTACCAAGGCGCAGTGAGGTACAGTGAAATGCAGTAAGGTGTAGTGAGGTGTAGTGCAGTGAGGTATAGTGCAGTGAGGTGTAGTGAGGTGCAGTGAGGTGAAGTGAGGTGTAGTGTGGTGTAGTGTGGTGCACTGAGGTGTAATGTAGTTAGGTGCACCAAGGTGCAGTGAGGTGTAGGGAGGTGCAGTGAGGTGTAGGGAGGTGCAGTGAGGTGTAGGGAGGTGCAGTGAGGTGTAGGGAGGTGCAGTGAGGTGTAGTTTAGTGAGGTGCAGTGAGGTGTAGTGATGTGTAGTGAAGTGCAGTGAGGTGCAGTAACATTTTGGATTTTATATTATAGAAATGTTGTGTACTAACAGCGCCACGCTGCCTTTCGAAAGTTTTGTCAGTGTCGTCTGACTGTAAGAAAAAACATTATGTAAAGACTGGTACGTTACCGTACATGCGGAGCGAATGGTCAAACCCGAAAAGATTAAACGAAACTTCTCACCAAATTTCGATATTGTCACAAACATTTTTTTGGTATCAACTCGGTATATAGTTGATAAAAGACTGCAGGGAAAACGAATATATAAAAAATATTAGGAGCTTCCGAAAAAAGTGCAATGTCACTTATTGACAACGACTTTGTAAATTACAAACAAAAATTCTACATCTCTGCGAACAAAAAAAAAATCTCATTTTTCATTTTTCTTTCTATTTTCAGCCAGAGAAATTAAATGTCTATAAAAATGACAGTGACAACAGCTGGGACTACACACTAATTGGTAAGAAGAAAACGTTTTCTTATTTCAATCGATTTTACAACAACAACAGAAACACTTTATTACCCTCATATAAATGAAATAAAATATACTACAAAATATTATATATGACGAACACATTATTAGCCAACAACATAGGTATAAATGTTCATTATATGTATCATTACTAAAAACGATTTTTTTCTTCGTTTTCAAAAGATTTAAATGCTCTTTCACTTGCACCAAAATATAATTGAAAATTCAAAGTAAAAAAATCGTTGTTTGTTATAAAAATACACATTTCATCCGTAGACTGTTTGAGGGAATTAAGTTTTTCATTTTTTTAATGAAATCATAATAAAAAAAAACGTAAATCCTTCATTCACGTGAACTTAGTTCTTAGTTTTATAAAAAAAAAAAACGTAGCTTAATATGTTTTAATGAAATATATAAAATACATCGCAGACGATACGAAACGCCATCTATATATATACCTGAAGCACACAGACAAACAACAATTATCTCTATCATTGCATGCATATCAAATTAAAACTTCTCAATTAAATTAAATAAAGAAATGTATATTCCAACAGAAAAATTAAAAAGGTTACACAGTTTTTTCATGAATTTTGAATGTTTGGACGAGTATGCTAGTGGAAAATGTCCACTTCAAACTAACGAAAGTGGTTAGGTAAATTTAAGGTGTTTTAATTTCAGTCACATTTCAGCTCCATAGAATTCCAAACGGGTGGATTAAAAAAACAAATTGCATGTTACGTTGAAATGAAATAGTGTTAAAATGTTCGTTACTTCAACCACATTTGCCTTTTAAAGGTAACGCAATAAACGCAAAATAAAATGGGATTATTGTAGTTCCACATTTTTTGTACAAGTGAAAAATGTGGTACATAGCTCCGTTAAGTGACAAAAAAATTATCCAATTTCAGGATCCACCTGCGTACCGCTTCACTTATTCTGCCATTTTTTTTTTTTTTTTTTTTTTTTTTTTTTTCTCTCAAGGGTGAGGAAACCTTCAAAAGGCACCTGGTCCTCCTGGACCCAGGTAGTGTTGGATTTTTACCAACTAAAACCTCCTTCCTTGATCGCCACGCTCTCGTCTCCCCGGAACCGCCTCACAGCATTACTTCGGGGAGGGGCTGTGCTTTCGCACCTACTTTCACAGATCAACTGCCAGTCTTCGTTGATCGTCTCTCCATGCACTTTGTAGCTTCACCATTATCTTCGCAATTGCGTTGTCCGCTACTTTCCACACTTCTTCGTCGCGACACATTTCCGATATTATGTTGTCGGCGTTTACGTCTGGCCTGCTCGCGGCTATCAGCTCACATCGCTCCTGTTCAAAACGGGGACAGACAAACACAACGTGCTCTGCAGTTTCTTCCTCTTCAACGCCTGTCACGCAGAAAGGTGATTCCGCGTGTCCAAACCTATGCAGGTACTTCCTGTAGCACCCATGACCCGACAGGAACTGCGTCAGGTGGAAGCTAACCTCTCCGTGTTCCCTATTTACCCATGTGGTTACGTCCGGGCTAAGCCTATGAGTCCATCTTCCATTTTCCGCGGAGTCCCACTCTCGCTGCCATTGACTCAGTGATTCGACTCTTACTTGTGCCCTCACTGTTTTGGTGTTTTGGCCCCCCCTTTCCTTCAGTCTGTGGCATTCACTGTCTTCCATCAGCATTATGCATATAGGCATCGTTCCGGCTATCACACATACCGCTTCCGAGGAAATCGTTCTGTATGCGCTTGCTACCCTTATGCTTGACAACCTCTGTGTTTTTATCAACCTCCTACGGTTCCTCTTTGTGTCTAACGCCCTTATCCACGCTGGTGCCCCGTAGCGCAGTATCGATAGGGTAACACTTGCTAGGAGCCTCCTTTTACTGCTGCGCGGTCCAAACCCATTCGGCATTATCAGGGCCAGTGCTGCATTGGCTTTCATTGCCTTTTCGCACGTATAATCTACGTGGGCATTAAAGTTTCCACGATCGTCTAACATGACTCCAAGGTGTTTTAGCTGGCGAGTGGATGTGATCTCGTTCCCCTCGATGTTCATTACCATCCGCTCAGTTTTCCGACAATTGCTCACGAGCATGATCTCGGTTTTCTGATGGGCCAGCTTCAGTTTAGCCATTGTCATCCAACTTTCTACAGTTTCCAACGCCTCTTTCGTGACGACTTCCACCTCCAACTTTGACGTTCCGCTAACTATGAAAATTAGGTCGTCGGCAAAAGCAATCGTCGTAACCCATCTTGGCAGCTGCAGCCGCAGCGCTGCGTCGTACATCGTATTCCACAGCGTTGGTCCTAATATGGATCCTTGTGGAACACCAGCTGTGATGTCTACCATCTTTTTCCCTTCCCTGGTATCATACATTAGCACCCGTCGTTCGAAATAGCTTTTCATTACCCTGCAGAGGAACTCGGGGACTCTCATAGCATGCATTGTCTTAGCTATCTCCGTCCAGCTTGCGTTATTAAAGGCATTTTCAACGTCTATCTTCGTTATAACGCAGAAGCGGTTCCCTGTTCTTTTTTTCTTTCGCGCCTTGTCGGCAATCTCCATAACTCTTTCTATTGCTTCGATCGTCGATCTTCCTTTTCGAAATCCGAATTGGTCGTCGGACAGTCCGTGCTCACCCTCTGTGTTTTTGTGTAATCTGTTCCGGATCATGGCCTCCAGCAGTTTTCCCATACCATCCAGCAAACATATAGGTCTATATGCTGGTTCACCTTGTGGTTTCCTTGGTTTTGGTAGTAGGACCAGCTTCTGTTTCTTCCATATATCAGGAAAATTTCCGTCGTCGAGGCACTTCTGCAATGTCAATCTGAGCATGTCCGGCTTTATGCATGCCGCCGTCTTCAAAGCTACATTGGGGATCCCATCTGGTACTGGCGCCTTGTTATTTTTCAGCTTTTTGACAGCCGTCTGAATCATCTATATATCTATATATCTATATATCTATAGTGATCACCCGGTCCTGTCTGTCTTCAATTTCATCGTCGTAAGGGGTTTGCGGCCATGCGACCTGTTCATGCTGCGGGAATAGCCCTCTCACTATGGCTCCTAGCTTCTCAGGACAACTTTCTTTTGGCACTGATGAACCTCTAATTTTTGTCATCGCTATCCTGTACACGTTTCCCCATGGATTTGCGTCAGCTTCCTGGCACAGCTTCTTAAAGCAGTTTCTCTTGCTAGCTCGGATTACCCGCTTTAATGTTAGTTTTGCCGTACGATGTTCGTCTCGCCTCGCGGCTCTGGCACTCTCACTTTTGGCCCGCTGCATCCTCCTTCTTGTCATGAAGCAGTCTGCGCGCAAGAGCCTAATTTCGTCGTTCCACCAAAATGCCGATTTTCGTTTATTCTTCGGTTCTATCCTTCTTGGCATCGCTACGTCGCATGCATGCACCAATACTTTCGTCAATTCTTCTGCCGATTTCTCAACGCCTTCGTCTTCTGATTGGAGGTATTCCTTGAAAGCTTCTTGATCGAAATTTCTCGTCTTCCATCTCCGCTCTCTTACTTGATTCATCTGCCTTGCCGCCACCGTACTCTTTTTCAAAGTGTACCTCAATGCCTGGTGGTCGCTGTATGTGTAGCTTTCATCCACTCGCCAATTCAGACTGGGTACTAGTGTTGGACTACAGAATGTCACGTCAATAATCGACTCTCGTCCATTCTTGCGGAAAGTAGTTGTGTTTCCCACGTTTACCAGAACCACATTCAGTCTAGCTAGCGCTTCTTGTAGAATGAAGCCTCTTTCGTTTGTAAATCTACTGCCCCACTCAACTGCCCATGAGTTAAAGTCGCCTCCAATGTTGACTGGGCTTAATCCCGTTAGCTCTCCTGTGAGTAAGTCTAACATTCGTTCAAACTGTTCAATCGTCCATCTTGGTGGTGCATAACAGCTGACAATATACACTCCGTCAATTTTCGCAATCACGAATCCTTCGTGGGTGCCTGATACAACTTCTTGTATGGGATACTTTCCCGTCGTCAATATTGCGGCCATCCCGGCTCTGTCAACAGCCCAGTTACCGTTGTTTTTATTAATTCGGTACGGTTCTGCAATAATTGCTACGTCACATTTTTGCTCCGCTGTGGCTTGCCAAAGAAGTTGTTGTGCCATGTCACAATGATTAAGGTTTATTTGGATCACTTCCATTCTTGTCCCGTCTTTGATTTAAGCGCCTGTTTATAGACTGGGCATCTCGCTCCACCCGTCACGTGGTCATTTTCTGACGTGCACAGCAGGCATTTTGGTGGTTTCGTGCAATCTCTTGCTAGGTGGTTTTCTCCCCCACATCTCCTGCACAACTTGGATCTATCTTCGTTCTTGCAGTTCCTTGCTTGGTGTCCAAAGTCCATGCACTTAAAACACCTTTCCAACTGCTGGGTTTCCCTCAACGGGCATACGGACCAGCCCACCTTTATCTTGCCGATTTTCAGAATCTTAATCGCTGCGTCCACTGAAAGTTTTATTTCCGCCGTTTGGAGTTCGTCTCTCGTTTTTCTCATACGTATCGTCATGGAATCTATCTCGTCATTTATATTACCTTGCTCTTTCAGGGCTTTTCGAAGGTCTTCGCTTGTCGTGATTTCGTCCATATACCTACATTCAATCGTGGTCATGTGGGACAACGCTCTCACTTTTGCTGCTTCGCCCAGTGACTTCTTGACTAGTTCTTTATAATCTGCACTTTTAATTTCTGGGCCCTTCTTGAGTTCAAACAGCATTTCGCCTTTTTGCGTTCGTCTTATTCTCGAGACATTTTCACCCAGGTCCTTGAGGTCTGGGTCTTCTTTAATTTTTTTGAGGATATCGGCGTACGTCATTCCTGTTTCTGCCGTCACTATTCTGCCATTTTGTATTAACTTTCCATGTCGTGACTTTTTTTAGATTTTGTCAGTAAGGGCTGAAAATTTGTGATCGATGCGCACAGGTCTCAAGCGGAACCTTTGTGCTACCCAGTCATCATTAAAATCTTTCAAGAAGCAATTTTCAGGACCTCCTCTCCATCTAAACACCGGGCAGTTGTACACCTGACATATGACCCGGGCTCCTACCTTCCGTTCATACACGGTCAGGTGCCATCCAACTACCCAGCCCCCGCCAATCAGGTCTAGTCTTATTCTAAAAATTGTATGACTTTCCTGTTTGAGTATCGACTTTTACGAAACCGAGCCACATACCATCCACATTGCAAGCCCTGCTCAAGAGCTGGCAATCGGGCATTGAATCCAATCCAGGTGTAGTACTATGAACTTATAAAACACTTCGACTTTCCTGTTTGGGTCTCCAACCAAGACAGAGCTGCGCCACGTGTCATCCTTACCCTGCGGTCTGACATCACTCATCACCCGTCGACCTCTGCCTCCCTGTAGCGCCAAAAGCTTTCGCTCATTGAAATAGTCCCAATGTAACCATCGAGCCACATTCAAGGCAAAATCATCTGGTCCACAAACCGAATTGATGGGTAAGCCGGCGGATAACACGAGGCAACAGAGTATCAGAGCTTTCACACAACAGCTGAGTACGACGCCAGCTAGGCAAAGCAATGCTTCAGTATTGAGACTCTCTTCACGAATTCCGAAATCAGTACAAGTTCGGCTGTAACACCACCTACAAACATAGTTAAGAGCAACTTTGACTGATTTACCTCGGAACATCATGGAAAGTTCATAACACTACTGCCATTGTATACATGCATAACAATTGATTGAGTTCAATCGCTATTCATGCACAAAAGCAGTGTGTTTTCGCTAAAATAATTTCAAGACAAATCATGAGTCTTTTTGAAATTATTTCAGCGTGATAAACATACCAGATGAATTCAAATTTGAAACTGGTAGTTTGATCCCTGAAGTCGAATCTCAGAAGCAAAAAGCGAAAGTTCCACTATACACATTCACGACAAACACAATCATAACACATTTGCCATGGGCGTATCAATACGTTGCAAAACATTTCACTTTAAATTCACTTGAATACGGCAGATAAATAGCACAAAAGTAAAATTTGGTCAATCGCACTAAACTAAAACGTAGGCAAAAAATCAAAATTAAACATTTCGGCCACTTGCCGCCTTTATCAGTAGAACAGCTTAGCTTTCAACACTTCGATGATCACTCGACCGCGGTCAAAACTAAATTAAGCTGTCGTGACTTGGATTGGATTGTAGTGGGCAGGGCGAGCCCTAGCCCCTAGGTCTCTAGTGGGCCTGTTGTGCGCACCCACCATGAATTACCTATATCCTGTTTGTGCGATTTAGGTAATCTAAAATGCTGCTGGGCGTTAAGCTCCAGATAATGTTGTGAGGCAGTATGTATGCCCCTAAGCATTTTGCTCTGGCAGATATATATGCAGGACATTTGCAGAGTAAATGTGCCGTCGAGTCCAGATCCCCGCAATTCGGACTATGCTGCGTCCGATGGTGAATAAATATTTGTTGAGAGAACAGTGGCCCGTGAGTATTCCAGTGATCCTTTTTACGTTTTTCTTGCTGAGCGACAGGATGTATCTAGAGTTTTTAGCATTTATTTGAATACAGTTTTTGGCGTTACTGGCGTGGTTGACTAATGACCAGTGATTGTTGAACGCCGTTCGTTTCCATCGGGTAATATGGTTTTTACTGACATTTTCAGTATTGGTCCGCAGTTTCGTTTCCCTTTATTCCACTATGGCTGGGAACCCACACTAGTATTAGTGCTGGCCAATCGTTAAATGTTATCCCTACATTCTATAGTACTATTGATGAATAGATTTTATGAGCTGTAATAGCTTTGAGGGCGCTTTGACTATCGAAGCATATAAATATTGTTCGATTATCTGTATTTTTGTCGAGTGTTATACTAGTGCACTGAAATATTCCAAAGGTTTCGGCTAGAAAGATCGAGCAATGCGATCCCAGCCCAAATGATTTATTTACCTGAAGCTCAGGACAGTGAATTCCAGCTGCGGAGGTGTTGTCAAATTTCGAGCCGTCTGGTGTACCATGTAAGGGGAGTTGTTGTTATTTATAGCTGGGCCGCTCAACCAGCTTTCTCTTGAAGGAATGGTAAGTTTGAATTTGTTGTCGAATCTATAGACTGAGATAATAGAATCGAACGGCATTTCCAAGATTGGCGCTTCCTTTATCATTTGGTTCCAAAGTGAAGCGTGGCCGTGGTAAGATTTGATAAACAGCGACGATATTTAGTAGCGCCTCGAGAGCCGCTGTCTTTGTATCTTTGCTGGCTGTTCTTGAAAAGTTGCAATTTTGCAACGAGGCCACCAAATAAAGGCCGCGTAGGATAGCTTTGGTCGAACAATTATTGTTGTGTGGGTTGAGACCCCAATTTTTTCCAATCGCTCTGCGACATGACCATAAGGTGGCAGTTGCTTTTCTGATTTTTCCTTGTATATGGTTGTTCCAATTCAATTTTGGGTCAAAATCCATTCCCAACACTTTAAGTGATTGGGATAACAAGATTTCCTTTCCGAAGATTTTCGGTGGTTTGAATACAGTGAAAATTCTTTTCATAGTGAAAAGCATGAGATTGGTTTTGTCAGTGTTAACCATTTGTTCGGGTTGATTGCACCAGTCTTCTATTATTTTCTAGGTCGATTGCATCAAGTGTATTAACATATAGGCCGATTACTATTACCGCAAGATCATCTGCAAAGCTTTGGGAAAAATACCCAGCATTGTTAAGTGCTTTCAGAAGGCTGTCTTTTACTAAAATATACGGGAGAGTGGGTCGTACGCCACCCTGATGGCAGCCTTTGGTGGTGATTACTACGATTTTAATCAAACCTAGTATAGCAGAGACTATTCTGCTGCTAAGCATGGCATAGATCCAACTAGTAGAGGTGTTATCTGCACCATGTTTCCTACACGAATCTATTATTGAAATGAATGTCATGCTTTCACATTGGACAAGTCGATGAAGTCTCCAAGTGCAAACTGAGACTGGTGCACAATGACACCCCTTGTGTCCGTGACTTTCTTTTTTGAACAATTTTTCTCACCGAAAAAAGAGAAAACCGAAAAGGATCAAACCGAACCGAAATGGCATACTGTTAATAGGGGGAGTGGGGGTTTATTGAAATCGGACAAATGTGTACTCGAGGTATCAAGAAGAAAAGTTAAGATTAACAATCTCATGAAGTTAGGCGGTATGTACAGTACGCGACAACCGTATATTACCACCTATCGTTGAAACAATATCCAAAATACTTACCGAATTCGTGCGGAGTAGATTGATTTTCTTGTTTCTTGAGTAAGAAATAAGATTCATTCAAGAAAACATGAAAGATGTGCTTGTTTGTTCAAACAACAAAAATGTACATTTTGATCAAAATCGCGACAACCGTATATTACCAGTAAGTATTTTGACACAAGTTTTTGATTTCATATAACTTTTTTTCAATTCGCTAATACTTCGTAGATCCACCACAATATTTAATAATTGCGATTGAACGTTTTGGTGTTGATTTGTATAACTTATCGATCAAAGTTTGAGGAATTTTCTTCCAAACCCTATTAATTGCCAAAGTCAGTTCATTTACGTTATTGTATTGACGCCCATTTGGTAAACTTTATGAGAAAGCCAACCCCATGCATTTTCAGCAGTGTGTATTGCAGCATTATCTTGTTGAAATACAAAATTTTGCTTTTCCAATTTCTCGATTATTTTCAGTTTTTGACTTTTGAATAAATCAAGATAGTTTACTGCTGGCGCCCACGTAAAACAGCTAATTCGATCGCTCCTTTCGAAGTAATGACGCAACAAACCATCGCCGCCCCCACCTTGCTGTCGCTTGCTCAACATTCTCTCTTCTGTTCTCAAATCGTGAAAATAATAGTTATTGCCGTCAGGACCATCAAGATTGAATTTTTTTTCATCAGTGAATACGACATTGTTCCATTGGTTTGTCCAGCTGATGTATTTTTCGGCAAACGCAATTCGCGCAATTTTGTGGCGAGGTTTTAAATCAGGTTTTTCTTTGAACAGAACGAACTGAACATTTGAGGCCTTTGATTTGCTTTGCGGCGCTCACGCTCTGTCACTGCTTCATGTGTGCCACCAGCGCGATTTTTTCCGTAAATTTCTTTATTTCGCACATAATTGCTTATTACTTGATGACTTCTCTGTAATTTTATGCAATTTGTCGATACGAACACTTCAAGCTAATCAAAATATCAATTTGCTCCCTCTCTTTGACTGAGAGAAGTTTACCACGCGGCATTTCGAAATTTACTGATTAATTGATTAATAGACATAAGGATTTACGAGCAAAAATTATCTTCTTATATCGGATTAGCGGTATTTTCGAATACTGTCACAATTGCATTTGCATTTGAGAATTCTACACTGTTAAAACAGGTAATATACGGTTGTCGCGATAAATTTGATCAAAATATACATTTTTGTTGTTCAAGGAACAATCAAGCACAATTTTCATGTTTTCTTGAAAGAATTTTATTTCTTACTCAAAAAACAAGAAAATAAATCTACTCCGCACGAATTCGGTACACTTACGGAAATATATTTTTGCATCAAATAGAATTTTGTACTTCTGCGCAAGTTTTTGCAGTGTTAAAAAGCTGCGCATAAGTACAAAATTCTATTTGATGCAAAAATATATTTCCGTAAGTGTAAGTATTTTGGATATTGGTTCAACGAAAAACTAGGTGGTAATATACGGTTGTCGCGCACTGTATGACTTTGCGATTGCGATATGCCGAAATACAAGTGTGAAAAAGAGGTCTCTAGCTTAGTATTTTCGCCTTTGTATTGCTGTACTTTTGTCGAATCGCTTAATGCTAACATTTAATAATTCAGATAATGTTAAAAAAAAGTTTTTCCTATATATTCAATTCTGATGCGCACTTCTTTTGGTTATTATGATTTATTCTTGAGTTCGTAGCTCTTCTAATCAACATGAATGACCTAAATTCCTCAAAGAAAAAAGTCAATAATTTTCAACGTTTCAATTAATCAAAATGTATTTAAAAATACATCAACAAACCGATTTATTTTCAATTTAATAAACAAAAAAAACTGAGAGCATTATTTTTCGGAATTTATTGCAAGTATTTAATCTAATTCTCAGCAAGTATACATAAAAATTTAAATAAACACCTTAAATGTCTACCGAAATTAAAATAAAACAAATTGCTGAGCATAACATAAGGAAAAAAAAATAGTCGGTTCGTGGTGTAATAAAAAGTATCATTTTTCGAGAGTCCATGGAGAGAAAGGTTTCATTCTCACATTTTTAAATAAACGCAAAATGATTAAAGCAAAACAAAATCAACGAAAATAATTACCTGCGATCACAGTTAATATTATTTCAGAAGCGAAAAAATCGCCATATAACTCTTGAATATAAGAATTCTTTCAGAATAATAAACAGATCTTACGCATCATGTGATTTGATTATATAAATACAACATTTGAAGTACTGAATGATGTAATAAATTGAAAGAATTAAAAGAAGAGCTATTTAGCAATTTATAGACTCATTTGATGATTGAAAATCGAATCGAACGCAAAGCTTTAATTACGTTATGATTCCAATGAATGGTATGTTCAATGTCTGTTTCCATAGAATAGTGGAAAATTTTGAATTTTCAGGTCATCTACTAATAAGCCTATGTCTATTTAACATGGAATTTTCGTTCTTAGAGTTCTTAGATCCAATTTAGTTTCATTGTAACCACGTGTCACACCCATTATTGGATATAAAGTGCTAAGCTAGATTTTACGTATAAGTAGAGCGGTAGGAGAGAGAGAGAAGTGCTTCTAACGCTCTTGTGGCAATGGTTACTTAACTCCAGTCATGCATAGACATGCTAGTCTCTGGAGTTCACATAAACTCTTTTTTTTTTTACCTAGTTCTACCCTGGGCCATCAGACAATACAACCGTGACAGGACATTGGTCTACAACCCCTAGTCGTGTATATCCACCGGATAACTTTTCGAGATAGGCCGATGAGGAAATTTTCAGTTGACATACTAACTTCATGTCCACTAAACATGTCATGGGGTGTTTTTATTTGCATACGGTTCAATTTTCCCCGAAATTATGGATTTGCTATGACCGATAGGACACACGGTTTCAAGATCAAAAATGTTCTCCTGAACTTTTCTACAAACTGTCAAAATAGTAGTTTTTGATACAAGTTACGTATGAAGGTAATTTAATGCACTGGATGTGAGATTGCCGATACGAGCCGAAGGCGAGTTCAGCAACATATCGTGTGCGTTAAACTACCAACATACGTAACGTGTATCAAACAACATTTTTTGCAATTCACCGATAAAAAACGAGCATTTTCGCGCAGACGGACAAAAAACGTCAGATTTTCTTACCGAATTTAGATCCTAAAGTAACCTCTTTCGGGTCACATTTGAATGTCATTTATTGCCCTGTTTGAAATGTCGTTTTTTACCCACCTGTCATTTTTATCCCAGTCTAGTAAGTCATTTTTTACCCACCTGCAACATAAACAAAATAAGATTTCATTTTGTTCAAGCTAATCATAAAATAAAAGTTCATTATTTTATTTGCACTTTTATTGGTACGCGCGGGCACAAACCTATGTTCGATATTATTATTAACTTAAGTCTAAGAATCACACACGAATTAAAAAAAACAATAAAAACGATTTCAACAAAGAAAACAACGAATCGAATGAAAAAATGTAGTGACACAGAATAGTATACTTACTATGATCATAATATGAAATTTGAACTTAAGTTTGTTGAATGTTTTGTTCGAAATTTGACTTTTTGTCCGTTTGCGCGAAAAATAGTATACGACACACGGAGCTAAAACTGTGCTGATTTAGACCACGGTGGTGAAAAGGTCCTTCTCGGGCTCCACACTCGGATGAAATTGATTGCAAGTTTTTGTTTTCCAGTTGTTGCGCAAAGTAATGTTTCTGCCTGATTGTTGTTTTGATCACTTGTTGTGTTTTCCCAACACGAGCCGTAGGCTTCATGGCAACATCTAAATTACTCAATGTCGTGTTGCTTAACTTGTAAACCAAAAAATACGAATTAGCTTTTTTTTGAATTACAGCTGAGAGAATATAAACCACTACACTCTCCTGTATTTTGTGGGTTTCGTGTGGAGTATTTTTTTGTATGATTTTTTACATTGAAAATATGGGTTCCACACGAAACGAACGAAAACGTCAAAGTGTAGTTTTACATTTTCTCTTAGCTGTAAAAGATTTTCCTGTTCCGCAGATTATATCTGGGTCTATTGCAAATATTATTATTGACATTATTTGTGTCATTCGTTATCAAAACATCTGTTGTTGGTAGAGATGACCGGGTTGCCCGAAACTTCGAAAAACCCGAACCCGAACCCGAATTGTTTTTTTCGGGTTCATGGGTTTCAGGTTTCGAAAATTTTAATCGGGTCGGGTTCGGTCCGGGCCGGGTTTGGAAACAGTTCGGGTTTCGAAAAATATTATCGGGTCGGGTTTTGAAACAGATCGGTTCTCGGGTTTCGAAAAATTTTATCGGGTCGGGTTCGGTCCGGGGCGGATTTTGAAATAGTTCGGGCTTCGGGTTTCGGGTTTCGAAAAATTTTATCGGGTCGGGTTCGGTCCGGGTCGGGTTCGAAAAATGGTCGACCCGCTCATCTCTAGTTGTTGGTGGGTTTATATACGAAGTTGGTGCGGAAGGGTTTACAATCGGAACTTTCGAGTTGTTCTTCATGATGTTGAAGAAGACCGGGAAAATGTGCTCGGCGTCTGATTTAAAGTTGACAGATTCGTAATTTGATTTGCCTCGTGAATTTTCAGTACACCTTTTTTCCTGACTCTCTTCTAGGGAATGCAGCCGGTAAAAACCGGTAAAACCGATTATGGCGATTACCGAAAACCGGTAAATAAAATTTTGTTTACCGGTTTTTACAGTAGAATATTATCACTTTATCACTTTATAAAAAGTTAGTCAAGATTACATTTTCTGCAACAATAATGGATTGACGGCTTGATGTGTCGATCAAGTCCAGTTGTGTTATGAGAATTCAGTCTCTACCTTTTCAATTCAAATGAAATACTGAAAAGGGAGGCACTATTTTAGGATATTTAGGTAGGTTTGGTGAAGGAGGAGAGAGTGTGACCAAAAAACAAGGTACAGAAGTTTGAGAAATATGGACGTCTGATTTCGAATTCGGGCTATACGAGAGGATTGATTACTTAAATTGAAGATATAGATTTGGAAAGGATTACCCTGCTACTGGGAGTGTAAAATGACCAATATGGAAGGCGAAGAGTCTGATAATTTAATAAATCTCATCTTTTGTATGAAACTCGTTTTTCCTTAAATATGAACGATCTGTGTAAATCATGAATCATTCTTTTTCAAATTGTTCATACGCCTCATTCAACGTTCGTCGCAGATAATCTAAGATAATCTAATCTAAGATTATCTAAAATTGAACATATCGACCGATTTGCATTTAATACAAATTACCGGTAATTTACCGGTAAATTTACTCAAAAATTTCGGTATGACCGTTTACCGGTTTTTTAAAAATGTACGGTTATTGCATTCGCTGATTTCTTCAAAATCTTCCTCCCATCATAGTCGAACACATGATGTTCATGATGGTTCGGGTCGGTTTCAAATTCGTGCTAAACATAACCAATCAGGCACTAGTTAGAAAAACTACTATTTACGCACTAGTGCGATGAAATTTTATCATACTAGTGCGTAAACGCGGTTTTTACGCACTAGTGCGTTAAAAAAGTTTTGTCGCACTGGCACGAAAAGTGGCTTCTTCAACATACTTTTGATTTATCGAAAACTTGTTTGGAATATGAATAAATAGACTGAATGCTTTCGTTAATTGTAAACTACAAATGAATCCTAGATTTCTAGACTAACGGATATGTTCCTTGAATGTACCTAACCACTTCGCGTTGTCTGACACCGAATATAAAATTGTTGGTTTACATTGAAACAATTTAAACTGCAAAATTAAATAGCATTTTGATAAGCTAAAAATAACGACATTCAGCATGAAAACAACAACATAGAAGAAAAACTCAAGAACACAAAACTAACCAAATTGTATAGATAGAAATCCAAAATGTCATACTACTAAATCCTAGCTAAAGAGAGAACAAACATCACAAACAACAATTTGTAGAAAATATTGGATAAATCTGCATTATCAAATCATGGAATATGTAAACAGCACATCAACAACATAAAACCTCCCCAGTACAAAAAGAAATACCTTCCAACATACATTTGTTAAAAAATAAGACGCAAGTCTATTGAAAAACTGAGAAAAATGCAGTGCTTGTTTGTCTGTGTGCAGGGTTTTCGTGCGGCACAATACTCGGTGAGAGAGATGTTGGCATTTGGATGAAAAATAAATCGATTTGCTGTTGCCCATCATAACCAATACCCACCGTTTCATCTGAATTTTATGTGCGAAATTTGATATGAAATGGTCTATGAGAAATAAGATTCAGATTCTTGAATGTGTTGTGTGGACCGTAATTGAAAAATGAAATGAAAATAAAAGATCACATGACCTTATGATCGTGCACGACGGCGGCACAATCACATTACCACCGAGCACAGAGTGATCAATCATCTGCTGCTGAAATCGACCCACTTTGACCTAAATAAAAATTTATACCAAAGACGTTTCTGGTAAGTTTGTTTTGTATTTTATATATTTTTTTAGTTAAAACAATAATCGGAAAAGGATACCCACGTACGACAAACGTGATCTATAATACATTTCTAATATTTTTAATGCATCGTTTGTAAAGTATGTGTTTATAATACTGAAGATACGGAGAAGGACACAATGTGACTAATACATTACATCCTTCACATTTTTTGTTAAGTTTTCTTTCAAACGGCGTCCAAATGCTTACAACGAAAAAGATTTGTTGTGAAACACACGACCCTTAGTGATTAAATTGATAGTGCAGTGAAAGAGGAAATATATTCTTGTGAACTCGTGAAACCTTTCGCCTTTAATCTCATCCTTTTTTCGAACGAGTCTCGCTATTTATTGCTATCTAATCTAAGTTCCTACGTTTTTCATAAATTACATTTTTCGATCGAAAACGAATTTTAGCTCAATCACATCAAAATATTTAGGCTGATCATTGTTTTTATTTACCTCTTTTGTAGAATACTGTACCAATATATTTATACATTTCCTAAGTAAATATCACTAACGTATAATGTTGTTTAATGTTGATAAATTCTAATTCGATTGGAATAGAAGAGAGTCCCAGCTAACAATTAAGGGGCTAGGACGGAATGTCCCCAACCAAAATATCCCCTCGAACAAAATATTCCCAGACAAAATAACCGGATATAATAACCACAATTTTTACCAGGTAAAAAACCGGACGAAATATCCCCAACCAAAATATCTCCTCCGACAAAAAATCACCTCAGAAAGTACTTATTGCGAAGTAGCAACGCCGCAGGCCCTGAATTTAACTGGGAAATAAAAAAGCGAAGGACGGCAGCCCTCGTAATAAGGAGGTCGAGGGGGAAATGTTTCCCCTTGCGGGGTCTACCGGGCAGAGTCCGTAGCGGGGTTTGGGGCAGCGCCCCATTCACGTAAGACCGCCTGTAGGGCGTAAAAAAGCCCGCCACAGACGCGGGGGTGAGGAGGCAGAGCCCCCAATACGCATTATAATATATAGTTAATAATATCTACCTATATCCACCACCTCTGAGTAGATATTATGTCTGGGGATATTTTGTCCAGTTTATGCGGGATATTTTGTCCAGCGATAGTTTGTCTTGGGATAATCGGTCCTAGAGCCAACAATTAGTACGTCGACTAAACAAAATCCTGAATTTTGTCTTTGAATTTTCAGAAAAATGCATCCTTACCAGATACCAGAATGTTTTACAAAAAAAATTTAAAATTTTGCGACTCTTATGGTTAGTTTAGCTTAAAGTCGTGCGCTGGCATTTTCGGCGGAGAGAAAATCTTCTACAGACTACAATTTGACATTCTACTTCTACATCTTCCTGGATATGATAAGCCGGTTTCTTCAACATATGAGACAGCTGAAAATTCTATCTCAATAATGTAAAAATTGTTGCGCCGATATTTTGACACATCTGGGTCGACTTTCCCTAAAAATGTTGGCCTAACGAGCATTACGTTGTAAGAATAGAGTTTTCAACTGTCTCATGTATGGAAGAAATTTGTTTACGATATCCGAGAACAATTATGTGAATGGTTCCTAAGTGCGTCAGACGAAAGTACCGGCGCGGCTCACGGATCTAGTTTACAGCCATGGCAAAATAGATATGAACTTAGTACTTCTGCGCAGGTTTTCAACACAGCAAAAACCTGCGCAGAAGTATAAAGTTCATATCTGTTTTGCCATGACCGTAGCTACATTTTCAGGAAATTTTTCACGGTCGTCTCATCTTCATTGTTGCGAAGTATTAACTCTAAGGGTCGCTAACATTTTTCTCCATCGGCTAAATGTTGGCTAGAAAGTTGAGAAGGTGAGAAATCTAAAAATCGATTTTCACATACGCGTTTTCGTATTTCAAGGATCCATGTCTTTCATTTGATCGCTTGACAACCACGACTTTTGTAAAAAAAAACATTAACAAAGGACCGCACGCATCAGAATAGATGTGGCAAACAGAATAGATGTTACAAAAAGACTCGAACGTATCTAAGTAAATATTGACTGAACTCCTTAGTATATGCAATTATGTCCACATTAAATTGGACTGGAAATTGCCGAAAGGGCAATATTAATAATAATAATAATAATCCCAATGGCACTGAGCAGCATGTAAAGTGTCTGGTTCGATTGCCGGGGTGTTACACTGAGTAACTGCCAGCTAGTGTGGATTAACCACACTAGGGACCACATGCTCAACGTGTATTCCGAACCACGCCTTCGATTGAAGGATTATTTGTTTTTCGAATTTGTCATTACTCTTTTTGACGTTTACACACACCTTAACTTAGCAGCTGGATAAGAGCCTGCTTGTTTCGTACACAGTGTATCGAATATGGGTGACGTCATACTTCGTTGTGTACAAATCGTTGCGATATTGCTACCCCAACTACCCATTTATGAAGCTTGGGCAATTTTGAAAACCCGTACGAAGCAACGGCGCTAAAAATTCTCCAAACCCTTAAAATACGCCCAAAATTTAGAAAATACCTAGAGCGCGTAGGAAAGGCGTCTGACACATACTTCCATGGACAAGAATTTCATTTCTTTTTTCTCTATTGTAGGCGTGAGTTTCGCCCCTACTAAGGAAAGTGCAGCCCGTGCCCGAATCACTCAACATAATTTCAGTAATTTAATTTTCGTGCTTTTCTGATGTCCACTTCTTTCATTCAAAACCTTGAAGAGCGGTTTCCGTTCTAATTTCGCAGAGATATAAGTGAAAAAGTTCCACCAACCTTAAAAAACCACATTTTTGACCACTTTTTGGACCGTAGTTTCGAAAAGTAGATCTTTCAAACAAAAAAATATTTATGAAAATCGGAATAGAATTACTCGAGTTATGTACAAAAGACCAAGAACCGCTGAAACGGCCCTAGCCCGGCGTCACTTGGGCCGTTTGAAAATTGATCAAGTTTTACTCAAGTTATGGCGGGGACCGATGGACATTATTTTTATTGATGATTCGTTATCTAAGGACTATGATCGATGCTCCTCACCTACACCCGGGTCAAAATTGGGGCTGTAACAAACTTCGTTCTTCGTACGGGTCTAAAAATGGTCCGTCCGTCCGTCTTATTGGAGTACGCACTGGGGTATTCCAAATTATATTCCGTGATCCGTGATCCGAACATAATCTAATTTTAATTTCAATGTCTCATTGATCACACTCGAACACGTCTGTCCATGGCTGTCTATAATACGGTAACTTCGTTGATTTTCAGAATAAAAAATTTCGCTGGAAAGTAGTTGAAAAAGTGATTTGATGATGTGAAGTGTGTGTGATGAAGTGAAGATGGCCATTTTTGGGCCGCTGAGATAGAGCCACCCAAGAGACTTTGAGTTTTTGTACATAACTCAAATAGCAATTGGGTGGCTGAATGAAGCCCGAAAAATTTATGGAAGAAAATTTTTTGAGTTTGGGCCTTTGGACTTAGGCTGAGGCCTCAACAATGTGCGTCGTCTGTTTTTGGCCAACCTGTTTCTTTATATAAATCGTGTAAATTCTATCCGATTCGCCCTTTTTCTATTTGAGAGGTAATTGAAAGCCTAGCAGTATTCAAGTGCGTCCACAGCCCACTTTTGGTTTTGAATTGGGTCCAAAGCCTCACCTTAGGGCTTTAGGTCGAGTCGGTCCTATAACATTAGTAATGCAAAAAGGATTTTTACTTTTCCTACTACGCAAATGTAAACTTTTAGTGATTCCACTTCGAAAATGTAGCTTTTGCTGACTGGGAATATTATTTACTTTTGATTACCTCATATGCGTTCACCATAAATACAATAGACGTATGCTGTTGAATTATTTTAATATGTAAATTAGTTCGGTTACAAGTATTATTTATCCAACCAGCCCTCACTAAAATCAACAGTTTATACATTTGTAATCAATTATGGAAAATAACAGGAAAAATTATTTTGTTTTGTAAAACGACTTTCCGATTAATAATTGTTTTGTTGTCATGTTTGTATAATTTACTTGTTAGCAGCATTTAAATATGTTAAAAATTCCGTCCGTCGAGAGCAGTCAATTTTTTCAACCGAACTTGTATGCAGCTACCATCTTCTAGCAGTTTTTATATTGGCAAAAGCCAACAACCTTTTCGTTGAACGAATAATTTTGCAATATTTCGTAAAAAGCTTCGTAAGAAGTTGCCAAAAATGAATAAAAAATCAATATTTGTCTGTTATTCTAAAATGAATTGCACTAATATCCATGGAGTGAAACAAGCCCATTTGTTCGTCATGACAAGTGGTGGTTTTAAGCAGGTAGATCAAAGTGGTATGGAATTGATAGTAGAGAGACATTGATTTGTAATTACAAGGATTTCAAAAAAACACAAGCATGAGATGAATCTTAATCTAAATCTTTATTCATCGATACGATCATACAAAGGCTAAGCCTTTTGCAACTATCGTTGTGTATTAGCTAAGCTACTGGAACAGCTAAACAATCATAGAACTTAACTTAACTTAACATAAACTAAGCTAGTAATGAAACTTAAAACTAAAAAAAAAACAGAAACAACATAATCGACAGTAGAGACAGTACAAAACTTGTATTACATATCTCTGATCAATAATCAGACATCGAGCGAAGTTACCAAACTATTTTGACCATTTCAATTTCAGATAGTACCAAACTTTCAACCCCTCAAATGATCAAGAGAACCCTCTCGGAACGCTGCCATAAACTTACTGTTCCTCACCGCTATAGGGACCCCATTCCAGTCTGCCAATCCCCGAACCATTAGCGTATTACGATACTGGTTCTTATGCCGAGGTATTTTTAGATGTTTCGTTCTTGCGGAAGAACCCATAGTCACTATGAAGTTGAGGTACTTAGCAGACTGTGAATTGCTCAATTTGTAAATGAAGAGAAGCCCCCCCCCCCATAGTAAAGTATTTATTCAGCGAAAGTCCCAGTAATTTATCGATGTAGTTTCTAGTACTGTCAAACTTTCTGATTCCGTCCGAGTACCGAATAACTGACTTAAACGTTCTGTCCAACTGCCCTCCTGTCACCGCGTCAAGACCGTAAGAATATACGATGCTGCAGTATTCAAAGTGCGGAATGAGCAACGATTTCGCCAGTAAGGTGCGGGTCAGTTGGGACGTAGTGCAGAAATGAGGCCATACATAGAGAGTATACTTTATTAACCTTTCCGCAGACGTGGTTAATATGATCACCCCAGACCAGTTTCTTGTTGAATATCATGTCCAGGTTCTTTACGCCGTCAGAATATAGAACAATCAGACCATCTAACCAAATAGGCGGTAAATATCGAGTCTCGTTGTTAGCGCTAATAGCTATTGCCTGGGTTTTAGCAACGTTAAGCTGTAAGTTGTTCGTCTTTGTCCAGTACAAAATCGGCTTCAGATCGCAGTTTATTTCGGACAAGGCTTTTAAAGATCTTTCTTGATTGAACGAATAATATATTTGAACGTCGTCCGCGAATAGGTGGTAGCTCATGCTTTTTAGGCATTTAGGGATGTCATTTATAAATAATGTGAACAAAAGTGGTCCGAGTACCGAGTCTTGCACGCAAACTGTTTGCCTTCTACCGGCCAAATAATTCATTATTATAGAAGTAGCAGATGGACCGAAATTGAACTGTTGTTGTAGCTTAGAGCGAATCCTGCCAGAAGAAATTTTCATGGGGAAGAGACAACACAAATTTTTAAATTGACATTTATTTATTTATTACGCTAACCGCTAGTTTCCTAGCTACAAAAATTTTATTTGCCTAAAAGAAGTGAAAAAAAATGCAATTCGAAAATTTCACATTGTAAACAACATATAACATCGATGAAAAGTTTTGGATCTCGAACTAATTCTAGCTTAACAGTACGAAACAGAGTCGCTAGTTCAAAAGAAATCAAATAAAAAAAAATCAATAAAACAAAGCAAATTTTCGTAACACAGTTTCTACATAGATCACATTTTCAAGAAATTTCAAAACTCAAAAGTTAGTGTACAATGTCTTCCTTGACAAAATATGAAGTTTATGAACTACATCAATCTTCTTTCTCTTTCGAAATCTCGCACACGAATGTTTGTTGACCATAACACTGGGCTTATTATTGCGCAATAATTGTCGTTAGGAATCGTAATCTTAAATTGTAAGAAATTCAAAACATCAGTAGTTTTACCAGCTGGTAACAAAAGGGACACACCGATCTTATCTTTAGCAATTTTCAATTCATCACTGAGATCATTCCGTCCGATTCATTAGACGATTGTTCCCAAGGTGATGGCGTTGGATTTTGATTGGAAACTGGCACAGTAAAATTGGTCACAAAAAGGTTCGATCCACCAGTCGATAGTTCTGAAGGTGATGACATCTCATTGTCATTGACGACGTTTTCTTCTTTTTGTAAACTGGAACTAGTAGGGCCATTAGTGACAATCGAGTTACAATAATGGTTTTCATAAACACTTCTATCAAAGTTTTAATCCATTCACGAATTGGATCAAATCGCCAGTTCGGCAGTCGATGCCGAGATGTTCCTATTTCCACTGTTACATTTGTGACAATAACAATGTATGTCGGGACAGCATTTAGCATCGTTTTGCTGCTAACAGCAACACATTTGAGGTGAAATAATTCTTTGCGAGCTCCTGCACACGAAACGTAATCAGCATTGAGAATCGGATTGGTACAGGTATTAACACTTCGATGCCATAATTTACAAAAATAGCAACCAGCACGATATGAATGATGACAGCGATGATAAGCAATATTCTCTTCACGTTACAAAATTTCTTCTCTTTTAATGATTGGCGGGCACGACAGCAAGAACAATGAAGATGAGTTTATTGTTGCTTTTGTCCAAAAAAAAAAAAAAAAAACGTACAAAAAACGACTTTACGATAGAAATTGACAAAAATATTAATTCCTATGAAAGCTGTAGATGTTCAAACACCGTAAACCAACCAAAATCTTATCAAACAGACATACGGCCAAGACAAATGTTCAAATTAAAACGAGCAAATCTCTTTATTTTTATCTTTATTCATTAATGTGATACATCTTAATAAAAAATCGTTTAAGTTCCATTATGTAGCATTTTTAAGGAACATAAAATATCATAACAAAAAAAATATCTTAATAGTCAATAGTAAGAGAGAGAAAAAAAGGAACAAATCAAAATCTACCAATAATCGGTCAATAGGTGAAGCCAAAAAACTTGGGATACATTAAAGGGAAGTACTCAAACACAAGTTGCGGAGTAATACTCCATTTACGTCGACCGCTACTTTTCAATCAGGTCATAACTGCCATGATAGCCGAATGGCAACCAGATGCAGTCCATTCCCCATATACTTACAGTATGCAAGCATACAGTAAACGGGATATACCCAACCGCCACTCTACATTAGATTTACTCTTTCTTCTGTAATAGTACTAACTTTAACGAACGACAAAATTGAGCTTGCGTTAGTGATAAGCGCACACCCGAAGGCAGCGAGTTGAACAAGATCGCCCCAGAAACGGTCACTCTACGTTTACCCGAAGCAGTTCGCGAGAATGGCACATACAACCACCTCGACCCCTTTGTGGGATAGCCATGTCCAGGCCTATGAAATCCCACAGTGTGGTGACATAGACCCTAGTAGAATCGAACACAAACTTACAAACATCATATTTTGACAGTCAAAATATTGGGACAATGATCAGAATATCTAAAGGGAAGCCTGTGGATAACTCTAAGAGCGACCCTCTGCTTCCTCTCGAGATTATCAATCAGGTTCTTATTAGCACCCCCAGACACCGACGCAGTACGGTAGGCGGGGAGTGTATCAACGAAAAGTACAAAGACTCCATTATTTTGACAGGTAATTCGGCAATTTCCGCAATACACCGATTTGACCAGAAATCTTAGAGCACAGCTTGTTAAGGTGAAAGTCCAACTCAGATTTTTATCCAGAATCACGCCCAGATATTTAACGGAATCAACAGCTTCAATCACACTCCCATTCAACTCAACTTTTAGAGAATTGTCAATTGTTGAACGAAAGGATCTGAAATGCACAACGTTGGACTTCTTCAAATTCAACGTAAGCTTATTAACGTCAAAAAAATTAGACAATAACTTCAGATCATTGTTAATATTTTCAATATTGTTTGCGAAACAAATAGATGAAGAGAAGACACTCGAATCATCTGCAAAAAGGTACGGTTGGAATTTCAAGGGAAGGCAGTGCAAATCATTGATAAGAATCAAGAAAAGGAGCGGTCCCAGAACGCTACCTTGCGGAACTCCCAGAGTTAAACTCTCCCAAGGACTATCATACCCATTCACAACCACCCGTTGGTACCTGCGCTCTAAATAGTCGGAAATGAGATCAAGGGCTATGCCCCTAATACCAGCTGGAGATAGTTTTTTCAGTAACAGCATGTGATTCACAGTGTCAAAGCCCTTGGAAAGGTCCAAGAATAAACCAGTAACTATTTTCCTTTGATACGTAGTCCTCCAACTCGAACAACGCTATATGGGTACCACTCAAGGACCTAAATCCGTACTGTTTATTGTAAAAAAAAAATTACATATCCAGAAACCTCATGATGTTAAAAAATACCAACTTTTCAAAAACTTTGTTGATCATTGGCAGAAGAGAAATACGCCTAAAGTTAGCAATGTCTGAAGAATCACCAGATTTAAAAATAGGCGATACGTTCGCCTTCTTCAAGGAGTCAGGGTACTTCCAAGTTGATACACACACGTTGTAAATCGTTGCCAAAATAGGAGATATAACCGAAACCGAGCAAAACATTAGAACTTCTACTTTCACACAACAACAAATAGTTGACTACGTCAACATTACATGGTAATAAAAAATCTCAAATGGCGGTTTTCTTTGTCATTTTGAAAAATCTGAGGTCTTGTGATTCAAGCCTTCAATAAATTTGAATATTTCACCGATTAATAGGAAAATTACGTGATTTCTCGCACATCCCGGGAACATATGAGTCTTTACTTATGTTTATTCAATATCGATAATGCCAGAACTTCGTTCTTCGTACGGATCTATAAAACGGTTTTTCGATCTAGATGTTCAGTTACTTTCCTACTTCTCTTTGCACTGGGTACCTTAATCGACGTAAGTTCTTATTAACGAGCTATGAAAAGATGGAAATTTCCTAAATTATCTTCAATGTTAAATGTTGCGTCAATAAGAACACAAATCTGGGAAAATTAGAACAATCACGATAACTCATGTATTTCGACAGCTGAGCTAAACGCTAATCTGAAATCAGTAACTGAAACCATATGCCAAATCTATGATTTACACATTGCGAGGAAGCATTCTGATGTTTTTTTTTTAGATAATAAAATGTTTCTCACAATACACAGGTCCTATCGTAGTAATTATTGTATATTTTTCTGGCATATGTAGTAGCTTTTTTTTCTGTTGTTGAATGAAGTGAAGATAGACCCAAACAAGCTATAAATGAGATAACACAGTATAAAAAGATAAGATTGGAATTATGTCATGAAATGATTTAGGTAGTTTGATTGAATGGCATCCCACCAACACCCAAAGAAAATTCTACTCGCATATTGAATCAAATTCAGGTTGAATGCGTTCGGGGTGACTTTCTTAACAACCGTTATCAATTCAGTCCGACAACAAATCGAAATTTTGGTTTTAAAGCTGCTTCAGTCTATTGGACAGATATTAGGTTGACTGAAAAGGGCCATTGGGTTGACAATATGAATAACGTGAATGGAATATCTAGATTTTTCTTGACATTGTATTAGCAGAACATATTCAAGATTGAAAACGTATGTCATAAAATTCACGAAATACCCTGGTGAAATATTAAAAGAAATGTAATTCGAACATTTGGTATTATTGCTGGGTGAACATTTATGATATTTTCTTGGTAAACAACACTAATAAAAAGTTCAACCTTAATTGACTTACTTGACCAAACTTTACTCGTACAGTATACCTTACATGTACAATGTACATACATCATACATGCTCCAAAACTTATAAATTATATGGACTAGAACACATTTTCGAATCCCCACCGCTTCATATTTTCAACTCATCTACGAGTCAGTAATTGGCTATGTTTTGGGACTGCTGAGACGCGTATGAAGTACTAAGTACCCCAGATAACAATTGAACCCACGAAATGTACATAAAAAGCCATCGGAAAATGTGCTGATCCCATTTAATGTGCTCCAGTTCCGGGACATTTAGTGTATATTAAAAAGCGCTCTTACCGTTACATCTTTTCTTTGGAACGTGAAGTGCATTTAATGTAAATTAAATGTGAATTACATGTACATCTAATGTACATTTAAAACACCTTGAATACACAACTAACGGACTTGTTAGTGTGAATTACTAGCACATTTCATGTACATATAATGTTATGTAAGAAAAGAAAGGAAAATTTAATTTAGTTTTCCGACTTTTCTGTTTCGGTTTCTTATTCTGATGATCGCTACGTCCTCCACCTACATTTTTTTATGCCTAGCTCTCATTTTTTTTATTAGAAAAATTTCTGCCATTTGCGAGGCTTCAACCCAAGACGCTCGGGATTATGAGTCGACTGCTTCACCGATTGTGCCACCGGATACTTATGAGTTGTAGTCTTAAATTTGTATAAAGTGTTAAATTATAGAAAGTACATTAAATGTACATTTTTTAGACTGAGAAAAACGGTTTGGAAGATATGCTAGCAAATGAAAATTAAACAAACTCTAAGAGTGTTATTTAAATTTATTTGATCGAACACACTAAAAATGTACTTGTAATCTAGTGCAATAATTTCGAGCTTTAATGATACAAAAAATGTGCCTTTTACTTTTACACAAGCACATTTTTGGTACATTAAATGTGACAGGAATAGTGTACACCTTATCACGCACATAAAATGTGCGAAAAATGTACTTGTGATCTAGTGCAATAATTTCGAGTTTTCATGGTACAAAAAATGTGCCTTTTATTTACATCGAAAAATGTACTACATCACAAGCACATTTTTGGTACATTCAATGTGACAGGAATAGTGTACACCTTATCGCGCACATAAAATGTGCGAAAAATGTACTTGCGATCTAGTGCAATAATTTCGAGTTTTAATAGCACAAAAAATGTTACTACATCAAAAGCACATTTTTGGTACATTTTATGTACATATTCTCAACAACATTGAATATCGCACATTTAATGTACATTCAGTGGGCAACCACATTAAATAGTCTGATCTGTGTTATCTGGGTACATTAATAAGTTCACTACAAAGGCTTATAAGATTGGTCAGATCGATGGCTTGTACATACGTCGGCTATTATGCCTATCATGTCTCTCACCGACTAACGAATTTAAGGTTTTCATAGTGGGAGAAATCAAACAAACAGACTATTGAAGTCAGAGAAATAATTAAACGTTACTCACTTAGTGTTTTCCTCTTTCTCTTAAAAATGACAAACGGTCGCTTGTTGTTCAATCAAAATTCATAACCCACCTACAAAACGGATGAAACGAAAACTGTTATTTTTGCTATATTCATGTGACATGTACCCATAGGCGACGACTTCTTTTTTTACCATTCCGGAAAAAACTTAAATATAAACAAACAACAACTTTTACGTTCGTAATGTAAACTAACAATATTGTAAATTACTTACCGGGTCAGAGGCTAGATCATTTTTTATTTACTGATCCCGCATTTTTTACGAGCTTTTTGTTCAGGTGAATTCTTCTTAGATACAGATACTTTCGTTATCGAAGGTTTTTACTGTGCAGTGGTAATTTCCACACAACCATAGTGCCATCTGTGATGTACGCGCGGAAACTAGTAGGGCTTAGAATGCTGGTATGCCCCATCAATGTGTTTTACTGGCAGGCATTTTTGAGCCACCTGCTTAACGTTTATTCCGAACCACGCCTAACGGTAGCTAACTTTTTACCATTAGGATTTCTTCTCGTGCTAATTATATCTCCGCCTAAAGTTAGCCTCAGATATTGTACATAGAAATCATCAAATATGGGTGACGTCATATTTGTCAATCTTCTGTGTACGATTCGTTGCGGCACCAAATCCACAACTACTCAAATTATAAAGTCTGTGTGTTCCATTGTGCCTAGGAACGTTACTTTCATGCTATCTTTGAAGAAAACTCCTATACAGAATTTGTCCCACCAAGAATCGAACCCGGATATTCTTGGTGGGAAGTCAGTACGTTATCACTGAGCTTACGCATTTTAGCCTCACATCTGCACCAAAAATAGTATTTTTTGCAATTCATCGACCAAAAACTCGCTTTTTCTTGCGTCATTTCGGTGTCGCATGAAGTCACTTTTCACACTAGTGCGACAAAAGTTTTTTAACACGCTAATGCGATAAACTTTTTCGTACTAGTGCCTAAAAACCGCTTTTACGCACTAGTGTGATAAAATTTTACCGCTCTAGTGCGAGAAAATGACTTCATGCGACACCAAAATAACGCACACAAACTTTGATTTCTTTGTGCAAGTATATTTTGCTAGGCAGGATATTCACTATTTACAGTAAAACCTCTATACAACGAACTCTGAAGGGCAAGGAAGGAAGTCAGGAAGGAAGGACAAGGAATTACTCGTTATAGAAAGTTTTTTTGAAAAACCTCATAATTTACTTAGAAAAGTCGCAAGAATATTATACAATTTGATCAATAGTCGAATGACCATTGAAAAACGTCTTTCAGCTACTGGAAAATCCCCAATGGCATTCAAATAACACATAACTGCTGTACAATGAGAATGAAGTTATCAAATTTTGATTTCTAGGTCATATTCCACTGAGTGAGTGTGAGTGTATTCTGTACTTCTTACCGAATACCGTTCGTGTGTAGCTGTTTGCTTCGCGAGGCACATAAGAGTGAAATCGTAGCTCAATCCAACTTTACTTTATTGCCAAGTGTCCGCATATCTTGCAGTTATTTGACTGCATTGCCGTCACAACGATGTACTTAAAGTTGTGCCACCACGAAACCTCTTTTTTTATGGCTCAAAGAGACAAAGTACGCAGCCTGATGTCAAGTGCAAAAGTACTCGTTACCGCCTACAACTTTCACTCAAATATCTTTTTGGTACCAGGCTGCGTTTCGAACTTCGATAGAGTGACTCCACCTTTATGCTTATTCCCACAAATAACAAAAGTTGACGTTTTTGCGGAATTTTTATGGCTTTCCGCGGTTTTCAAATATTTTTCCCGTTACGTCACAAATCCGGGGGGGGGGGGGCTCGTGTGACACAAGTGTGACCGGATGGGAGGGGGGGGGGTCTCAAAAACGCCGATTTTTGCGTGACATACTTTATGAATGACCCCTTAAGCCGTTCATCTGACAATGGTTTTTTGTAAGAGAGACACTTATAGATAAGGTTTTTCATACATCACAACTCTAGCACCTTTGTACGCTTCTCAGGAGATTGACGCGGTCATATACAAAATTTATTGCATGGAATTGCCCTTCTACAACCTATCACTCAATTTTCTGAAGTAGAGATCAGTTGGTTTTTTTCGTTATGGAAAGCTTTTTATCATATTCGTTGGAATAACCTGCGACGGACGCCTCTGCATGTACCCATTTTTCTAGGTATTCTAAACGAAGAAGATGATCTCCGACAAAAATGGTATTGCAATTCGTACACAATGGCAACTCGCTATCAAATATTTGGACGAATAGAAATTGAAACCATTTTTAATCCAATTTCAAATATTTGATGAACAGAAAATTCCCTCAAAACATTTCCATCATTCTATTTAATACAAAATCCTATTTATTCGTTTTAAAATTTTCAATATTCATAAATTTCAATCTTGCATTACACAATGGCACCAAATACAAAAAGGATATTAAATTCGATAATATGGTGCGATGCTTTAAAAACACCAAACATCGTATACATGATACTGCTATTCGTATACATCCGATTTTATTGGGCCGCTTATATGTACGTACACACACTTATTTGCGATCGTTATTGTTTGGGAAATTATTTCAGAAAAATTTTCCAGCCAACGCAGAAAAATTTGTTGTACAAATATTTATTTATTTATTTTTGTACCGTCATGTATATTATTTATGAAGAGGGTGTTAAAGGAGAAAAAGCCATACCCAGGAAATATTTCAACAAACGTAGTGTCTGCGGAAATTCGGCGTGTGTGGTAGATCGCTAGACATTGTAAAGATATAAGAAATTGTAAAGGATGATTTTCATTTTCTTCGATGTTATGTTTGATATTCCAAAATGATTTAAATAGAAATTTCGTACAACCTGCTTTAATGTAAATAAAATATCGTATAAAATTTATAACATCAAATTTGAAGTACTTCATGATTGTATTAAAAATCTTGCGTGATTTTTGCTTTATTGTTTATTCAGCTAGCGACAGATATTCTTTGAAATGTGAAAAATGTGTGTTGCTTTATATGAGAGATTAATTATGGAAATGTATCTGGCTTTCGCGATGATAGCATGCCAATTAGTTAGCATCACAATAATGTGAATAAAGTACAGATTTGATGGAAAAGTATATGATTGTTGAAACGCGGACGCATAGGATTTTCTTTTATTTGTACAATTCACAAATGACTTAATACGCGAGGGGAAGGGGGTGGGCGCAAGCGATACATGACCTGGCAAAATTGTAACATTAAACTGAGCTGCGCTTAAACTCGCTCAATAAGTAGAAAAAAACGCAGTGTTCTATTGACGACTTTGACCGAGGGTTGAGCAAACGTGAATACCGTTCCAACCTGGTTAAGAACAAATTAATTTTTTAAGTTTTTTTTTCATTTTTTTAGTTTTTCTGACTTTTTTTTAAACTTGTCTCAAAACAAATAAAAACTTTCGTTTGACATTTGAATTTTTCATCGTTCGAAAATTGAATTCTCCGAATAATTGAAACGTCAGACGAAAGTTCTTATTCATTTTGAAGGGAGTTTAGTTTCTTCAGTTTTTAATTTAATTTTGAAACTGGTTTTCCCTTGTTATCCACCTCTCGACTTTAGATAAGATAATTATTTATTTAGCGTAAGCTATTTTCAAAATCTTTACATAAAAATTGTTACACATTGAGAAAAATAACATTAAACTTTCAAAAATTCTCTTTTACAAATTCTCTCAATTTACTCTTGAAAATCGTGTCACTCTGTTCATTTTTTATTTTAGCGGGAAGTGAATTAAATTGTATCAGACCCCGATGAAGCAATGAGCTACTTTGATCCATTTTGCATACAGGTCCAGCGTATCCAACATTTTCAAAATAGGCGTTAACTTCTTGCATCGTAGTATTGCACGTATGGCTCGATTCTGCAATTTTTGTAACCGATCGAAAGATGACGGGTCACTTAAGTATAGAAGCGACGAACAGTAGTCAAAGTGCGTAGCAATCACAGCTTTGTAGATAGTCATTCGTCAGGTTTTTGGCTAATCTTCCCAAGACTCCCACTTTCCTCGCTACTTTCTTGCAAACGTAGTCAATTTTGGCTTTAAGGTTCAGTTTTTCGTCCAGCATTACACCCAGATATTTGAATTCTCGTTTCGTTCCAAGTATTTTACCGTCCATTGTTATTGGGTTCAGTGGAGATTTCAACAATGTGTTTCCCAGTACCATAACTTTTGTTATATCATTAATATACAGCACGAACAAAATGGCGCCAAGCACAGAGCCTTGTGGGACACCAAGGTCATTTGGGATTTGGTTTGATGTGTGACCATTCACTCTGGTTTGCTGACTTCTGCAAACTGAATGTAATTTCTGCTTTAGAAAAAAATAGCAATTACAAATACATTTTATGTACAGCAGTGAGCTCTTAATTTTTTACAACTGCCAATAAATTATCGTAAATGTCGGTCGAATGGTGGTCCTAACTTGTAAAAACATAGATTTCAAAAAAAAACCAGATCAGTTTTGAAACTTATCAGTACTGATCCAGATCAGTTTTGAAACTGATTAGTACTGATCCAGATGAGTTTTGAGTCAGTAATTGTCAATTACTATCAGCTTCAAAACTAATACGTATCAGTACTGATCAGTTTCAAAACTGATCTCAAACAATACTAATCTTGTTGCAGCGTACAACTTATAAAAATTTGTAACTCATAACTCATAAAAAATAACTTAAAACGTAAACATATATAACATATAAGTTGTAGCTATTTGGCATTAAATAACTTTGCCCAAACTCTCTGGTGTAGAGCATCATTTTGTGCGAAAATTATCGAAAAATTACCGTGAAGAAAACCAGTTTTTCGACGGTAAATTTTTGACAATTTTCTAACGAAACAGAGCTCCAGTTCAAAGTCTTCATTTGAAGTGATGAAAATGTTTTGCCTGTTGGGTGGACCAACCCCTATAGCAACAATCCCAAATGTATGACTTCTTCACCAAATCTACTGCGACCATCTAACCCTCATATGCAGAACCTCTACCGAAAAACCGGTTGCGTTCCTTATTTATAAGCCTTTATTACATCCACTGCTGGATGCATGTCTCCCCATAGGGGATATTTAGCCATTGAAACATCACGCTGGCCAGTACGGATTGGTGAGTAAACCACATGCTTAACGTGAATTTCGAACCACCTCTATCTATGGGCTTAGCAAGTCTATAGGATTTCATTTGCTGCTAATTCCGCCTAAATTTAGACTCAGATATTTTTGTACACAAAATTTATTGCGAATGGGTAGCGTCGTTCATGTCATTCTTCTTTGTGCGGTTCTCCAAGGGCACCAAACACTGAAGGTACCACTTGGGTACACGTAAGAACGTTACTTTTGTGCTATATTGAAGAAAAATCCAATGCAGAATTTGTCATCACTGGGATTGAACCCGCATTTTCTTAGTGGAAGGCCAGTACGCTACAACTGAACCAACCCGTTCCACTACATGCTATTCTTAACAAACTTGTTCCTTTTTTGAAATAAATTGCGGCTCATCAACAGATTTTTTAACAATGTTAACGGTGTTAACTGTACATTTTCGGTACTCTATTTTTTTCTATAGGCATGCCAGAAAACTATAGGAATATATTGCAAATCCGACCAAAAATGCTCAAAATGCTATCGCTTTTCTTCTCATGTGGATCAAATGGCGAAAATATTATTTGTGGCGATATGTTGACGCATTTCGTGCATTTTGAGTCTTCGTTTGGGTCGAAGCTGTTGTCCATTGTAATAATCAAATCAGATTTTTCACTCACAAATTACAAGCAAATATCGTAATGCAGTCTCTTCATACATTTACCGACGCCCTCGTTTTAAATTCTACCAACTGAATTAGATGAAAAATCGAGTTGAATGCAAATTCAAAGCCTTTTCAAATTTACAACAACAGTTCAAAGAAGTATTGGTACGTTTTTTGTGAAGCATTTTTTTGTGGTGTCAAAACCAAAAGTAGGTAGTTTTATTTTTTTGATATGCAAATCCGGGAATAGATTTGCCAGTCTATTCGAAAACATGAAAGTACTTTATCGCACGCACCGAATATGTGGAAGCCTTCCAAATGCACCATCAGCAGTGGCGTTATTATTTGTTTCCATTCTTTTCTTCAGTAAATCATTTAAATGAGGTACTCAATGTCAGGAAAATAAAAAAAAACGCGAAAAAGATAACAAGTGATCAACACAAATCCACTCGTGCTTCGTAGTTTACCTCACTTTAGTGTGTATTATATAACTTACACCTTCCTGTACAAAATGTTGCGCAAAATGTTGTATCATTATGTACCTTAGGAAAATATATGGTGATGAACATCCTGTCAGCCATCATCATTGTGTTTCTATTTAATTTATTGCTTTGTAGAATCCGTAAAAAGATAGCATTTTTAAGTGAACACCAAATCATCTGAGATGACATTTTGCTACAAAATAATTTCATCTACCAGGTTTGATTCAGACAATCGAAGGAGAATTATTGCAAAGAATAAAATATTGTTCAGTTTGAAGTAAATTACTTACGGATCTTATGATTTACGTTGGTCGTTCTAGACATGAATCATCACTAATGTCGATTTTCGTTCTGCAATATTTCCTTTCACTTAAATTCTATTATGTGTTCCTATGAATAATGGCAGCTTGGTTTAATGAACGATGTCGTTATGAATAAACCATTGAATTCCGATAATGATTTCAGCTGAGAAAATTTTACCTTAAGCTGTTTAGGGTGGTACACAAGTAGCACGTACAAGATTCGTTTGTAAAACATTTGTAAATGTTTGATGACGGATGTGTGGTGTCGTTCATCAGCCGTGAATTCATAATTCACATAAATTTTAAGTCCAAAACTCTCATATAGTTTTTCAGAACGAATTTAGCGTTTGATTCATGGAACAAAAAGGAATTTTCAGTCACTATGAACGTGTTATTTACTACCTCCATTGTAACGGAAAGAATTTAGATTACAGTGAAAACAATTTCATTCAGATGTTTTTCTTGTTCGGCTTTTTACTCGTTTCAAGTTACGGCGATGCAGTTTTAACTTGAGTGAACGACTGTTGAATCATGGCCGCATCGGTAGCGGAGAGTGTGACGCAATCCCCACACCCCAAAAAAGAAGTCCACAAGTCATCATATATAAGCGAACTTTTGAGTTTTTTCCCCTCGCCCCCCCCCCCTCCTACTTCAAATTATTTAAAAAAAAACTACGTCGCAGCAGCTTTCCAACGAGCCCAGACGCATCAATATGGAGGCTTGAAAATGACATTTTTCTATGGGCCATGGATTTTTCTATTGTTCTCATTATTATGGAAACTTTTTTTCTGATCTGTCGGTTTCTATCTGTATCTATCCCAGATAACACAGATCACTCATTTTAATGTAGTTGCCCGCTGAATGTACATTAAATGTGCGACATTCAATGTTGTTGAGAATATGTACATAAAATGTACAAAAAATGTGCCTGTGAAGGTGTGAAGTGGTACATATTTCGATGTACATAAAAAGTATATTTTTTGTGCTATTAAAATTCGAAATTATTGCACTAGATAACAATTACAATTTTCGCACATTTTATGTGTTCTATTCCTATTCCACTATTCCTATCACATTTAATGTACCAAATATATGCTTGTGATGTAGTACATTTTTCAATGTTAATAAAAGGCATATTTTTTGTGCTATTGAAACTCGAAATTATTGCACTAGATCACAAGTACATTTTTCGCACATTTTATGTGCGTGATAAGGTGTACACTATTCCTATCACATTTAATGTACCAAAAATGTGCTTGTGATGTACTTTCTATAATTTAACACACAAACACATAAGTATCCTGTGGTGCAATTGGTAAAGCAGTCGACTCATAATCCCGAGCGTCTTGGGTTCGAGCCCCGCAAATGGCAGAAATTTTTCTAATAAAAAAAATGAAAGCTTGGCATAAAAAAATGTAGATGGAGGACGTAGCGATCATCAGACTAAGAAAAACCGAAATAGAAAAGTCGGAAAACTAAATTAAATTTTACTTTCTTTTCTTACATAACATTATTATGTACATGAAATGTGCTAGTAATTCAAACTAAAAAGTACATTAAAGGTACATTAGTTGTGTATTCAAAGTGTTTTAAATGTACATTAGATGTACATGTAATTCACATTTAATGTACATTAAATGCACTTCACGTTCCAAAGAAAAGATGTAACGGTAAGGGCGCTTTTTAATGTGCATTAAATGTCCTGGAATTGGAGCAAATTAAATGGGATCAGCACATTTTCCGATGGCACTTTATGTACATTTCGTGGAGTCAATTGTTATCTGGGTATCTATGTATCTATGTATTAATAATTTTCGATCTCGAGAACGAGAAATCCAATCTTCCTGAAATTTTCAGCGAACGTCAGTCTCGGTCCCAAATGAAAAATTTCATAGGCCGCTAGTCGCTTTAACGGGAAAACCCTGGAAAAGTCGTGGTATGTGAAAAACTGGTCAATTCTGAGGGTTTTTCATGCAATGCTCGGAGTCTTCGAATTTTAGAGACAGTACCTAGAGAGTTTATTTCTTCGGAAAACTTTTAAAGTTTGGTCAGTAAAATTTATTGCGATCTTAAGCAAATGTCTGCCAGCAGTCAAAGCGGAGCCATATTGAATTTTCCTCAGCAAAAAATTAGCTTTTTTCTGTTTTCGAATTTTAGCTTCGGAATGATAATACTTAGGAATACTTCTACAAAGTTATAGAGTTTGATCATTTTTTGGCATCTTAAGAAAATGTCTGCCAGCTGTCAAAGCTGTCATCTAGGATTTTGTGAATGCTCAAAAATGCCATCTTCTGAATTTGAATACCTAGACAGTAGGTTTCTTCGGGAAAGTTCTAGAGATTTGTGAGTAGAATTTTTTTTGTGATCCTGAGAAAATGGCTGTCAAATTGAAGTCATCTTGGATTTTTTGCTAGAATAGCTAAACAGTTGGTTTCTTCCGAAAAGTTGGCGCGGAAAATATTTCTTTGAGAAAATTCTTTGGAGAAAAATTTTTTTCAAATAAAAATTTTTTTTGGAGAAAATTTTTTTTTCAAATGAAAAGTTCTTGGGCGAAAATTTTTCTGAGAGCAGTTTTTGGAGAAAATTTTTTCGGAGAAAATTTTTTTTGGAGAAAATTTTTTGTGCGAAATTTTTGAGAAAAATTTTTTCAAATAAAAATTTTTGTTGGAGAAAATGTTTGGTTGAGGAAAAATTTTGTTCGTAGAAAATTTTTTCTGAGAACAAATTTTTTGGAGAAAAATTTTTTCGGAAAAAATTTGGTGAAATTTTTTTCGGAGAAAAATTTTTTTTGAAGAAAATTTTTTTCTGAGAATTTTTTTTTCGGCGAAAATTTTTTTTCGAATTAAATTTTTTCGGAGAAATATTTTTTAAAAAAAACAGAAATTTTTTTACGTTTCGGAGATAATATTTTTCCAAAAAAAAAATTTTCGGAGAAGATTTTCATTCGGAGAAAAAATTTTTCAAGGAAATTTTTTTCCAAATAACAGAAAATTTTTCACATAAGTGAATAAGTGAATCCTAATTTAAATTCTCACTGTTTGACGTCGCGTTGTTGAAATAAAGATTCGGGCAATCGTCATAAAATATCGATCGAGACACGCGTCTAGTTTATATTCTAATAGCCTTCCAGTCAGAAGTAAACTCCGATAGCAATAGGTGACAAGTGATTTCAAATAAAAATTTTTGTTGGAGAAAATGTTTGTTGAGGAAAAATTTTGTTCGTAGAAAATTTTTTTCTGAGAACAAATTTTTTGGAGAAAAATTTTTTTCGGAAAAAAATTTGG
>CM055403.1:57025939-57053939 GCA_029228625.1 Pseudolycoriella hygida | reverse complement strand
AACTAACTAAGTAACTAACCAACTAACTAAGTAACTAACTAACGTAGGATGTTTCCATTAACTTTGGTTTCTATGAAAGTGCACATTTTGTATGGAAACTGACGATTTTCTAAAGGTCATATCTCCGGATCCACTGGACCGATTTTAATGATTGAAAAGACATTTCGCCTTTGAATTTTCCGTAGAATCCAGGAAAAATATTTTCCGGGGGTACGTCGCAAGGGGGGGAAGTCAAAACTTAGCTGTATATATGGTTCCGAAGTCTACGAAAAAAAAATTTCTGAATTTTTTGCTCGTGGGGACTTGCGTCACGGGCGCATTGCTACCGCGCGCCCATGATTCTTTTTAGGGCCCAAGGGCAAAGGGTCAATGAGCTAGGGCCGTTTAAGTGGTTTTTGGTCTTTTGTACATAACTCGAGCAAATCTTTTCCGCTTTTCATAATTTTTTTTTGTTTGAAAGGTCTGGGCATGCCTGAGCTTTTGGACTCAGCCATGGCCCTAAAACTGAATCTCCTACTATAGCCCAACTTTTTTTTCCTGAAAGATAATCAGAAAATTGATTACGGAATTGAATTTGGGCATAATCGGGTGAAAACTTTCGAAGTTACGGTTGAAAAAGTGGTCAAAAATGTGATTTTTTAAAGGCTGTTAGAACTTTTTCACTTATGTCTGCGAAATTAGAAAGGAAATCCTTTGATTATAAGGTTTTTGTCCATGGAAGTATGGGTCAGAGACCTCTCCTTTGAGAGCCCATAAATTTCACGGAATTATAGGAAAGTTTAATAATGCGGAAAAGTTGCATTTTTCAGCAAAAGCATCTAGTGTTTCAATTCCTTTTTCTTTGCAGAAGAGTAATTTAACGAACAAATCTTGCTTTGGTTTTACTTTGCTATTAATTTTTCAGTTAACCCACAAATATCTAATAAACATTTTAACTTTCTTTACTAACAAAATATTCGAACATCGAAACTCTATGTAGATTACTAAACACTTAAGGAAGAGGTTACGAAACTTTTGAAAGCTAAAAGCTTTACAAGGAAATGCTCAGTCATTTACATACAACGAATTGTATATATGTATACCAACGACAAGGGAAATTACAATTCTTGTTACGTGTAATCTTTCATGTTGTACGAATTTTGCCTAATTTCGCGGTGAAAATGATTGGGTTTACCCTACGTGAAGAACATCAACCGGAATTGTATGAAACTAGGTAATCGAAGTGTTGCTTATCTGTGAGTGTATTAATGAAAACAGTTTACCTTCTGACGTAAGATAACGTTGTATATGATGTCTCTAACAAACACATACCACATGTAAGCAATTTTCATCACAATTTCGGCTTGTATTATCGTTATTAGTTTCTTCATTGTTACAAAATACACGAAATTATTTTAATTCACTGTGATGTTCTAAACAAATCTGGAATCGTTTTAATTGCGGAATAAAAATTATTGAATGTCTGGTTGGTTTTCGTCTTCTCAGTCAATTTCAACGCAAATCACTCGCAAGCGCGCGTAGAATAGATTTTGTTGAATTCATATTTGCCTCGTAATGCTTGTGTCATTAAACTGTTCAGCAACACGAATAAATGCTTTCACATCGTTTGTTGGATGATATGTAAATGCTCAACGGAAGTCAATTTGTTTTTACGATTCGATATCTTTCTCTTGTTATTGTTCACGTATCTTCTAGCAGCTAAAACCCTTACTCGGTCTTCATAGTTTTACTTTTCCTATTGTAAATTCCAATTAAAAATCATACGGAACAACTTTATTGGAATGTTTTCTAACAAGTTTGTAAAAATGGCTGCTTCGAACCAATATCATCGGGTCAAAAAAAAGGGGAACGCTTCAAAGTTTCATCAAAGTTAATGTTTTGTTTTCGAACAATAGGCACGTCTTCCCATCGGCAACAACGAAAAATGAGCAAATAATGCATCACTGAAGAGTACTATAAAATGCATGCAATGTATGCACTATAAATAAAACACAATGCACGAATATCGAAAAAAAACCAGAAAGAAAGGATTTTCGGTCCTTTGTGACAATAGCTCTCAATATTTCGATTGTGAGTTCTTGCTCGAAAAGAGGTTTTTTAATGGATGCACTGTGTGTTGTATTATCTGAAGCTACAGATATATTTTGAAAATGTCATTTGTTGAATGCATAGTACGTAGGGAAAGCAAAGTAACATTTTCTTTTGATAAAACTGATACAGTTACATTAAAATATTATAGGAAATTAATGCATCACACTTGTTTGATCTTGTCTTCCATTTTCCGAATCACAACAAAAACCTCTTTAAAGGTAGAGTGTGACGCAGTCCGTAAGTCTCCTTCCGAAATTAATGATATCGCTTGAGGTGACGCTATCGCTGTTAATACGCAGAAGTACCTTTAAAGAGGTTTTGGTTGTGTTATCAGTCGTTTTGGAAGTTTTCAGTTTTTGAAAAAATTTCTATTTTTTGAAAAAAGTTTTCTCCGAAAAAAACTTTCTCAGAAAAGAATTCCTTGAAAAATATTTCTTTCCAAAAAAAATTTCCTCCAAAGGAATTTTTCCTTAAAAAGTTTTCGCCGAAAAAAATTTCTCCAAAAAAATTTTCTCCAAAAAAATTCTCCAAACAAATTTTTCCTTAAAAAAAATTTTCTCCGAAAAAAAATTTTCTCCAAAAATAATTGTTCTTCAACACCTTAGGCTACCATCGGAACACTTTACACTTTGTATCACCTTCGCCTGCCTCCGGAACACTTCGTGTCACCTTCGGCTACCTTAAGAACACTTCGTGTCGACTTCAGCTACCTTCGGAACACTTCGTATCACCTTTGTCTGCCTTCGGAACACTTTGTGTCACCTTCGGCTGCCTTCGGAACACTTCGTGTCACCAATTCTTCTCAGTGATTCATATAACTTTCCTGAAGAAACCAACTGTCTAGGTATTCTTATTCAGAATTTAGCAAAAAATCCAAGATGGTGTCTCAGCCAATTTTTAACCGATTTTGATGAGTTGGGGCTCGTTGGAAAGCTGCTGCGACGAAATAATTTGGAGGTGAAGAGGGGCGAGGGGAAAAAACTCAAAAGTTCGTCTCCTTGTCCCAAAGCCAAAGGTTTTTGTATGGACTTTTTTTTGGGTTTGTGAACGTTTTCTTTGGGGTGTGGGGACTGCGTCACGCCCTCCGCTACCGCTCCGGGCATGATGTGTTCGAATAACGTGAAAATTATTTTGTCATTGATTGTGGTATTTGTGAAGCATTTCTTGAATACAACTCCGTTATGAGAAAAATTCCACTTTCACACTTCCACTTCTCTTTGATTTTGTACTGAAAATTCCAATGTTGTCATGGTTCTATCTCCGGATCTAGTGGACCCATTTTTCGAATCAATAGATCGATTTCATTTCGAATTTAAGGATTAACACATTTTTGTAGTTATTGTGTCAGGTAATTCGGTATAAATCAGATTAACTGGAGATAAAATTACCCCAAACAGTTACTTTTGAATCTTTTTTCTCAGTGAAAAGAAATAACTCGCTAAAAGTTTTTATCAATAAAACGAAATATTTTGTCAACTCCCATTAACAAATTAATTAACTGACTTCTTGTACTCTGCATTCTTTATGCCTTTATCTAGCACAAACTTTGCTATCCAATTCAGCATATTTCCATTAAAAAAACTGCAGACATTATTTTGAATTTTTAAAGTTTTGTCTCAAATATCTTTCTGTTGAAAGTTTATGAATTATTCAAAGAAAACTTCCGACTATACCTTTGATTTGCCAGTAATTACAATAAGCACTCTCGCTTCATTGAAAAGAAAACTCGGTGTGAAGGCGTATAATATGTACTGACATTATGTAAGTCACTTACCTATGACTAGATGACCGGTTGTATTAGCATCACAATAATTCACAATAGTCAAGTCAACCGAATGCTGCAAGTAAACCTCTCTTCTGTAAAGTCCACTTTACAGTAGAGCAAGCGAACTTTCAGCCGCTCGGTACATAAAACTATTTATATCATTCGGGCATATAATTAGCCATTTATATACCCGAAAACCCCTACTTTTAGAATGACCATATTATAGTCGAGTTTCATACAAAATGGGAGGTATATAATAAGCATATTATGGTCGACTCGACTATAATTTTCATTATAATCCGACTATAATTTTTGATTCGACTATAATTTTCATTACAGTCCGACTGTAATATCATGACGTTAAATCTCAAAGGAAATAAAAAAAAGCCACGGGTCAAATGGCGAATTATATGCCCAAATAATATAAACTATCGTATTAACTAAGGATAAATAGCTTGATTATAGTCTCGATGAGTGAATATTCCTCGGGGCATAGCCCCTCGGACATTCACTTTGTTAATAATATACTATTGTGCTACACGAAATGTAAAATGATATCTCGTTTCTCGGTGTCGTAAACTAGGCTCTCGACTTCGTCTCGAATCATTTACTCCACCTCAAACCGAGATACCATTTTACAGTTCTTGTAGCATAAATTACTATTAGACTCATACAATATATGGCGATAGCGTTAGTCTGTCTCGAAATGACTTTTGAAAATAATCGTAATCGCCTTTTGCTGATATCACAAACTTCCAACTAGTCAAGCAGATACTTAAGACTGGCAGTACATAGTATACAACCCATCTCAGAAACAGCTTTTTTCCTTACCATGAAGCGGCCTATACATAATTTATTTGTCAAACTAATTTTTTATGCAATTAATCGATAATTTGTTTATTTTTGGTAACTGTGCAGATGTGCGACCAATTAGGATGAAAGGATTTAAGTGGGAAGATTAAATAATAATTGGAGTAACAGCAATATTGTAATTGGGTCGCAGATGTCAACATTAAATATTTAACACATTTTTGTTCAAGAGCTTCGCTGAAAAAAAATATTTCATCGAAATTGTTTCACTCAACTGAGAAAAGGACTTTTAGTGAAACTTTTCCGTATAAAAATAATTCATTTAAAGAGGCCATTCGTATGCTTTGCAGTACAAAAACTTGACTAATTAATGTTCTCCTAACAAGCTTTACTTCATTGACAAAGGTGAATTCATGTAGATTCTCAATCTTTGACAAAAAACTGATGTTGTAATCGGCATAATTCATACGCTTTTTCGTCACTTGCATCGTCGAAAAATATATTTTCTATTTTAAAAATCTTACCTTTTCAAGTACAGTCACAGAAAAGTGAAAACCGACAAGTTTCTGATTTACCATTCAAATTTACCATACAAATCAGAAACTTGTCGGTTTTCACTTTTCTATGACTACAATTCGCTGTTATCCCAAAATACTACACTGACAAAATATCGCAAATTTCACCTCGCACATTTTTTGGCTCCGGCATACAGTTTCCCCCAGACCGGACAGCAGTAGGTCAGGTGAGGCATCAAAAGAGCCGTAACCAGGCGTCTCCTAGTTCTAAGTGGCATAAGCCGAGCGTTCGGCGACATGTTACGAAGACTGCCGAAGATCCTGGCCGAAGCTTTACCAGCATGGCATTCCCATCCCATACTGCCATCTAGCATGAAGCCCAGGTTCTTTACACTATCCACATAGCGAACCGTCACTCCTTCAAACACTAACTCAGGAATTTTTCGTGCCCAAGCACTCGACGAGAAAACAATGGTCTTGCCAGCATTCAGCTTCAACTGATTCTCCCTCGTCCAAGTCGACACCGTTGCCAGGTACGACTTCAACAGGTTCAAATCATGATCGACATTATCTTCATTAATAGATTTGTAAAGCTGAAAATCATCCGCAAACAGATGACTAGCACAATGACTTAGTTGACTCGGAAGGTCATTGATGAATGCGGAGAAGAGCACGGGGCCAAGCACCGAGCCTTATGGTAACTGGTAGCATCTTTGACTGAAATCCATTCACAAAAACCGATTGCAAGCGGCCTGACAAGTAACTGTAAATCATTCGCGAAGCATCACTCGAACAACCAGTTTTCTAGCTTTGATAGCAAGAGCCTGTGTGACACCGAGTCAAACGCTTTTTAGAAGTCTAGAAGGAGGAGTATAATGGCTACAGTTTTGCTCAGGTTTGATCTGACATCGTCTGACTGAAACCTGAACAGAAGACCTCACTGATCTACATTGTCTGCCATCTGCTTTGTGAGCACTCTCTCGTAAGCCCTAGATAGAGCAGGCAGTATACTTATCGGTCTGTAGTCGTCGAGTGTATGATGTCGACTTGTGATGCGGCATGAAACATATGCAAGAGACCCGTACGCATCAGAATAGATGTGGCAAACAGAAAAGATGTTAGAAAAAGACTCGAACGCATCTAAGTAAATATTGTCTTAACTCTTATACAATTACGTTCACATTAAATTGGGCTGGAAATTGCCAAAAGGGCATAAACCCGTTCGAAGAAACGGTGTATCTCCAAACACACAAAAATGTTCGCCTCACTTTTCTCTACAACATAGCAAAAAACAATTTTTTTGTTAAGGGCCGACTTTAAGACCGACCTAGGGCCATAAGAAAATGCCTCTGACACATACTTTCATAGACAAAAATGTTTCCCTCAATCTGCTCTGCAATATGAAAAAAAAAATGTTTTTTTGGTTAGGGTCGACCTTAGGACCGCCCACTTGAGCCCCAAGCACAGGCCCAAATTTGTTTATAAATATAATTCGGTACACGTTACCTCTCAAATAGAAAAAGAATCAACAAAATCGGTTAGGATTTGCCCGGTTTATGTAAACAAACACGTTGGGCCTAGTTTCAGGGTCCTGGCTGAGTCCAAGGGCATCTTATCAAAAAACTTTGTTCCATAAAATGTGAGACAGTCCTAGACCTTTCGATTAATTTTTTATTTTTTTTTTGAAAATCGGAAGAGATTTATACTCGAGTTATGTAGAAAAAAAATGTAGGGCCCTAGCAGAGACTCGTTTTTAGTGCCCAAGCTAAGTCCAAGGGCTCCAAATCAAAAAAGTTTCTTCTACAAATTGTCGGCCATGCCCAGATCATTCAAACAATTTATGAAAATGGGAAAAGATTTGCTCGGGTTATGTACAAAAGACCAGATACCACTTAAACGGCCCTAGATCGTTGGCCCTTGGGCCGGCAGTGCCCAGATTCAATCCCAAAAGTATTTTTTGAATTTTCAGGGAAAAAAGTTTTTGAAAATCGGTTGAGTTTTACTCAAGTTATCGCGGTGACAGACGTACGGACATTTTTTTTATTGCTGATTCGTCATCGAAGGACTAGAGCTAAAGTTGCTCTGAAAAAAACATTGCATTCCAAATTAGAATGCGATGTAAATTCAGAACAACCTTAGAACTTTGTAGTCCTGATTTATCTATTACTTGTCTGCACATCATTTTCCTACAATGGATGAATCATAGAATTAAGTGATTGTCTGTCTATCATCACAAGATGCAGGTCTGCCGAAACATTACAGCTTCAACGGCAGACATTTTTGTGACCTAACCAAACTACTATTTTACACCGCTCATCGTTATGCGTTTATTGAAGAGTGATTTTTTAGTTCTTTTCTCAATTCAATGTGTGCACCTCGCTGCAGTCGAGTTAGTCAGCTTGGGAAACTTATTTCCTGTGCAAATTTCAAATTTAGGCAACTTTTGAAACACCAAACGAATATTTTTATAATAAAGAAAAAGTTATGCATTTTAGAAGCTTTTTCATAAGCATAACCTTTACGCAGCAATTGAAAAGGAAACCTTAACATACTTTATTGAAAACACAAAAGGAATGAAATGTTGAAGCGCGTAAAATTGTCGAGGGAAAGTCTTCACAAAATGTTTTGGATGTTAAGTGTTATTCGGCAGAAATTCCTTCAGTCTTTTTTATGAATAATAAAAAAGTGGCTTACATTTGTATATATTGAATAAAGATCACCAAAAGTGAAAGGAACATCAGAAAAAGAAATTCTACATATAAATAGACTTTCTTGTAGAATGAATATTGCTCTAAGAGGTTTGGGCATGAGTGCGATGACATCAATTATATTTTGTTTTTCACTCATATTGCCCTTAAGGCAACGTTGATGATATTTATGTTTTCTGAGCTCTGAGAATTATGAAATGGGGGAATGCTGTGAAGATGCATGTGTTTAAAACTAACATTGTATGAACAACGAGATAAGAAAAAAGACTTAATCGTAATGGTTTCAGGGTAACTATTTTGCATAATTTATGGATGCACACTAAGTGAAACAACATTGCAAGCACACTCACTTCGCTTCAAAGTTTTTATTTTTAATGTGCATCGTTCACCTGTGCCATCCGTTTATTCGTAAAGAAAAATGCTGTCAACCTGAAACTGTGTAAATGTTACATACAATGCACACACAGCGATGTGTTTTAAATCCCCTCGCAATAAATTTGGTTCATGGAGCTTTTACAAAAGTGTACGTTCGTAGCTGATGTCGTCATTCCATGAACTGTGCCATTTGAATTTCAAAAGAATATTAAAGTTTTTTATTAATTACACAGTAAAAATACGCTGTTTAAAACTTAAGATGTTTTCTGAGTAAGCACAGCTTGATTAGGGGAAAGAAGTTCACTTTATTTTTGGAATAAATTTAGTTAAAGAAATGAGATAGAGGCTACTGACACAGTGTGTCAATAGTTCTTTTTTTTGCAATGCTGCGGCTAAATTGTTTCAATTGAATGCTGAAGACGTGTGAATATCGCCGAAGCAAGTTGAATGACACTAGGGCGCAGCGTTTTAGAAAAATTATTTTATTTTCAAAAGCCTCCCCCTACGGATTTCAATGATCTTCAAAGTTTGTAGAAAGTCGGTGATTCAGTACTGTACTCTGTTAGTCGATACGTGGGGATCTGAATTGAACAACATAACTCTTATCCAAGTTCAGAGTGAGCTTATTGGCTTCAAAATAGTCCAACAACAACTTCAAATCAGTATTGATCACTTCAATGTTATTCGCAAAACAAATTGAGGAGGAAAAGAGGCTCGAGTCATCCGCGAACACATATGGTTGGAATTTCAATTGTAAGAGCTGTAGGTCATTAACAAAAATCAAAAACAGGAGCGGTCCAAGGACACTCCCTTGAGGAACTCACAACACTCATCTAGGGACTCTCACGTCCATTCACCATTACACGCTGGTACATATTTTCCAAATAACTGGCAACAAGGTCAAATGCCAGACCTAGCAGTATTTTATGGTTGACCGTGTTGAAGGTCTTGGACAAATCCAAAAAAATGCCGGTGAAAGGCTTACCTTTATCCATATGGAAAGAAATGTAATCAACCAATTCAAATAGCGCAGTGTGGGCCATATGGGATTTAGTGGGAAAAAATGTTAACGTGATAAAAGTCGCGGTGTGTATTTAATGAGATCCGAATGTTCGCTACGTTACATTTCCCAATGAAACTACCCATACATATCATCAAACTTTTCAGTGTCCTCATTTTACTCTAATAGTCATTAATGAAGAGCACCATTCCAAAAAAAACCCTATCACCTGCAGAAGAGATGGTTTGATCGTCTAATCGAAACCTTCTTGCTTCTTAATCCGATTTAATTGAATAGTTGAGCCTCCTACGGCTAATCGCATTCCATATTTTCTAAGTCGATTTTTTCGATCGACTCAAAATTATCTTCTGTCAGTTTTCTTTTTTAAAGAATTTGTCCAACGCTTCATTTCAGAACGTCGACTTTGATTTTTTTTCGTTGAGGGCAGATTGGGTTTCCATGGGGGACTAAGATCACAACGAATTTCTGCTGTGGAGGGCTTAGTCCCTATCAACCATGGTTGTTGTGTTTGCTTCATTCCCGAGTGTCCTTACACTTCCATTCATCCAAATTGCTTACATTGTCCTTTACGAAATCAATGAAAAGTTATGGCCCAAATATTTCTCTTTAAGGAACCCATAAGGATTATGATTTCTGTACAACATACATTTTTGGCCGTTTTCCAATAGTTATTTGAACCACTAGGGCGGAAAGTGAGGATTTTCCATGTGTCTCTGTATTGTAACAGGTAAACTGTTTGTAACATAAGTGTGAATGTGTGCCGAGTCGAAGTTTTAAGACTGATCCGAATCAGTACTGATCAGTGTCGAAACTGTTCCGGATAAGTACTGATCAGTTTCAAAACTGTTCCGGATCAGTACTGATCAGTTTCGAAACTGATCCGGATCAGTACTGATCAGTTTCGAAACTGATCCGGATCAGTACTGATCAGTTTCGAAACTGATCCGGATCAGTACTGATCAGTTTCGAAACTGATCCGGATCCGTACTGATCAGTTTCGAAACTGATCCGGATCAGTACTGATCAGTTTCGAACTGATCCGGATCAGTACTGATCAGTTTTAAAACTGATCCGTATCAGTACTGATCAATTTTAAAATTTATCTCGATCAGTACTAATCAATTCTAAAATTGATCCCGATCAGTACTTATCAGTTTCAAAAATGATATGAATCAATACTGATCAGTTTTAAAACTGATCTGGATAAGAAATGATCAGTTTTAAAAGTGATTCGGATCAGTACCAACCAGTTTCAAAACTATTAATCCAAATTAGTTTTGAAAATGATCAGTTTTGGAACTGGGCTATAAACTTATAACGTGAACTTATAACGTAAACATATAACTCAAGACAAATAGCTATATGTATATGTTATAAATTTGGCTATAAATGGCTTTGCCCAAACTCTCTAATACGCAATTTACCACACATAGCACAACGTCAGGTACAGATGACACGATTTCCGTCCTAGGAATCACTTTTCCGTCCTAGGAATCACTTTTCCGTACTAGAACACACACACATTTCAGAGGTCTGCATTTCGTTGCTTTCCGAACCAAAACGATCGATGAAAATTAGTGCTTTCGGTGCATACTGTATGAAAAAATATAATATTGGCACTCAGACCATATAGATAGTTACATAGAAAGTAGGATTCTTATGAACTGTCCTGCAGTTTTTTTCATTTAAATAATTTATTACGAAGCATTATATTATGTTTGCGCTGTTCTTACGAGTAAAAAAGGAGTAACAATTTAAAAATTGTAATTATGAAGGTACGAGGAAAAATAGAATCGTTTAATTACATTACATGCTTTTAACTAAATATAATTGAAAGATACCACTCTTTGCAGGTGAATGTCTTCTTAAAACGTTCCATCGTGGTTTTCCATATTGATTTCTTGATTTGAAAAGAAGTTTTTTTGAATAAATTCTATTAGGTTATAAATAAATTATGTTCTTCCAGTAGTAGCATGTTATTCAGTAATTTCATTGTATTTTCGAAATCATTTTCAAATGTCTGCTAAGAGTTTTGAATACCAAACTTTTCGATAAAGTTTCCGTGCGTTGGAAATAAATTAGGACAAATTACCGTGTCTGTTGAGTGACGGGATAAATAATGTTAACCAATATATTGCCCCAAATAAGAAACTAGTTTTATGAATTTTGTACTTTTGGAAATTTACTTCAGAACATGAATTATGATAAACGTCAAATTAAACTTGAAATTTATATTTCGTCCCCTTCCCGCAAAACTGTTTACATTTTAGTTGGTGTTTCTTGTTGACTTTGTGCCCTCGTGATATTAACGCTTTCTCATTAAGGCCCTCTGGATGTTATTAACACTCAACTTTTGTTACATCTGCTCTAGGCACTAATAATACTTAATTTTCACAGTTTAAATCCAATCTTCAAAACACATGCGAGGAACCGTACGCATCAGAAAAGATGTGGCAAAGAGAACAGATGTTATATTTATTTAGCAAATGGTAGCTATGGTAACAACGTTATAAAAACAAATTCAAAACAATGTAAAAAAATCCCCCCTCAATTTATGGAAGTCCGTAACTTTCATTCCCTTGAAGATATAAATAAAAAACTTTCCCCGACCTTCAAAAAACCACGTTTTTGACCACTTTTTCGACCGTAACTTCGAAAGCTTTCTACAGATTTTGCCCAAATTCAAAAAAAAATATTTTGAAAATCGGAAAGACTCACCAGATTTATGTAGAAAAAACACGTTGGGCCCTGGTAGAGGCTCAGTTTAAGGCCCTGGCTGAATACAAAAGTTCAAAATCATATTGTCAGGCACGTACAGACTTTTCAAACAAAAATAAAATTCTGAAAATCGGAAAAGATTTACTCGAGTTATGTAAAAAAAACACCTTAACGGCCCTAGCTCGGCGGCCCTTGGGTCGGAAGTGGTCAGATTCGATCCCATCTTTCAATTACCTTTCAAGGAAAAAAAGTTTTTGAAAATCGGTTGAGTTTTACCCGAGTTATCGCGGTGTCAGACGGATGGACGGACAAAATTTTTTTTGCATTTTTCTCTTAAAAAAGGCGCAATTCTACGACATGAAAATGTTCTAAGCGACGATGAAATAAGAAGTTCATGCACTAGACCGGTCCTTTGTCTAGTGCCTGAACTCCTTATCTTATCGTCGTCTAGAACATGTTGATGGAGAAAAATTGCAACAAACAGAGGTCTGCATTTCAAAATAGGTACCCTGGTGCCAAACAAATTTCTATGGCAATGCTGCAATGGAAAACGAACACATTACTATGCACTCGGTTCCAAATCGGCACCGGGCTGCCCACTTGATAAATTTAAGTGACCATAAAGAACGCAGCCTGGTGCTAAAAATCTGTTAACGTCATCGAAACCGCAGTTACAAATGTTATACGTGATATTTACTTGAACGCGGCACCAGTCTACCTACTCAACATATTCTACTGTCAACACATTCAACTGTCAAAATTGCCGTAAAAATGACTTTAACAGATTTTCGGCACCAGGCTGCCTTCTGCTAGGTTGCTAATACTTTTCAAGTGCGCAGCCTGGTGCCGAGTCAGAACCAAGTGAACATTTATCTACTCGTTTCGTTATCCAACATTGCCTAGGGAACTTTTTTGGCACCGGGCTGCCTTCCGGAATCGACAAGAAGGTCCCCTGACCTTAAGACCCCGAAATGGAACGGGTTAGCTCAGTGGCAACGTACTGGCTTTCCACCAAGATATCCGGGTTCAATCCTGGTGGGGACAAATTCTGTATAGGACTTTTCTTCAATGTATAGCATTAAAGAAACGTTCCTAGACACACTCAGGCTTCATAATATGGGTAGTTGTGAATTTTGTGCCGCAACGAATCGTACATAGAAGTATGATAAATTGCGGAGATACGTCGTCGTTTTGTTATGAGGGGGAGATATGACGTCGCCCATATTCAATGAATTCTGTGTACAAGTATCTTCTAACTTTAGACGGAGATATAATTAGCACCAGAAGAAATCCTAATGGTAAAAATGATAGCTACCGTTAGGCGTGGTTCGGGATTCACGTTAAGCATGTAGTCCAAAAAATGCCTGCCGGTAAAACATATTGATGGGGCGAATAGTTTCCGCCCCTAGTACATCGTAAATGGCACTAGGTTTGTGTGAAATTTACCACTGACACAGTAAAAACGTCGGTAACGAAAGGATCTCTACGAAGAATTCATGTGGGCAAAAAGCTCACAAAAAATTGCAAAACTAGTAAACGAAAAATGATCTAGCCTCTGACCCGGACGGGTTGTAGCACAGCAAAACTTTGGGGACACCAAAATTTCTAATTTTGAGGCCGTCCTTGCCAGGGCCTATTTTTGAGAATTTTATTCCTCAAAATTCCATAAAATTCTTAAAAAATTCCTAAAAATTATTGAAAATTCCTTAAATCTTAAATTTGAGAATTTAGGAAAATTTATGGAATTTTTAAGAATTTTATGGAATTTTTCGCACTTCATTTATTCCATTTATTCTTTTATTCCATTTATTCCCAAATTTTTTTTTGTTGTTTTTGCGAAATATCTGAACCAAACACATCACAAATTAGACAAATAAGTTCAAAAAAAGGTTCGCACAAATTATAAAGCATTTAAACCATCCTGACATTAAATTTTATTTTTTTGGAATAAATGGAATAAATTTATTTATTCCCTTTATTCCATTTTTCAACAAAAATTCTTTTAAGTTTTAAGTGGGTTTTTTCACTTTTTGACACATTAGTTGTGTGCGTTGCCATCAAAATCAAGTCTATTTGAGGTTTTGACGAATTTGAAAAAATTATCATTTATTCAATTTATTTCATTTATTCCCATTTATTCCACAAACCGCAGAAGTGCGTCACCCCTCGGAATTTTTGAGAATTTTATGTAATTTTTAGGAATTAAATCCCAAAAAATAGGCCCCGGTCCTTACTATGGTGCCCAAAATCCTAAAAGATCCCGCACTGTGCAGCGGAAGGCTACAGACTTTCTTTTATCACTGAAATCATCGGCCTTGGAGGTCATCAAAGGACTCTACGTCAGTCCAATGACCTCATAGCTTTTTTAATGCGTTGTGAAGGACGATGAAAGAATATTTTATGCCCAGGCCCACGACTCATGGTTTCAACGGGTGGATGCAAGGAATTTGAATATTCTTCAATCAGGAGAGGCGAGCCGAAAATTTTAGAATTATAATAGGAAGGTAGAGCAACATCGTGTTGTGGTTTCTGCATTTTATCGTGCAACCAAATCTGAGAATGACAACATAGAGATGAGATTGGGATGACCGTCGAGTAACATCAACCAGATGTCGAGAGAGAAGCCAAAATGATTAATTGATTCAGAAAAAAGTTTCACCCGTTTGCCTGAAGGGGATGTATACAAGAAATCACTTTTCATATGCTTCCCAGAAACGTAAAATTGATAACAAAATCAATAAACTCATGTAGTTCTTTTTCTATTATAATCTTAAACTTTCTTTTTATCTGGAGACAACTTTCATCCAAGGAAAACATCAAATATTACTTAAAATACTATTCAAATGCCATTAAAATCTATCACGATGTATACTTTGAATATGTTGACTTTCGTTTCTCGATCGAACATAGAACCGAAAATGTTGATTTTTACTGGAGTGAACGCAAATTGATTTTTCCCATCGCAAATTGTTGCTACACCTCTAATCTATGCTAAATGCAAAATATATTTAAAACGATAAATTTTCCACCAAAAACGGAACGTGATTCTTTGCGAAAATATTTATACACCGATCCATACAAGATTTTGTTATATTTTTTTTTTCATAATATTGATGATGCCTCATGCTTGAGCAATATAATACTGTCGTTATGGGAGTCATATAATCCAAGATAAATATATATCGTTCATAAAAGCTCTATTAAAGTGGCTTAAGAGTACTAAAAATATATTATACATAAATAACAAAACATGAACATGGTACAGTTTTATGGTGATTTTTTACATTATGTTTTATTCAATTTGTGAAAAATGTACAAAAAGAAACAACAATTTTCTAATACAATTCGAAATAAAAGGTACTTTCCCATCCTCGATTTCTCTTTTTTTTATTTTGCAAATTGATTTTTTTTAAATAAAATGCAATTGACAAAGTTTTTTCTTATTTCCATTAACTTTGAAAGATTTATTTCATGATGAAGAAAAATCTTTTAATATTTCGACGAAATCATAAACTTTGAATGGAAACATTAAATTTGGCAAAACGAATCCATTGAAAATTAAAATTTTTTCTTCAAGAAATATTATAAATTGGTTGCTATCACCAGCCCTCCAAGTCAATTCCCATTCCACATTTATAGATATAAAAAGGGTTAAAGAGAGCTTAACGTTTTATCCGTAAATAACGAAAAATTTGCTTTGTGTGCTTTCTTATAACTGAGGAGTTTCGAATCCTTATCAATGTCAGGATCATCCTCATTTTCGTCATAATTAAATACTTGATGACAAAACAACAAAGGTTATTTGTTATCTAAAGTAAGAAAATAAGGAATTGCAATGAGACAAATTTTTGTTCCTATTTTTCGTCAGATTAACAGAACCAATGACATACTATAAATGTAGACTGGCAGTCTTAGACAGAAAATTAACACAAATTGAAGCAAAAGTGAAATGGGAAATGTTTCGAGTGTTGGCAAATTACGTAAAATTTAAGTGGATTACGTAAAATTTTCCAATGACATACTAATAGTACAGACTGGCAGTCTTTAACAAAAATTGAACACAAGTTGGAGCAAACATGAAAAAAAAAATGTGTGTTGGTAAATTACGAAAAATTTAGGTGGAATACGTAAGATTTATGTGGATTACGTATTTTCAGCAGAACAACTCAACGTGAATTGTGTATGTGTTGGTGTGCGATGTGCATACTATACACAAACTACTTTTTTTCATTTTTGCTTCAGCTGATGGTTACGTAAATCCAGTCTATATAATATCACAACAAAAACCTCTTAAAAGGTAGAGTGTGGCGCAGTCCGTAAGTCCTCTTCCAAAATTGATGATATCGCTTGAGGTAACGCTATTGTTGATAATACGCAGAAGTTTGTTTGAATGGAACCTTGTGTTCAAAGTTTTGACTTCCTGAAAAAGTTACAGCGCTTTCTTTAAAACAAACTTACGTTGTGTTAACAAAATTGCGTCACAAGTTCAATTTTTACACGCAAAAACTTAGATTTACTCAACGCAATAAGAAATAAAAGTCAAATTTTTGCAGCGCAAAAGCTGAAAGTACACAAAAATGATTTCGTTGTTGGGTCCGGCATTTGTGACGCAATTTTTTTAACACAACGTAAATTTGTTTGAAAAAAAAGAGCTGTAATTTTTTCAGGAAATTAAAACTTTGAACTCAAGTTTCCATTCAAATGAACTTCTGCGTATTATCAGCGATATCATTAATTTTGGAAACGGACTTACGGACTGCGTCACACTCTACCTTTTAAGAGGTTTTTGGCGTGATATCAGTCGTTTTGGAAGTTTTCAGTTATTATAACTAAAATTCATGTCAAAAATCTTCTATTTTTTGAAAAAGTTTTTCTTCAAAAAAAAATTTTCTCAGAAAAGCAAATTTTCTTAGAAAAAAAAATTTCTTCGAAAAAACTCTCAGAAATAATTTTCTTCGAAAAAAAAATTGTTTCTAAAAAAATCTTTTAAAAAAAAATTTTTTCCCCAAAAAATATTTCTCCGAAAAAAAGTTTCTCAAAAAAACTTTTCCGAAAAAAAATTTCTCCAAAAAATTTTTTTTCCAACAAAAAGTCTCTCAGAAAAATTTTTAATTCAAAAAAAAATTTTCTCCAAAAAAAGTTTTTCTTCAAAAAAAATTTTCTCAGAAAAAGAATTTCTCCAAAAAAATCTTTTTCGAAAAATATTTTTTTTCAAAAAATTTTTCTCTCCAAAAAATTTTTCACCAAAAAAATTTTTCTCCAAAAAGATTTTATTTTGTTTAGAAAGTAATTAAATGTGAAAGGAAAAATTTGATACAGGCGGGGAATGGAATCACCGCACAAGCACGTCATCGCTTTCCGGGCGAGTGCTCTATTCCTTGAGCTATCTGTACCTATTCAGTTCACATTCAATTTTTGTTTATTAACCGTTGTTATTTTTTGTTCATATGATTTTTCTTTTCACATTTAATTACTTTCTATACAAAATAAAATCTTATTAGAATAAATATGGACGTTCAAACAAGTCAGCCTTACAGTTAAGAAGTTCGAACAAATTATTAAAAAAAAATTTTCTCCGAAAAAAATTGTTCTCCAACACCTTCGGCTACCTTGGGAGCACTTCGTGTTATCTTCGGAACACTTCGTGTAACCTTCGGCTGCCTTTGGAACACTTCCTGTCACCTTAGGAACACTTCGTGTTACCAATTCTTTTCACTGTTTCATATAACTTTCCTGAAGAAACCAACTGTCGAGGTATTCTTATTCAGAATTTAGCAAAAAATCCAAGATGGTGTCACTTTGGCAGCCATTTTCTTAAAATTCCAAAAAATTCTACTGATCAAACTCTATAACTTTCTAGAAGAGATCCCGGAAAAGGGGCATATGAAATTTTTCATTTGGGGCCGACACTGACGTTCCCTGAAAATTTCAGGAAGATCGGGTGTCTAGTTCTCGTGATCGAAAATTATTAATAGATAGAACATAGATAGATAGATAGATAGTTAGAAACCGACACTTTTCATAATGATGAGAATAATAGAAAAATCCATTGGCCATAGAAAAATGTCATTTTCAAACCTCGATATCTCAACCAATTTTCAACCGATTTTGATGAGTGAGGGCTCGTTTGAAAGCTGAGGGGGTGAGGGGAAAAAACTCAAAAGTTCGCCTATATATGGCTCCTTGTCCCAAAGGTTTTTGTATGGAGTTTTTTTGGGTTTGTGGACTTTTTTTTTGGGGTGTGATGACTGCGTCACGCCCTCCGCTACCGCGCCGGGCATGATTATGTCATTGAATACAACTCAATAACGTACTGTGTCTGCTATGAAATTGATTTGCCAGTGCATAGGTTCAAAACTGAACCGCAGACTGATTTTGTTCCGATTGTCACAAAAAGAAAGCTGATTTGATCGATTTAAGTCAAGTGAAGTTGAGTGTACATGTACAGCTAGTGTAGGGAGTGTAGGATTTGCTGAAAAATCATTCTTGCGATATACCGGTAGTTTTTGCTACAAGTGTGTCATAGATGTCAGTGGGGCGTGGGACTGCTGCACCGCTTACCACTGGCACATTCAAAATATTATGCGAACGAAAAAGTCTCAAACACAAAGTCACAGTTTAGCTAAAGTACTAAATTATGATGTTGCATTCAACCCTTACCAATCACATTGCGGCGATTAGCGACTTCTAGATGGAGCGCCAGAAACCTAGTGACGGCACTGTCCGCATTCTCCAATATTAATTTACCAACTTTAACATTTCTCTGTAAATTCGCTTCAAGATTTACTTACTTACTTACTTATCAGCCTTACTAACCGAAGCGGGTTTTGGCTGACTCTACTACGTTTCTCCATCTGGAGCGATCCTGGACCAGACTTCTTCCGAAGCTCTTGTTATAGAGTTTTTTGAACAGTGAATTTGAAGAGGCGGTAACACTTCGCTCAACCTACTGGTCCGTTTCCCCAACAACCCGTAGGCAAGTCCTCAGGTAGAACTCTTAAGTTTAGCACAAAGCTCCGAAGAGAGATGAGGTCCCGGGGACTACGATTTGCACGTAAAAAGAGCACTTGGTAGGTAGACAGTTACACGTCTGGTATATGGACCCGAGCTCCTACACCTTCGGTCCATATACAATCAGATGCTACCCTATCTACCTACCCAATCCCCAAGATTTGGTCCAAAAATATATGAAGAGGAGAAGGGGAAGACAGCAACTGATTTCCTTTTAAATTTCGCCTTACTATCTCTACAGATGCTTTCCTCGATCCTGTTCTCGCTCAGCACTTCAAAGAACTTTTGCCTCACTGGCAAAAAGTTACTCTACAGGGTCACTTTCATGCAGCTTTTGAAAACTAGTAAACGAAGGCCCCAGAGCAACTAAATATTAATGATGAATTGTGAATGTTAACTTAACTGAGCCATACATTTTCTCTTCGACCATTTTATAAATATTTCATCATTCAAAAATTATTTAAAGGATATATTCGCATCACCACAACGAACGGTTGCATTTCACTAGCAATAAATATTGTATTAGCATAAAAGCTCTTCCGGATTTATCCTAAAAAATAACAACGGAAAATTGTGGTTCCTGTTCTTTTTACCAGCTTTATTTATAAAATTTGCTTTAGAGGTATCTAACAGTAGTATATATAGTTCTTCAAATTTAGTGTTTATGGCAAAACGTTTATCCGAAAAATATTATGTCGGAAAATGATATGCAATGTACCGAAACTACCGAAAATGTTTACAACAAAGCTTTGCTTAGGAAACTTACTGAAATGTGGTTTTAATGGGGTGGTGATTTTGTTTCCTCTTTTATTCTCAGAACAGCGGATCAAAGTCCCGATTTATTTATACATGAGTAATACGGTGACATTGTTACGTTACCTATTTACGTTGTGGCTAAAGTATCCGATTTTACATTCTGTTGTTGTTTATAATGTGGCAATATTTCTAAAAAGTCCTTTTTTTGCAGTCAAAGAAATTGGAAATGGACGATCACCATTACTACAAGATCCATTATACGGCAGCCGACCACAACCATACAGTAAGTCGTTTACATAAATTTTTACCAATACTTTCAGGGAGTTGCGGGAAACGTGCACTTTTTTCACATATTTTCAAATGGTAACATTCACACGATGAGCAGAAATTCTGAAGAAAAATTCGAAATTTGTAATCAAAACCTCTTACTTGGAAAATTTTACAATGGTCCCGAACAATAGTGAAGTGTTCGAAAGGTGTCAACATTCAGTAAGTTAGTCTCAGTTAGTTAATATTGCGAAAATAACCCACTAAGCCATTCTATAGATAAAAGTGACCGATAAATAATTGATTCTCTAGTAATAACTCAGTAAGGCCTGCCTTGCAACTTTTGGTTTCATTTTATTTAGTTGTAGTATTTATATGTTTCGGATTACCTAAAATTTACATCAAATAATTCCATTTACTCGATTCTTACTTCAATTCTTACATTATTTTCAACATACTCTGAGCCGACAAATTAGTTTAAAAGTGAAAAAATCATATTTTTATTTCGCTACGACATAATTATTCATTTCTTTTAACTTACGAAACAAAAATGTTAAAATTTGGAGTATACGAAAATATGTGATTTTCACATTTTTTTTAATTTCATGTTATTTCACATTTGCTCATCCTCGTCTTCCTATCAACTTTTATAGATGGTTAGACTTCGACTATCTTTTTTTATGGCGGAATGTGCCAAGATGTGCACTAACACCATTGAAATGAACGGGGAATTGCGAAAATTGTTTACATTCGAACCAATATTTAAAAACTGAAAATTGGTGTCCGCGACAGGCATACGATATTAAAACTAAACTTGTATAGAAATTTGTACAAAACTTTGTTTAATATTTTTTTTTGATTATTGTATTTTCGACTGTCTTATTCTTCTTATACTACATCGGAAGCCACGAATTTCCATTTCCACTTTAGTAACATTCTGAACATGAATGAATAAAGAAATAGGTCCTCGGCGCTAATTTTTTTATTCGAGCATGAGATCAAACTTGACACCGATCAAATAATAATCATTATTAGAAAAGTGGATACATTTATTTGTTTCGAATCTCGTCTGTATTTTGAGGAGCACATAACACAATAGAGCACATCTCTATTGCGGGTAATGTGTAAATTCGGAAAGAGCGCAAACGATGTCGACAGTTGTTGAACAAATAAAAAATTGTATTTAAGAACGCAACATGCACCTCAAAGTCACACGATGTATTCCTACCCTTCTAATTAAATGTTTTACGATTCTACTTCAATGTTCAAGCTAATTTTACTTTGTCCAAATATTCAGGAGAAACAGAAAACTCTTCTTTTTGTTATTTCATGCCAACAAATAATTTTGAAATGAAAAACTCACCTTACGCTTCATTCAAAGCAGCTCAAAATGATTTCAAATTACAATTACAGGTTTGAATCACATGAACAAATAATTCAAACAACTAAAGCAATCAATTTTGAATTTGAATTTTGCCGCTGTAAACAAAACTAGGACATTTCTTCATAACGCACTTTTGTGTAAACACTGCACGTCAATTGTCAAATACATTTTTTCAAATGTGATTTTCCACATTTGTTTACATTTGTTTCTACGCTTTTTAAAGGTCAGTTTGACTACTTTTCGCGTATTTTTTTCATAATTTTAGGTCACATCTGCAAAATATAGATGTAAATGTACCGAGATGTGCAACAAAATCGCAAATTACTTACATTCTTATATGCAAATGTGCGTTTCACATCTGGCGAATTTGGTAAAAAATGCAAATTTGCCGATTTTCAAAACGAAAATGTGATGGTTTAAAATGATATTTTCCAGTAATTGTTGCATCTATCTGGCGCATTTACTCATTGTCTTCATAGATGTGACCAGAAATGACCGAACTTATTCGTTCATTTGCCAAATTTTTCATTTGAAGTTTATGGTTAAAAAAATGTGAACAAATGTGAAAAACGAATGTGAGCAAATTTGAAAAACACATTCGCTCACATTTTTTCGTGTGTCTTTTCGTTTACACAGCAAAGTATCTTTCGAGTTGTTTACGTGCGGCGATTGTTCGTTGCAGAAATGGTTTTCTTCCTAATTTTTGAATGCGACTCATATTTTATTAAATATCATTGAACATTTTAATGATGATTAGTGAAACTAAAAAATAATAATATCAGAAATCAAGAAACGAAAACCAAATACTACAAATTAAGTTGCAACTAACGTTCACTAATAAAATTTTTTAATAGAACTAGAAAATTGTTGATACATTTTACACAGATAGGTGTGTACCCGAGAAAATGTCAAATACTCTGTAGTTTGTAAGTAAGTGAACCGTTCGATTCAAAGCGAGAGTTGCGTTTTGATTAAACGAATCATACTAATTTGAAATATTTTTGAATTCTTATCTATACGACAAATTTTTCATAATCCCGCATCGAAAAGTGAATAAAATCTTTAATCTTCAAAATAGAGACAAATAATTCGATAACAAAACTGAAAAAGATTTTAGTCTATCTCAACACTTAAAATAAATATTTGAACGATGTCAATTTTGATCCGATACTACTCAGATAGAACGAAAAGACCAGTGCGCTGATCGCCTAGGAATGACTTCTTTATTCATTTATTGTTCAGAATTTTATAAAAAGGAAATGAAATATCGTGACGCGTCTACAATAGTACACTCAAGAATCAAATAAACGAACAATGTCTCTGTAAGGGCAAAATTTTAGCATATTTCGCCTGTCGTGGACATCAATTTTCAAATTTCAAGTGTTGGTTCAATTGTTAACAATTCCCAACGAGTTAACAAGTCAAATGTGCCATTCACATAATTTCCATTAGTGCACGCACATCTCTGCGCCACCATAAAAAAGATAATCGAAGTCTAACCATCGATAAAAGTTGATCGGAAGACGAGGATGAACAAATGTGAAATAATATGAAATTAGAATTAGAAATGTGAAAATCACATATTTTCGTATACTCCAAATTTCAACATTTTTGTTTTGTAAGTTAAAAGTAAATGAATAATTATGTCGTAGTGAAATAAAAATATGATTTTTTAACTTCTAAAACCAATTTTTCGGCTCAGAGTATTTTGAGAATAATGGAAGAATTGAAAAATCGAATAAATGCAATTATTTCATGTAAATTTTAGGTAATCCGAAACATAAATACTACAACTAAATAAAATGAAACCAAAATTTGCAAGGCAGGCCTTACTGAATTATTATTAGAGAATAGTGAAGCGTTCGAAAAGTGTCAACATTCAGTAAGTTAGTCTCAGTTAGTTAATATTGCGAAAATAACTAGGCCATTCTATAGATGAAAATAATCGATTGATTGTTCATGATCATTGTAGAATTTTCCAAGTAAGATTACGAATTTCGAATTTTTCTTCAGAGTTTCTGCACATGGTGTGAATGCTACCATTTGAAAACATGTGAAAAAAGTGCACGTTTCCCGCAACTCCCAGGATTGTCAAGAACTCTTCACTTCCCATTTTTCTTTGTTTCCTGTGAACCAATTTTTATTTGTACTTTTTTTTATAAATTATTTGTGTTTTGAGTTTGTGTTTATTCGTTTGGAAATTGGGGAATGGGGACAATAATCCTACGCTATTTCGAAGGGATGAATGTTTCTTAAAATTTCAAACCAGACATTGCTAACATTATAATGAGAAAAAATCGATATCGAAAAAACGATATTTTGATATCCATTTTCGTTCGTTATTCGAATAACAAAATTAAGTTCGTTATTGGGATAACGTTATGCTAATAACAAGTTTATATCGTTATTCGAATTACATAATTGATTTTGTTATTCGAATAACGTTATTGTATTTTTTGGAATGCCAGAAATATAAATCCAATTTTTGATGCAATTCCGAGCCAACGACCACATTGATTGTGATTACACTAGAGCGGAAGTAGAGCGAGAGATAGAGGCAACGATAGATTCTGTTACTTGCTGCAATGAGGCAAGTGAAGCTTCGAAATTGTGAAGTTCGGAATTTTATTTGTGCTATCAAAAAAATTTCTGGTATTATGAAAGTTTCAAAATCGTTTTTCTTTGGAATAATGTTATTTCAATAACGAAATTAATTTCATTACGGCGGATAACGTTAATAAAAATGTTCGTTCTTAACGTAACGCTTATAACGAAAACCATAACGTTCCTAAAAACGTTTATAGGGACCCTTAAGGTGGTGTCTCACAAATTGATGATGTACTTTGTAACAGTTTTTCTGAAAATCAACTCCAGCAATTATTGTTCTTTTATGATCCTTTCTCTAGTGTATGAAACTACTGGATCTTAAATCCAAAGTACGCAGCCTTCAGAAAGTTGCAACAAGTGGAAGCCGGGTGTTAAAAAATGATGTTAGGAAATCTTAGAGCCAATAGCGAGTGCTTAATGGTAAAATAATTATCAATTTTACACCAGGCTGCGTACTTCGATATAATTTAAGGTCAATGAGAAGGCAGCCTGGTATTAAAAATTGAAGCATGTCACTATGACGGCTTTACAACGCGTCAATTTTCATCTTGACACCATGCTGCGTACTTCGATATAATTTAAGGTCAATGAGAAGGCCGTCTGGTATTAGAAATTGAAGCATATCACTATGAAATCCAATTTTCATCTTGACACCAGGTTGCGTTCTTGGACTAAATTTGTTTAAATGGAGATGGCAGCGGCAGCCTGGTGTCAAGTTGAAATTTAGTACGTTGTAAAGCATTCGTCATTGCCGTCACGGTGATATACTTAAATTTTGGCATCAGGCTGAAGTTGTGGAGGATCAAGTAGGTTGAACTCTCTATCAACAATTTCGAATTGACTGTCACTCTTCCCCTAAATTGTTTTTTGGCTACTGTGTTAAACCAAACAAAATAAATTTAGTGTGCATAACTAGTATTTGCTCAGAAATATGCCAAACTGTCCCTAGAGATGTTTTTCGACACTTATCCTATCGATGCTTAGCGATAAGTTTCATGATAGCAAACATTTTTGACAAACTGCACATTTTTGCCCCAAAATAATCAAGATTTTTAATATTTGCCCAGTTCTTCGTATTGACATTTTTCAAGGGCATTCAGACGCATGTTCTGAATAAAACTGTTTAAAGTAGAAATGATGTGCACTTCCATGTTTGCAAACTTTTGTTTAACAGAGAAAAACCTTACATAAAATTTGGTCAACGAATAGATAAACTAGTTTCGGTGATTTCTCCCGGCTATAACATGTCGATAGCAGTCAGGATCGAGTAATAATAAAAATTTGTGAGCGTAAAGCATTCCACCTTTGCATCCCTCATTCGATTTTATGTCAATAGAAAAAATATTTTGACCCTTTGCTTTAATGAGTGCACCTGAAAATGTTCAGTGAATGGCACTATCAAACATTCATTTTATCGAGCTGATACATTTGGGGCAGCAGATGTTGCAATTATCGCTGTTTTTGGATTAACCAAAATTCGCTTTAGTGGATTTTGCGAATATTTGTGCGGATTGTTTTGGCTGCAGATTAACGCAATCGCGGATATATCAGTCAGAAAAAAATTTTATAAAGCAATATTAACAAGATATCATTGCAACATATCCCACTCCAAAACCTATAAATTTCAGCCAATTTCGAGAAAACCAAAAAATTTTATTCATCTTCAAAGTCACTCGGATGTTTTTCGGAGTCATCCCTTATGTGTCATCCCGTCCGATTGTAGAAGTGGCCATTTACCAGGATTGGGCCATTTTACCTTAAAACCCTGAAACACGTGTTCTCTAAAATTTTATTCTCTACAACTTTGCCCTTGACAGTAAATCTACATATTGCGTAGTTAAGCAAATATAGACGAAAAGTATTGCGCCGTAAAATACCGATACTAAATTCATACATCATTTTTTGACACCAGCCTGCCTTTCCGGACTTAGTTACTGCAGCATGACCTTTAAAACTAGAGATGAGCGGGTCGACCATTTTTGGAAACCCGACCCGGACCATCCCGACCCGATAAAATTTTTCGAAACCCGAATTGTTTCTAAATAGACCCGGACCGAACCCGACCCGATTCAAATTTTCGTAACCCGAAACCCGAACTGTATCAAAACCCGACCCGGACCGAACCCGACCCGATAAAACTTTTCGAAACCCGAAACCCGAACTGTTTCAAAACCCGATCCAGACACTCAAGTTTTTCGAAACTCACAACCCAAATTACTTCGAAACAAAAATTATTTCAAGGCCAGACGTCTGCATTCTTCACGGACCTTAGACTAAAACAAAATTCGTGTAATGTAAGATGATAAAATTTAGACGAGTTTTGTAAAATATAAAAAGTCAATAAAAGATCGGGACCCGAATAAAATGATACAACAACCCGACCCGGACCGAACCCGACCCGATAAAATTTTTCGAAACCCGAATCCCGAACTGTATCCAAACCCGGCCTGGACCGAGCCCGACCCGATTAAAGTTTTCAAAACCCGAAACCCATGAACCCGAAAAAAAAATTCGGGTTCGGGTCGGGTTTTTCGAAGTTTCGGGCAACCCACTCATCTTTATTTAAAACTATTGAAATTAATTTTGATTAATCTCTTAGTTTTAACAAGAAATGGAGATACACTGTAGAGATGAGTGGGCATAGCAAATTTTTGTGCCCACATGCCAACTATGCCCATCGTTTGAGAAAAGAAGATGCCCGCATGCAAAGTGCCCATGGGCACTGGCCCAGCCCACAAACTATGTAAAGTTTTAAACGTTTGATTTCATTTTTTCACCGTAAAAATTCATTAGAAAGGTAAGTCTACACTTGTGTGTATGTAGAGAAGGTCTCGTAGAGATAACCCTGTCAATTGTGTCCTTTTTGGACTTCGAATGATTTCAGCGTCTGCAAAGTTCCGTTCATCCGTTGTTTCCGCAGCCGGTATCGCGAAATAATACTCAGTACTGGGAAGTCCTTCATTTCACTCCAGAATTTGCGGCTCATCAAATATTTTCTGTTATGAGAGAAACTAGAATTATCCAGCTAAATTTTCTACTAAAGTATGGTTTAGGCTTTATGTCGTCAGCTTATAAAAAAGACGAATACGAATACGTATCTAACTAAATCCACCAAAACAAACTCAATCTCAAAGAACACTAAAATTCAACTCGATATCGATTAGCTACACGCTTCTTCACATTGCACTTGCACGCACGTTGTCATTGACAAATATGAACATGAACAATGAGTTTCAGAGTGTCACGATGTTGTCGGAAGAACAATGTACATATCGCGCTTCGCGCTCACTTTCACTCAGTGCTCCTGCTCCCTATGAAATTTCACGCGAACTATAAACGATACAATGGTTAAAATTTTATGCATCGCAATCGCAATCGCTAGTGATACTCGTTGAAAAAGAAAGTTCATCAATTTTATGATTTTTGTTGACAATTTTGAATTGAACGAAGTACGATGAAAAGTCCTAGCGTGGGCGCCCACGTTTTATGAAAGTGGCCATGACCTGCCCACCGCCCGCGAATTTCGAAGCCCATAACGCCCATGCCCATGGGCATGAGGCATGGGCTGCGGGCAGCCCACTTTTGCGGGCGGTCCACTCATCTCTAATACACTGGCAGTTTATTATTCTAAATTGCTTGAGCGATCCACTGAAAAGAAAGAAGAACTAAAAAATGTGGCTCTGGTACACTCGTACTCATTTATACGATGGGACAAACCAACAGAGAGTCACAAAAAGAATACCTTTTCCTTTCTGCATTATTTGATAATGTTGAGGTTAATTAGAGAGTGGTATGGGCTTAGCACAAAGCGGGGAAATAGAAAGTTGAGTAGAATTTTTAACTACGAATGACAGCCCATGCCAGTCCTAGAGCTGGTAATGGAGATGGCAGCCGGTGCCGGAAATGTTGTCAAAATATTCAAAACCAAATATTTTCAAACTTAGTACTACAGTTGTGCTATAAATCGCTAGG
>CM055403.1:57001254-57025439 GCA_029228625.1 Pseudolycoriella hygida | reverse complement strand
AAAATGTCTACTTTTTAAAAAAAATTTTCTCCGAAAAAATTTTGCTTCAAAAAAAATTTTTACAAAAAAAACTTTCTCCGAAAAAATTTTTCCCCAACACCTTCAGCTACCATCGGAACACTTCGTATCACCTTCGGCTACCTTCGGAATACTTTGTGTCACCTTCGTCTGCCTTCGGAACACTTCGTGTCACCTTCGGCTGTCTTCGGTACACTTCGTGTCACCTTGGGCTACCTTCGGAACACTTCGTGTCACCAATTCTTCTCAGTGATTTATATAACTTTCCTGAAGAAACCAACTATCTAGGTATTCTAATTCAGAATTTAGCAAAAAATCCTAGATGGTGTCACTTTGACAGTTGGCAGCCATTTTCTTAAGATACAAAAAAAATCTCCTGACCAAACTCTATAACTTTCTAGAACAAATCATCTCTCTAATTAGTGTCATTCCGGAGCTAAAATTCGAAAACCGTAAAAGCATAAACGAAAATCCAAGATGGCGCTGCTATGACAGCTGGCAGAAATTTTCTTATTATCCCAAAAAATTCTCCTGATGAAACTCTATAACTTTCTAGAAGAAACCATCTCTCTAAGTAGTGTCATTCCGAAGCTAAAATTCGAAAACCAAAAAAAAACCTTATTTATTGCTTGGGAAAATTCAAGATGGCGCCGGTTTGACTCTCACGTTACACTGAATGAACATTTTGTCGTGGAAACACTCGTTTTCTCATGCGCAAGCACAAAAAATATCGTGTTACACTTGAGGTGAAAATTGAATTCCAACTCGAGCTATTACGGCCCGCGCTTCGCTCTGGCCGCAAACTTTCGTTCTCGTTGGAATTCATTATTTTCACCTCATGTATAACAGAAAGCTACTTTTCTGTTTTAAAATAGGACGGAAAACAGCAGTTTTCCGTGGTAGGAGGAAAAAAAACATTTCTCATAAAATTCATTATTACCGCCGCGCCGGAAAGTTTGATCTTTTGCCCTCGGAGCAAAATTTGTGAACTTTGACCCAGGTAAACCTTGCTACCCTTTGGATAAAATATACTATTTCGTTACAAAGCCATCTGAGCCCTCATGCTTCGATTAGATGGGATACAATAGTAACTTTTGGCTATTCGCCCGCGAGGGCAAATACTTTCGGCGAACATCGAATGCATATTTTCTGCATATTTTGTGTGGAATAGAAATCTCATTTATTCTTTTTCAAGATTTGCAAACATTTATTTTGTGATGACAGCAGTTGATAACATGTTTTCGGTTGAATTATTTTGGCAAGCAAACATTTACTTCTTGTATCCACATACGTGTGTAAAGTCAACAAATGAAGATTTCCACACTAACGCTCCCGTTTATATACAAAATTTTTTTGTTTTACACCACGAATGGAAAGGTACATTTAAAGGAAATAAATTTTCTTGCAACGAGTTCTTCGGCACTGTTAATTTTAGTTAATTTACTGAAATCGTGTAATGATTTAATTTACTTACCAAATATTCCAAATAAAATCTTCGCGAATTTCTTAATGCGAAACACTTAACGTTGTTGTGGTAAGATGGAAAATAAAAATAAAAAAGTTTTATAAGAGAAACAAATTCAATTAAATGCGAAAACTTCTCTCAAACTTCAAAGTGGAACACAGTCCTATCTACTCGAAAGACGTACAACAAAGACGAAATGGTAATTCATATCTTTCGAAACTTCAAAGTTCTATTATTTGCAGTTTAACAATTTTGTTGTGCGTTTAAATGAACGGAATATCAAGTGGAATATAAAATATTAAATAATGTTACAATTTTCTTTCGCTTTCCGCGCAATGATGTTAAACTTCTATCGTACCTAATTCATCAATGCTTTTGTGAAACCATGTATACATGAATATTATATGCAAAACAAACACCAAGTTCATACACTCGAACATTAATCACAAGCTTTCGTACGAAATTTTCGTACATACTCCGTGGAGTACGTTTTAAATAAACATAATTTTTCCTTGAGTATTCCTTAATCACTGTAATTTTGTTAAATTTGTGTCGACAACAACAACCTCGTGTGGAACATTAATTATGAAATTTAGATCTAGATTTATGAATGAAACAGAAGCAAAAAAACATTTTTTTTCTTATCCAAAATTATATCAAAGCGGACAGGAATTATTCTGTTGAATTGGCAGTAGAAGCACGCGAACGCTTTCAGACTAAAATTGAACATTTGTAATACATTAAAAAATGAAACCACAAGCTTTAATTGAGCACATGTGGGAAACAGAATCGCTAAGTTCGTGTTCGAAAGGATGTGTGTGAAAAGGTATACAAGCCTTCAATATTCTCCTTTTTTGTTATAAGCCCTCCTGTTTAGGAAAGATTTCAATTTCCTCGCAAAACAATCTTGGCCAAAAGAAAGAATGTAGAAGACCGTGATCATAAGGCTCCAATCGGTGGCAAAATCCTACTATATTGATGGCACGACCTAACCATAAGGTGCACACGCTTTCAATACGAAGGATTGACTTTTGAAATAAAACCCAACCGTCTTCTTTTCTGAGCTCTTATTTTATTCGTTTATTATGAAAGACCTAACCATAAGGTGCTAACAGTTCAGCGTCCAAAACAAGAATGCTAAATGTTCTACATTCTAGTTCTCTTTTTATAGCAAAATATTCATCATGACTGATGTTCCGTCACGGTGTTCTAGAATGTTCGTCAGTGGTGAGCGCCATTCATATGAATGCGTATGAATTATATTGGATGATGAGAGCGCGCGAATGTGTTTAATGTTAAATGTTTGCAATTTGTATGTCGACGAAATGATGATGCGCTACATACCCCCCCCCCCCCAACTCTTTTTCGGATGAGATAGGTGGGTTGTAGATTTTCTTCGTCCTTATTTTCTTCAAATGCGGTAATGTCAGCAGTGTGGTATACACCAATGAGCTAACAATGAGCTTGTTGCTGTGCTTGGTGGAGTCACCAATTGATTTTTCCATGTTCCAGGATAACAACATGTACTTGGCGCAAGTTCCGTTCTAGAGAACTACCACAAACTTCCCAAAGAGACTGTCGTCATTGTCTTGTGTATATTCCAGTCTGGGTATCTTTGGTAGTGCCAATATTCATTTCACGGTATTTTTGCCTCGTAAATGTTTAATGAATCTTTGAGTTCAGTGATATGTTGAACTCTTCGGATTTGTGTATTGGTACGCAAGGCGGTTTATCCAATTTAAAGTATTCAGCACGGTAGACGGTTTTTCTGAATGTGTGGTGCAAAGTGTGTGTATTAGTACGCGAGGCGGCTTATCCAATTTGAAGTATTCAGTACGGTAAGCGCTTTAGCTGAATTCGCAGTGCAGCTGGTTTTGCTAATGTGATAGTTGACAAGAGCAACTATTCTTTCTTGTGGTATTCGTGTGTCTGAATACGAAGTAACTTTCAGTTCATAATTATGTTGAACTCTTCGGATTTTTAGTCCGGGTATCTTTTCGTTGTATGATAGTAGATAGGTGATGTGCGTTGGTCGTTTTCACATGAGCGCTCTGGAAAAATTTTCCAATCTTCCAATCTACTCCGAAAGAAATTTATTTTGGAAAAACACTTTTCCCTAAGAAAAGTTTTCTACAAAAAAAAATTATTTTCCCAAAAAATTTTCTTCGAAGACTAACTTGAGTATTCTAATTCACAACTTCGCATTTCTCAATATTCAAAAAATCCAAGATGGCGCTACTTTGACAGCTGGCATTTTCTTGAGGTGCAAAAAAGTTCTACTCACCAATCTCTATAACTTTCCTGAAGAAACCTAGGTATTGTCCTGAGCTGGTTCAGCGGTTACAAGGGAACTTTTCGCGGGTCCCTACCGAAGTGGGTCGGTTAAGAGCTGATCTGCGAAAGAGCTCACCGCGGGGTTGGCTGGCTTTTAGATACGGCCAGCATCCAGCCGCAACGCTTGGTTGAGGTGTCTATTGGCGCTGCAACGCATGTGCTGTGGGAGATAGTGAACTGAGTCAGAGCAGTTCACGTGTTGTATTTGGGCGACTACACCACTTTATCCTTTCTGAGTAACCAGGTTGAAGAAGAAGTAGTAGAGAGATGATAGCGTCTTGGCCTCGAATAGGTAGAGATAAAGGATTTATGCTAAGTACGTTCGCACTTATTGGGCGTATATCAATTCTTCACTCATGGAGACCGCGCGATAGAGATTTTCGGGTACGCGCGTTATAAGGGCTTTGACTACTGTCTAGGTATTGTAAAAATTCCTTATTGAAACTTCGACATCTCAGCTTATTTTCCACAAATTTTCACTTTTAGGAATGTGGGGACTGCGTCACTCCCACCGTTATGCCAAAGTTTCGCAACCCATCTCCTCAACTGTGTGTATTTTTCTGGTATACACAAATATTTGTGGAATTGAAAAAATTTATGAGACGTGAGAAAGTTTCGATTTATGTTTCGCTGTGTCAAGTAAAAAAAATTTTTTTTGGTGCAATTCTCATCAAGACAAAGGCCGTGGAGTAGTTAAGTTTCTTAAGGAAAGGAAATGGAAGCGTCCATGAAAGGGTCAACCGAATTCTGACCATATTTTTGATGAATTACTTTGTTACTAACCTTCCAAATTACCCCAACATAATCAAGAGCATCAGGTCTTTTTCACGGATGTTAAGTTTTCACATTATAGAAGACAAAGCTTTATTTTAATGTTTTCAGAAACTCGTAAGTTATTCATTAAAGGATACACTACATTAAACACAAAATTCATTCGAATCCTTGGAAAGAGACCTGAAAATTGAATTAACCGTAATGAATTATAAGATTTAACATCACAAATCGCTCCAATGGCGATACACAGAGCCCCAGTTCGATATATTCACATTGTTTTCATTTTAGCAAGTAAATTTTTCTCGTGCAATGACTACAATCAACTTGAAAATATATTTACCATTAGTTAATCCCCCACCTTCAATCCATATATTGAACACAACCACACCATAAATAGTGTAGAGTATTCTCCTGGAATTTGTTGAATTTTATATCAAGAGTATTTTCGTTGTGTCCTGTTTACATCTCAATGTTTATTTATTTATGCATAAATTCCATGTATACGGCCTTAGGTAGATACATACATACAAATATCGAATTGAGGATTACTTTGCCAAATTAATTACACGTTATTGTCGGGATTTTGGGGGATAAATTTTACATAAATGATTAGTCGGATGGGATGTACACATTGTGTGTATATTAGAGAAACATTTCAGTTTGTAAATAGTGGCAGTGGACATCGGAAGTGTATTAAGGTAAATCATAAATTAGTTGTATGAGTCATACTGCCTCATTTTGGCAATTTGGAAAATGCGATAGCAAGCAACTGCTACGTAAAACACGAACTGTTTCCGGCTATTATCTTGAACAAACAGAAATAATTCTCTATTTAGTGTTACTGCTGTAATCAGAGGCAACGGGTATGGGGGGGGGGTTGATGGGTGTGATCGCCCCAACAAACGCAACGAAATTACGTTAAATGCGATTAACATTCACTTTTAATAAACACTTATCATTATGATCATCACGCATGTGACGCATGCTGCCATTATGAATATGAAGCTTACGACTTCTTTTACTTTTTTCCATAGTATATTCTGAATCTGCAAACTTCGACAGTGTGTCACGAAATACAAACAATAGAATTGCTTTTTAGTTAAGGAAATAGAAGTGGCGTTGCTCTTTATGTTTTCACCCTTCTTGTCCGTGCACGTTTACCGGCGAATCACGAAGATTCACCGGGGAATCACAGATGATTTACCGGGGAATCACAGATGATTCACAAATTACGTACACACTTAGGGGGGGGGGGAAGGGGTCTCCAAATTCGTACGGAAGTGTACGTGTGGGGGTGGGGGGGGGGGTCGAGCTCGGTTGTACTGAATCATATCAAAGCAAAAATCAATTAATTTACGATAAAAACTTCTATTATTTAACGGAAGGAATAAACATGGGTAATCCGCTCTCTTGCTTCGTAGCAAACATTTTCATGTCGCGCCTAGAAATGAACCTAAAAATGGACAAATTATTCCCGCGAATTTCGTGGACGACGTATTTGCTGTCGTAAAGAAAAGAAATTTAGATCGGGTTTTATCTTTGCTAAACAACACAAAGTACAAAACGATAAGATTCACGACAGAGTTAAAGCAATATGGCAGACTAGCTTTCCTAGATCTTGACTTAAAAAGGCAAATAGACGGAACAATTGGTATTAGCGTGTTTAGAAATCCGACTAGCACTGCGAGATTCATCACCAGCGATTTCTATTGTCCACAATCCCATAAAACGGCGGCTTTCCACAGCATGACTTATAGGCTATGTAAACTCCCGTTGAGTGTTAAGGATTTTATGAATGAAATAAAATATATAAAAATGGTAGCGAATGTCAACGATTATCATGAAAATATGGTTGACCAACTCGTACATGAACATTCAAAGAAAACTAAAAAACAAAATCTTTCAACGTTTTTCAACGCACCAAATAAAATTGACAAAAGAAGAACGTGTTTCAATTACGCAGCGTCACTAACACCATAAAATGGATCTGGTTTTCGCGAGCAAAAATAAGTTGAGAAATTTTCTTTGGTGAACAAAAGGCAAAATAGAACCTTTGGAAAAATCTAGAATCTACGAAATAAAGTGTAAAGTGTGTGGAAAAATCTACATAGTTCAAACTCGTAGACAAGTGTTAAAACGCTACAAAGAACTTTGTGCACACATACGTTTTTATAGACCGGAAAAGCCGGCAGTAGCGAAACATGTCCTGAAAGACTTACATTCAGGTATAACAGAGTTGGATGTAAAATTGAAAAAACGAGTCACCAAAACATACGTATAACTTAGATGCGTGGGAAAGTTTTTGTATGCACAAAAACAAATCCGAACTCATGAACACTGACCCTGCACCCATTTTGTCACCACTTTTCAATTTTTAAAAAACAATTAAAAATAATCGGATGAAACTCAATGTTTGTCTGTATGTATTTTATGTAATCATTTGATCTTCGTTATCAATGTTGAGGAAGAACGGAAACAACGAAGACAGTCTCATTCAGCCACGCGACCGATGATGGAAATCGTACGTACACGACAGGGGGGGTCTCAAAATTCGTACGGAAGTGTACGGAGGGGTGTGAAGGGCGTCAAAAATGTCAAAAAAGCGTGTCCGTAATTTGTGGACATGGACAGCCCCTAATAACATATTATTTCACGGTGAATCGTCGGTGATTTATCTGTGAATCGTCGGTGATTCATCTGTGAATAGTCGGTGATTCATTGATGAATCCTAGGTAAATCATTGCTGATTCCTAGGTGAATTAACGTTGGTTCCTAGGTGAATCTTCGGTGATTCCCCGTTGAATCATCGGTGATTTCCCGGTAAATCATCGGCGAATTATCGCTGATTTCCTGATGAATCATAAGTGATTCCTCGATAAATCATCGCTGATTCCTAGGTGAATCATCGGTGATTCCCCGGTGAATCATCAGTGATTCAACAATGAATCACCAATGATTTAGCTCCAAAACTAACTTTTTTGACTACACTCTATCGGTATTTTCCCTTACCCATGACAATGGTTTATTAAATACGACAAAAGAAAATATTTGCTCATGATGAGAAGCTTAAAGATATCTCGCACCCAACGACCAAAATCAAAATCGGCGTCTCTGTTTTGATCTACTTTCCAAATACCCTACTACATAAATGGAGAAAAATAAATGTCCCACAAGTAGGAAGCGAAAGAAAACACAGAAGTTTTTCATAAGAGTGTTACCACTTTCCACATCAATTATTTTTTTAACGATATAGTCTCCACTGAATTTAAATAATTTTCATAGTAAAAAATTGAAATTTATCACCATCAAAAATTCTCTGGTGTAAGATCCATTACAGTATGAATATGGTTTTAGTTTCCAACTATCCCGAATGCATTAAATTATAACCAACGGTGAAGAATGAAACGCTCAAAATGAAGATGGATAACTACGCTCACCATCATCTATACCTGACAAATTGCACATAATTTAGAATAATTATCACCTAGAACTTAAAGTTTACACAAAGTAGTAGAACCTTTTATTCAAGAAGCCTGCTCTATAGCCAAGCATTATTTGTAAAAAGTTTACCCGGCAACATCAACTGATATCTACCATTACATTTCTAGCCAAGGGAATTTAGATATTTTCAAGAATTTAATTATGTCAATTAATTTTGGTTGGGAAAATTAGTTCAATTAGTTTGTGTAAAAGAATTGCAAAATTGGGTTTGTCAGGTGAAACGACAGTTTATACAACAAACAATAAAGTAAACAAAAGGATATACAATGAATACATGAATAATGGGAGGAATAGATAATATTGGAAAGTAAGTCAATCAGTGTGAGCATAATGCTTGGTAAAACGTTCACCCGAGTCCGTTGTTGATCAATGAGAGAATAGAGGTGAATACATTAGACTCGTACGAATTGTATAGTCGATAATCAATTTTCAAAGCAACAACAAAAGCGCCTTCAAATAAATTACCTTTGTAATCGGTTCTCTATTAGTTTTCATCCATTTACAGGCAACGAAACAGTCGTTTCAGTCGAAGCAGTCGTTCTTCTGTCATATTGTGACTGTTTGTAAGAATGTTTTCATGGATTAGGAGAGTATGGGATTGGCTCTGTTGAGAATTTTATTTGCTTAATTTGTTCGCTGGTTGACTGCATTGGTTATACACATCATTGGGTTCTGGAAGGGATGTTCTTCCCGCACTTGCAGTGCCAGAAACCGCAGTTGTACTACTTCTGAGAAAAACTGTGCCTAATCAAAGGCTGTTCTTATTCTGATTTCGTTGCATATAAATTCACTGTATTTATACCCTAAGTCGATGGTAACTTGATCTATTTTAATTCAAGAGACTACTTTGATGCTTCTTCGATTAATTCCTCCGTTTGCTGCTTATAATATTTTTGACACTACCACAGGTGAACTCAAAAACAAACATAACCAAAGAACCGTACGTATCAGAATAGATGTGACAAACAGAATAGATGTTGCTAAAAAACTCGAACGTATCTTAATATAGTAATAAGCAAACAATCCAACGTTTTATGTTCTTTTATAACTATAAGAATTTCAAAGAACCATAGAAATTACCCAAGGTAATGTCAAAGGCCCTACCGAAGTACATCACAGACCATTCAAATCAAGTCTATTTAGTCTGTGTAGGAACTTAGGAGCAAACCTATGTGTCGTGGTGCATCGTACGGGTCTTATTATTTGAATCAAATTGGCTGCTACTTAATCGATTAAGGTTTTGGTTTTGCTGAATGTATTAAGTTCGGGTAGAGTTTTCAGTTTAGATGACTACCCCAAATTATCCAAAATCTTGTTTATAAAAGCTTCTTAACTGCGGTAATTAACTTACTTAAGTTCCGTTGGGACTTTTTAGATGGAATTAATTTAAGTTAGTAACACTCCATCATGCATGCATTCGAGTGTATCGAAATGCTTTTAACTTGAATGGAAACTTTGATAAATGATGTTGAATTGAATGAGTTTATCAAAATCGAAAGGTAGAAAGCGAAGAATCTTTGTCTTACTGAGTAAATGTCTGACAAGTGTTACACCATTTTCATACTCTCGACGAACGTTTCCGATTCAATTTACTATTTCATCGTTCTTGTCGTTCTATAATTGGATGCAATTTTGTATTAAACCGAAAGCAACATTAGGGTATACATTTCTTTCCTACATGTGTTACATGAAGTAAGTTCGTGGTAGAAATTTCAGGAAATGTATTCTGCATGCACAATAGTTCTCGAATGTATTATGACTTACTTGTTGCAAATAATATTGTTGGTTTGCCAAGGCAAACACACAACGGCAAATGGAATATAGTTTCATGATTCATACAAACAAAATTGTTGAACTTGTGCAAATGTGCTGAATTAATTTTGAGCTACGTCCACAAGAATATGGTGGTAAGACTCATGGAATCTGTTGCTGTCCCTAAATGCAAAATGAAATATAGTTTTTGATGCCAACACTCAGCGTTGCATTTGAAAAATTGTTCATTCAGCTGGAATTACACTGACTATTAGTGCATGTATACAAAATTTTCTTAGAGAGATGATATATGTCGTCTGAAATTAATCTAAGACTTCCAAGTGTTTGTGGAGATTGTATTATGAGGAGTAGAGTACAAGAATTGAGAAAGTTTTGCTGTTTCATTGTTGGATTTGTATCACTTATTCAGTTCTTGTTCAAAAACGTCAATTCCTTCGACACAATTTAAACTCCTCAATCAAACAAAGAAATCAAAATTATTCACTCGCATAAGTTGCGGAAGCTACCTAAGGTAATAGAGAGGTTGGGCAAACTCACTTATAGCAAAACTTATAACTTATACTTATAACTATAAGTTATAAGTCATAAGTTATAAGTTATAAGTTTAAATATATAAGTAAACTATAAGTTATAAGTTATAAGTAAACTATAAGTTATAAGTTATAAGTTATAAATAAATTGTTTGAATAAGCAGCGCGTCCAACAAAACATGAATTTCATTAGAGGTGAATCTAAAGTACAGCATACATTCGCCATCAGTGAATTCTTCTAATCTAAATTCTTGTCGTTGGTAACTAACATTGTACCTATATTTTTTTAATATTTTCTTAAATTCCCAGAATGACTTCGTGGAAATTGTTTTTGTAATGCATAACATCTTCAATCGGCAACCTAAATTAAGAAAGATTTTAAATCAAATAATAACATCTCTATAATTATTTCTTGCACTTTCACCTCTAATACATCCCATTTTTCGTCCAAGAATCTTTTTAATGACACAGCCTAAAATAAACTTATTTGATCAGATTGTTAAATGTCAAAGCAACAACACTAAAAGCAGAAGTTTGATGCTGCAACTCCTAAAGGCTAGTACACACATCGAGCAAAATGAACGCTAGCAAAAAATTTGACATAAAATGTATGAAGCTTATGTCATTTATTTTGCTAACATTTTGGTGGGACACAAATGTGTTAGATAGATAGTTCATACATTTTATGTTAAAAATTTTGCTAGCATTCCTTTTGCTTGCATTTTGCCTGATCTGGGTACTCTTAAAAAAACTGATATCGGACTAGGTGGCGCTTTCAGCTTTTGAAGCAATAAATCATTTTGTCAATAATACTTTCAAAAAAATGTGCAAATGACGACCACACATTCTTCTTATTACGATACCCAAGTAACTTCGCCGAAGATAACATAAAAATCCAAGATGGCTCTACTTTGACAGCTCCCCTACATTTTTTTAAGATACCTAAAAATTATACTCACAATTCTCTATCGCTAATGCACATGTCGCCTTTGTGCATTTTTCCATTCATTTATAAATTGGTGCATACATAATTACATTAAAAAAATGATCAAGCCTTAGAAAAAAAGACAAAGGCACGTAGCGTCGTAGCTTTAGCTTATGTTTTAATTTATGTACTTATAACTTATAGTTTACTTATAGCTTATAACTTATAACTTATAGTTTACTTATAACTTATAACTTATAGTTTACTTATAAATTTAAACTTATAACTTATAACTTATGACTTATAACTTATAGTTATAAGTATAAGTTATAAGTTTTGCTATAAGTGAGTTTGCCCAACCTCTCTAATGTCTGGGCACATTTGCTATTGCAATCGTTACCTATGCCATGCCACATCAAATTTATTCCAAATCTCTGCGAAATACGCGATCTGAGGAACTAGCCCTTCACTAAATTTATGATTTCCAGGGATCACTGTTCTTAGAACCCAGATGTAATGGAAAGTTTCATTGATAAATTTAACGTAGGGGACGTATTTATCTCACGAAATACAGAAGACAGATAGGTAAATTTTTTTCTCAATTAAAAATTATCGCCTGCAATTCAATTAAATCAGATTTAGAAGTTAGGGGACTTTCACTGAGTGAACAAACCATCTCCTTGGCAGGGGATAGGAGGGTATGGAGGTGGGTGGTCCAAGGTCACCCGGTTGTGGCGTAAAGACCCCACACCAAAAGGTATAGACGGTCTATAATATTTGATGATGATGATGAGCAATTTTTAATGAGATTGAAAGGCTTGTAAGGTGCGGGGTAAGAGCACAGAGCGCCTCCATTATCCTCTTTGGACCCTATAACCCGCCTCCGGTTAAGTAAGAACTTAATTGTGAAAATGTAACATTAGCATAAGCTAGAAGTTTGAATTAACACGGTGAATAGTTTCGGAGACAATTAGGTGATGTGCCGAGCTAGTAGATGCCACTCAAATCGTCAAATTATGTAATGACAGTTGAGACTCTCGAGAATGTCGAGCGGAAGTGAAAGGCTCTTTCCACCTGTGGCTGTCGCACAGTACAGTTGGTTAAGTCGGCAGCACGAAATTATTTTGTGAAAAATCGTAATTTAGTTAAATTTGACTGAGTGTCAAACAGTAATTTTGATAAAGCTGATGAAGTATCGTGAAGTGTTTTATTAAAGCTTGTGGATGAAAAGGTGAGCGTTTGTTTTAGAGTTAGACACCGGTGGTTAGACACCACTTTCATTTTGGTTAAGACATTGGACATTATTTTGTAAGAACTGTGCTTTTGGACATAGTTTTGACGTGGTTATCAGTGCTCGCAACGTGTAGTCTCATCACCCAACATAAAGTCAGGTCAGGTCTAGTTTTAAGGTTTAAAAAGTAACGTTACAGCCCGTACGAAGTACAGAGGTCTTATATGTTTACTAAAAACAATTTTTTCGTAACATAGATCGAGGTGGAAGTGAGGGGGATACATTTATTATCTAAATATGACTAATCGACATTAAAAAAACATTTTTGATTTTTTTTCCGATAAATAACCAATGAAATTCTTAAATTAAAAAAATGTCCGTCTGTCTGTATGTCCGTCCGTCCATCTCCACTTTTTTTCGAAACGGCTAAACTTATCACCCTGATCTTCTTTTCCCCTGAAAAGTACATATGTCCCATAATTCAAGTTCAAAGATGAGCAAAATCGGTCAAAAGGTTCCGGAGGAATGGTCGAAAAAGTGACCAAAACATGGTTCAGAAATTGTTCATATTGGTGTCAAATGAAAGCATATGATCTCGCAAAACTGATTTTTTTTTTTAAATTGTGTCAGTGGTCTGGGTATTTATTCCAATGGTTTCAGGAACTATACAGAAAAGTTATCACAACAACTCTTGTAAACAAAAATGCTACTTGTGAAGCTAACGCGTTGATAAATATCACGAGCAAATAGACTGATCTTGTATTGGATGACCGGGAGACTTTGACGAAGTGTGCGGCGAAGGTCATGTGCCAATCCAATTTATATTGCACGCGGTTTGGTTGATTTCGAATCCGTTGACCCGGAGGCTCCGATTGGAGCGTTCGGACAAAACTTTTCAAAAACAAAATCATTTTTCGGCTACGACATTGTCACAAATACGGGCTTGAGAAGTTGGTAAATTGCATGATCGACTGGGAGATCTTCGAAAAAATGTTCAGTCGCTACAATTGTCACCAGCATCTCCAGTCCCGACTGTTGTTGGGTAGACTTGTTTGTTTCTGCGTTCCTTGACTGAGAGATTTCCACCGAAACGTACAGTCACCTGATTGACAACATTCAGACGTAAGTCTTCCAAGACCAATGATGTGAGTGAAATTAGTTTGGTTGTCGTCTTCTTCGATTTAAGCCCAGCAAACGTCGACACGCACAGTTGGTGAATATTTAGGTTAGGTTATGCTTCTGCATGTTTCGTGTTGATTTTGTTCATAAATTCCCTAGCTAGGTGATGTACTTCAACACGTTAGCGATGAACCTTTTCTTAATCGTTGTAGGTTCACAGGCAAATTATTAACTTTATTAACACTTTAAAAATACGATTTTCTGTCTTCCGAACTGAAAGCGGTGTTGACGTTTTGGCCGCGTTCACTTCACTAGCACTGGGCACTGGGACCAATGAAATGGAGAAATTGAGTTTCTTGTTCGTATACAAAAGCAAATGGTTTTTCGTCTTTATTTATGGAGATTTACTGTCAAAACAAAGTTGTAGAGAATGTAATTTTAGAGAACATGTGTTTCAAGAAAAATGGCCCAATTCTGGCATATGACCACTTCTAAAATTGGGCGGGATGACCCATATGTCTAAAACTGTGGCAGGTAGAAAGTTGCTTCCAAAGGCGAAGTGTTTCATGGTTTTAGGAAAAAAAAAATCGAATCCCGGGATAAAGCAACTTCTAGAATTGTGAGCTATGACACATATCTATAAAATTACAGCAGTTTGAACTTTGCCTCTTGAGACAAAGTTGGTGAGAATTACATTTTGGAGAAAATAGTTTAGAGCTTTCTTGAAGAAACTAAGTTGGTCCTCTTTTTGGGCAGAACATTTGGGCCATTAAAATCAATGGTCTCAGACGTACTTCGGTAGGGCCTTGGACATTACCTTGGGAAATTTCTATGGATCGTTGAAGTTCTTCTAGTTATAAAAGAGCACACAACCATGGATTGTTTGCCCATTTTTATATTTAGATACGTTCGAGTCTTTTTACAACATCGATTCTGTTTGCCACATCTATTCTGATACGTACTGCTCTTTGTTTAATACATAAAACATATTTTATTGCGAAATCTGAGCATTTGATTCAATTCCAGCTTTCTCAATCCGAGAACTTTAGTGTCAACAGATGGCGCTACTTTCTTTGAAAACATTTACAAAAAATTAGTGTTAAAAAGCTCTACTCGTTGTAATTGACGCCACTTGCTATATGAAATATTGCAAATAGTAGTTTCGATAATTTTCCGCAAGGCGGTGACTATTTCGCTTTGAAGTGTCGAATATTTAGTGTAAGTTGTACGTTGAGACTTTAATCGAATAAAAGCAGGTGATGAGACCACCCCATTTCATGCCATCTAATCATCCCCCATTGAGATGTAATCCGATTTAATCTAAAGCTCGGTGTAGCTTGATGCAACTTGATACACCATAATGCACCTTGGTGTATCATGATGCATTCATATTGGTATGCCATGATGAACCTTGGTATGTCATGATGAACCTTGGTATACCATGATGAGCCTTGGTATAACATGATGCACTTTGGTATACCATGATGCACCTTGGTATACAATGATTCACCTTGCTACACATTGATGCACTCTGGTACACCTCGTTGCACCTAAGTGCGTTAATATACATCACCACATCACATTTAGTGAACATTCTTATGAAACAGTGCGATCGAATGATGTTTTGGATCGATATAAAAAATTGTTGTTGTGAATAGTTCCCAGATAACAATTGACCCCACGAAATTTACATAAAGTGCCATCGGAATATGTGCTGGTCCCATTCAATGTGCTCCAGTTCCAGGACATTTAATGTATATTAAAAAGCGCCCTTACCGTTACATCTTTTCTTTGGAACGAGAAGTGCATTTAATGTACATCAAATGTTATATTAAATGTACACTGAAGTGTGGTACATGTATGTGCATGTAATGTACATTTAGAACACCTTGAATACACATTTAATGTACGTTTAATGTACATTTTAGTGTCAATTACTAGCACATTTAATGTACATCTAATGTTATACAAGAAAAGAAAGGAAAATTTAATTTGTTTTCCGACTTTTCCATTTCGGTTTTTCTTATTCTACGTCCTCCATCTACATTTTTTCATGCCAAACTCTCATTTTTTTTAGAAAAATTTCTTTAATTTGCGGGGCTTGAACCCAAGACGCTCGGGATTATGATTCGACTGCTTTACCAATTGTGCCACCGGATATTTATGTGTTGGTGTGTTAAATTTGTATAAAGTGTTAAATTATAGAAAGTACGTCACAAGCACATTTTTGGTAAATTAAATGTGATAGGAATAGTGTACATCTTATCAGGCACATAAAATGTGCGAAAAATGTACTTGTGATCTAGTGCAATAATTTTATTTACATCGAAAAATGTACTACATTACAAGCACATTTTTGGTACATTAAATGTGATAGGAATAGTGTACACCTTATCACGCACATAAAATGTGCGAAAAATGTACTTGTGATCTAGTGCAATAATTTTATTGACATCGAAAAATGTACCTCATCACAAGCACATTTTTGGTACATTAAATGTGATAGGAATAGTGTACACCTTATCACGCATATAAAGTGTGCGAAAAATGTACTTGTGATCTAGTTCAATAATTTCGTGTTTTAATAGCACGAAAGATGTGCTTTTCATTTACATCGAAAAATGTACTACATCACAAGCACATTTTTGGTACATTAAATGTGATAGAAATAGTGTACATCTTATCAAGCACATAAAATGTGCGAAAAATGTACTTGTGATCTAGTGCAATAATTTCGAGCTTTAATGGCACAAAAAATGTGCTTTTTATTTACATCGAAAAATGTACCACTTTACAGGCACATTTTTTGTACATTTTATGTACACATTCTCAACAACATTGGATTTTGCACATTTAATGTACATTCAGTGAGCAACCACATTAAAAAGTGTGATTTGTGTTATCTGGGGTTGTGAGCAGTATTCTCTCTCAAGTCCGAATAGCAAGTGCCTTTTGACGCACATTATAAAATAGTATGCCGATTTGACAAAACATTTTTAAGTCATTCAAAAAAGCTGATTTGCATAAAAAAAAGGTGTTTTGTGATTCACATTTGCACCGCCTGTATAACGACTAGGTACGGAATTTATTTTCTCATAAAAAATATTTCAAATAATTTCAACCCAAAATGTTTACGATGACACAGTGTCTAAATACCATAAAAAATATTTCTACTTCCGAAATGTTAAATAACCGCTTCAGTGTCGTGCTCTACTTGACAAATGAAATTATTTTTAGATTTATTTACTATTTTCCGAAATATTTTTTTCCTATTTTTTTTAGAGGTGGATTTAAATGATACGTGACTCTATAAAATGTGTAAAATGTATACGCGAACCAGCTAATGGAGAATGTGTAATAAAAATGTTTGAAAGTAATTTATGGGATATAGTTTATCCAATAAATTTGTTTTTCTACTCGTAAACTAGGGGGAGCGTGAGACGATTTATGAATCCGCTTTCATTTTAATCATTGTAACAACGCAAAGCGATGCTGTGAAAAATCGTTAATAATTAAATTTCAATTGATGCAATCGGAATTAAATTACACGTTCATTGTTTTAACGTGCATCGTGAAATATTGCACACGCCCGTTGGACAGTAGCAATGATGTAAGAAAATTGATGCCATCGGATTAGAAGAATGACTTGAACCATTTAAAATCGAAACAGTTTTTCTTTCATTTTATTGCGGACATTGTTACATTAATGCTGATATATATAAAGTCTTCGCATGTGAAAATAATGTCTAATATGCTAAAATAAAATACATGCCAAATGCCAAGACACATTCAAATAACTTTTCAAAATGTCACGAAAAGATGATACCATGAATGTCTTAGAAATGCAATCTAAAATTGAACAAAAGAAATTCAGAGAATGCGAAATATTCATTCACTTCGGTTGAGATAAATTGTATGGTGTTGTAGTTTGATCTGATTGTATTTGATTTAGTTATGCTACCGAATGCAATAGAGGAAACGTGCAAATAATAGGTTATTTGCTCCACACAAAAACGTTGAACGAAACATTTGGTTGAACGTATTGAAGATAAAAAAGTCAGAAAGAACTACCAAGACACTAACAGGAAGTAAGGCTCAAATAAGCTTTTTAAGGTTCGGGGCTTCGAGGCATTTTTGTAACATTTTTCTCGATTGTAGACCTCTGCATGAAAAATGTTTGTAGCACCTGCTTTGGAAAGCTGATTTTAGGTATTTTAGTGCGAAAGTGACTAAAATCCTTCGCCCAAGGCACAAATAACTATTAGTGAATGTCGGCCCCGTTAGACGATGAAATAATGTCTTTAGCTGAAGATTAGTTGGCATGAAATGGGAGTTGTCTCGTAACTTCACCTTATTAAGTAGCTTTATATTTTCACCCTTCCAGTCCGTCTGTCTGTCTGTGTACCGACACAATTATGACGTCACAAAAATGACGTTACAAAAAGAACGTCATCAAAATAACGCTACAAAAATGACGTTACAACTACGACGTCACAAAAAAAGCACCACAAAAATGACGTCTCACAAATGACGTCTCACAAATGACGTCACACATAAAACGTCGTAAAAATGACGTCATAAATATTACGTCACAAAAATGATGTCATAAATATGGCGTCACAAAAATGTTATTTATTTATTTGAAAATGACTGGCAAAAATTTACAAAATATAAATCTTTCAACAAAATATTGCAAAAAAGAGTTCATCACAAGTTGATTTATCACAACCACTTATTATCAATTCAAATATCAACGGTCATGTTGCACATCCAAGACAAAGCGTCAGCCGTTACCCTGTGTATATCCGTGGCAACTGTGTATGGTGCACTCCTCCACTGCATGTTTCATTGTTTGCACTTCGCCGCACTGACGAAGTGGTGGTTTGATGATGTTCCATCGATGTAACATGAAGGCCCTGTGCGAATTTTGTTTAGTCGAAGCCAAATACGACGGAGCAGATCGAAACCATCTACCTCTGCTGTCGGATCGTTTACCAACTCTTTGTTGTGCACTGACACTGCGTTCCAGCAAATCTTTCCTCCGAGATTTTTTGTCAGTTTCATCACTGTCAGCATTAGAGATGAGCGGGTTGCCCGAAACTTCGAAAAAGCCCGACCCGAACCCGAACCCGAATTGTTTTTTTCGGGTTCATGGGTTTTCGGGTTTCGAAAATTTTAACCGGGTCGGGTTCGGTCCGGCCCGGGTTTGAAAACAGTTCGGTTTTCGGGTTTCGAAAAATTTTATCGGGTCGGGTTCGGTCCGCGTCGAGTTGTTGTATCATTTTATTCGGGTCCCGATCCTTTATTGACTTTTTATATTTTACAAAACTCGTCTAAATTTTATCATCTTACATTATACAAATTTTGTTTTAGTCTAAGGTCCGTGAAGAATGCAGACGTCGCCCCTGGAAATAATTTTTGTTTCGAAGTAATTTGGGTTGTGATTCTCGAAAAACTTGAGTGTCTGGTTCGGTCCGGGTCGGGTTTTGAAACAGTTCGGGTTTCGGGTTTCGAAAATTTTAATCGGGTCGGGTTCGGTCCGGGTCGGGTTTTGAAACAATTCGGGTTTCGGGTTTCGAAAAATTTTATCGGGTCGGGTTCGGTCCGGGTCGGCTTTCGAAAAATGGTCGACCCGCTCATCTCTAGTCAGCATTGCAGAAGAAAACCCAGAAAGGCGAACGTGATCTCAATCGCAGATGCCGAAACCAGGTCGTTGTAGATGGGAAGCTATGAGTTCGATTTAATTTTTTTACACTCTCTCAATACAGACTCTTCCCGCATGATATGCGCTGGCGCAGTGTTAGGATAGAATAAGTGGGCAGATTCCTCGAGAGAGTGTCTAGCACCTAGGCCTCAATTGAGCCTGTTGTGCGCAACCACAATTAAGTCCTCAGTGAGGCTGTATTTTTGAGTATTAAGTGATCGATGAGCAGCTGTACAAAAAATTGAGGATGTGCTTGGGATGTATACTCTAAATAGAGCCGTAGCCCAGTCGATAGGCATCCAGATATTTTGCTCTAGATTTCGCCAAGACTGAAAAGTGGCAGAGAAAGTGTTCGGCTGTTTCGATCTCTCTGCATTTACTACAGTAAGGATTGTCCACCATCTTCAAGGTGAACAGATGTTTGTTCAGTGAGCAGTGGCCTGTCAGTATGTTGGTTAGCCTGTTAAAATTTCTTCTGGGTATTTCGAATGGTTCTCGTTTATTTGATAGGCAGTTTTTTTTTTGTCGAGTCGAGTTCAACAGTCGCCGGTGATTCTCCCACATTTCGCTTTTCGACTTATCAATGATGGTCTGCACGGTCGAGAGTGACACTGGTAAACCGTAGAACTGGACCGTAGAACGGCGTTGCAGATGCTCTCTTGACCAATAAGTCGGCTTTTTCATTACCCTTATGGTCATTGTGGCTCGATATCCATACCAGCGAGATTTGTCGTTTATTTATTTATTTATTCTTACGTCAACCGCTTAATAACTAAGCTACCTGACTAAGCAGCGATTGACTGAAGTTTGTCATGACAGTGGAGCATGAGAGATGAGGTGAAGACGCAGCAATGTTGCTGAGGACGTTTAACCGTCGGTTGTACGGCACCACATATCAATCTCTGCGAAACGCTGATTTGAGTGTCGTCGAGTTTCGTGAGACAACTGTTCATCCAAACCTGCGAGCAATTATCAGCGACAGACATAATCAGAGATTGAGTTGTGATGCGCAAGGTTTTCGGGCAGCCCCACGTTGTTCCGCTGAGCTTTTGCCCTATGTTGTTTCTCGTTCTCAGTTTTTTCTGTGTGGCCGGTAATTTTCTTTCCATGTAGTTTCAGTTTCAGCTTTCAGTTTGCTGCGCGGTTGTTCAGGTGAAAGGTGATCGAAGTGGATTTGCTAGTGTTTAGTTTGAGCCTCCACTTAGCAAAATGGAAGGACAATTTCTGCAAGTCTGATCTGAGCACTGTCTCAATGTCTTCGAACTTTTTGGCTTGAGCAATCGCAATATCATCGGAATAAATAAACCTTCTCGATTCCGTGTTCGGTATTACGCTGGTGTAAAGGCAGTAAAAACGGATCCTTACGGTAGACCATCGTTCAGTATGTGCTTGCTGATCTTATCGTTGATTTCGACTTGTCACTCAGCTTATTCGAGATCAGTGTGAGCGTTTTCTTACAGTTTTTTACTCGGCCTAGCTTTATTAGAAGTCCCTTCTTCCAGACCGTATCATATGTCACAAAAATGACGTCATACAAATGACGTCACAAATACGACGTCAAAAAAATTACGTAAAAAATACGATGTCATAAATATAACGGAAAGGGACTTCGTAGATATTGTTTCGTTTAATTCTTCAACAATACACTATCTCTACTTTTCCGTATTCATGTCAATGGTTTATTCCTTGACTCTTCGTTGACGCCTTAACATAATACATCCAGATAACAATTGACCCCACGAAATGTACATAAAGTGCCATCGGAAAATGTGCTGATCCCATTTAATGTGCTCCAATTCCAGGACATTTAATGCATATTAAAAAGCGCCCTTACCGTTACATCTTTTCTTTGGAACGTGAAGTGCATTTAATGTACATTAAATGTGAATTACATTTGCATCTAATGTACATTTAAAACACTTTGAATACACAACTAATGTACCTTTAATGTACTTTTTAGTGTGAATTACTAGCACATTTCATGCACATATAATGTTATGTAAGAAAAAAAAGAAAATTTAATTTAGTTTTCCGACTTTTCTATTTCGGTTTTTCTTATTCTGATGATCGCTACGTCCCCCATCTACATTTTTTATGTCAAGCTCTCATTTTTTTTTTAGAAAAATTTCTTTAATTTGCGGGGCTTGAACCCAAGACGCTCGAGATTGTAATAGGAATAGGAATAGTGTGCACCTTATCACGCACATAAAATGTGCGACAAAGTGCAATAATTTTATTGACATCGAAGAATGTACTACATCACAAGCAAATTTTTGGTATATTCAATGTGGTAGGAATAGTGTCCACCTTATCAGGCGCATCATCTGCTTGTGTGAAGAGAATGTACGATAACTTTTTGGATTCCAAGTATATTGAATTTCGTTATGCAATGCACAAGCTATCGAGCATTTCTTATTTCGATTTGCATATCAGTAGTATGGCGTTTATGCATCTCACCATCAGTTCACTGTACTTCAACGACTTTTTTGGCGAATTTTGCGAAAATAGTCCCTGCTGTACTTCGACACCAGCCGTTGTCGCAACGTGTCAATTTTTATAGAAAACGCTTTCAAGGTGCTTAAAAGTGCCTCTAAAAATTCTGAGTTTAAGTTGAGTCAATGATTTTCAAAATGAGTAAATCCATTTCTGTGCAGTCAACAGTTCACAATATCGTAAATTTAACTCAAAGTCATTGCCATTATTTCGCTGGCAGTAGTGAACGGAGACACAATTTATAGGAACAAACATTATTATTCACTGAGCCAGTCTGTGTATAATGTCGGTTTCTGTATTATGTCGAACAAAATAAAAAACAAAGCGAAAATAACTCATTGCACATAAGTAAAATACACCGGCTGTTAGAAAGTGTCAAATATTTTTTCCGTCTCAATAGTTTGAAAATTAAAACGTATTTTTAGACACGCACAAAATATCAAAGCAAAAAATGAGCAAAAATGTGTACATCTTCCCAACAACAGCTTCATCGTTAGTTCTGCCGAACTAGCCACCACCACCAAGGTTACAGGCACAGCCGGTGTGATTCAAGGGTCCCATCTTTTCTTGGTGCTTCCTCAGTCCATAGTGCCCCGTATTCGCTTCGACTACCCGCCTTTTGCGATTCCGGTCAATGACGCTTTTCGAGTGCTTCTATATTTAAAATTCTCGCGCAATATGTAAATACCGTGCGTTTCCATGTGATCTCGTTTGACGAATCGTCGTACCATGAACGTGAAAATTTATTTCTTTCAGATTCCAACGCTGCACTCTTTGATTTATTGATTCAAAATCAATATTTGGATTATTTCGCACGAACATCGCGTATCTAATTGAATCGAACTGCTGTGCCTATTAATTTAAATTTTAACGTATCGAGCACGTGGTATCGATAAACTATGAGCCTGATCATATCGACGTCCGTCGGCGTAACTAAATTCATAATATAAACCGACGTCTGTATAAGGACAGAAACTGTTACGTCTAATTTGTCTAATTGAATCGAACTGCTGTGCCTATTAATTTAAATTTTAACGTATCGAGCACGTGGTATCGATAAACTATGAGCCTGATCATATCGACGTCCGTCGGCGTAACTAAATTCATAATATAAACCGACGTCTGTATAAGGACAGAAACTGTTACGTCTAATTTGTCTAATTGAATCGAACTGCTGTGCCTATTAATTTAAATTTTAACGTATCGAGCACGTGGTATCGATAAACTATGAGCCTGATCATATCGACGTCCGTCGGCGTAACTAAATTCATAATATAAACCGACGTCTGTATAAGGACAGAAACTGTTACGTCTAATTTGTCTAATTGAATCGAACTGCTGTGCCTATTAATTTAAATTTTAACGTATCGAGCACGTGGTATCGATAAACTATGAGCCTGATCATATCGACGTCCGTCGGCGTAACTAAGTTCATAATATAAACCGACGTCTGTATAAGGACAGAAACTGTTACGTCTAATTTGTTGATGGCCAGAACTTTGACTAGAAATCCAGATTCTTAGGTAACTGAACTTTAAATTGAAAGAAAAAATAATTAAAATACTGAAACGTATTAGCGCTTCGTTTACCTGTTCCAAATTAGATTTACGCCAGTAATTTATTTTGAATTTTTACACAAAACATTGTACTTATGAAGAAACATTGTTTCGTTTTCCTTTATCTAATTAATTGATGTTTATTTTCGTTACTGAAAAAGCACCATGAATTAACATAAAATAACGCCGATCTTGCTGTAACGAACAATGCAAAATCTCTAAGGGAATGAAATTCAACATTCGCTTTAGCTTTTCATCTATTGCTAATTTGTTTTTTTCTTTTGTATGTAAAATAATGTAATGCTTCTCTCATGACATGACAATAATAAATCACGTTCAAGAATAATGAATCAAAGGACGAATACCCTTTACCGTTTCACTGACCGTTTGCTTCTTAATTCATGAATTATTGTCAAAATTACCCAAGGTGTTAATTACAATCATTTGTGACATACACAGAGAATGCTTTTTGTTTATTTGCGGACACGATGAATTTGGGTTTTGACGGTTTTACAACGTAACGACATATTTAAAGGTGACCATTCGTTGTACACTGAACATTTGTGCGCATTTTCATGTTGTTTAACGTTAAAAGGAATAATGCAGTTATCTCCTCAGAAAATGACGAAAACAATCGAAAAAGAATAATTTTATAATACAGTGAAAGAATCTTAAGATAGCGCAATTTCGTTGTAGCCATTACCACACTGAAAATTCTTGGATTTTCACGTTAGTTGTATGCCTTTCATATGAAACTGGACA
>CM055403.1:56976754-57000754 GCA_029228625.1 Pseudolycoriella hygida | reverse complement strand
AGACCTCACACCGGAGGGTAATAATGGTCTATAAAGTTTGATGATGATGATGATGAGCAAAATCCTGCTCCGGAGTTTCCGTTAGCAGAGGAACCATCCGTGAACCATCTCTGCCTATTAGTGTCTGGAATAACTGAATCGTTGGTCCAGACACCTCGATTAGGAATAATAATTGAGAAAGATCTATTAAATCTGTATACAGGAATAATGGAGTCGCATGGCATTTCTATTTCAGGAGAACTCTACCATCCTTTTCCATATTTTTGAGTGGTTGCTTTGGTCTGCAATAAGCAAGTTACTTAGTTTTAGTCTCAACGCAGAGGAGCGCGCTTCAGCTTCAATAAAGATATGCAGAGGTTCTATGATGAGCAGCGCTTCTAGGGCTGTAGTTGGGGCTGATGTCATGGCAATGAGGATTTGTCTTCGAAATTGTGAGAGGTTAAGACGGGATGCAGTGAGATTGCACTTAGGCCACCAAATAATGGCTGCGTAACTTAGTCGGGGCCTGATGATAGAGGTGTATATCCATTTTAACACTTTTGGGCTGAGACCCCAAGCTAAACCAAAGACTCTTCTGCAGTGCCATAGCGCACCGGTAGCTTTCTGGATGACATTATTGAAATGAAGATTAAAGTTATTTTTGGAATCCAGTGTAAGACCTAGGACTTTGGCTGAATCAGAGAGTGGGATTCTCTTTCCGAAGAAGAGAGGGGGAATAAAGTTTGTGACAATTCGTTTTTTATAGAATAGGACTAATTTAGTTTTGTCTGGATTAGCCGATTGTTCGAGTGAGGTGCACCAGTTTTCTACTCATCTGAGGGCTGATTGCATGACTTCGCAAATTGTGGAAGTGAATAGACCTACGATTAGGATCACAAGGTCATCTGCGAAACACTGTGCGTAATATCCATAATTATTTAGTAGCGATAGAAGACTGTCTTTCACTAGACAGTAGATTAGTGGCGGTACTTGCTCACGAGTACACTGATTTTGGGCTTAAGGGAGGAAACTGTTCTGGTAAGAAGCATGGTTATGATCCAGCCTATAATTGTTTCACTTATTCCATGAGGTCGGCACGCTTTCGCTACGGCGACAAAATTGATATTATTAAAAGCGCCATCAATATCGATGAAATATCCTAATGTTTCACAATCTTGAGTAAAGGCTTTATCGATTTTGCTGACTAAGTGATGAAGAGCGGTTTTCGCCGATTTCTTCGGTTGGTAGGCGTATTGCTTAGGGTGGATTGGGAAGGATTTTAATATTCCGTCTCTTAGATTGCGATCTATTAGTTTTTCAAGTGATTTCAATATACCAATACACCAGGACCTGGTTGCGTGCTTGAGTTATGACATTTTGAATTCAGTGGGAAGCAGCAGCTTGGTGCTGAATTGGAACTTATGTGACGGTTAGAACTCACTAGTGCCTCCACTTTGGCAAAAACAGATGTTCAGCACCAGGCTGCCTACTTTATTACCAGCTTTAGGTCCCAAGTACGCAGCCTTCGTGGCCTTGTTGACTTCTAACTAACTAACTTACTAACTTACTAACTATTAATCTGGCTCCTACTTCCATTTAGGCGTAATCACCATTTCACCACCAACAAAGTCTGACAAAGTTTTACCTAAGAAAGAAAGTCAAATGTAACGTAGGTAACGCTGGAATGGCTCCTCTACAATGCTTGGCTAATCAAACCCCCAGTTTCAGTTAACCGAATCTACTACGACTTCCCTCTATGAGATAAAGTTTAACTCAGCCACTCTAAGTAACAAATAACCCCAAAATGAAATCTATCTGAGCAAAAGAACCTGAGTGAGTCGACTCACAGCTGATCCAATTCCTCATAAAACGCTGGTGGACGCGTATTGTTCGTACAGAATCGACATATCGGAATTTGCAGACCTTTTTTAATGTGTTTTATAGTAAAATTCAACTCAAAGAAGTTGGTCAGGTGTCCGCGCCGAGGTAAATTACAATTTATTCTTGTTTCTGCAATAACAATTTGTATGCATCACAAGTTCTTTGCAAGAAAATTCAACTTATGGAATTGTGATGCAAATAACTATTCTTCTACGGGGGATGTATTTCGTTTCGTTAAAAGTTGTAAACAAAACGGGAATTTGTTGCGAATCCCAGTTAATGGCATTAATTAAGCATATTTTTTTAAAATTCAACATGGAAAATTCCACCCGTGGTACGAATAAAAAAGTAGGCAAAAATATAGATGTATTTATAGACAGACATTTTGTATGCAAAAGTCAAATTAATGCTGGTAATAAAAGTGTCAAAAAGTGCATTATAAATAAATTGCAAAATATTTCATGTCTACAATTGCGTTAAAAATAAAATGTCCAATACATCATTCAGTATCATTCCTAAATATAAAACACAAAATAACATTTTTTTTATTTAGATCGTTGACCTAACACAACGCGTTTAATTAGCACTCAAGTAAATCGTAATTTTTGGGGTAACGATTAATAGACATTTTAAATATGAAGAATTAATTCGAATTAATGCCGGAAGGTTTCATTGTATGATTTAAATAAATTATTGTAGACAAAATTTATATTTTCGCTCATATTTCAATGTTAATTGCGAGGAAAGTTTGTTCGATTTGTCATTCATTTAAAAGCACGCAACTGAAACAGGGGGATTACTTTACGAATTTCGACTTTGAGGATTAGCATAAAGATGTTACACATGCTTTGGAATGTACATCTTTCCAATTCATGGAAATCGCGGTCGTCGGAACAGGCCCTTAGCTGGGGGGTGCCCCAGGGACAGTCTTGTACGAAAGTAGAAAAAATTTTCGCCGTTTCGGCGTTCAAATCTAAACAATTGACAAAGCTTTGAGCAAAACGACGAAGTACTCTTCTATCAGCGACAACAACTACCTGTTCGTAAATTTGCCAGTGGAGACAATGGGTCCATGGGACAAGGAGGCACTGCATATTTTTAACAAACTGACCAAATTGATTAAAGAAAAGATAAGCTAGTCGTGATAGAGGGCATTTCTCAAACAGGAATGGAAAATGTTTGTGCAAAGGGTTGTTGCTATTATGGGAACTTTTAGGTCAGATGACAAGATGGAGGAAATTTGAAATTTCATCGGGAAAAAAATATTGTACGAATGGTAACTAAGAAAATCTTTCTGTAGACCAATGTGAAAATATTGGAAAAAATTCTAGTTAAACTTGACGTATATCTCTGAGAATCCGCTTGAAGTAGGATATCGGGCAGAAAATTTTGATTCGCTTAAGAGGCCGTTCATAAAGTATGTCACGCTGACGGAGGAACGGACTTGAGTGCCAGAAAACGTTTTTCTACTCCCATATCATTGACACTTGGACCAGTTGGCGCAGGGACGTGACAGTCTTTTGTTTTGATATTTGCAAGTAATATTCAACGTGAAGTTAGCTGCAGTTGCAACTTCATTACGCTGATTTTTGAACTTTATAAATATATATTATATATATTATATATTATTATATATATATATATATATATATATATATATATATATATATATATTATTATATATATATATATATTATAAATTTATGAATGAAATCAGCTGATTTTGTTTGCACTGAAGTTTGCTTCGGTCGCAACTGCAGCTAACTTCAAGTTGAGTATTACTTGTAAAGATCAAGACAAAAGGATGTCATGCCTCTTAGTTAGCGAGACACGGAGAGGGCACCCGCGGAAGGGTGTTCAAACGCTGACTTTTTAGCGTGACATTCTTTTTATGACCCACAAGTTCGTGTAAATTTAATGGTATTAGGACTTGGGACAGAGCCCCTTCTGAAAATCGACTCTGGCTACGGAACTGCGTAGGAGTGGATCTAACCAGCGCTTCTCAGCCACATGAGGTATGCAATTTTTTTGTCAATATTTCAGTAAATTGTTGATACGATTTTCAGGGGAGCCCTTTTTACAGAAGTCCAAGGTCGAAAACAACTTCTGATCTGACGGAAATTTTCGAATTTTTGAAATTTTCTTCAAAAAAATTTTTCTTAAAAAAAATTTTCTCCAAAAAAAAATTTCCTTAAACAAATTTCTTTCAAAAAATTTTCTCCGAAAAAAAAAATTTTTTTCCGAAAAAATTTTTCTTCAAAAAAAAATTTCTTTAAAAAAATTTTCCCAAAAAAAAATATTTCTCCGAAAAAAGAACATATCATGGGCTGTCCATAAATAACGTCACGCTATTTTGTGGAACTTTTGACCCCTCTTCCCCGCACGTCACACAAAATGGGTGTCAAATATGGTCCAAAATCATTTTCGTCACTTTGCTTGACCCCCTTACTCTAGAGCGTGACGTCATTCATGAACAGCCCGTCAGTGCATTGCCTCCATGAAAAATCCTCGATAGTAGCTCCACCTATGAGTTTCACCAGGTGGGTAAATATTTATTACGTTCAGCTGTGTTGGTAACAGACTTTTTTACGTCGTGCATGCCGTACGCGTCTAGGTAATTGAATTCAGTTAATAATGCACGTAATAAATTTGGAATCAAGTTCGGGTATTGGAAAAATCAAAAACGTATTTCATTTTTAATTTCATTAATTGTTTAATACAAATATTAATCAATAATTCGATAATACTTCAATTTCGACAAAATTAAACGGTTCTTTATTTATAAAACGCTTTCAATAAAACCATTTTTTTTTTAAACCGAATACAATTTCGTTTTAGGTCAATTGATTTTAGTTCTTAATTAAGTTTTCTATTTACGTAATTAAAGTACTGTAGTACTCTCTGTGGCATTAAAAGCTTTCAATTTTCCTCCGCCACTCTTAAGATTGTGTTATCGTTTATTATGTCAAGTATTTTAACGATACTCTGGAAAGTATATATTGGAAAAACTGTGAAATTAATTCGAACAGTTTTCAACTATTGCACAAACCGCACATGTTGACAAGTAATAAATTAAAGTTTGAAGTATTTAGGTTGATGTTTATATGAATATTATGATCGAAGTTAAAATGTTTTGTGGCACATAAACACACCGTAAAGAATACAAAGTAGTTTCGTTGTTTCTCGCGAAATATAAGTGTTCATCTCCAAAATGCACATACATTCGCTACTTTACTTTAATGGTGGCAATTTATTTTACAATGTCGTCTATGGTTCATTTAATTTGACATTTCCGACATTATTCACTAAAAGTGAGTTTACATTGCTGAATAATTATTAAGTGTTTTTTGTTGTACTAATTTGGCACCAAATTAATTTTCCAAACTATTTGAACGCGTGTACGAATTACCCGCATACACGGAATTTTCCTTATGCAAAATATTTTTGACAGAGGAATCTGAGATTTGTGCAACTTCTAGCAAAATTAAAAATTGTAGGACACATACCCAATATGAGTTGGGGCTCGTGCATCCTACTTGAAGAGGGGAATGGAAATTGAAAAAAAGTAGAGTAAAGTAGAGACTACGGTCTTTTAGCGGTCTTTTAGCAACGCTCTACAAACTGTATATGAAAATCATCGCGAAAAGAAACACGAACAAATTGGACTTCTATCAAGCCGTCGAACAAGCTGGATTCAGATCCAGTTACAGTACAAACGACCATTTGCAAGTGATACGAACGTTGATCGAGAAGTGTAATGAGTACAAGATTGGTATTGTGCTAATTTTCATAGTGGACGCGACCATCAAGACCACTTTAGAAACAATTACGAACTCTAAATTGAACAACGATCAGTGGATTTTGTCTTCACTGCCAGTACGACGTGGCGGACTTGGGGTGCGAAGAGTCCAAGATTTGGCTTTGCCAGCCTTTTTATCATCAGTGAACGGGTTATCTTCAATGATTAGCATTATGTTACGCCTACCTTCGCTCAACATTGAAGAAATATCCGATTACGAAGATGGTTTCGAAGCATGGCAATATCTGAATCCCAATACGAGTCACCCCGAATTCCCAGAAGTCCAGAGAGGATGGGACGCTGCTCAGACACACCGACTATTCAATCAACTAGAATTCGAGAAGGATGAAGATAAAGCAAGAATAATAGCGATTCAAAAACCAGAGTCAGGCGCATGGTTGCATGCTCTCCCCTCAAGAACAATCGGAACTCTCCTAGACAACAACTCGTTTCGTATAATGACTGGCCTACGTTTGGGCATTGACATATGTACGCCACACGATTGTGTCTGTGGTGCACGTGTAGACAGAAAAGGACGACATGGTCTAAAATGTAAGAAGAGCGCTGGGAGATGGTCAAGACACTCAGAGTTAAACAATGTAATAAAAAGAGCTCTAGTGACAGCGGATGTGCCAGCGAAATTGGAACCACCAGGTTTATTTAGGGAAGACGGAAAAAGAGTGGATGGCACTAGTTGGATCCCGTGGTATAGAGGCCAATCCCTGGTGTGGGATGCTACTTGCACTGACACGCTTGCCCCTAGTAACTTAAAGCTTAGCTCGAAAGTAGCGGGTAAAGCGGCCAACGACAAAGCAAATCGTAAAGCATCCAAATACAGGTCATTAATTGAAAGAAATTTCCATTTCGTACCCTTCGCAGTCGAAACTATGGGACCGTGGTGCGATGAAGCTTTAAAATTTTTCAATAAGTTAGGGAAAATGATTGCACTGAAAACAGACGAACCAAGATCTAAGAGCTTCCTCAAGCAACGTATTAGTATGGCAATACAAAAGGGAAACGCTGCAGCTGTAATGGGGTGTTTCCAGCAATCTGAGAATTTAGAGGAAGTCTTCTATCTGTGATAATTTCTTGTGATTTTTCTTGTAATTGTAATCTTTGTGATATATGTTCTAATGCTGAAATAAACCATTCATCATTTTCATAGATTTCGAGAAAGCGTTTGATTCGATCGAAACTTGGTCAATATTGGCTTTCTTGGATGAATGCAGAGTGGACTCGAGGTACTCCAATGCAATACGATAAGCTTAAAGCTGCATGAGAAAACGGAAAAGTTCAAAATCGGTAGAGGCGTACGACAGAGTGACACCATATCTCGCCAAAGTTACTCACAACATCTCTTGAAAGTGTTATCAAGAAGTTGGATTGGAGCAAGATACGAATTAGCGTGAATGTAAAGTACTTGAATCACCTTCGTTTCGCTGATGCAATTCTTTGATTGCGACGGATCTGGACCAGGCCCAAGTGATGTTACAACAGTTGAATGAAGAGTCTAGCAAAATTGGACTCAAGATGAACTTGTCAAAAACGAAGATCATGACAAACATCGACACCAAAATTGGAGACAAAGTGACCGAAAGGGTCGACAATTACATCTATCTTGGCCACAAACTGAAATTGGTTTTGGACAATCAAACTGCCGAAATCAGACGAAGAATTGGGCTCGGATGGGCAGCGTTCGGAAAGCTAAATTTGATTTGTAAAAGCAAAACGAACAACAGCCTCAAACGTAAAGTATTCGATTCATGTGTTCTTCCGGTACTGACGTATGGAGCTGAAACTTTCACGTTAACAAAAGCATCGGAAAATAAACGAAGAGTCGCTCAAAGAGCCATGGAAAGAAGTATGTTCGGAATATAGCTCAGACACAAAAAGTCAAATCATTGGATCCGACAACAAACAAAAGTCGTGGATGTCAATGGAGCGAATAGCAAATCTGAAATGGAACTAGGCAGGACATATTAAACAAGAGCAAGAATGACCGAAGAACGATGGGCAGACTACCAGAACGATGAACAAACAGTATTAAACAAGCGGCAGGAAAAAATTAGCAGAAAATGGCGATGAATCGTACGAAGTGGAAAGAGCTAGGGAATGCCTACGTCCAACAGTGACGAAAGAAGAAGAGCTACTTTATGGGAATGCTTGGGCTGTCTGTCTGTGCACGTCTTCAACTTAGGCCAACTATGACCAAACCTGAGTCAAATAAGGCCAAATTTGAATCAAATTAGGCCAAACTTGAGTTAAATTAGCCCAAACTTAAATCTGAGTCAAATTAGGACAAATCAAAGTTAAATTTGAGTCAAATTAGGCAAAATCAATGTTGAATGTGACAAAATCTGAGTCAAATTTGGTCAAATAAGAGTCGGATCTGATTTAAAAACCTGAGCCGAATTTGATCAAACCTGAGCCAAATTTGGCCAAACCTGAGCCAAATTTGGCCAAACCTGAGCCAAATTTGGCCAAACCTGAGCCAAATTTGGCCAAACCTGAGCTACAATTGACCAAACCTGAGCCAAATTTGACTAAACCTTATTCAAATTTCCAATCAGGCCGAGTTACTTTATGTCAAACTAATTAAATCTAGGACCAATCTGACAAAATTTGGGCAAAATTTTGTGCAACTCTCTAGAAATTACCAACATTAAGTTGGATTCAAATTTGTGTAAAATTTGACGCATGTTTACTTTCTTATACCATTACAATGGTTTATTACACTGCGGCTATTTGCACATTGCGCGAATAGTCACTTTATAATACTGTCACTCTATTATGGACATACTATTCGTACAGTATTATAAAGCGACTATTCGCACAGTGTGCGAATTGCCGCAGTACAATAAAATGACTATTCGTACGAAGTGCAAAAAGTCTTTTTGTTTCACTAATTATCTGACCAATATCAATCCTTATAGGTTAGGGGCAATAGACACTTTTAGTCCGCTCGACATTTGTATTTTAATTGAAACTTGAATAATTTGACACAAGATGGCACTATAAAAATCTATTGTTTGTGTGTTGATTTTACATCAGACAATGCCGAAAGCAATAGCGTACATGGAACTGGCTACAGTTTGCATGAAGCAAAACATCTTTCAATTTCGAGGAAAATTATACGTGCGTGAAGATGGAGCAAGCATAGGTAACGCCCTCTCATGTTTTATAGCCGAAATATTTATGTCTCATTTTGAAACCAAGATAGAAAAGAACCCATTGTTCCCAAGATTTTATAGAAGATACATTGATGACATTTTCGCAATTCTTAACAAAAGAAAATTTGAGCCCTTGAGCCCTCATTTGAAGATGAGATGGACCGAATCAAGAGAGGAGCGATTCGTTTCACAATTGAGAGACAAGACAATGAACGCCTTCCTTTCCTTAACGTTATGTGTGAAGTAGGAAACGGCAAAATTGAAGTAGATGTGTATAGGAAACCTACCCACACCATGCGTCTTATCACAAATGACTCTTTTCATGATCTGAAACACAAAATGGCAGCATACCATTCTATGGCACATTTTATAATGAGCATCTCCCTGAGTGAGCCTAAAATAGAAAAAGAGACCCAAAAAATAGTAGAGATTGGGGTAGTGAACGGGTATAAGGAATCCGCCATTTTGAGTATTATTAATAAACATAAGAAAAAGAAAAGACTTTCTAAAATGTCAACCTTTTATAATGAACCTGGAGACCAACCGAAACGTATAAGCGTAAGATATTATCCGAGAGTGACGAAGTTCCTGAAACAAATATACAACCAATTGGACCCTTGAGCCCTTGAGCCCTTTTAGGAACGACAAAAGACACGCCCCTGGATCTGCACAAATCAGGAATCTGTAGGATTCAATGTGGTTGCTGCGGGAGATATTATTTTGGTATGACCATCAGGAAGTTGTTTATCAGATTTAATGAGCATGTGAAATCAGCTAATTGGAAAACGAAGACGGCAGTCGGAAAACATATTTTTAGTGCTAACCATAAAATCGACATAAGTGACCTGAGGCTGGTTCAAACCGTAAGCCAGCTCTGGAAAATAGAGTAATATGAAGCAATTCATATTAAGAGACATAAGTACGAACGATGGCAATAAAAGATGCCCATTGCTAGCTCTGTTTGAGTTGAAGAGAAAGGTAGATGACAATATAATTGACTTGACCGAAGACACGCCGAATTTGAGTACGAACGATATCTTTTACGATTGTGAGTAAAAATGGAGCTGACATATGTTGCGAGACACCCTTTGAAAAAGGTCTTCCTCTTATATGTAAATATGTGTCTTGGTTTCTGTGAATTGACCTTAAAGTATTAATGTCCAAGTTTGTTCCTTATTTTTGTTATCTATGTAGTAGTTGGACCTTTCTTCTAATTTCTTTAGTCATATAAGAACCTTGATAATGTTCGCATAGCGAATGAAACCGGTCGGTTAGAAATAAAAATTTTTGGTACAATTTAAAACAAACAACGCGTTTAATTTGACTCGTCCTCGTATAAAATAAAAAAATTGATTTTACACATATACAGTACGTAATTACGCATATATCGCAAATTCGTTTGTAACGCAGTGAAAAATTCAAAATTGAATCGCGCTAAAAGCGTCTATTAGTCAAATAGTGCGCACGCTTTTTTTGGGGGAAAGGGGGTTTGAGAAAAGTAAAGTACAAAGTCATTCTAACCGCCGGTAAAGTTTTAATGTAAAAGATTTTTCTAATCTTCCAATATAATTATTTGGTGATAATAAAAATTCGGTCTATTGCAACTGTCAAAATGACGTCTTAAACGTCAAATCTGTAGAGCAATCGAGCAATTTAACAAAAAAGAACCTATAGATAACGATTGAAAAATATGTATTTGTTTGGCTAGATATTTGATGTTTAAAGTTTGATTATGACAGTTGAAATAGACCAAATTTTGGCCCACACAAACTCATTTACCAAAACTTTAATACTGAGTGCGATACAATGGTAGATATGCCACCAGAGATGAATTTGTTGCAGCGCATGCAGCTTCTGACTTAAATACCCAAACTGTTTGTGATGCGAACAGTTTAAGGGGATTTTCAATTGTTCTTTAAGTTTAGCGCCACATAGGAAATTGTTTTTGAATTGTAGCATTCCTTGCTACTAAGTTTTTCAGTATTGATTGCACCGTCACCCCAATCGAAAATTTTTAACTGCCTTTACTAGTTCTTAGTAGTATTTAGTAGTAATAGTAATTTTTGATGCAAGTTACGTATGAAGGTAGTTTAACGCACTAGATGTGAAATTGCTGATACGAGCCGAAGGCAACACATCGTGTTTTCTGTAATTCACCGAGAAAAACGAGATTTTCTTTTGATATACAAATTCAATTCAAGTAGTGCGGAAAAAACCGTCATCGCATTAATAGTAGTGCGTAAAAAAACCTTCATCGCACTAGTGCGTAAAAAACCGTCATCGCACTATTGCGGCAAAATGACTTCATGCGACACCGAAATAACGCACGAAAAAGCGAGTTTTGAATTGCAAAAAAATTAAAATAATTGAGTGCGTAAAGTGCCGCAGACGAATATTATTCTTTATTTATCGCATTGCTTCCCTAGAGTGTCGTTGATTTGTTACTTTGTTGAATATTGAGCATTTTTGGCATATGCATCTGCGGGAAAATTTATTTATCTACTCGGGGAATTACATCCTTCATCTTCGGCTCGGGATGTAAACCTCCCCCTTGAAGATAAAAAAATTTCCCCGTAGGTGCATAAACTACTATAACTGCGTAGTGATGATGATACGCAGGCATGTCCGAAAAAAAAAGTTTTTTCAAATTGATTCCTTAACATCACACAAAATATTGTTTGACCCAAAAAACACCAAAAATATTTTTTTTAAATTTTTTGAAAGAAAATTTTCGGTGGGAAAAATCAAAAACTTCATTTTTTCAAATTTTGCACTTTAAAGCGTCGTCAGCGCCACCTGTTTCGCCTAATTTTTCCAAATTTATTTTTCCCTAAAAGGCTCATTGATTACCTTTCCAACGATATCCCACACAACGAATTTGATGGAGAAATGAGTTTTATTCGATCGATTTTCCACTGGGATGTAATCGTGAATTTGCTTTTGAAAAAGTTCAAAATGAAAAATTCTGAAGAAAATTCACATGACATGCTTGCACAAAAAAAATTGTATGAAGCTCATTTCTCCATCAAATTCATCGTGTGGGGTATCGTTGGAAAGGTAATGAACAAGCCTTTCAGGGAAAAATAAATTGGGCAAAATAGGTGGCGCTGACGACGCTTTAAAGTGCAAAATTAGGTTTTTGATTTTTCCCTCCGAAAATTTTCTTTCAAAAAATTTAAAAAATATATTTTTGATACTTTTTAGGTCAAACAATATTTTGTGTGAGGTTAAGGAATTGATTTGAAAAAACTTTTTTTTTCGGACATGCCTTATTAAGGCCTTGGTAACAAAAAATACTTGATGAATGTGATGGCCATTAATATATTCCTGCATGACTTGTGGAAATCACAAATGTTGTTTGTATTTTCGCGAAGAACTCTGGCACAAATGTCTCTTTAAATAATGTGATACCAATTTCGCAAGAGTTTTCCGTGTATTCCGTACAAGGGTAATAAAAGAAATGGAGGGAAATTGTTTTCTTTCAAATTTAGTATGCATTCGACCTATGTTTGTACATATTTCCACGACTGAATTTTACAAAAATATCTCATTTACATCTTTGTACTTTTTTGCACGTCACGAAAGAAATACATTATAAATAAATTTGCAACTATTTTACAATAATAGAGTACAATTTCTACGTAACATCAATACGATCAACGAGATAGGTGAAATATTTGGGTTTAAAAATCCATTTTGAAGAAATTCTTGAACACGAAGAAAATAAATACTTTCAATGCATATTTATGTTAGGCATTGACGATTTCTTTCCCGGGTGTTCCATGGAACAATTCAATTAAACTCCCCTGGGTTGTACATTGATTTTTAATAAAAATCCATGAATGGATTGCCCTTACACATCCGATAAAATAATATTGTCAATTTTTATTGAACGAAACAGCCTGCCTTTTCGTGGTGTTGAAATGTTAAAGAAAATAACAACGACATTTTGGGGGAGTGAATGCCTACGTGGCTTATTGTTACTTTCGGTGAAAAAATTTATTGATTTTATGTAACGCTTGGAATCTTCACATTTAGAAGTAACATTTTCCCTCGCATCTATTTGCGAAAATTTGAAGATCCGGATGAATTCAAACAAAATTTAATTTCTTTCCAGGATTTGCTATTCTTAAATTAATGAAGTCGATTTCGCAACGCTTTACAATTTCGCGGTCTGTTACTTCCACCGGAATATGTTTGATTTATTACTTCCCTCAATCTCTTCATTAAAATATTTCTATCGAGTTTTCGTTTAATAAGTCAATTTGCATTGCTATCAGCCCGAGGAACATTTTTTTTCATTTGAAACAGCAATTACATCTGCTGGTAAGTGATTACATGCACTAAAGTATACTTAAGTGACTGTGGCGCAAGTACACGTTCCAAGTACCGAATCTATTAATATCAGAAGTGTATCAATGTCGGCATTTGTTTACCCGTCGACATGGTCTTGTATCCTTCATGAGCGCCCCTTAGGAATTTCGGATATTAAAATTGTAAAAAAATGTGGATTTTCCCCGGTTAACATAAGTTACAATTTGGCGATGCGATACTTTATTTCGTGTGCATTAAATGTTTATTAAAAATTACAAAACTTTTTTACATTTTTTACATCAATCATCATGAAACTTTATAGACCGTTTATACCTTTCGGTGTGAAGTCTTTACGCCCGGCGATCATGGACCACCCTCCTCCATACTATCATATCCTGTGCCAAGGAGATGATTTGTTCGCCCAGAGAAAGTCCTCTGATTTCATATTTATAGACTCAACCAACCTTCTCTCCAGTCTACCTCTAGAGCTCACACCCGGCGCCTGGGCATTCAATGTCCTCTTTGGCAGCCTGTTACTATCCATCTTCTGAACATGCTCGTGCCATCGTAGACGACTAACCCTTGCCGTCTCTTCCACTGAGGTAACCCCTAAATTGTCCCACTGTTACTTCCGATTCACCTTTGCTATTCTCCTAAGAGTCCTCATATCAGAAACCTCCAGGTCATGCACAAGGTATCTGCAGTCAACCCAGCCACCTGGTTTCTGCCCGACGACTATAGGAGATCTGATGAGAAATCTTCTGAGGGAGGTTGAAGCATGGTGTAGAGAGAGAAGACTTAGACTTAGACTTAGACTTAGCTAATGAAGAGGATTTGGGAAGTTTCAGACTCTTTGGAAAGGATATCAACTTGAGAGTGACGGTTACCTATGGATAATCTTTGACCATAGAATGACATGGATAGTGCATCTGGACGATAAGCCGAACAAAGCCATCGGCATCTTTTGGATGCGTAGAAAAGCCTTCGGTAGAACATGAGGACTATCTCCAAGAGCTATATAGTGGATTTACACGGCCGATGCTTTGTCACGGCTATCTAGTCTGGTGGCCTCAAGTTGACCAGGGTATAGGGAAAAAGAGACTGGAAAAGCTCCAGAGGCTCGCTTGCTTGTGTATAATAGGAGTGAAAACCACTACTGCCACAAGGGCATTGGAAGCACTTCTCTCCATCCCACCGTTAGATCTGTACGTGAAGTCCGTAGCCTTTAGCTCAGCCTTGAACATCAAGAGCAATGGGTGCTGGGTATCTGCATCATCTACGGGACACATGGCTATCATAAATTTGAAACTCTTCAGATGTCTAGTGATCAAAAATCGCCAGTCTTGATGCTGGATGATGATTTCACTTGCATCATACCGAACAGGGAGGAGTGGCTAGGAGAAAGGAGTATCTACCCACCAGAGAATGGTCTTAAAAGTTACACGGACGGATCCAAAAAAGAAGGACTGTCTGGAGCCGGTTTCTTCAGTGAACAAGCCGGACTCAAGGGTAGCATACCGATGGGCGCTTTTGCCTTAATCTTCCAAACGGAACTCGTTGCGATTTCTAAATTAGTTAAAACCGAGATATTTAGTGCTTTCCGAGGGATGAGGCTTTATATTTGCTCAGACAGTCAGACCGCAGTGGAAGCACTGGAATCTCCCTTGGTACTATCAGCAACAGTGCTGCGGTGCAGGAAAGCACTCAACGAACTAGGGGCCAGAAATGAAGTGACAATTTTGTGGGTGCCAGGGCACGTAGGTATTGAAGGTAATGAGATGGCAGATAAACTAGCCCGGTAGGGCCAGAACCCTTCTGCGGCATCTCTAAATCCTTGAGAAAGTGAGTTATTAGGGAATAGCTTAAAGACCAGCACAACATTATTTGGAACAACTATGAAGGGGGGAGGCACACAAAAATTTTTTGTAAAACCCCATCCGGAGAATTTAGTAACGGCTTGCTGAACCTCGATAGGCCAAATATGAAGAGAGTGGTTGAAGTACTCACAGGACACTGGGCTCAACAAACATGTCACCGTCATAGGCTGTTTAGAGGACCCTCGGTGCGCATGCGGTTATGGTAAAGAAACTGGATATCACATGATCAGTGAATGTGTTAGGTATAGAAGAAGCAAGCAAATAATCCTGGGAAAACCAGAACTAAGTCTACCTGACCTTACCACAGACAAATTGAAGGCACAGGAATTGGCCAATGTTATAAGAAAAACCAAAAGACTGGACTGGTAATTTAGCCCCCTGCTCCACCCCACCTCATCACAGAAAATCAAGGATGAAGGATTCAATGATGTGACGATAAAGAAAATTCCTGACGAAGTATCTGCAGCAGAACTGAGGACGATTCAAATAACTCGAACTACGACAACTGATATCACGCACCCATTTTGTACTCAACACTTGAACTAAAATCATTATGTATTTCTTTGTAAATTGCGACTTCAAGTGTCTGGCCGTGGCCACTGCGTTTCCCATTTTCCTCCTTTCATCAAAGTTGTAAAAATAAATTTAATGTTTTCGTAACGTAACGTTTGCAAAATCAAGGATCACATCGAAAAAATGTACTTGTGTCAACTGAAAGTCAAGTAATAGGACTTGCGTCACGACGACCACAACAGCTGAGACTACATAGTAGATAATTTAGAACCCGAAGAAATTTCGCGAGCGAAAAAGGCAATTGTTTACTGAAACGGATTCAACGGACAAAAATTATGACTGGACTAAATTAAGCGATAAACCATAAGTCTACGAAAACAGTTCTAAAAATACAATTTAATTACATTCGCGACGAAAATGTTTAGCGCGGTAATTAATCAATGAAGTAATTAATGTTTCTCAATCTACACTAAGTTATGTTAGACGTCTTAATGAAGACAATTATTTCGATGACATTAGTTTCAGCCCTTAAGTCTATAAATATGTCTGTAACAAGAAGAAATTACAATAAATCTACAAATTGCATATCGTCGCAACGCTACTTGAAAGTCTAAATTTAATTAACTTAAAAACAAAACTAGATGCTACACTAGACCCGCACGTTTTGAAGAAAAGTCTAAATTTATCATCATGAAAATAGAAAACTCATTGTATGTAGTTTCTTCTATACATTGTCAGCTATTTGCACAATGTACAAATTGTTAGGTATGATTACAGTGTATGCGATTGTATGATTGTTTAATTGGGTAAGATAATTGACGCTTTAAATATGTGGCGGCGTAGGCTTATGTCAAAATATAAAAAAATTTTATGACAAAAATCATAACATGTCAAGCGCCGAAAAATTGTGTTCTTGTCAGCTTATGTACTTCGTCATGAAATTTCGTATACAGGAACGGAAAAGTGAAAACCGACAAGTTTCTGATTTATCATACGAATTTACCATACAAATCAGAAACTTGTCCGTTTTCACTTTTCCTTTCCTGTACTTTGACATAAGCCGACGCCGCACTTATCGCCTGGATTCTGTATATTGTGACATGTGAGCGTACGATCCCTCGATGGCACGTAAATAGAAGAAACCCCGAACATTGCCGAAACAGCGGAAGCGGCTAACACTTATTGCTTCTTCCTCAGATGTTACACCTAAATTTTCGCTAATATCCTTCTTTCTAGTATGATTATCCCATTGCTCCTTTGAGGACCATTCATAAATGACGCCCAGTCGTTAGGGGGAGAAGGGGGTAAAGGGAAACCGAACGAATTCTGACGAAGGGGGAGGGGGGGGGGGGGGTCTGAGAAATGTGACGTCCGGTTGAGAATTTGTGGTTTTGTGAAACCGTCAAGAATTTATGACTTATAACTGGTAGCATGCCCGAGTGTTGTTTGTCGATATAGAAACGCAGACTTTTCCTGTAGTTTCTTGACAGTTTGTTAGAAGAAAAATGTACATAAAAATGGCAAAGTATTCATCTACAATAAAAAAATATTTGGGTAATGAAATCAGACGTCATTATTTGGGGGGGGGGGGGAGTACTGTAAAACCGGACGAATTCGGACCAGGGAGTAGGCAGTCGGAAAATTGTCAAAATAACCGGACGTCATTTGTGAATGGCTTTTAAGAGTGTAGCGCGAAGGGGGAAAACTCGCCATTTACTTTCCGATAACAGTAGAATGGCTCAGTGGTTACTTCCACGGAAATTATCCGAGTTCGATCCCGTGACAGACAGTTTTTCATTGAATTTTTCTAGCAAATGGTGTCCTAAAGTCCAATCCTCTAATAGTTGCGAGTAATTCATATGTAATTTATGAACGATGGACTACATTTATACGAGATATTAGTTACGCACCTAAAGAGGACTAAAGCAAACAAAACGGCGGTATTCCACACGAATTAGGAAAACAAAAATTAGGAATAACAAGAATCAGGAAAAAAATTAGGAAACCGAAAATTAGGTCAAAAAAATTGTTTGCCAAAAATAAGGAAAAACAAAAATTAGGAAAAACAAAAATCAGGAAAAACAAAAATTAGAAATGAATTAAATTAGGAAAAACCAAAATTAGGAATCTGGCAAAGGAAGAAAATAATTTTTTGGAGAATGCGCCGCAGGCCGTGTAAATCCTGTAAAATAAAAAAGCGGGATCGAGGGGCGGCAGCCTCTGCGTAGGGGGGTCATGGGGGGAAGGCAGCCTGCAGGGCGTTATTATCTCGCCGCAGGCGCGGGGGTTTAGGGGGTAGAGCACCCGTCATACCAAAATTAAGATTTGTACCTCCTTAGGAATTCCTGATTTTCGTTTTTCCTAATTTTGGTTGTTCCTAAATTTGGTATTTACTGATTTTTGTTTTTCCTGATTTTTGATTTTCGTTTCCTGATTTTCGTTTCCAGATTTTTGGTTCCTGATTTCTTGATTCCTGATTTTTGCTTTCCTCAGGTGCACATGTGACCCGGGCAATCGTCGAAATGTTACAACATACGACAAACGCATAAACCCTCCGTGGTCGTACGGGACTAAAAACATGGTGAGGAGTGTAAGTGTTCCTGATTCGCTGATTTATAATTAACTAATTAAAAAATTGAATATTAAGAAAATTTAAATAATTTTTACCACTCTGATACAATATACAGCTGTGTGATTGATGATGAATGATCAGTAGATGAGAGTTCTTGTCATCTAGGTTGATGGACACGTTTATAAACTTGGCAACAAAAAATTTTCTTTTCACATTTTCTATGTTTTTTTCCTTTTCACTCATTTTCTTTCGGCATATTTTAAACAAAAATGTGTCAATAAAGAAAATGAATTCTCACCCATCATAAAATAAATTGTTAAAATATTACAAGAAATGTATTTAAGAAAATTTTACGTACACTTTTTTTTTTGGAAATGCTTCACTCACAATGCACAGGAGATGAGCAAAAAAAGTGATTTCGCGGCATGACGTCAAAAGAAAAATGTTATTTCTTTTTGTTGTATAAAAAAATTATTTATTAAATTAGAAAGAAAATTGAAAGAAAATTGAAAGAAAAAGTTGAGTCATTAGCGATGCTCATCATTTTAGTGTTAATCATAAAGAAAGTTACGTAAATGTTTCACCGTAATTAATGTTCTGTTTATGTAGATTATTGTATTTCTAAGGAAAATCCATTCACTCGTTTTATGGACAGAAAATAACCAATTTTTCCAAAATGTTTTCTTAATTCTGTTGTGTCTTTTCCGTCTTTCCTTTGCTTTTATTAAATAAATTTACTTTCGTTATTAAATTTAGACTCAACAAACAATTTTGTTGTTACTCAAACGAATCCGTTAATAATTCTTAATGACCGACACGTAACACCGGGTATCATTTGGATGATGAAAATAATTTCAAATTTGATTTATTAGCTCAAAGTGGCATATTTTGTTTGGGGACTTTTATTGTGGGTTGTTCAAGAATGTTAGGAATTTCGAGCATTTGCAACTGAATTTCTATTTTAATGAGCGAAGGACAACCAGTCGACTTGATTCATTTTGTGGTTCAGGTGAAAAGTTTTTTTCTTGGTAATGTGAATGATCGACAGGTTGTTTTCAAGTGAAAAATGAACAAGAAATTACAAAATTAGGTTGAAGTATATTGTTATTAATCGCTTGTCAACGGAAGAAAACGACTTTTCCGTACGACAGATGATTGTGTCAGTTATCAGCTATTTCATTTTCGATGTTAGGCTAAAAATTGTTAATTGTAAGAAAACAATTTTAATGAACTCTACCATTTTGGAGTCATTCGGCAACCTAAAAGTCTTTTTTTTCACTTTCCGCATTTTCCAAAACAGGAAAGGCTAGATTCCTCTGGAAGTCAGTCAGTCTGGTGCTAGAAATTCTGTATGCCAAAGTGCAAGTGCTACCTAGCGATTTATAGCACAACTGTAGTACTAAGTTTGAAAATATTTGGTTTTGAATATTTTGACAACATTTCCGGCACCGGCTGCCATCTCCATTACCAGCTCTAGGACTGGCATGGGCTGTCATTCGTAGTTAAAAATTCTACTCAACTTTCTATTTCCCCGCTTTGTGCTAAGCCCATACCACTCTCTAATTAACCTCAACATTATCAAATAATGCAGAAAGGAAAAGGTATTCTTTTTGTGACTCTCTGTTGGTTTGTCCCATCGTATAAATGAGTACGAGTGTACCAGAGCCACATTTTTTAGTTCTTCTTTCTTTTCAGTGGATCGCTCAAGCAATTTAGAATAATAAACTGCCAGTGTATTAGAGATGAGTGGACCGCCCGCAAAAGTGGGCTGCCCGCAGCCCATGCCTCATGCCCATGGGCATGGGCGTTATGGGCTTCGAAATTCGCGGGCGGTGGGCAGGTCATGGCCACTTTCATAAAACGTGGGCGCCCACGCTAGGACTTTTCATCGTACTTCGTTCAATTCAAAATTGTCAACAAAAATCATAAAATTGATGAACTTTCTTTTTCAACGAGTATCACTAGCGATTGCGATTGCGATGCATAAAATTTTAACCATTGTATCGTTTATAGTTCGCGTGAAATTTCATAGGGAGCAGGAGCACTGAGTGAAAGTGAGCGCGAAGCGCGATATGTACATTGTTCTTCCGACAACATCGTGACACTCTGAAACTCATTGTTCATGTTCATATTTGTCAATGACAACGTGCGTGCAAGTGCAATGTGAAGAAGCGTGTAGCTAATCGATATCGAGTTGAATTTTAGTGTTCTTTGAGATTGAGTTTGTTTTGGTGGATTTAGTTAGATACGTATTCGTATTCGTCTTTTTTATAAGCTGACGACATAAAGCCTAAACCATACTTTAGTAGAAAATTTAGCTGGATAATTCTAGTTTCTCTCATAACAGAAAATATTTGATGAGCCGCAAATTCTGGAGTGAAATGAAGGACTTCCCAGTACTGAGTATTATTTCGCGATACCGGCTGCGGAAACAACGGATGAACGGAACTTTGCAGACGCTGAAATCATTCGAAGTCCAAAAAGGACACAATTGACAGGGTTATCTCTACGAGACCTTCTCTACATACACACAAGTGTAGACTTACCTTTCTAATGAATTTTTACGGTGAAAAAATGAAATCAAACGTTTAAAACTTTACATAGTTTGTGGGCTGGGCCAGTGCCCATGGGCACTTTGCATGCGGGCATCTTCTTTTCTCAAACGATGGGCATAGTTGGCATGTGGGCACAAAAATTTGCTATGCCCACTCATCTCTACAGTGTATCTCCATTTCTTGTTAAAACTAAGAGATTAATCAAAATTAATTTCAATAGTTTTAAATAAAGATGAGTGGGTTGCCCGAAACTTCGAAAAACCCGACCCGAACCCGAATTTTTTTTTCGGGTTCATGGGTTTCGGGTTTTGAAAACTTTAATCGGGTCGGGCTCGGTCCAGGCCGGGTTTGGATACAGTTCGGGATTCGGGTTTCGAAAAATTTTATCGGGTCGGGTTCGGTCCGGGTCGGGTTGTTGTATCATTTTATTCGGGTCCCGATCTTTTATTGACTTTTTATATTTTACAAAACTCGTCTAAATTTTATCATCTTACATTACACGAATTTTGTTTTAGTCTAAGGTCCGTGAAGAATGCAGACGTCTGGCCTTGAAATAATTTTTGTTTCGAAGTAATTTGGGTTGTGAGTTTCGAAAAACTTGAGTGTCTGGATCGGGTTTTGAAACAGTTCGGGTTTCGGGTTTCGAAAAGTTTTATCGGGTCGGGTTCGGTCCGGGTCGGGTTTTGATACAGTTCGGGTTTCGGGTTACGAAAATTTGAATCGGGTCGGGTTCGGTCCGGGTCTATTTAGAAACAATTCGGGTTTCGAAAAATTTTATCGGGTCGGGATGGTCCGGGTCGGGTTTCCAAAAATGGTCGACCCGCTCATCTCTAGTTTTAAAGGTCATGCTGCAGTAACTAAGTCCGGAAAGGCAGGCTGGTGTCAAAAAATGATGTATGAATTTAGTATCGGTATTTTACGGCGCAATACTTTTCGTCTATATTTGCTTAACTACGCAATATGTAGATTTACTGTCAAGGGCAAAGTTGTAGAGAATAAAATTTTAGAGAACACGTGTTTCAGGGTTTTAAGGTAAAATGGCCCAATCCTGGTAAATGGCCACTTCTACAATCGGACGGGATGACACATAAGGGATGACTCCGAAAAACATCCGAGTGACTTTGAAGATGAATAAAATTTTTTGGTTTTCTCGAAATTGGCTGAAATTTATAGGTTTTGGAGTGGGATATGTTGCAATGATATCTTGTTAATATTGCTTTATAAAATTTTTTTCTGACTGATATATCCGCGATTGCGTTAATCTGCAGCCAAAACAATCCGCACAAATATTCGCAAAATCCACTAAAGCGAATTTTGGTTAATCCAAAAACAGCGATAATTGCAACATCTGCTGCCCCAAATGTATCAGCTCGATAAAATGAATGTTTGATAGTGCCATTCACTGAACATTTTCAGGTGCACTCATTAAAGCAAAGGGTCAAAATATTTTTTCTATTGACATAAAATCGAATGAGGGATGCAAAGGTGGAATGCTTTACGCTCACAAATTTTTATTATTACTCGATCCTGACTGCTATCGACATGTTATAGCCGGGAGAAATCACCGAAACTAGTTTATCTATTCGTTGACCAAATTTTATGTAAGGTTTTTCTCTGTTAAACAAAAGTTTGCAAACATGGAAGTGCACATCATTTCTACTTTAAACAGTTTTATTCAGAACATGCGTCTGAATGCCCTTGAAAAATGTCAATACGAAGAACTGGGCAAATATTAAAAATCTTGATTATTTTGGGGCAAAAATGTGCAGTTTGTCAAAAATGTTTGCTATCATGAAACTTATCGCTAAGCATCGATAGGATAAGTGTCGAAAAACATCTCTAGGGACAGTTTGGCATATTTCTGAGCAAATACTAGTTATGCACACTAAATTTATTTTGTTTGGTTTAACACAGTAGCCAAAAAACAATTTAGGGGAAGAGTGACAGTCAATTCGAAATTGTTGATAGAGAGTTCAACCTACTTGATCCTCCACAACTTCAGCCTGATGCCAAAATTTAAGTATATCACCGTGACGGCAATGACGAATGCTTTACAACGTACTAAATTTCAACTTGACACCAGGCTGCCGCTGCCATCTCCATTTAAACAAATTTAGTCCAAGAACGCAACCTGGTGTCAAGATGAAAATTGGATTTCATAGTGATATGCTTCAATTTCTAATACCAGACGGCCTTCTCATTGACCTTAAATTATATCGAAGTACGCAGCATGGTGTCAAGATGAAAATTGACGCGTTGTAAAGCCGTCATAGTGACATGCTTCAATTTTTAATACCAGGCTGCCTTCTCATTGACCTTAAATTATATCGAAGTACGCAGCCTGGTGTAAAATTGATAATTATTTTACCATTAAGCACTCGCTATTGGCTCTAAGATTTCCTAACATCATTTTTTAACACCCGGCTTCCACTTGTTGCAACTTTCTGAAGGCTGCGTACTTTGGATTTAAGATCCAGTAGTTTCATACACTAGAGAAAGGATCATAAAAGAACAATAATTGCTGGAGTTGATTTTCAGAAAAACTGTTACAAAGTACATCATCAATTTGTGAGACACCACCTTAAGGGTCCCTATAAACGTTTTTAGGAACGTTATGGTTTTCGTTATAAGCGTTACGTTAAGAACGAACATTTTTATTAACGTTATCCGCCGTAATGAAATTAATTTCGTTATTGAAATAACATTATTCCAAAGAAAAACGATTTTGAAACTTTCATAATACCAGAAATTTTTTTGATAGCACAAATAAAATTCCGAACTTCACAATTTCGAAGCTTCACTTGCCTCATTGCAGCAAGTAACAGAATCTATCGTTGCCTCTATCTCTCGCTCTACTTCCGCTCTAGTGTAATCACAATCAATGTGGTCGTTGGCTCGGAATTGCATCAAAAATTGGATTTATATTTCTGGCATTCCAAAAAATACAATAACGTTATTCGAATAACAAAATCAATTATGTAATTCGAATAACGATATAAACTTGTTATTAGCATAACGTTATCCCAATAACGAACTTAATTTTGTTATTCGAATAACGAACGAAAATGGATATCAAAATATCGTTTTTTCGATATCGATTTTTTCTCATTATAATGTTAGCAATGTCTGGTTTGAAATTTTAAGAAACATTCATCCCTTCGAAATAGCGTAGGATTATTGTCCCCATTCCCCAATTTCCAAACGAATAAACACAAACTCAAAACACAAATAATTTATAAAAAAAAGTACAAATAAAAATTGGTTCACAGGAAACAAAGAAAAATGGGAAGTGAAGAGTTCTTGACAATCCTGGGAGTTGCGGGAAACGTGCACTTTTTTC
>CM055403.1:56929859-56976254 GCA_029228625.1 Pseudolycoriella hygida | reverse complement strand
CCAAGGAGAAGGTTTATCGATTTAGAAGTTAGGGGACTTTCTCTGGGCGAACAAACCATCTCCTTGGCGGGTGATAGGAGGGCATGGAGGACGATAGTTCACCAATCTGGGGTTGCGACAGAAAGACCTCACACCGGAAGGTACTAACGGTCTATAAAGTTTGATGATGATGATGATGATGATTATAAGCGTTGACAGTTCACAAATTTTTGGAATTTAGGTAAAAACACTGCTTTCACTTAATATGTGATGTGTCATATAATTAAACACTTCGCACAATAAAGTTTTACTTTTTGGGAAAAACTTCATTAAATCAACGTATCTGCAGAGCAATTTTCAATAATGCAAACCTCTTTTCCACACAAATGTTTTTGACAATTGTTTTTATTGAAACTTTAGTTACTCAATCTTCGTGTTATTTCAGATATAATTCCGACTACTGCTCTTTCATAAGATACTTTAAACTCATTTTTTGGAAGCTCAGAATTCAATCACCAGTCACCAAATAGTTTCGCTTAATTTAAAGCGAAACTTTTTTTTGCGTGAAAAATCAAATCTCTGATTTGCATACAAATGTAATTTATCGTTACCGTTTCCGTTTTTGTATGAAATTTGCCATTTTCGTCCAATTGCTGGCGTTTAACAATGCATTTACAAAATGATTTTAGCGAAAACATTAGCGAATAGCGAAAAGATTTTCGTTAATTGGATTTAGCGAGCGATAGTCGCAAATAGCGAGGTGCTTTGTATTTTAGTTCGCTGTGGTGTCCTAGCTAAGTCCAAGGACTCAAATCCAAAAAAGTTTCTTCCAATTGTTCTTCCAATAATTGTCGGTCATGCCCAGATCTTTCAAATAAGAAAACATATGAAGGGACCCGCACGTATCAGAATAGACGCGACAAACTGATACGTATTTGAGTAAATATTGCCTTAGGTCCACATTAAATTGTATTGGAAATTGCCGATAAGGCAATATTGAAAAACCCGTCCGAAGCAACGGTGTAAAAAACCCTTCTGAAAGCACAAAATTCATCATGAGGTTTTTGTACAGTGTTGTAGAGAAAAAAGAGGCGAGCTTTTTTGTGTGGAAGTGTGAGTCAGAGGCCTCTCCTAAGTGCTCGAGGTCAGTTCTAAAATCGGCCCTAATGCAAAAAAAAATTTGTGTGACAAAATTTATTTTTATTTTTTTTTTACATTTTTTTTTTTTTGAAATCTCTTTTTAAATTTTAGACTTTTTTATGGATTTGGAGAGGTTTTTTGCGTCGTTGCTTCGGACGGGTTTTTCAATATTGCCCTTTCGGCAATTTTCAGTGCAATTTAATTTGGATGTAATTTCATACACTTAAGAGTTAAGACAACATTTACTTATATACGTTCGAGTCTTTTTGCAACATCTATTCTGTTTTGCACATATATTCTGATACGTACGGGTCCCTTGCATATGTTTAAGTAATCAGTTCCGATAAGGGATATTTTTAAGGCTTACTATCAGGTCGAAATTCCACATAAAATTTTCAGGTCGATCTGATTGACCTGAATTTTTTTTTCTGTTCAAATCGTTTTCTTTTATAAGGAGTTGAGGAAAAATATTGAAAAAAATCATTTTAATTTTTGACCTGATTTTTTACCCTCAGTGTGAATTCGTGAATTCTTCAAACAGGCTGTCTGAAGCTCAAATACATCATCACTTCGATTCTCCTAAATTTGGTGTCAATGGAATTTCTGGGCTATCCTGAGAAAATCGTAGAAGAAATTTTTTTTGCCAAAATTTTGTTGGGCCGGCAGAGGTGGGTAAAAGTACCTCTGCACCGGGGTCGCTGAAAACGTGTTTCTTCAATATCTTTCCGAAGAATGATTGTATTTGGCTGAAATTCACACAGTGTTTAGATATGTGAGAGTAGATTTTAAAATTTAAAAATATAATAACTTAAAAATGTCACGTGGTATGTGGCGCTGGAGCGGTTGAAAGGTAAAAAACGGAGGGCTCCAGCGCTAACAGTGGCGACCAATAAAACCTAATATATGATGAGAAGCGCAATAATTTCAAGTTTCAGAAACACCATAGAGATCTTTTGGTTCGAACTGTTTGTTGTATTGGTAGTCATTTTTGTGAAAAACTTGAAATTCGGGAGCGTAGGAGAATTAGAATCGAAAAACATCCCATTCTGGTGACAATTTTTCCCAAGCTTGACCGAAATATCCTGAAAATATTTTTTTCGAAAAGCCACGTCAAATACCTATCAAACGAAACCCTGGTTGAAACAATTGGTGATGAAAAATTGAAGTTTTGGCTCCACTTTGAGTTGAATGTAATTTCGACTACTCTCAGCGGTGAGCTACTGTGATTCCTCTCATTCACATAGTCCGCAAAAATTCTATTTTTGACCCTGTTAGAATGGTATTTAGGCTCTAGGGCCGATTATCTCCAGTCAAAATTTTCCCAGACGAAATATCCCAGGACAAAATGTCCCTAGACAAAATATCCCACAAAAAACGGACAAAATATCCCCAGATGTAATATTTACTCAGAATGGGGAATATTATTAATTATATATAATATTGTGTGTTGGGGGGCTCTGCCCCCTCACTCCCGCGCCTGTGGCGGGCTTTTGTAAGCCTTGCAGGCGGCCGTCGCTAATAGCGACGCGACGCTAGAATTGGGAATTTCGCGCTAATAGCGTCTAGCGCTCGCTAAAATCCAATTAGCGAAAAACTTCGCTAATCGCTAGTTTTTCGCTAACATGATAGTGTATTTTAGTTAACTACGCGTAACAAATGTAGTTTACATTTCTCGTGTAAATTCAGAATTAATTGGGTAACGTTATAATTTTATCATAAAAGTTCAAAAAATTACTTTCTCCTTTAGTTTTCAATTTTTATTACTATTCGTAACGTTACGGCCTTGTTATCGTTGCGTCACGATTTCAGAAATATTAACGTATTATTTAACATTATCTAGAAAAACGTTTGTAGTGACAAGCAATCATTGGAGGGGAAGCATAAAAGTCAGAACAGTGTAAACAATGATTACCCCAATTATTTCGATGATAATAAAGTACAATCTACTTGATATTGATGAAATCTGCAGATATGATTTTCCCAATGTTAAAATCGGAACGTACAACTACAACGTTGTTTGAGAACTCAAAATTTTTTTAGTTAAGAGTCAATCTGCGAATTCTTCGAACAAAAACAAATACAACACCTCACGATAGGTACTAGATACTAGGGACCATGGCCTAAACAACCACACCTATTAGCCTTTGGACCGGCGCTGGAGTTTTTTTTAAATCGCTTTTCAAAATTTCCTGGTCCTCAGACACCTTCACCTTCCAAGCAAATAGACATCCACCCTTTTTGTATCAATGAGGTCTACGTAATATATAAGTTTCAGAAGTCAGCGATTCACCTTTACGAAAATATTAAACAAAATTGTTTTTCGCCACCCCTTGGTAGACCATTTTTCTTACACCTGTACAGCTCATATATGGTCTCTAACAGAAAAATGTTATTCTACGGATTTCTCGGATTGGTCCAAGGAATCAATGGGCCAATAATCACAAAAATCGGTGAGGTGTTGTATTTCAGTTTCATACAAACTGTTCGAAGAATTCGCAGATTGACTCTTAAAACTTCCAAAAGCTTGTAAATAGCTATTTCCACATAGTTTGTCTGTTCGCAAGTGATCACTCTAGCGACGCTAATATTTTTTGAAACTAGCGTTAGCGTTATGGTCGCTAAAAAAATCGTTATCGAGCGCTGTGCTCGCGCTGGTTATGTGAGAGGTATACTTAGAGAAACGCCCCTGAATTTCAAGTTTTTCACAAAAATGGCTACCAAGACCACAAACAATTCGAAGCAAAAGGTCTTCATGGTGTTTCTGAAACTTGGAATCATTGCACTCTAGAGCCCTACAAAAAAAGTGCGTTTTTTACCTTTTAACCGCTCTAGCACCCCATATCGCGTGATATTTTTAAGTTCTATCTAAACACTGTGTGAATTTCAGCCTAAGAAAATCATTCTTCGGAAAGATGTTGAAAAAACACGTTTTCAGCGACCCCGGTGCAGAGGTACTTTTGACCACCCTTGCCGGCCGAACAAAATTTTTCAAAAAAAAAGTTTCTTCTACGATTTTCTCAGGAAAGCCCACAGGTTCCATTGGCACCAAATTCAAAAATCAAAATTTTCTCCGATTTTTTCAGGATAGCTCACAGATTGCATTGAAACCGAAATTCGGAGAATCGACGAGATGGTGTATATAAGATTGATTGAGGTATTCGCGAATTAACTCTTAATTTTGAGACAGAGTTTCATGCGTACCTTCATACCCCTCATTCTCATATCGCATATTGTACTGACAATCTTAAGTTCACATGCGGAACCTTAAGTCATATGGTTTATTGATGTGACGCCACGATATAGAATCCTGTTCTAATTATTAAGTTTCAAATAGTTTGTTCGCATGTCGCCTGCAAGATATACAAAAGAGTGAACATTCACAAAAGTATCCATCATTGTGGGTAATATTTCTATAAATCAATAAACTTGCACCTTTTATCAAATCTGTCACAAATGCTTAACGTAATATGCAATGTAATAAGATTATTGATTAGTTTCACAACGGATTTGACCCATATTTTCTTAGTTGCAACTAATATATTTAAATGTTTGAAATGTCTGAAATCAAGTGAAAAATTTCGAATTGAAATAATTTTATTAGTTTGTTGTTCATAGCTAAATGAAGGTATATGAATTAAATTTAAATTTTGCGTGTTAACATAATCGCACTTAAACTATCTACACTACAGATTTATCGACTATTTCATTAGTTAAGAATGTGTGCGATATGTGAGTGAAGATAGTGCATCTCAAATCATTGAATTTTATAGCTTCAAACATGAAAATAATCTTATTATTCCATTTGTATATGAAATACGTGTTTTTGATTAAAACTTAAATTGTGTATCAAGGATTGCAACAATTTCTTCAATAAAAGTCGATATAATTCGACGATTGTTAAGTTTAAGTAAAGTTCAATCTGGAAAGCTTTTGTTTGAAATTTAGTCATCATGGCACAAAAAATGTGCTTTTGTCAATCCCTATTCTTCGATCACTATGTTAAAATATACGTCGATAAAATCTAAAATCTAAAATCTAAGATCTAAAATCTAAAATATACGTCGAAAATGCTATTGGCCCCGGGTTCTAATAGTCTCTTCTACATACTGCGGCTAATGGAACAGGGTGCCAATATTCTCTTTGTAGTACTGCGTTTATTCGCACATGGTGCCATTAGTATATATATAACAAATTATTGACAACCGGTGCCATTAGCTGCATTATGTATACATAAAAAATATTAGAAAAACTGGTTTTTGAAAACTGAATCGAATTTGTAAGAATAACGGCAATAAGGACATAGGACAAGGATTCAAATAAAATTGAAATACCGGAACAATTATCGGTATTTTTGCTGATTTATCATAAAAAATATATTTTAGTGAAATTCGATAGCCGTGAAATATCGCCAAAGGTGAAATCGTCAAAAAAATCGTCATAATTGTGAAGTATCGCCAAAGTGTGAAACATCGCCAATAAATGTAATTCTTTCTTTCGACATTTCACATTTAGACGTTTTTCTTTGGCTATACTTCACATTTTGGCGATTTTTTTTTGTTGCGTTTCATAGTGTTTTACTGGAGTGATAAATTGTCAAAAATTTCGTATTTTTCTAGTGGATATTTAGGTTATATTGAAACATAGAGTAAAGGACGTGATCTAAAATGCGCACAGAAAAAGTGGGGTCGAGGGGCGGCAGGCCCTTTAGTGGGGGGTTAAAGGGGGTATAGCCCCCTTGCGGTATATAAGGTGCAGAGCCCCTAGTGGGGTTTGGGGCAGAGCACCATGTAGCTATCAGTGAGTGTATAGCCGCCTACAGGCCGTATTATATGCTCGCCGCAGGCGCGGGAGTCGAGAGGGCAGGGCCCCTTATGCTTTAAAACGAGCTTTTATTACAAGAGGCCATATTTGATAAACGCTAAAATTCATCATCATCATTTATTTATCTTTCGTCAGGCCAAGGTTACCCTTATGCAACTTAAAGTTGGGCGTGACGTAGGAATATAAAACAATTACTACTAAAAATACGAAAGTTTTACGACAGAAAAAAAATAAAAAAAAAAATAAAACAAGAATTTGAAGAACTGAAATGCACCAAAAACAAATATAAAAACAAAGTAGATAAAAAAAGATAATTAAAACGAAATAAGATAATTACTATATATACCATCATCATCACTCTCTCGCAATCATCGAAATAAAAGCAAATCCACTAATTAACAAAGCTTTGGCATCCACACATAAGTTCCAAGTTCCGGGCTTTCACAGCGTAAACTGAATCTGCTGATATGCCGCCGTCGAAAATCACCATGCGTGCTAGAGTTCCTCAGGCTAACTGGCAACGCATTCCAGTCCACAACCTCACGGACGAACAGACTTTCACTACCTCGCTCCTTGGGTACAACCAATTGTTTGGTGCGTACCGAATGACCGTCCTAAAACAATTCCCTCAAATACTCTGGTTGACCCGTCCTAAGAACTCTATAGATAAAGCTCATAGATCTCGCCTATAGGTGTTCTTCCAGGTCATAACCCAAAAACCTAACAACCTCAGCCAAAATATTCTCATGCTCCTTTGGCTATGACCGAACGAAACGTTTTGTCCAGCAAACAGAAAGTTGCCGCATCAAGGCCATATGCATATATCTCAAAACAGTAATCAAAATGTGGCATAAAAAGGTCTTTGGCCAACAATGATCGAGCCCTGATTAGAGTAGACCTCCCCAGTGGCCGGAGACTTCGCAGCCCAGAGAAAATCTTCTGATAGACGTACTCAACATGATCCGTCCACATGTTCCTAAAGTTCATCACAAGGCCCAGATTTTTGACTATTGTTGTGGGATTAATTTCCACACCACCAACATCAATCGAAGGGAATTCAGTCAATACACCATCTTCACCAGAAACCATTGCAATAAACGAGAATTTTCCATCCTGGTCAGTCACCCGCATCATCTTAGCACTAGCATCCGAGTCTATGACAAGAGCTTGCGACTTAGCAGCATTTAAAATGAGCTGATTCTGCCCAGCCCACTGACATATCGACCTCAGATCGCTCTTCATCTCCCGAACACACTCGCCAACTGCTGCAACTGAGAAGAGCTTGTATAGCTGAACATCACCAGCAAACAGATGTGGAAGCGCATATCGAATGCTAGCATAGCGAAAAGTAGCGGTCCGAGTATAGATCCTTGAGGAACACCCTTAGACACAGGTAGAAAGCTAGACATCACTCCATCTATGCAAGTAGCTTGTGATCTCACACTCAGATAGCAACGGATCAACGCAACAGCAGAAGATTCAAAGAAAAACTGCGAGCCCAACTTCCCCTTCCCACAGAGCATTTCGTGATTTACCATGTCAAATGCCTTGGAGAAATCTAACAAGAACAGTACGGCAGTCACCCTTTTGTTCAAAGCCTTCTTCACATCGTGTGTATTTCTCGACCGACCGGGATTTTCTAAACCCGAAAGCCCGAAACCCGAACCCGTGAAAAGTAGTTCGGATTCGGGTCGGGTTTGAGCAATTTTTTTTCCGAATTTCGGGCAACCCGCTCACCTCTATTAGACACTCGACTCTGTAAGCGTTTTTATGTTTATGTTAAATTTATGAATGGTTATTCAATTGTACCGTGTTCCGCGAGGATTATATGCGTTTTTTCTTTTTGTTTTTGTCTACATACAAAATTATGCGTAAACCGAAAAACACTATTTCTCTTTTGTCAGTCAATACAACATTTAAACAAAAAAATTTTGGTATTTCTTCTTGTTTTGAAAATTTTTCTTGGCGATACTTCACATTCTGGCGATTTTTCCTGGCATTTCGTAATTTTTTGTTGTCGCCAAGAAAAATCGTTAAGGTGTGAAATATCGTCAAGGAAAATCGTTAAGAACACGTCGCAAAAATGTGAACTGTCAAATTTGCGATGTTTTTTTAGAAGAGAATCCTGCCTAAATAACAAATTCTTCAAAATTATAGCTCATGTACTGTGAGGGGATGACTGTTACGAAATTATAGATGAATCAAGATTCAAAAAGTTTAAGTATGAAGGTCGAAAGTTAATTTGAAAAATCATCGCATTCCAAGTTAGGTTGCGATGTTATTTCACAGCAGATTTGTACCTTTATACTTAAACTTATTGAATTCTGACTCATCTATTATTCGTGATCGTGTGAGAGTCATCCTCTCATAGTAAATGAGTTATAATTTTGAAGAATTTGTTATTTACGCAGGATTCTCTTCTAAAAAAACATCGCAAATTTGACAGATCACATTTTTGCGGCGTGCTCTTAAGCTGTGAAATATCGTCAAGAAAAATCAGCGATTTGTGAAGCATTGACAATATATTTTTTTTATTTGGTTTTGGCGATATGTCCCGGCTATTGAAATTCGTGATTGCCCTCATTTCGTTTCGACTTTGTACACAATTAACTTTTCTTTAAGAAATGCTCTTAGAAAACACTAATGACTCTGACACCGTTCTTCATTCTCCGATAATTCCGAAAATCCAATTCCCCAACCTGTGACTGGCGCTATGAAGATGCCTACAACATTTCCTTTGTCACCATCCTCACCTTCTCTCAACCCCACTTCTAATTTCAACCTCGATTAAGGCGTGCGGTCGAGTAGCAAACCCCTACGGTCGATATCTTTCATTCAAAACCCATGCGCGTGCTTATTTCTCAGAAACCCACTACCTAGGGAATTCAAATGGAACTGCTGGCATCAAACTTCGTGATAAAGCCTCTTACGACCAGTCTCGCTTTGTAACGTTCTATCTCCCCGGATGACTTTTCTTTTAATTTAAACACCCATCTGTTATCGATGACATTTCGATTTCTCAGCAAATCGACCAACTCCCAAGTACGACTCTAGATTAGCGATTTGAACTCGTCGTCCATCGCTTCCTTCCACTTGACACTGTCATCTGACTTCAAGGCCATTTCGTAATTCTGTGGCTCCTTCACTGACACAAAACTATTTCCTATTTCCATCGACTCTGCAAATAATGTTCGGTATCTCGTGCGACTAGAAATGAAACTACGCTGATTTTCATCTCCTTCTGTCAGTTCAGGCTCGTAGTCAAATTCGACGAAGTCTTCGCTCTGAAACGACCCTATTGATTCACTGCTGTCGGCTGAATTTTCAGCTGTTGAATAATTACTAGATGAGTTGTCGTCACTTGGGTCATTTTCGGCAAAATCTCTGACCCGAAAACTACGAAATTTTTCGATTCATTGCACTCTGAATCGTCTGAAACGAGTGGATTACTATTATGTAAATATTCCTTGAAAATAACATGACGCGCCACTTCGACTTTGTTTTCCTCTGGGATCCACACGCGATAACCCTTTGTGTCATCGCAATAACCAACAAAAATTCCTTTTTTCGATTTTTTGTGCCATTTTTTTCTTTTTTGTTTGGGAACATGGGACGAAAACTGTCGTGTGCAGAACAAAAAAACTATAACACTGGTGGGTCCGGCATTTGTGACGCATTTTTTTAATCAAATGTGAAAATATTTTGAAAGTTTTCTTTTTTTGCTTTTCGAATCGTTAAGCGTCACTCAAATTGATGTCAGTTGTTTTGGAAGAAGGGACAAGGACTTGCGTCACATTTCCCTTTAAAAGGGTTTTTGTTGTGATCGACAATTACATCAGCAATCTATTAGACAACAAGCTAGAGCCTACCCATTCATTTACTTTTCTTGTTTTTTACCTGCATAACTCCGATTAGCGAATCTGACTTCAAATGTTATTCGATAATATCTTTAATTGTCGGCAACACACCTCTCGGAAGCATCTTACCTCTTACTTCTTTCGTTTCACCATTTCTTGCAAAAAAAAAACTTCCTTTAGGTGAAGTTCAACTTTGGACAGCATCAGCAAAATATTGGACCAAAGAACGCTCAAATCATAACGGGAACCCGAACGCTAGTATTTACAGGGTTGGCCAATTTGATTCGAAAAAACATTATGGAATGCATAACAAACATTTTCAGTGATAATTTTTGCGTTTATTTCCGTTTTTGTTCACTTTTAAATTTTTGAAGTGAAATACATGGTCGTACCATAATCCGCGTGAGTCGGTGGCGCGTCAACCGATTTCAATACAATCTTTTTCCTGAAAATTCCATAAATTTCTCTATCTAAGGTGACTGAACCAGCATCAGTCGGTGTACCTGTATCAGTCATTGCGTGTAAAGCAAAAGCAGTGACTGTATCGGGTACACCGACTGATACTGGTACACTCACCTTACCTGAGTTTTTCAATGGTTTTTTTACCATTTTTAATGTTGTTTTGGTAGATTCCCGTGAATGCATTTTGGCGATTCTTCACACTTTGGCGATTTTTTTTGGCGCTTCTTCACATTTTGGCGATTTTTTCTGGTGATTCAAGAAATAACTAAAAAATAAGAAATCGCCAAAAAAATCGCCAAAGTGTGAAGAAGCGCCAAGAAAATCGCCAAAAAAAAAATCGACAAAAAGAGAAGAAACGCAAAATTAATTTTTTTCAGCTCTTGGCGTTATTTAACACTTTGACGATTTTTCTTGGCGTTTCTTCACACCTTGGCGATTTTTTTGGCGCTTTTTCACACTTTGCCGATTTTATTGGCGATTTATTACTTTCTAGATGTTTCTTGAATCATCAGAAAAAATATCCAAAATGTGAAGAAACGCCAAGAAAAAACGCCAAAGTGTGAAGAATCGACAAAAAAATCGCAAAAGTGTGAAATAAGGCCAAAATCTGAAAAGAAATTAATTTGTCGTTTCTTCTCTTTTTTGTCGATTTTCTTTTTTTTTGCGCTTCTTCACACTTTGGCGATTTATTATTTTGCAGTTATTTCTTGAATCACCAGAAAAAATCGCCAAAATGTGAAGAAATGTCAAAAAAAAAAAAAATCGACAAAAAAGAGAAGAAACGCCAAGATGATTTTTTTAGTTCAGATCGCTAATTAATTTCAGGTTTTTCGTTGATGTGCATAAAAATTATGTCGGAACAACAAATGCAATAAAGTTTTGATTTAATTTAAAGCAACAGTGTGCAGGAAAAAAATGTTGCCTTTCTTTCTAACACTAAGGCATATTTCCAGTACTAAAAATCTAAATTTTTGTTCGAATTTCGTTCCTTGATATTTCTTATTTGGAAAATAGCCTTTTCTTATAGATTTATAAGTTGGAATGATCAGGTTGGTGATCTTGAAACATATATCTTGCGATAATTTGTTCCGTTTCTATGCATAATTTAAATGATGAGAGTCTTCCAGTCGCCTCCAGGCCTCACAACACAGTCTCCCAGCAGCCTGCGTCTCAGTTGAAAGAAATTGGGGCATTCACATATGACGTGAACTCCTGTTTCTTCTTCTGATCCTCATAGATATCTGGGAGTGAGCGACAACCTCAACTTATTCATGTGCCCTTTCAGCCCACTATGTCCGGTAATCGCACCCACTACCATTCCTTTGCTTTCCCGGTCCATTGCTAGCAAACTTTTATCCCTTTTGGAGTCTGGTTTCGGTAGAAAGCGCTTCGTATGAGCACCTCCATCGTACGCTTCCCAGCGTTCTCCATGCCTTATCGCCACCCAATCCTTCAATGCTTTCCCACAGACTGGTGGGGCAGCAGAACCCGCCTTAACTAGCTCATCTGCCTTCTCATTTCCTTCCACGCCCGAATGATCAGATACCCAGACGAGAGTTATCTGATGCTCAGACCCATCAAGTTCAGGGTCACCAGCTTGAAAGTCGCGACAGGCGATACAAGCGCCCTAATCATCTCCGCATTGTCTGAGCAAATGACAGTATTTTTCCCATGTGTTCCACTTTGAAGTTCTCCACACGCTCCCGTGAGCGCCGCGAAGACTTCTGCTTGAAAGACACTGTCGAGGTTACCCAGATGAAAGCTCTCACCTTCTCCTGTGTTGGAAGCATACCCTCCAGCCCCTGCTCCATTGGAGGCTTTGGAGCCGTCCGTGTATAAGTATAAGTATATGACTATGATATTCCTGGTAGATCAGCTGGAAAGCTATCTAGTCAGTCTTCCCTACATAAAAATATAGTGTTAAATCGCCGGTGTGATTCGATTTATGTCTAATTACTGCCTCATACAACCACAGAATAGACTTTAACGGCAGGCCGCAATTTCTACCGAAAGAGTTTCTGCAGCCTTGCTGTGCAACGATAATTTTGGCCTTGACCTTGGCCTTCCACATACGAGTTGGTGCCTGTGCACAATGTCAGCGGTCTTGAACGTGATAACTCTTGCAGTGAGACGATGTCCACTTGATTCCCCCTGAATGATCTTCAAGTTTCGCAACGATTTTGAATATAAATTTCTGTACCCCAGGGAGAATCAAGGCCGATCAATAGCTTCTCATTCTAGAGATCTTTCACCTCGTTACTCGGTTGTGCCTTAATAGCAAAAATATATAACGCGTTTCGACCTTTCGACTTTCATGTTGACATTCTTTGTTTGTATTCGTAAAGCATTGAGATAAAAGAAAATTTTGTTTTAATGAAACAAATCACAATGAAACAATTGATCTTCTGACGAAAAAAATGGCTTAACTAAGTCTCGAACGCGCAACACGTGAAGGAAGAAAATAATTGCTGAGCAGGCGCACTAACAACTAGGCTATCCATGAACGTACTAAGAAACAGAAATTCAGAATTAAAAATGTTTTCATTCAAACAAAAAAGAAAAATTTCGTGGTTTGGCGGTATATTTTGTAATTATGTGTTAAATAATCAGAAAAAATCGCCAAAGTGTGAAAAAATGGCGAGAGCTGAAAGAAAAATAATTTTGGCGTTTCTTCACATTTTGGCGATTTTTTCTGATGATATAACAAATAATTACAAAATGGTAAATCACCAGAAAAAACGGCCAAAGTGTGAAGAAACGCCAAAAAAATCGCCAAAGTGTGAAGAAACGCCAAAAAAAGCGCCAAAAAAGAGAAGAAACGCCAAACTAATTTTTTAGGCGTTTCTTCACATTTGGGTGATTTTTCTGGTGATTTACCATCAGAAAAAATCGCAAAAATGTTAAGAAACGCCAAAAAAAAATCGCCAAAGTGTGAAGAAACGCCGAAAGCTGAAAAAAACTAATTTGGAGTTTCTTCTCTTTTTTGGCGCTTTTTTTTGGTGTTTCTTCACACCTTGGCGATTTTTATTTTTTTGGCGATTTGTTTTTGGCGTTACTTCACGGGAATTTTTGGTAGAGCCAAAGTTGAAATTTCAATATGAAAACTGAAAGTCGTAAAGACAAACTGACTAGTCTATCGTTTGGTAGTCGACTCTAATATACCTTCCTGATATTACATTCGACTCCACTTTCCAGAAATTTAAATGACTAATATTAAGGCCGTTATACTATGTCGCCGCCTTTTAACTATTCCAAATATATATCTTTCTCTTCATCCATACTCTTCGGCACTACATCCATTTTCTTTAGAATTTGGTTGTAACATAGTCTGCTCTGAACTGTGATGCGCAAGTTTCGTACTCTTAGGGTTTTCCATCTAGATGTTGACCGTTGTAGCGACGTCAATTTCTTCCATTTTTTAAGCCCAAATATAGTCTGAAGCAGCTTTTATTCAAATGACAAAATTAGACTTTCATCTAGTTGCTCAAACTGGGATACATCAATGCCGGCCCTATCGTCGCTTTCTTTGCACTTCATCTCCTTCTATTGTTTCGATGGGATATGTTTTTACAAACAAAAACAACGTGTCTGTTTCAGTACAGGTTCTGCTTTTGATATTGACCGCACTTAGGGGCTGTCTATATGTGACGCTTGCGCTTTTTTGCGCTAGGTTAGACACTTCCCGTTGTCTGCTGTTCCTTTTCATGCGCCAAACATAAGTAAGGTAATTTTCTTTCGTGACACATGAACACTGTTATGTTGTTAACGATATCTCCGTCTCGTTCAATAGTTTTTATGAATGTACTCTCGTTCAGCCGATCTATTTGGACATGATCAAACAATATTCGATTTCGCCATTTAACACCTCCAATAACTTTTTACGCATATGGCTTAACACGTCCCCTTTTTTCCGTAAACAACACCGATTGTAATTGGAATTTAATGAAATAATTAGAATAGAAATTTCTAAATTGAACTTTAATTATCAAACACAAATATTTACCAATTAACATAAAGCAAATGACCTTGAAACTATTGCTGTATTATCGTGATAACAGTAACATTGCTGAAATTACATCATATCAGTAAGACTTCCTCGATAATGCATATTTTAACGAACATATAAAATAAATTAAATGCGATAATTTATTGAAAACAGCAACGTTGCAGTATTCCAAATCAGATGAAAAAAAAATTGTAAACAAACACGGAAATTCAAAAACGGAAGGCCAAAATCATTCAACCGAGTCCGTCATATTAAATGCATGCAAAAAGCATTCGAAAAGAAATGCATCTCTGAGTCTGTAACAATCTTTATCATGCAAGCAAAACCTCCACACAAGCACAATTAATTCTCTCTCTCACGATTCGTTCATTCTGTGATTAATTCATTCTTTTTTTGTGTATTTGCAATCGAAATAACATTGGTGAACTTGTAACGTCTGGATGTTAACCCTGAGATGTTGTTTAGGCGACTTAAAATGTTTGATGTTTTTGATTTATAATTTGCTGAATAAAAACATATCGAAACAAAAGCGCATTTGAATGAGAAATTGCCATTTATCAAAATCCTAACCCAGTTTAATGCTATTATCAGAATTCCAAATGATTTTTCAATCATGCCATTTGAAATGGGAACAAAGACCAGTCTTCAACCCATACAAAATGGCAATTGTTAACATGCAGCAAGCAGCATACACACCCAATGCAATGTTCATTTTTTTTCCTTATGACATAAAATTCATCCGATTAAAGGGAAACACTTCTATGGTTTGATAACTTTCTTTCTGCGCACTTATTACATCGCATGGATTGCATAGCTCAAAATCAAGTCGAACATACATTCATTGTGTAACAATTTTCCATATTTTCCCTAACAAATCCATTCAGGGTTGGCTTTGTTTAAAATACTTCGAAACTTACATAGATCAGACTCAATAACATCTTATATAAATTCCAGGATTGTGTGCGCTAAACGAATACATAGAATTTTATTGAAATGCATCTTGAACGTTATAAATGTAAATTATTTACTACTGTCATGGCTGTGATGATGTTACACAGAATTTTGCTATTTATTTTGTTTTTCTGAAACTGGGTCAAATGCATTTAAAGGTTAACGATTTCTATATTCTCAGAAAATATTGGTTTAAAATTGCGACTAATTGGTAGATTTTTAGACTAATAAAGAGTGAAAAACCGTCAAATTCAGCCAAGAAATTGCATTCGAAACAAAACCAAGAAGGTAGTGTAAAGCCCGTACGTAAGAAAAGAAAGTCTTTTCGGCTGTGCGTACATCGCTTACGTTAAAGTAGATATATAATGATTACGTTGACGGCTTTTTGCGTATGCAAATCCCGATACTTTGACGCTTGATATCTTAAAAAGCCCCAACGAGTAAAACTCTTCATGGGAAATGAAGTAATATAAATGAGACGAAGTGGATTATAGTTAATTTCGTGGTGTGTAAAGAAATTGCATCAAATTGCTGATTTAGTTCATTATTGCAAATCCATTGGCTAAATTTTAATTTTGAAAAACCCGTCCGAAATAACGGTGGCAAGAATTCAAATTCAACGAAAAATAAAACCTAAACGATCCATTTAAAAAAATTGTATTTCCGACTATCCAAAATAATTGCAACGATCAAATTAATGTGTGTTCGTTTACAATTAATGGATGTTCACGCCGCATTGTGTATTTTTAGGAAGTCTTTAGGTAGTTTTAGGTTCAATTATTTGCTGCGTTCTTCTAGGGCATTTCTATTACGTGATCATTTAAAAAATTTTGACGAGATTTTTCGTTCAACTATTGAAGCGATTACGAATGTTAGGATGTCAGAATTTTCTTGGGATTAGGCTACTCTTCCTTTAGCTTTTGGGGGTTTAGGCATTCGGAAGGTTGAAGATTTGGCATTGCCAGCCTATTTATCATCTGTGTATTCTTCATCTGATCTGTCAAATAAGTTGTTAGAAAAATTTAATTTGCAAATAATCGATAATTACATTTTAGAGTTAGTTGAGGAAATTCCTCAAGATTTTATTCCAGATTATGAGAAGAGAAAGGAGCAGAAAAATTGGGATCTTCCGAGGATCAACAGCAAGTTTTCTAGGATGTTTGATTCTAGTGAACCTGTTGCTCGAGCCAGACTACTTGCGTCATCTACTAATGAATCTTCAAAGTGGCTGCAGGTGGTCCCATCGAGTAATACGGGTTTACTATTAGATAACAATTCCGCGAGAATTGCTCTTGGTCTTCGTTTAGGTTCTCAATTATGTGAAGAACATAAATGCATCTGTGTTGCTATGGTTAAAAAGGACGGCCTACATGGTTTGTCTTGCAAGAAGAAATCAGGGATAATTTCTAGGCACGATGAAGTTAATAAAATTATTTCTCACGCATTGTCTTCCGCAGGATTTCCAAATATAATACAACCACCAGGAATTTCTAGGGATGATGGTAAACGACCTGATGGCATGACTCTAATTCCGTGGAGTCATGCAAAGTCTCTTCTCTGGGACGTGACTGTTCGAGACACGTTAGCTCCTTCTTATGTCAATGAATCTTCCAAGAAAGCGCGTTCAATAGCCGATAAAGCGGAAAGATTTAAGCATAATCATTATATTCGTTTAAAAGAGAATTATTTATTAACTCCTGTTGCTTTCGAAACTCTAGGTTGTATGGGCCCAGAAACGAAGAAATTTATAGGCAAATTAGGGTCATTGATAAGGACAGCTTCTGGGGAATCGCGCTCGAAAGATTTCCTATTACAGAAGATTTCAGTTGCAATTCAAAGAGGCAATGCGGCATGCATCCTGGCAACATTAGTGAAAAGTAGAGTAGATGAAATTTATTTATTGTAATTTGTTGTTGAAAAGATCGTTTTTTTACTGGCTGCGCCATTGTGAGCAGTCTTTTTTTTCGCTTAAATAAAAAAAATAATAAGTAGGTAGTCGACTGTCATCGGCCATTTAACGGATCGGCCTGAAACCCGACCAATGATGAAAATGCTCCTCACAATGCCCTCTACAACTTCGCCTTTTTTCGGATTCTCGCAAACGGTCAAGTAGCACAAGTAAGGCCTATGTAACCTTCAGTCCCAGATTTGTCACGGCGGCATCTCTATTTCATAAATATTTCATAACTACAAGCATTATGGCAAACGTGTAAGCCCCGTACATTTTGAATGGGTCTAGAAATTATCAAAAACTTGAAATTTTCCGAAACTAAATTATGTTATCATTTTCCAGTACCACAACAACCGACTTTACTTAAAACCTTAATCGAATACACTTCAAATGTACACAGAAAAGGGTTTAACGATTGACTCAGGGTCAATTACCTAACACCAATTTTTGTTCATTATTTGTTTTTCGCGGGAGTAGATTTTTCATTTATTTCAACATTTGTCAGAGGAAAACCATTTGATTAAATAAATTAACATCAGCTTCTAAGCAATTTCATTGTTGACGAAAATTCAAACGTTTCTTTTATTTGGAAATATTATCCGAAAAAAACCAACATAATAATAAATGTTTCTGAATAAAAATCCAATTGAAAAGGTTTCGCTTTAATCGACGTTAATTCCGTCAAATGTTTGCCATTTCTTCTTATGTGCAGAAATTTTTACAATAAAATAAAGGCAAATTTTCGAAGGTCTTCAAGTTTGAACTGAAAAAAAATTTCCATGAACTGAGGCCAACAGACTCAATGGCTTTGTTCTAGTTGAGTATTGGATTACTTACCTAAAATGTAAATGATATTAAAGAGGTAATAACAGGAATTTGTTAAATGACATCGACAATGCTGAATAAACAAATGGAGGTTGAAAGTGTGAAGCATGGAGCATTAGTGAATATAAAATACCTTTACAAGAGTAAAGTTTGCGATCAGAGCCGAATAAATTGCAACGAGGGTGAATTTGCAATTGAAAATCACAAACTTTACTCAGGTTAAGGAATTTTCTATCCTTCCCCAATTATGGATTATATTTTTCACAGCTGCTCTGAGAATATAAGTACGTTACCTCCGAAACAAAAACGGTTTCTACAATTAATAACAAAAATTAAATAAGTTAGTTAAGAAAGTTACTCATTACATGCATGTTTACCCCCCGCGGAAATCGTTCATTACGTGTAGGATCTTTTGTGATATTAGAAACACAAAGAACCAGTGCACAGTGCGTTGGCCCATTGGCGGCCTAAGTGCTGTGGTAACATCTATGCCGCGCCCACTTATCCTAATCCTAATCTTGGATTTTTAGTTACTGTATTACATGTAGCTGTTCCATTGTTCACCAGTGCTTTTTTCGTTTTGAACTCGTCGATAACATTTCTAGCACTGGAAAAACGAATAGAAAAAACCAAATGCCTCTTTGATTGACAATATTCTTACATTTTTTAGAACAAATTGAATGTTTTCAAAGTATATGACATACACAAAAATCAAAATTTCGAAAATTTACCCAGACAAAATTTCATTCGTTTCTATACACACTTGGACAACAAAGTCGATGACCAAGCAGTATTATTGTTCAGAAAATGAAATATCGTTTACGCTATCGTAACTATGTTACCGCGTATTATAAAAAATGCCGTGAGTTAAGGGGTCATTATAGAAGGCGCGATGCGAATCGCATCGCGTCAGGTTTGTGTGAAATCTCAACTTCACAAAACAAAATTTTTTTTTGTCAAGTTGAACTTTCATACAAACCTTACGCGATGCTATTCGCATCGCGCTCAATATAATGATCCCTTTATTGACATAAAATTCGAAACAATGTCAACTGGAATGCTGCTAAAATGATTTTTTCCTTTGCCGTTGGAAGCTTCGCCTTCGGCTCGGATATGTAAACTACACTCGTCAAAACAACAATTTCCAAAGCTTGTTGCTTAAAAACACACTTGGCTCGTATCACAAAATTTAGCTCTCATGTAATGAATGATTTCCGCCGCATACACTTTAATATACTATTTTTCACTATCCCCTCCGAAAGTTTCGCATTACATGCGTGTCTACCTCCAGCGGAAATCGTTCATTACGTGAAGGGTCTTTTGGGATATTAGAAACACAAACAACCCGTGGCGAAAGTTACTTTCGTCCAAGGGAGGTAAAATGTTTTACGTCTCTAGGGAGTGAAAGTGTATTACATGTATAGCTGTTTCATTGTTGATCCGTGCAATATTATTGTTCTGGAAATGAAATACGATCGCTTACGCTATTGTCACTATGTTATAAAAAATCCCGTACATAAAATTTGAAACAATGTCAACTGGAATGCTGCTAAAGTGATTTTTTTTCCTTTGCTTTAGTGGATAAACATTCATATTATAATGCTCAACTTCCGGATGGTAGTGGCCCAAAAAATAACTTACATTGGATGCTTGGAAATCATTCATTAATTCGGAATCAACTTTGTGAACTCGCCAACTCACTCGTGTGTTTATAAGCAACTCGCCTTCGGCTCGTATATCCAGGCTCTACACTCGTCAAAACAACATTTTCCAAAGCTTGTAGATTAAAATTACACTTGTGAGTTTGGCTCGTATCACAAAATTGAACCTCGTCGCATCCACTGTAATATACTAACATATGCAATGCAACGGACCCGTACGCATCAGAATAGATGTGGCAAAAAGATTTGTTGCCTTAATTCCTGAGTGTATGAAATTCCGTCCATATTAAATTGGATTGGAAATTGCCGAAAGGGCAATATTGAAAAACGCGTCCGAAACAACGGCGCTTAAAACCTCTCCAAACCCTTAAAATAAACCCAAAATTTAAAAAAAATGGAAAAAAGTGAAAAAAAATGCACTAGGCCCGATCTTAGAACTGACCTAGCTAGAGCACTTAGGAGAGACCTCTGATTCATACTTCCATGAACAAAAATTTTCGCTTTTTTTCTCTGCAACACTACACAAAAAACCTCATCGTTAAAGAAATATTCATGAAAAAGCACCAAATACCGTGTAGGGTCGCGTAGCGTGAGTTGGTCACATACTGAGGACTCTACAGCCCGAGCCACTTACCATATTTTCAATAATTTAATTTTCGTGATTTACTGGAGTCCACATCTTTCATACAAAACCTTGAAGAGCGGTTTCCGTTCTAATTTCGCAAAGATATAAGTGAAAAAGCTCCACCAACCTTCAAAAAATCATGTTTTTTACCACTTTTTCGACCGTAACTTCGAAAGTTTCCTGCCGATTTTGCCCAAATTCAATTCTGTTATTAATTTTGTGTTTGTCTTTCAGGAAAAAAAGTATTGAAAATCAGAAAAGATTTACCCGATTTATGTAGAAAAAACACGTTTTGCCCTAGTAGAGATTCAGTTTTAGGGCCTTGGCTTAGTCCAAGAGTCATATCTTTCAAACAAAAAAAAATTTAGAAAATCGGAAAACACCAAAAACCAGTTAAACAGCCCTTGCTCGGTGGCCCTTGGGCCGACAGTGCCCAGATTCAATCCCATAAAAGATTTTTCGATTACCTTTCAGGGAAAAAAAGTTTTTGAAAATCGGTTGAGTTTTACTCAAGGTATCGCGGCGACAGGCGGAGAGGCGCACAACGTTTTTATTGCTGATTTGTCATCTAAGGACCATAATCGAAGCTCCCTCCTTACTCCCGGCTCGAAATTGGGGTGGTTACAAGCGTCCGTGTCTGAAGCTCTAGAGAGTAAATTTTATAACAGATATGCACAATAAGAATGACCCGCTATTTGCAATATCACAGTGTTCTCTATTTCTGTCGGAGAATCATAGAAATAGAGAACACGGTGATATTTCAAATAGCGGGTCATAGATTAATCAGTTCGGGCGATCATGTCAATGATCTTGGAACACAGATCTTCCGATCCTTTGTTCCCAACCCAATCGTCATTTAAATCACACAAACCTTCCCGTTGACTCCAAGAACCTGTCCAAAATACCAGGTCCAAGTTGGACAGCATCTGATGGTTTCACGACGTAGCCTCCCAGCAGCCTGCGTCTCAGTTGAAAGAACTTGGAGCATTCGCATATCACGTGAATATCCGCTTCTTCTTCTGATCCTCACGCACATCTGGAAGTTGCCGAAAGCCTCATCTTTTTCATGTGCCCGTTTAGCCCGCAGTGTCGCTCCGACCACCCTCCTTATGCGATTCCTGCCCGTCTCTAGCAGACCTTTGGCCCATTCCAAATTGGGTTTCGGGAAGAAGCGCTTTGTATGAACGCATATTCCAGTACTCCGCATGCCTTCGCATCACCCAATCTCTCAGTGCTTTCAAACAGGTTGATCGAGCAATCAGTAGATACGGTTCAGGGACGTTCTCGAGAGCCACAGCACCCGCCTTGGCTAACTCGTCCGCCCTCTCATTTCCCTCCACTCCCGAGTGTCCGGCTACCCAGATCAAAATGATCTGAATATTCGGACCTATCGAGGTCGAGAAATCCTTACAATTTTTCACAAGCTTGCAAGTGGTAACTGCTTTCCTTGCTCGCGCTCCGACAGTGCTTCGGGTCATAGACAGATAGATATTTATTTATTAAGCATTCGCTATTGATTTCACATTCTTCCCCTAATTGTTTATATATATATATATATATATATATATATATATATATATAAATTTAATACTAAAAAATAATAATTAATTCATAATACTAATAAACGTTTAATTTTAATTTTAATTTTCGTTGTGTCAAATTCCTTAAAAGAATTAATTCACTGGAATTGACATTTATTTTACTTTTTTTTTATTATTTGCTGTCGTCTTTTTTTTTTTTTTAATACAAATTGTATTTTGTTATTAATATGATCGAAAAAAAAACAATTTAATTAAATAAACGGATAATAATAATAATAATTTTATATCTTAAATTATATATTTTTTATTCGCACTTTGTTTTTGATTTATTTTTTAATTTTAAATTTTATTTTTATATGTTCCGACATTATCCTTTTAAACCGAACTCAATTTTTTTCACTTCTAATATCATGTGTCAGGCTGTTAAACATTTTTAAGCCTCTGTGTAACATTATTTTTTGCGTGGATTTTATATTTATCCTTTTCACATGGAAGTCGTTGGCATTTCTCACTGGATATGTGTGATGTTCATTTATGTAACTGATGTTTCGAATCACGCATTCAGACACCAAATTGTGTTTGATACGGAATACCATCATCATTGTTCGGTAGAATATTCGTTGCTTCACGCTCATCCAACATCCTTCCAACATTGTTGTTATGGATATCAACTTACTGCAGGCGAAATTTTTTTTAGTAGAAAATGAGTTTTACTGGGGTGCTCTGGGGGCGAGGGATTTATAAAAAGCAGGGTGGATTTTTCCTCCGAGCTTGTATGTTATAAAGGCCCTGTGCAAACCAATAAAACAACAAGCTTTAAAAGCTGAGACCAATATCGTTTAAGCGGACATCCATAAATTCCGTCAGGCTTTTTCGATGATTTTTCGACCCCCTCCCCCTTGTCCTCTTGTGTCTCACTTTCGCGACCATTCTCCTCCCTGTGGACGTCAGCTATTTGAAGTTTTCAGCTTTAAAACAAACTTTAAAATAAGCAGTTTTCGTTTCGCAAAAAGTTGATTTGGCTTCGTAAATCGAATAAACTCTTTTATTGGCGACTTTTCTCCAAAATCGTTATGTTGCGATGCATATTAAATCATTATTATGTATTGTATTGACGAAATGTTTCTTACGAAATGTGTGGCGACGCTAGAGTAATTATAGGTACGTCCTCTTTTTAAAAACCCCCGTCCACTTTCGTCCTCTTTTCGTGTAACACTCTTCCCCCTCTGGAGCTGACGGGATGACGAGACGTGCCATAAGTGATTTCGTTGAAATGTGTGTTATTTAAGGATTTAGTCGGTGTAACGTCATATTGATATCAAAATAAAATGCATAATGAGACAAGGTACGACATAAGATATTTCATTAGCAGTCACTTTTTTTACTTCTACTTCGATTTCTTTCAATTCAAATTTTATTCACTAATTTATGCTCCACAAGATCTGTGTCTTTTAAAAAAACAAAATAAAAATTCAACGTATTACATAAACAAATAATATCGAGAATATAAGTTAATCAAAATTTAGTATACAAAATGTGGACGTTCGAACCAAATACACATTCGATAATAAGGTTAACGCTAATGAGCCTATAAGTGAATCATCTTGTATCAACCTACATTACATACGTTTCGTATTCTACTTGAAATTTCGATTTATATTTCAAAGTCCCCGTTTTACGTCACGCAGGTGTTATCTCTTACACACCCTAATTACAAATTCAGGCTAAGTCAATCGATTACGGATTATTGCTGACGTTAGTTCTAAGACTCTTCGAAAATACCTTGAACTGCCTGGGTTAATGCCCAAATGTGCTATTGAATTTCATGAACATATTTATCTATTCAGCAAATTCACTGTGTTACGAAATCGAGCTATAAATAGTAGACAGACATATCAGGACGGAGAAACTAGGAAAGTTGTTTTCGAGCTCAGGTTTTAAGTGATATGCGCCTCAGCTGAAGTCAAAAGATCAAAGAATAATCATTAATGGAGGTCTGGTGTTTTGAGAAACAACTGCACAAATTTGCCTAACTACTACATGCCATTCGCGGGTAGCCGCAATCAACCACCATTTCCATTTTCCATTCTTTTCTTTCTTTCCAATTTCTAAGATGAAGTCTGCTGGAAGAAATCAAAGAATGAAAGTTTTAAGACAGGTATACGAGTATATCGTGCTCATTGCTTAGAATTTTGGAAGCTGTCATAGAAGAGAGTATAAAACAAGTTCTAAGTGACGTCGTAGAAAGAAGAGAATGGAGGGTCAAACTACCAAAGCAGTTAGGACGAAATTAAGAGCCGAATCACTGAGACAGTGGCAGCAAGAGTGGGACTCCTCGGACAAGGGAAGGTGGACCCATAGACTCATACCAAAAATAACGACATGGGTCCAGAGAAAACATGGAGAGGTCAATTTCCACCTGACACAGTTTCTGTCTGGTCACGGATGCTTCAGGAAGTACCTGCACAGGTTTGGATTCACGGAGTCACCTTTCTGCACGACATGCGATAGGCAGGAAGAGACTGCGGAGCACGTATTATTTGTCTGCCCCCGCTTCGAACAAGAACGAGGAGAGCTGTTGACTGTGAGTAAGCCAGATGTAAGTGCCGAAAACATAATATCGGAGATGTGCCGCGATGAGGAGGTGTGGATAGTGGCGGATAATGTAGTTGCGAAAATAATGACGAAGCTGCAAATTGCATGGAGAGACGATCAAAGAAGACTGGCAGTTGATCTAAGAGAGTAGGTGCGAAAGCACAGCTCCGCCCCGAAGTAATGCTGTGAGGCGGTTCCGGGGAGAAGAGAGCACGAAGACTAAGGAAGGAGGTTTTAGTTGGTAGGTCATTAAAGAATGGAATCCAACACTACCTTGGTTCAGAAAGACCGGGTGTCTATGAGGATTTCCTCACCCTTATAAAGAAAAGAATGTGTGTGTATGTATGTACTACACTACACTACATCTCACCATAAATATGTTACATCTCACCACACCTTAGTACATCTCACTACACTACACTATACCTCACTACAATTCACTACATCTATAATATAAAACCCAACGTGAAGTGTAATGAGATGTGCTGAGGTGTAGTGAGATGTACTGAGGTGTAGTGAGATGTAGTGGGATGCACTAAAGTGTAGTGAGGTGTAGTGAGGTGTAGTGTAGTGAAATGTACTGAGATGTAGTGAGGTGTAGTGAGTTGTAGTGAGATGTAGTGAGGCGTGGTGACATGTAGTGTAGTGAGGTGCAGTGATGTTGTGTTTTATATTATAGATGGAGACTTACTGTCAAAGGCAAAGCTGTAGAGAATAAAATTTAAGCGAACACGTGTTTCAGGGTTTTGGGAAGATATGGTCCAATCCTGGTATATGGCCACGTCCATAATTGGGAAGGATGACCTAGATCTCCAGAACTATGAGAGTTGGAAAGTTAGTTTCAAAGACGAAGTTGTAGAGAATTAAATTTAATCGAACACGTGTTTCAGGGTTTTGGTGAAATATGGCCCAATACTAGTATATGGCTTCTTCCATAATTGGGCAGGATGACCCGAATCTCCAGAACTATGAGAGGTAGAAAGTTGCTTCCAAAGACAAAGTTGTAGAGAATAAAATTTTAGAGAACACGTGTTTCAGTGTTTTAGGGGAAAATGATTTAGTCCTTGGATATAAGCTTTTCTAGGTTGGAATGGTCTGAGACGTACTTCGGTAGGGCCTATGGATCTTTGAAATTCTTACAGTTATAAAAGAACAGAAAACTTTGGATTGTTTGTTTATTTGTATATTTAGATACGTTCGAGTCTCTTTGCCACATGTATTCTGTTTGCCACATCTATTCTAATACGTACGGGTCTTTGGTTATGTTTAGCTATATATACTTATTTTTCATTAATGTTTCTTAATTGTGCAATGCACGCTGAAACTTAAATTGTTAATAATAAACTTGTATTCAAACATGTAAAATATTCAAACTTGAAAAAATAATAAAAATTCATTCATTCATTCACTGGTGGGTCCGGCATTTGTGACGCATTTTTTTAATCAAATGTGAAAATATTTTGAAAGTTTTTTTTTGCGTTTCGAAGCGTTAAGCGTCACCCAAATTGATATCAGTTGTTTTGGAAGAACGGACGAGGGCATATCAAGTTTTTTTTTGAGCCGCCGCCGCCGCCAAACCGAAGCGCGGCGGCTACTACTTCCATGGGCGAAAATGATCCCCTCAACTTCCTCTACAACATATCAAAAGTTTTTTTTGAGACGCCGCCGAACCGAAGCGCGGCGGCTACTACTTCCATGGGCGAAAATGATCCTCTCAACTTTCTCTACAACATATCAAAAGTTTTTTTTTTGAGTCCCCGCCTATTTTCCGCCATTTTGACGGTCACCCTGATACATTACACACCCAACCCAACAACTTTCCCTTTGACACCAAACCTCTATCTCGAACACACAAGCATTGCCTCATACAAAATGTGCTATCATCAGGGTTGTATTAGCGCCGCGATATTGAGTATCCTAAACTGACAACGATGCTGAAAAAAAAATTCTGTGGGTTATAAACCTAAAAAAGTGAAGACGTTCGAGGATGTAGAAATAGCTGAGTTTCTGATTGAAGCAGACGATTTGAACTACTTGGCCGCAAAGGTGAAAATTTAACAGTTTCTATTTCGGAAAAGTATCTTAATTGCTGTGTAATGTTTAGGTCATTTTGGTGTTTGGAATTTAAGGAGCTACACGAAGTTGTGAGTTGACCAAAATCTTACTTTCTCATGTACGAGAACAAGGCGAAGTGTTTATCGTTGAGCTAGAAGCAACGAAAACGGATATTACCGCACATTCGTCATCGAAGGTTTTTATGCAGCAATAGTACGGAAATACAGAGAATTACGTGTCCCAGGGACCCCTCACAATCGTTTCTTTGTAAATTACCAAAAAGGGAAATGTACAACGCAACCAATCGGAAAGCACAAGTTTTCGGGCACTCCGAAAATGATTGCGGATTTTTTGGAATTGGATGGGTCCAAAGAATACACCGGTCACAGTTTAAGAAGATCATCAGCTACGCTCTTGGTAAATGGAGGAGCCGATTTAATTACTTTGAAACAAGATGGTGGATGGCGTTCGTCAGCGGTGGCAGAAGGGTACATTGCCAATTCGATTGGTAAAAAACGCAAGATTTCTGACATAATATCGAATTCCATTACTTTGAAAAGAAAAACTTCGACTACCAGTGCAGCACCATCTACATCCAGTGCACCATCTACATCCAGTGCACCATCTACATCCAGTGCAACATCTACATCCACTCCACCATCTACATCCAATGCACCGTCTACATCCGATCCACCATCTACATCCATTCCTCCAACGAGTGTTGGTATAACTATTGAAGATCCATATCTAGTAGTTTTGGCTGAGAATGAGCTGAAGAGTAGTGACACTGAAATTGCATCAATTTTATCACAATCGAATGTTATAAATGTTGATAAGTCGGATATTGCTGCGAAATTGTTAAAATCTATTAAAGTTAAACATTGTGAAAATGTAAATATAAGTTTCAATTTCAAATAATCTTTAATTATGTTCCAATTTAATTTAAATTATTTTTAAATAAATTTTGCTTTCACTCGAAAATTTATATATTTTTGTTTTTTGACGTCAGTAAATACAACTGGGCAAAAAAGTCTTTTCGGTCCTGGATCGAAAATGACAGGTGGGAAAAAAAGAAATCTTTCGAAAGTGTACCGAATAAGCCTACTTTACGGTCTCAATACTGTGAGGAAATCTGACGTTTTTTGTCCGTCTGCGTATAAAAATTATTTTTTCATCAATTTGAGACCTGTTTCGACTCCACACTACACAAAGTAACCCGAGACAATCGGAGTTTCATTTTTCCTGAAAGTCCCATTTATTACGATATGCTATATGAGATATTTGGTTAGGAATAACAGTTTTGGCCACCGTTTTCAGTATGATAGTTTTTGCCGACGGAAGAGTTGACCGATTTTACCACCAAATTTGCAGTTCTTAACTAAATATGAATAGCTAAATGCAAAAAGGGGTCATCTCCTATAGAGAATTATAAGTGAAATGAAGCTCACAATTTTTATACATATATTTAATTTTTTGTCGTTCTTTCCTTAAAATATTATGTGTTATTGTAATTTTTAAGAAAAGGTTGAGGTATGATTAATACCACACCTAGAAATTGCGAGCTTCATTTTACTTATAATTCGCTATTGAAGATGACCACTTTTTGCATTCAACTATTCATCTCTCAGGTAGGGTCTCGTTTGAAAACGTATAATTGTCAGAAAATAATAAATTTTCAAGTTCAGTTGAGGTTTGCTGTGTATATGAGGAAGTTTTCCTTTCCCGTTGATGACGAAAAACTGAAAAGTCGCTCCTTGCAGCAAACCTTAACCAAGGAAGTCTTTGCATATTCTGGTACCACTAAGTACCCATATTCTTGGTTCCACAGTTGGCTGTTGCTGCAAGTGACGAAATTCGCTCAAAAAAATCTACTAAAATGGCCTATAGCTCCAGATGGTGTGCACCGGGACCATAGGCTCCGAAGCAAAAAATCTTTGCAATACTGAGAACCATAATCGTGCTGAATTTATGAGTTCTAGCAGAAAAACCATTTTTCACACCCTCTGACGTGCTACTACTCCGCGGCCCCCCACCTTGGAACGAAGTGCAATTTCGAAAACTGAGAAAACGTTTTTCTCTTCATGGTTCAAAGAGTCGAATGGGCCATAAGTCTCTTTAAACTAAGACACCTTGTCCCAAAATTTACGACTTCGGTCGAAGTTTTCGGAAAATCACTCCAAAATTAGTTACAATTAGCGAACATTAGCGTCCGCTATTAGCGCGCTAATTTTTTTATTATTGGCGATTAGCTTTAGTTTCGCTAATATTTTTTCCAAATAGCGTTAGCGTTAGCTCCGCTAAAAAAATTGGTTAGCGAATACAACCCTGGCTATCATACACACTACACACACAAACACATACGTATGGGCTTTATATGGCACCTTCTAAGAGCCCTGGCACCCAAACGAGGCCGGTACCCCCACTTTTTTAAAATCTCATATGACGTAGAATGCCCACCCGTAGGTCCCTGCAAAATTTCAAGAAAAGTTATCGAGCCGTTTTCAAGCACAAGCCAAAAAAGTGGTTTTTCATACAAATGGCCCTGGAACTAACTAACTAACTAACCCACTAACTAACTAACTAACTAACCAACTAACTAACTAACTAACCCACTAACTAACTAACTAACTAACCAACTAACGTAGGATGTTTGCATTAACTTTGGCTTCTATGAAACAGCCCTTTTTGTATAGGAAATGATCATTTTCTAAAGGTCGTATCTTCGGATCCACCGAACCGATTTTAATGAGTGAAAAGGCATTTCGCCTTAGAATTTTCCGTAGAACCCAGGAAAAATATTTTGGGCGGTACGTCGCAAGGGGGGGAAGTCAAAACTTAGCTGTATATATGGTTCCTAAGTTTACGAAAAAAAATTTTCCGAATTTTTTGTTCGTATGGGGACTTGCGTCACGGGCGCATCGCTACCGCGCGCCCATGATCCGAAAATAGGTTTCAGTGCAAGTATTAATTCAAATTAAGCTCAGGAAGTTGATCGGTTTTTCTTAGAATAAGTCAGTACACTGTGTTTTTTGTAGTTTATTTTATGTTTATTGATAATTTACTTATACAAATTTTCGTCTTTATCGATTATTCTTTCTTTTCTTTTTATTATATTTTTTTAAGTTTCACTTTTTTAGGAAAATATCACTGAAAATTTAAAACGAGAGTTGAAACGAATGGTTACATACCTGTGTCTAGAAAATTGGTTCTCATGTTATTTTTTAAACTTGTTTTTGAAATCTGAAAATTATTAGCTGGCCTTTAACACTCAGCTTTCTTTGAAATAAACAAAACTTTTGCCTGAAATATTTAAAAAAATCACAAAGATAAATTTGGTCCGAATAATTCGCTACGAAAAAGATTCTTCAATTTTCAATAGCCGGAAAAAGAAATATTTTTTTTTAAATTGAAAAATCCTTTTCGTATGGCAATTGGTTGATGGATCGATACAATACATTTTCACGTCAGAAATATACTTAGCCGTAGAGGAACGATATTGCTATCCAACACTTGCTGTAAGCATAAATGTCAAATTCAATAATTAAAAATTGCAGACAACGTTTGGTACGACTCTAAGATGCAGGTGAAATTTCAGAACATCACAGTTCAATCATCAATTTACTGAAAACCTGTGACCTTAGACACCATACCAAGCCAGATGTTTTGATGGTTCGCACCTTAATGAAAACCTCTTCCGGCCACAATTTTTCTGTCCTCTTATTGTTGTTGTCTGTTGATCAATTTTCTGAAAAATTAACATGAAAATTAACAAGCAACGTTTGAAACCAATTCTCTCCAATTCATGATTTTATTCAGAATCAACTCTTCATTTTGCTCTAGATAAAGTGTTTTAGTGTGTTGAAAAAAATAAAAGAATTAATCGATTTACATTAGAAATTAAAACTTAAAGCAAACATTATTGTGACATTTCCTCGTTTACATTTCCTCAAGCCAAGCATCCTGTGATCTGGAATGACAGTCTTCGCAAAGTTCTAACGAAACACAACCGTGAGAAATATGCAAACAAATGCCGGGGCTTGAATTCTTCCGCCAATCGTTGTTTTTGTCCTGGTTATAACTGTGTTCACTTCTGACTAATGACGCTAAAGACCCTTCTTCACTTCGGATGGAAGATGGTGACATGTCTTTTGAATTTGGGTCCGCAATGTTGGAATCATTTAAAAAACACCTCCAATCACCCATTGAAATGTCGTCGCTGATCGTAGAATGGTGAGAAGCTAAATCATAATCTGAAAGTGAAAATCCATTTTCATTTAGTGGAGACCATAAAAATGGATCGTTTTCGTTGGTAACTGTACCATTTACTTGCTCGATTTCGCCGTATGATGTTGCAATGCATGTGCTTGGTGATAGACTTGCTTCCGATTCGTTATTGCCCCAACTTTCGTCATGTGATGAGGCTGGTGACCGAAATACTTCTGATTCGTCGATGTCTAGACCTCTCCTTTGGTCGCCTACTACGTAAGTAACTAATGATGAGGTCATTGGCAACTTATTGCCACGAATCGTTTTCAACAACGACATGATTTCCGTCTTATTCGCTAATATACTGCGCAGATACGACGTCTGGTGCTCAAGTTTCTTGATAATTCGATCTTTTTCTTCCAACATTTTTCCTAATCTTCGAGTTTCTTGTGTCCTTGTTTCTAATTGATTTTCCAATATTTTCACGTGCTCTTTCTTTCTGCGACGATTTTCCCGTGCCATCAAAGCATTTCGATTTTGGATTGACGGATTTGGTCGTCTAGTTGGTAATTTTTCGATTCGACTACCTTCCACTGAATATGCGGACGATGTTTTACGACGCTGTGTATTGAGAAGTTTTTCATCCATTCGTTTACGTTTAGGTGACGACCGTGACGACGCAACGCTACTATTTGGGACGTACGGGACGTACTCATCGTCCGAATCAAATTTGGCATTATATTGGACACTTTCAGGATCACTTACTTCAGACGAGTGGTTGTCATCTTGCGATTGCACCAACTCGTGGAATTTCTCAAAATCCATGTTTTTTAAGCGTTTCGAAATCCCTTCAGTTTCTTGTGTTGAGCGCAATGGCGTCATAATTGCGTTTGTGGAAAACAATAAATATGCTATTAAACTCGTCTAAATTCAAACCTTTTCTCGGTTTACTTACTGATGGTAACAACACTCGATGTTTACTCTGCTTCGGTTGCGAATTCAGATATTTCTTTAAAAATATTTTCTTTTAAATGAATGGCGTCCACTCCACTTTCAATGTAAATTAACAATGAATGAAATTTCACAAGATGGTGTCAAGCTCACAGTGCTCACATGACGTGCAGTGCTGTTTCTGTGTTGCGCCATAATGTGTGTCGTTTACTCACGTAGCACCTCAAACTGATTCATTTAAAACACTGTCATCACTGTCAGCACTAATTGACAGGCTATACTTTTCGAAATAATCGCCCTTCGCGCTGGCGTCGCGTTATGGATATTACATACTATTGTCTTCCCTTGCATGTAAATCATGGGTGCGCGGTAGCGATGCGCCCCTGACGCAAGTGTCCATACGAACAAGAAATTCAGAAATTTTTTTTTCGTAGACTTCGGAACCATATATAATAGCTAAGTTTTGACTTTTTTTTCCCTTGCGTCGTAGCCCCGTAAAATTTTGATTGAAATCGACATTTTTGGACCCGTACGAAGTACAAAGGTCTTATACGTTTACTACAAACAATTTTATTGTAACATGGGGTAGACCGAGGTGGGAGTGGGGGGGATGCATCTACTATCGTCTAAATATGACGAATCAGCAATAAAAAAAATGTCCGTCCGTCTGTCCGTCCGTCCGTCTGTCCGTCTGTCCGTCTCCACTTTTTTTTTCAAACGGCTCAATCGATCAGCCTAAACTTTTTTCCCTGAAAGGTACATGCCTCTCATGATTCAAGTTCGAAGATGAGCAAAATCGATGAAGTGGTTCCGGAGATATGGTCGAGGAAGTGACAAAAAACATGGTTTTTCGAAGGTCGGTGAAGCTTTTACGCAAATATCTCAGCAAGTATAGCACGGAAACTCCTCATTTTGGTTTCAAATGAAAGCATTTGATGTCACAAAACTGTGAAAAAATTTTTGTGGGAATCGGTACAGGGGTCTGGGCACTGGGACTAATGGAATGGACGAAATTGAGATTCTTGGCCATATACGAAAACAGTTTTTCGTCTATATTTCCTTAACTATGCAATATGGAGATTTACTGTCCAAGCCAAAGTTGTAGAGAATTAAATTTAAGCGAACACGTGTTTCAGGATTTTGGTGAAATATGGCCCAATCCTGGTATATGGCCAATTCCATAATTGGGAAGGATAACCCGGACCTCCAGAACTGTGAGAGTTACAAAGCTAGTTCCAAAGGCGAAGTTATAGAGAATTAAATTTAAGCGAACACGTGTTTCAGGGTTTTGGGGAGATATGGTCCAATCCTGGTATATGGCCTATCCAATAATTGGCAGGATGACCCAGATCTCCAGAACTATGAGAGTTAGAAAGTTGGTTCCAAAGGCAATGTTGTAGATTATTAAATTTAAGCGAACACGTGTTTCACGGTTTCGGGGAAATATGACCTAATACTGGTATATGGCCTCTTCCATAATTGGGCAGTATAACCCGAATCTCCAGAACTATGAGAGTTGGAAAGTTGGTTCCAAAGGCGAAGTTGTAGAGAATTAAATTTAAGCGAACACGTGTTTCAGGGTTTTCGGAAAATATGGTACGTTGCTGGCATATGGTCACTTCCACAATTTTGTAGGATGACCCAGATCTCCGGAACTATGAGAGTTAGAAAATTTGTTTCAATGGCGAAGTTGTAGAAAATTAAATTTAGGCGAACACGTGTTTCAGGGTTTTGGTGAAATATGGCCCAATACTGGTATATGGCCTCTTCCATATTTGGGCAGGATGAACCGAATCTCCAGAACTATGAGAGTTGGAAAGTTGGTTTCAAAGACGAAGTTGTAGAGAATTAAATTTAATCGAACACGTGTTTCAGGGTTTCGGTGAAATATGGCCCAATACTAGTATATGGCTTCTTCCATAATTGGGCAGGATGACCCGAATCTTCAGAACTATGAGAGGTAGAAAGTTGCTTCCAAAGACAAAGTTGTAGAGAATAAAATTTTAGAGAACATGTGTCGCAGGATTTTACGGAAAAATGAGTTAGTCCTTGGATGTAAGCTTTTCTATATTTGAATGGTCTGAGACGTACTTCGGTAGGGCCTTTGACATTACCTTGGGTAATTTCTATGGATCTTTAAAATTCTTACAGTTATAAAAGAACAGAAAACGTTGGATTGTTTGCTTATTTGTATATTTAGATACGTTCTAGTCTCTTTGCTACATGTATTCTGTTTGCCACATCTATTCTGATACGTACGGGTCTTTGGTTATGTTACTCATTAAAATCGGTCCAGTAGATCCGAAGATATGACCTTTAGAAAATCGCCATTTTCCATACCAAATATGCTACTTCATAGAGGCCAAAGTTAATGGAAACTTCTTACGTTAGTTAGTGGGTTAGTTGAGCTATGTCCAATGCGTACGCTTAGAGTACACAACAAGTACAAAATTTTGTGAACACATAAAATGCACAAAAAGTGTGTAACTGCGTATATGTGTGCACAATTTGTGCACAATTTTTGCACAACTGGGTATGTGTGTGTACAATTTGTGCACAATTTGACAATTTGTGCACAATTCTTAGAAGAAGTCATGATGCTCAAGTTGAACACATGTTGTGGACTCTAAGCGTCACATTGACCTAATATTAGTTAGTTCCGAGACATTTGTATGAAAACCGACTTTTTCGGCTTGTGCTCGAAAACGACTTGATAACTTTTCTTGAAATTTTGCAGCGACCTTCGGGTGGGCATTCTACGCCATATGAGATTTAAAAAAAAGGGGGTACCGGCCTCGTTTGGGCGCTTGGGCTCTTAGAAGACGCCATTTAAAGCCCATATGTATGTGTTTGTGTGTGTAGTGTGTATGACAGCACATTTTGCATGAGGCAATGGTTGTATGTTCGAGATAGAGGTTTGGTGTCAAAGGGAAAGTTGTTGGGTTGGGTGTGTTGTGTATCAGGGTGACCGCCAAAATGGCGGAAAATAGGCGGAGACTCAAAGAAAAACTTTTGATATGTTGTAGAGTCAGTTAAGGGGATCATTTTCGCCTATGGAAGTAGTAGCCGCCGCGCTGCAAAACATTACAATCACAACGAAAACCCTTTTTAAAAAGGGAAACGTGACGCAAGTCCTCGTCCCTTCTTCCAAAACAACTGATATCACAACAAAAACCCTTTTTAAAAGGGAAACGTGACACAAGTCCTCGTGCCTTCTTCCAAAACAACTGATATCAATTTGAGTGACGCTTGCAGCTTCAGAACGCACAAAATTCTTTTGAAATATTTTCACTGATACAAATTTTTGGACAACGTCTTTCTTAGAAGATCCAAATTTTTGCTGTGAAATTCTGGTTCAGAAAGTAGGAAGATTTTTTTTGCTAGTAGCTTGACAGTGTTGTGCTTGTACGTAGCCGGTAATTGTGACTTAAAATTCAAATACCTTCCAGACCAAGTTTCTTTGTGATACCAAGCAGTTTTGATACTCCAGCCATCTCTAATACACCAAATTTCAAGAAATGAAATCCGTTGGTTTAGTTCTTCATCAACTTCGTCATTGTTGGATCAACAGAAAAAACGTGACATCTTAGAAATGATTGCAGTTAAAGGAACACTTAACTGCTTGAACAAACAAACTGATTACTAATAAAAGTCAAAAGTTTGTCTGTTTGTCTGTCTGTTTCTGTCTTTTTCTGTCTGTCTGTTTCTGTCTTTTTCTGTCTGTTTGTAAATTGTCGGTCACAAATTTTCAGCGTGAACCAACATACGTCCGACCTGCTTGAAGAGTTCCGAGGAACTGAAGCAAAGTGTCGTTTTGCATTGCCTTTTATAAGCCGAAAGCCAAAGAAAAGGCAATGCAATGGTAGATTCTTTTGCATTGCCTTCTATGAGTCAAAAAAAGGCAATGCAAAAGAAGATTTGTGAAAGTGTTTTCTCATTATCATTGTTTTAATACAAATTATGTTGTTCAGTGCTTGAGCTTATTCAAAAACATTTAAGGCACTAATTGCTCTGTAATGTATGGAGTGTATTCTCATCGTATTTATGTTTTTCAGTCACTGAGGATGGCATCGAATTGATGCTGAAATTTATTTGGCAAATATATTAGAATTAAATTGAGCGATTCCGAGTTTTTCATATAGATTATTACGCCGTTACGCTCATACAAAACCAATATAAACATTTCAACAATGCGCTTTTTGCAAAAAATTGAAAAAACTGTATTTTTTCATACATTTTCACATTTTTCAGAAAACTAAAAAATATTAAATTGTCGCGTAGAAGCGTATTTCTATTTTTTCGATGCATCATATCCGACTAGTTCTCCCGAACCTTTTTATTTCAGGTGGACCACTGGCTACACGGGACGTTGGTGCTTGATCGGACGACGTGACGTGCTAATGCGAGTTTTGTTAAATTAAGTTCACTTCACTTTAATTGTTTTTTATTATGCTTTGTAAATATTTTTGTAAATTTTGTTTTTGTGAATATAAGTAGTCAGGGGGCTTCGGCCGTTGATGAATGACCAAATAAAAAAAAGTTCATCCCCAAATAGACGAAAATGTTCACCTCAATTTTCTGTATGTACAACATAGCAAAAAACCATGGGCTAGGGCCGACCTTATTCCGACCTAGGGCCTCGTACAAATACTTCCATAGACAAAAATATTTCTTTCAATTCGCTCTGCAACATAGCAAAAAAAAGAGTTTTTTTGGTTTGGCCGTCCTTAGAGCCGACATGAGGCCCACTTGAGTCCTAAGCACAGGCAGAAGTTTCTTTTACAAATTTTCGGCCATGTCTAGATCTTTCAAACAAAAAAACTTTTATAAAAATCGGAAAAGATTTACTCGAGTTATGTACATACAAAAGACTAAAGACCCTAAAGACCACTCTAACGGCCCTTGGACCGACAGTACCATTAAGCATTTTTTGATAACCTTTCAGAGAAAAAACATTGGAGATTGGGAATTGTATGACTGAAATACTACTTAGAGAGACCAAATAAGACTGGATCCAATGGTACAAATGCTTTTATGTATCTTTCGCCCAAAATGTGTCATTTTTCGTACTGAAAACTAGACTTAATTTGACGTTTTTTGGTCAAATTTCGAAGTCGACAAATAAAACCATATTAGTCCAGTTCGAAACGTTCGAACTGGACTAATATGATTTTATTAGTCGAGTTTCATGCATAAGTTGACGTTTTTCAATGGTTGCTTCATGAAATGTTCAAGTTCATTTCGAAAAAAATGAAGAGTATGATTTTCGTGTTTTGTGCTCAAAATGGCTTTTTGTGCGAAAGATACATAAAATTATACATCCAACATGTACTACATGTCGTTCATATGTGCTCTATCTTGCATAAATAACTAGTATTGAAGTGAGGCTTTTTATTTTTTACAATACAAAATGCAGATTACTGTGATAACTTTGTGCATTACAACAAAAAAAGTTTTTGAAAATCGGTTGAGTTTTACTCGAGTTATCGTGTTGACAGACGGACGGACGGACGGACATTTTTTTTATTGCTGATTCGTCATCTAATGACCATGATCGGTGCTCCAATTCCCCCCCCCCCTCCCACTACCGGGTCGAAATTCGACAGGTTAAAAACGTCGTGGTGAACGCAATAAATCCCTTTTCGAAGAACTTTGTCGTTGGGTCCGGCATCACAGTGGGGAAAACGCCTATTTCCGTGTTCATAAATCTAGTACCGTTGAAACATTTTTGATATAAGTCCTGATTTTTCGCTGAAATTACTCTATAATAATGACAAATTGCAGGAAAATTATAACAAAAATTTGACATTTTGAAAATTGAAGAATCCCACTCCTGTTTTGACGAAATTCTCTTTTGACGCCAAAAATGATATATGAAATTACCATGAAATTGTACTAAATCCCCTTCACTACCTATTTCTAAAGTCATTGTCACCTTGATTGTGTAGATAATAATGTATCTTCATGAGCTAAAGAGCAGAAGAAAGTTAGGAAGAGTTCAGATTATGATTTAGTACATTTTTGAATTCTTACATTTTGACGTTTATAGAGAAATTCGTCAAAACTGGAGTGGGATACTTCAATTTTCAAATGTCAATTTTTTTTTTATAATTTTCTTGCATTCTGTCATTATTATGGAGTAATTACAGTGAAAATTCAGAACTTATGTCAAAAATGTTTCGACGGTACTAGATGAACACGGAGATAGCAGTTTTCCTCACTGTGCGGCATTTGTGACGCAATTTTTTAACATGACGTAATTTTAAACAAAGCGCTGTAATTTTTTCAGAAAATAAAACTTTGAACACAAGACTTCAGTCAAACAAAGTTTTGCGTATTATCAGCGATAGCGTCACCTCAAGCGATATCATTATTTTTGGAAGCGGACTTACGGACTGCGTCGAATGTCCACCTGAATTAGGAAAGCAAAAATCAGGAATCAAGAAATCAACCAAAAATCAGGAAATGAAAATCAGGCAGCGAAAATCAGGCAGCGAAAATCAGGAACCTAAAATAAGTAAAAACAAAAATCAGGAAATACCAAATTTAGGAAAAACAAAAATTAGGAAAAGCAAAAGTCAGTAAGGAAATAAATCAGAAAAACCATCAAAGTTTTCGATTCTTAAGGAGGTCGTAATCTTATTTTTGATATGTAGAGGGTTCTGCCCCCTAAACCCCCGCACCTGCGGCGAGCTACTAACGCCCTGCAGGCTGTTTTCCGTGCATGGGGCTCTGCCCTTACTAACTTTGCTCTACTCTAACTTTCACAGTTCTGGAGATCCGGGTCATACTGCCCAATTATGGAAGTGGCCATATACCAGGATTGGGCCATATTTCCCCAAAACCCTGAAACACGTGTTCGCTTATATTTAATTCTCTACAACTTCGCCTTTGGAACTAACTTTCTAACTCTCACATTTCTGGAGATCCGGGTCATCCTGCCCAATTATGGAAGTGGCCATATACCACGATTGGGCTAAAACCCTGAAACAACTTTGCCTTTGACAGTAAATCTCCATATTGCATAGTTAAGGAAATATAGACGAAAAACTGTTTTCGTATATGGCCAAGAATCTCAATTTCGTCCATTCCATTGGTCCCAGTGCCCAGACCCCTGTACCGATTCCCAGTTTTGTGACATCAAATGCTTTCATCTGACACCAAAATGAGGAATTTCCGTGCTATACTTGCTGAGATATTTGCGAAAAAGCTTCACCGACCTTCGAAAAACCATGTTTTTGGTCACTTCCTCGACCATATCTTCGGAACTACTTGATCGATTTTGCTCATCTTCGAACTTGAATCATGGGAGACATGTACATACCTTTCAGGGGAAAAAAAGTTTAGGCTGATCGGTTCAGTCGTTTGGAAAAAAAAGTGGAGACGGACAGACGGACATTTTTTTTATTGCTGATTCGTCATATTTAGACGATAATAGATGCATCCCCCCAACTCCCACCTCGACCTACCCCATGTTACAGTAAAATTGTTTGTAGTAAATGTATAGGACCTTTGTACTTCGTATGGGTCCAAAAATATTCACTTTTAGGACGTCAAATGTATGGCCGACCCCCCATTTAGGGGGGTAGTTTGGGGGGACCATACATTTGACGTCTTAAAAGTGAATATTTTTCAAGTTATTGTTGATTTAAATCTGCTGACAGCACTGAAAAAAGCGTACGTAATTTATGGATGGTCCCTTTTCCAAATTTTTGTTTTTACTAACTTTTGTTTTCCTAATTCGTGTGGAGTATCACTGCGTCACACTTTACCTTTTAAGAGGTTTTTTGTATGCTTCATCATTGCCGAAGAAGAAACAATCGATTTGTAACTCGATTCGGCCATGCAACGCAAATTTGTCGATGTTGCCGAATCCAACAAAATGGAAAATTAAAAAACGGCATCTATAAAAATGTAGACGAAATTCAAAAACTCCAAAAAATTGTGTATTTTCGATGTAAATTTTTATAGTAAGTGACACACATGACGTACTGTCCGACTGTCATATTTATAAAAACTTTATATTTTTAAACAAATTTTCGATTTCTGCAAGATCATTTCCATTATTTTCATTATATTTTTCACATGCATTTACCTCAGTATTTACACTACAAAAAAATACCTATTTCCGAGTTAACGCTATTATGAACAAAGTGTCTCCTTTCTGATCTGAAAGTAATTATTATTGAAGTCCGTAAGTTTTGCCAGCCGATGACATTCAACATTAACCGAATTGAAAACATTGCAATTTTCAGTATTTTACGATGAGTATTAAGACAAGATCTCTAATTTTTGCGACATTCTTCGGCAGCGTCATTGTACTTGGCTTTTTAGTGGCAGCTTTAACGACTGATTATTGGATATATGCAGAAGCAAAGCGTCACACAAATGGAACAATAGCAAAAGAGCCATCGGGCAAAGTAAATTTTGGTTTGTTTATGGGTTACAAAGATCTGAACATTGGGTATGGCGTTCGACCTGAATACATTTACGGTTAGTTTTCTCTTAACGAGCGTATGATAATAAATTGGTATTTGCATTAATTTTAGTGATGGATTTCATGAAATCGGAACCAGATTCCATGAACTATTATCTGTGGTTGGGTGCGGCACTCGGTGTAGGTTTTGGTTTATTGGCTAGCGCAATTGCTGCTATTGCTTCCGTACTTAAGAGTGCGTCTCTCTCGGAAAAGCGAGGAACATTAATTTTGCTTTTCATCAGTAATGTTGCATCAGGTATTTATAATTTATGTTTCGTGCACCTAAGACGTAATAGTAAGTGTTTGGTGTTGTCTAACAGTAAGTTCTGCAAATTTTCCCACACAGAGAATAAGGCCATACGACGGGATAGAACCACAGGTATTGATAGGCTTAGCAAGTGCTTCAATAAACGTGGAAGCGAAAATTCTCCCAGAAGTGTTGATCGGCATGACGTTGACGATGGTTCCACTAGGCTTACCAGCTACTGCGCTCTCGTAGTGGCTTATAAAGTCAATTTAAGGATGTCTCCTAATATGCATGCCAAAAATAGTGTCTGCTCTTCTATCGCTCGCCAAGGAGATGGTATTTTCGCACCGAGATCTGATCTGAAGGTCTATAAACCTTCTCCTTGGTCTACCCCTCGACCTAACCCCCGGGACCTGTGCATCCAAGATCCTTTTCGGTAGCATGTTATTACCCATCCTTTCAACGTGCCCAAACCAGCGCAGACCCTTGCCGCCTCTTCTACTGACGAAATCCCTAAATTTTCCCTAATGTCGTCGTTCCTAATATCCCACTGCTCCTTCCGATTAACTTTCGATATGTCTTTTTAGCAGGAGAAATACGGGCCAGCGACTACAGTCCAAGGCAATACTGTGGATTTACGAAGCAGTAGTGAGGCCTATGAGGAGCCACGACAGTATAGTGTGGTGGCCTGCGCTTGAAATAGAAAGTGTGAAAAAGAAGATGAACGAAATTCAAAGGCGGTATGCATATGCATTACCGGAGCTATGAAGACAACAGCAACTGCATCCATGGAAGCATTGTCGGATATACCACCAATCCATACGATCATCAAGCTTAATGATCTTTGGATGAGGAACTTCACGATAGGCCACGGAAGAATAAGGAGAGCAATATGCGATCCCATATTCGACATGTCTAGAGACCGGATAAAACCGGAGATCAACTTTGAGAATCGATATGAGGCTATCATTCCGAGCAGACAGGAATGGCTGTATGACTGGCCGAACTGTTTGTCCGATGATGGACTCATTTGCTTCACAGATGGTTCGAAAAACTCTGAAGGAACAGGAGCCAGGATGTTTACTCTGGAACCCAGAACGGAGGAGAGTTTCCATATGGGAAACATCGCCAGTGTATTCCAGGCAGAAACGTTCGCAGCGATGAGAGGAATACAGTGCTCCTTACGACCGGAATCGGAAAACGAAAGGGTAACTATTCTCACAGATAGCGAAGTCATAATTAAGGCGATAATGTCGCCTGTCACCACTTCCAAGCTAATAAAGGAGTTCAAAGAAATTCTAAATCAACTGGGCCAGAAAAATAGTGTAACAGTTGATTGGGTGCCTGAGCACTCCGGAATAGAAGGAAGTGAGAAAGCTGATGAGCAAGCAAAGTTGGCCTCTAAATCAGTCAGCTACGGACCGGAACCGTCCATTCCTATACCGCAGTCATTGTGTGTTAAAGCGATTAAGGGCTGGATACGACCGGAGGCTAGTAAAAATTGGCGCGCTTACAGTGGAGGGGCGTATTCGAAGCGATTCTTCCCAGTGCCTGATGTTAAATGGGCTAGTGAACTGTTGAATATGGACCGGTATCGCATAAGAAGGGTAGTGGGAGCGATTACAGGACACTGTGGGCTTAACAGACACTTGGCAAAAATGGGCATCGTTAGTGATCCCAAATGCACCTGCGGCCTAGGCGCAGGATCCTGGGTGACTATGTGATCGGACCGCTGGACGTGGCCAAACTGGGGCCACTTGTCTTGGACAAGTTCCTAGCTGCAAAGATTGCGAAAGATTTGCATGATAAACTGGTAAAGAAACAAAGGATCAGCAGATCTGTGTTTCGGGACCCAGAGATGGGTCTACCAAACCTGATTAAGTCTTTAAACTTTCGCCATGTTCCTAAGAACCCTAATAGAAGCCTCCAGGTGATGCACGAGATATTCGCAGTCAACCCAACTAGTGAGAGTACAGAATCGTCGGCCTGAAAATTAGCCTGTGGATAGCTAGCTTTGTTTCGCTACTCAATTCCCTTTTGTTGAACACGTGCGACGTGAACTGACTGGTCACCGCGTTTCCCACTTTCCTCTGCCATACTCTGAAAAAATGGTTCCTAAGTACTTGAATTCAGAAACCTGCTCCAGCTCCTCCCAATTTAAGTTGTAAGCTATCTACTTCCGAGATTTGTCGACCTTAGTTTTCCCCACAATAATCTTCATTCCATACTCCTCACATGCGGCATGCAGGCAGTCCATCCCAGCGATTATCTGCCAGCAAAGTTAAGTCATCCGCATAGGCCAGTATTTTCATTATTACCTTGTCCACCACAATCTTTCCCTGGAAGTTGGCCTAACAGCGATGACGAAGGCACTCATTAACTGATAGTGTACTCGCTAAGAACCCCGAACAGCTTCTGCCTTGGCACCCAAGTCGATGAAGCATAGGTATAAGAGAGTTTCCTTTTTTCCTCAGCTACACCCAAGACAAATTTCTTAAAATTCGCCCACTCAGCCTCAATGTTCCCTCAAGTCAGCTTGAAGCGCCTCAAATGCTTCGGCGAGATTTTCCACCTTCTTCCTTTTAGTCTGACATAGCTTACCAACCGACAGATGGGTCCAAGCCAAAAGTGAAACCGCTGAAAACACGCTCTCGTTTGTTGAAGCTTTGGATCACCGTCAATTTCTTTTTGCAATTCATATAATGATTTTGGGCAACGTGAAGGTTTAAGACATTGTCAACGACGTCATCAACTTTTCTCAGGAAATTCAAAAATCGTTTTCACCACACGCACACTTGTTGCCTTCGTTCCAAAAATCGTTTTCACCTCGCTTTCACCACAGCTATGAATACGATGTTGAATGAGGTGAAAACGATTTTTGAAACGAAAGCAACAAGTGTGCGTGTGGTGAAAACGATTTTTGACACGAAATCTGGAACAGTCCGAGCTCCAGCATTCTTTATGGAGAAGTCTCATGAGCGGTTACCGTGAAATTCTAGTGTAGTCGAAAAAATCCTTAATGCCAAGGCTCACCGACCTTCTTCATCAAAGTGAAGATTGCTGCGAGACTGACCCAAAGAGTGGTCCGGAAAGGCAGAATTGAAACCTTTCTGGATTCCTCTGGGACACATAAGTTGCAAGAATGGATTCAAATAAAGGAAGCATCAGTCCGGGGCGTAAAAAGAAATCCACGGAAACTTGAGGATATCTAGGGAAATCCTGAGACTTTGAAATTCGTAAAAATGGAATGAATTTTTTTTATAAAGTTGAAAGAGAAACCTCTAAAATTTAAACTTTTTGTAAGGATTTCCCTTAGATAAATCCTTTAATTTTCGTAGATTTAAAATGTACGAAATTTTCACATGAAAAAGTTCGACCACCCTGTAGCTGTAGATAAAGAGTTGCCTGAGTTCGTTTCGTTTCGACTGTTCTTCGCACTTTTGGCGGTTCATTCTACTCCTCATTACATCATTCTCCATCTCATTTTCTCTTTGTTCACTCTGACGTTTTTTCTGGTCGCGACTACTACGAACGAAGTTCCCATAGAGGCTAGTTGTTTCGAATTTTGTTGGCAACCGATCGACTGATGACGTTAATTTATTTCGTTCGGGTACACTGGTCGATACCAAAATTTGAGATAACCAGTAGATTAGGCACAGCAGAGTGAATGTAGATTGAATGACCACTGAAGGCGCTTTGAACAATACAATGAACAATGAGTGAGCGGTCAAAAATGCGATGAAGTGTACAAGTCATTGGAGTATTTCTTAGGATTCGTAACATGAAGTAAAATCAAAAGAAATTCCTATTGTACTCAACCCCCCTGATTTTTGTGAATCACAGAACCTAAGAAACAAACGCAAAATGTTTCTGATGTGTAGGAAAAAACGCTTGGCTGCGAACAGAAAAACACCTGAAGTTACTTCGTCACGCTATTTGAACATTTGAATAAAAAACGAACAATTAATGAACCGTCCGGATTCCAAAGAACCTCCAAATTCAAAGAATTCGAAAAAAAAGCATCCGTAACGTTAATCTCAGTCTGTTGTAGCGGATGAAAATTCTAAATTTTGAAAATTTTTTGCAGCTCTGTCACAAATACTCGCCTTCATTTGCTGGCTCGTTCAATTCTATCAATATTTAACGCACAACGTTCTAACGGCATATGATAGAGACATTCATTGGTACTCTCACGGACTAGCATCACTCGGTCACAGTTTCTATTTCGTTATCGTGGGAATTATTTTCGTCTTCATCAACTTAACGCTGTTGATAATTGCCGTTCGAATGGAGCGAAGGGAGCGCCTAAAGTCAATGCACGATGATCCGGCATATGATGAAAAAGCTCAGGGAGCGATCATGCTGTACTAAGTGAAGCAACCGGCTGATTATTTATGGATGAAATGAATTCTTAATGTTTACCTTAGAAATTTCTTAAGATCTGATTTTTGATCAAATTTTACAAGCAATTCAAAGTTAAGTGCCTCTCATGCCATACTCAAGCTTTTATAAGAGATTTAACGACCACTCGTCTGATGAGTACATTTTTGTACTCAACTCAATACTTAAAAGGAGTGCAATTTTTTTATAAAAATAAATTTACATTTTTCTAAATTGCTTTGTTTTGATGTATTGGCCACAGCCCCACTCAATTGGTCGTCACGACATGAGTTACGAATTAAGCAATCTGTTATCATCGAAATATCACGGAATAAAGCATCGCATCGCTGTATTTCTTCATGCAATTGGACCCTGCGAAAGTAATTCATTACAAAAGGATACAATTTTGCGATACGAGCCAAACTCAGGAATGTTTTTTGAAGCAAAAATCTTTGAAAATGTTATTTTGACGGACGAGTTTAGAGGTTGCAAGGCGAGTCTAAATAACAGTCTCCAAAGCGTGTTGCTCAAAGTAACATGAGTGTGCTTGCAAGTTCTCGAAATTGTGTCCGAAGCGAGGGGTGACGGATTTCATTTATTCCATTTTTCAACAAAAATTCTTTTAAGTTTTCAAAAGTGGTTTTTTTCACTTTTCGTCACATTAGTATGGTTTGTTGTGTGCGTTGCCATCAAAATCAAGTCTATTTGAGGTTTTGACGAATTTAAAAAAATTATCATTTATTCCGTAAACCGCAGAAGTGCGTCACCCCTCGGTCCGAAGTAATGAATTATCAGACTACAATGTATAATGTTTTACTGCCTATCCATCCGAAAGTTGAGCATTACAAAAGTTTTACCTCACTAGTGAAAAAGGATGTACTTCACTAGTGACGACAAGAGTTTTACTTCGCAAGTGAAGACAACAGTTTTACTTCGCTCGTTAAGACAAGAGGTTTATTTCGCTAGAAAAGACAAGTTTGACTTCACTAGTGATGACAAGCTTTACTTCACTAATGAAGAAAAGTTCCACTTCACTAATGAAGACAAGTTTCACTTCACTAATGAAGACAAGTTTCACTTCACTAGTGAAGACAAGTTTCACTTCACTAGTGAAGACAAGAGATTCAATTCACTAGTTAAGACAAGTTTCACTTCACTAGTGAAGACAAGAGTTTCAATTCACTAGTGAAGGCAAGATTTTTGGTTAATCGTTAACCGAATTTTTAAGCGACGCTAACGCTAGAAAGGAAAAAAGTTAGCGACGCTAACGCAATTCCCTAACCCGAGACAGATTAGCGCGCTAATAGCGATCGCTATTAGCGACCGCTAATCCGCGCTAAACTCGAAAAGCGAAAATGTTAGAAATATCAGTAAAAAATCCCGAAAGAATGAAATTGTGGACTCATTGATTCCTTATTAGGGAAAATAGGGTTATCACGTATGTATGGTTGACAAACTTAATCGAGAAAACTAGCACGAATTCGCTAGCCATTTAGTACATTTTTGAGTTTCGTTGCATCCCAACGACGGCATAATTTTTCTGTACTTTCAGTTTTTGAAAAAATTTGACTTTTCTTTATTTTTGCAAAAATTGTTTTGCGTTAATTTAAATTTTTGCGTGTGAAAACTGAACGAAAAAAATTTGGCAGAAAAAAATTTAATC
>CM055403.1:56911794-56929242 GCA_029228625.1 Pseudolycoriella hygida | reverse complement strand
GCACCAATCTTTATAAGTTTACATAAAAAATTTTCTCCGAAAAAAAACTTTCTCAGAACAAAAAATTTTCTCCGAAAAATTTTTTTCGCACAGATCTTTATAAGTTTACGTAAAAAGTTTTCTCACTTTATTTGAAAATATTTCTACCTTAAAAAAAATTTTCTCCAAAAATTTCTCGGAAAAAAAATTTCTCCGAAAAAATTTTTTCGCACCATCCTAATAAGTTTTTTACGATAAAAAAATGTTCTCTTTTTTTGAAAAATCATTTCTACAAAAAATTTTTTTCCTCAGGAAAAGTTATTTGCGAAAAAAATTTTTTGCATCCAAAAACAATTTTCCCCGAAAAAAAAATTTTCTCCGAAAAAAAACTTTTTTCAGAAGAAAATTTTTCTTCGAAAAAAAACTTTCTCAGAAAAAATTTTTTTTCAGAAAAAAAGATTTTCTCAGAAAAATTTTTTTCACGCCAATCTTTATAAGTTTACCGAAAAAACCAACTGTCTACCTATTCTAATTCAGAAGATAGCATTTTTGAGTATTCACAAAATCCAAGATGGCGGCGCTTTGACAGCTGGCAGACATTTCCTTAAGATACCAAAAAGTTCTCCTGATCAAACTCTATAACGGTTTTGAAGAAACCAACTCTCTATGTATTCTCATTCCGGAGCTAAAATTCAAAAACTCCATGCCACGACTTTTCAAGATTTTTCCCAGAAAAGCGGTTTATGGGCCCAGACTGACGTTCCCTGAAAATTGTTAATAGATAGATAGATAGATAGAAACCGACAGATCAGAAAAAAGTTTTCATAATAATGAGAGCAATAGAAAAATCGAAAGTCCATAGAAAAATGTCATTTTCAAACCTCGATATCTCAGCCAATTTTCAACGAATTTTGATGAGTCTGAGCTCGTTGGAAAGCTGCTGCGACTTAGTAAATAATTTTGAGGGGGATGTAGACCTCAAAAAATTCAAAAGTTTGCTTATATATGGTGACTTGTTTCAAAGGTTTTTGTAGGGTGTTTTTTAAATTTTTGGACTTCTTTTTTGGGGTGTGGGGACTGCGTCACGCCTCCGCTACCGCTGCGGGCATGATTTGATTCGCTATTAGCGTCGCTAATAGAGACGCTAACGATTATCGTCGTTAACGATTAGCAGCGCTAATACGGCTCTAGGACCGATTATCCCCAGTCAAAATATCCGCGGACGAAATATCCCTGGACAAAATTTCCCTAGATAAAATATCCCACAAAAAACGGACAAAATATCACCAGCTGTAATGTCTGCTCAGAAATGGTGCATGTAGGTAGGTATTGTAAATTAGATATTATATTGCGTGTTGGGGGACTCTGCCCACTCACCCCCGCGCCTGCGGCGGGCTTTTGTAAGCTTTGCAGGCGCCCTTACGTAAATGGGACGCTGCCCCAAACCCCGATAGGGACTCCGCCCCTTAGACCCCGCAAGGGGGATATTCCCCCCTTGACCTCCCTTTTCGGGGGCTACCGCCCTTCGACCCCGCTTTTTTGTTTTTGGTTCTTTATTTCAGGCCTGCGGCGCTAAGTACACTTCACATTGAATATTCTTAATTTTTGAGTGTGGACATTTTGTCTGAGGGGGTATTTTGTTCGGCGATATTTTTTCCTTTTTTTTAATGAAATAATTGTGGTTATTATGTCCGGTTATTTTGTTTGGGGATATTTTGTCCACGGGGATATTTTGGTTGGGGATATTTTGGTTGGGGATATTTTGGTTGGAGATATTTTGGTTGGGGATTTTGGTTGGGTATATTTTGGTTGGGTATATTTTGGTTAGGGATAATTTGGTTGGGGATATTTTGGTTGGGGATATTTTGGTTGGGGATATTTTGGTTGGGGATATTTTGGTTGGGGATATTTTAGTTAGGGATGTTTTGGTTGGGGATATCTTGGTTGGGGATATTTTGGTTGGTGATATTTTGGTTGATGATATTTTTTTTGGACATTCATTCCTAACCCCGCGCTAATACAACCCTGGCCACATGTAATGCATCGTTTTCGTAGGTGGTAAACATACATGTAATGGTCAACTTTCGGATGGAGTAGGCAATAAACATATTTACAAGCTCTGACGACGTTTGCGTAGTTGACACAGATAGGCAGACTGGATTTATTGACATAATCGCCCTCCATCCTAACAATGAAGAACGTGACAGAAGAGCGTTAAGAGAAAGAATCTGTTCATAGAAAATGAATCCCGTTTCCCCAGAAAAGTACGCAGAGTCGTTTGGCGTTTGAAAGTACGTTACCTATGGTTCGTAAGTCGAGGAGCATTTGGATCAAGTGTAATAGGATTTTTTACGAATGTAAAGCCAGACATGTCTGAACTTAGGAAGTAGTTTCTCGTTTGGGTGACCATCCACTCCTCCACTCCCACATCATAAGCCTCATAGGTAAGTGTATACTTAGTTAATGTTTACATATGAATAAAGCGACAAATTTTCTTTTATTACTAACGCCACCTACCGACTCCCTTAACACACCCAACTCAATATACATCTTTCTTTGACGCTTAAAAACACCCACAATTCCCGAATTGGCACTAGCCCATCCTTTCGATTTGTAATACATTTTGCCTCCCTTCACATAACCACACCCGTAAACTGGAGTTTTTCAACTGATTGAAAATTAAAAATGGAAGTTCAGTTAACGTGTTTCAAGCCCCCCTTACTAAATTCATGTATGTAAACAGCTCGTAATGCTAACAACAACACAATCTTTCACTGTACTGCCGTCATAAGGAAAAAAAGTTAGAGAAATCAGCGAAGATTTTCAACGAATTTCGCCAAAAAAATCAAATTAGCGACAAAATTAAACAAAAAAAAATCTTCGCTGATTTTTTCTAAGTTTTTTTTCCTTATGACAGCACTGCCCTACAACGCATAAAAAACCTAGCGACGTTATCAGATGAGAGATTTTCACATATTTTCTCTCACAAATTCTCGTCGCTATGTTTTTCATGCGTTGTAGGGCAGAGCAGTGTAATAAGTCCGACCTGAGCTCGGGTCTCAAAAATGCAATTGAGTTCCGATCGGGTTTCAGTAGCCTGATGTAACATGTCGGCGAAATTGTAGAATTTGTTGAAGGAATATGACATGCCTGTTCTTCTATCGTTAGGAACACAAAGTTTCATTGAATTTTAAAAATGTAATTCTAAAAATGCATAAGACCACTTCCAATGAAACAAATCTATCAAACGAAAACTCAGTATTTGAATTATTTGACATGTCCACCTTCTTTAAGCTTGCTGATTAAAGCGTCTACGTCGGGTAATATGGCACCAGCTTGACGAACTGGTGGATCGTTCACTGAAACAATCTCAATGCGAGCTGCCGTATCAATACCAAGATCCTTCGGTGACACTTTCTTGATCGGTTTCTTTTTCGCTTTCTGCAAACGAAAATAACATTGAAAATAAAAATATTTAATTCAGAGTCATTCACTTGCCATTATATTGGGAAGCGTAGCATAACGCGGCGTATTCAATCGCAAATCCGCACTTAGTACAGCCGGAGATTTTGTTTTGATCGTTTCGAGACCTCCATCAATTTCTCGAGTGATCGTAAAACCTTCGCCGGTCTTTTCGATTTTCGAACAGAACGTGCCTTGCGGCCAATCCAGCAAAGCAGCCGTCATTTGAGCAGTCTGATTTGAATCATCATCAATGGCTTGTTTGCCAACAATAATCAAATCAACTTTTTCTTCTTGCGCCAACTTAGCAAGAATTTTGGAGACGTGTAACGGTTGGAGAAGATCGTACTCCGGTCCAGATACATCCACATGAATACCACGGTCAGCGCCCATAGCCAGAGCAGTCCGAATAACCTCTTGGGATTGTGTCGGTCCAACTGAAACGGCAATGATTTCACTGGCCAATTTCTTCTCCTTCATTTGAACAGCTTCTTCAACTGCAATTTCATCGAACGGATTCATGGAATGCTTTATTCCCTCCGTTGCGACACCAGTTTTGTCGGGCTTAACGCGAATCTGCAATCGGAAATTTAAGAATTTTTGATTGTTTCTTCATTCATTGATTTGATTGTATAACCGAAGACCCATTGGGGTCAAAGTTTTTATTCTTATCACGGTGTTAAGACCGCAGCAGTTCAGGCTATTTACTTTCTCACATTCTTTCTCGTTGACAAGTAACGCATCTGCATTCTCTTACCTTAACAGCATAGTCAACCACTCTTTTTACCCCGACTAAAACACGAGCCATTTCGACGATAGATAAAAGAAACTAAAAATCAAATGAAAGAAATTTTCACTGGTCTGTGTGATGATGATGGACACATAAATTGACTTTTAATGATAATGTCAAATGTAGTACTAGAGTCACTGATATCGAACGAAAACGTCAAAGGGGAGTGTTCCACGGAGTCCACGGGTATGACAGTTCACAATAGTAAACATAACTCTTTTTCGCATGGAGGGTATGCTGGCATAAGCTCATATTCAAATCGTCTGCGTCATCTGTTCATATTTTCGTCATATACTGGTCCGAAAATTGTCCGCAGTACCTTTCTTTCGAACGTGAGCAGCGATTGTTCGTCTTTCTGAGTCATGCACCACGACTCCGACCCATACGTAACTATTGGTCTTATCACAGATTTGTACAGTGCGCATTTAGAGTTTCTGCTTACTGATTTGGACTTTAAAATTTTTATCAGGCTGTAATAACTCCGGTTGCCAAGAGTTATCCGTCTTTTGATTTCGTCCATGATTACTTTGTCAGAATTAAGCAGAGATCCAAGATATACGAACTTGTCTACCACCTTAAATGTGTGTGTGTCAATTGTTACGCTTTGGTCGTGTTGTCGATTCGATGGGGAGACAATCATGTATTCGGTCTTTGTGTCATTAACCTTTAACCCGAGGTCGGTACCTTTTCTGTCCAAAGCCGTGAACTTTTCCTTAACACCTTCCATGTTTCGGCCCAAGATATCCAAGTCATCAACGAAGCCCAGCAATTGACTGGATTTGGTGAAAATGGTGCTGCTGGTGTCGATGTCCATGGTTCTCACTGCTGCTTCAAGGGTCAAATTAAAAAGCAGCGTCGCGAGCGGATCACCTTGACGTAGTGCTTCCTCAATGTCGAAAGCGTCTGACAATTTGCTTCGGATTCTTACTCGGCTGTTAGCTCCATCCATTGTCAACTTTGTTAGCGAGATTAGTTTTTTGGGAACCCCTAATTCCTCCATCACTCTCCATAACTTCCTCCTGTTGACACTGTCGTATGCTGCTTTGAAGTCTACGAACAAATGGTGTATTTCCACGTTGTATTCCTTACACTTCTCCAAGATCTGTCTAATGCTAAAAAGCTGGTCCGTTGTTGAACGACCTACACGAAAACCACCTTGATATTCACCAACATTAGATTCCATGTATGGAAGAAGGCGTTTGTATAGAATATTCGCAAATATCTTGTAGGCGATATTCAAAAGCGAAATTCCGCGATAGTTGCCACACCCCAATTTGTCGCCTTTCTTGTACAAAGGGCAGATGATGCTAGTCTTCCACTCTCCCGGCAACTCCTCGACATTCCAGATGCGCTTGATGAGCTCGTGCATCTCCATACATAATGCGTTACCACCGTGCTTGAAAAGTTCTCCAGGTATATTGTCGGTTCCTGGGGCTTTGAAATTTTTGAGCTTTAAAATTTCATGCTCCACTTCCTGTAGCGTTGGTTCTGCAATATGTGGCTGCGCGGTCTGAAATGGTAAGTTGTTGTTGGTGTCGTTTCGGTTTGGTGGTCTGTTCGGGTTCACCAGTTCGTTAAAGTACTCCGCCCATCGTCTGATGCACCTTTCCTCATCTGCTAAGACCAACCCATCCTTGTCCTCGCACAATAAAGGTTGTTGACTGTAACCTTTCCTCGATTCGTTTCCTTTCCGGTAAAAATTCCGCGTCTCTTTTCGATTACCAAACCTTTCAATTTCGATTAAAACTTCCTTGTCATGTTGTCGCTTTTTTCTTCGGAATAGTTTTTTCTCGAAATTTCTCTTCGAACGGTACTCTGCCATGCCAGCTCGAGTGCATCTATTTAGATATCTCGCTCGAGCCGCATTTTAGTCATCCAGTGCTTTTCTGCATTCGTCATCGAACCAGTCATTTCTTTTCTTTCCCATTCTCGTTCCTATCGTCTCTGCTGCGGCTTGCTCTTTTCCAATGCCGGCTGTCGATTGTGTGAAATCGAAACTCGAGCCCTAACAACCACCTTTCCCAAGTAGTGATCTGAATCGATGTTCGGTCCCCTACAACTTTTGACATCCAAAACATTTGAACAGTGACGCCCATCTATGAACACGTGGTCAATCTGGTTTTTGGTTCGTCCATCAGGTGATACCCATGTCGCTTTGTGGATGTCTTTATGTTCGAAATAGGTACTGCAGACAACCATGTTTCTTGACGCTGCGAAATCAATTGCCAACGTTCCATTTTCGCTTGTCTTTTCGTGGAGGCTATATTTACCAATAGTGGGACGGTAGTAGACGTCGCGACCTATCTTGGCATTCAAATCCTCAAGTATGATTTTGATGTCTCGATTCGGTGCTCCATCATACACTTTCACCAGTCTCTCGTAAAATAGCTCCTTCGCTTCATTATCTTTTTCCTCCGTTGGAGCGTAGACGTTAATAAGAGTATAATTGAAAAATTTTCCTCTTATCCGTAGAGTGCATATTCGTTCGTTGACAGGAGTGAAACCAATCACCGCGTTTCTGGCTCTACCGAAGACCATGAAGCCTGTTCCGTATCCTCTTGGGCTGTCGTTGCTCTTGCCGCTGTAATAAAACATAAAGTCTCTACTGATCATAGAATCCTTCCCAGACCATCTAGTTTCCTGTACTGCTGTAATGTCAAGTTTAGTCGCCCTTAGCGCACTAGTGAGTGATCTCAACCCTCCTGGCCGTAACAGAGATCTAACATTCCATGTTCCTAATTGTAAATCGTTGTCCTTTTTCCGTTGCCTAAGTCGTTACCGTTTATCCTGTCCAATCCGAGGCTCTGTTGTTGAATTCATAACCATATCGCTTTTTTGAGTGTGGTATGGTGGCTAGGCACACGCACAACCCACTAATTCGATTCCCCTCTGACCCGTGGGCAAGTCATCAGGTAGCACTCTTAAGTTTAGCACAAAACTCCGAAGAGAATTGAGGTCCCGGGGACTACGACGTGGACGTAAAAAGAGCACTTGATAGTTAGACAGTTGCACGCCTGGCACATGACACGGACTACCACACTCCGCTCATATGCAATCAGGCGCTACCCTATCTAACTACCCAATCATTCAAGCATTCACTGAAATATATTTTCCATTCAAAACTACGCATTCACATTCACTCCTGTGAGTTGACGATATTGTTCCGCAATAATTAAGAAACCCTATCAACAGCTTAACAGATTTTCTAATCCAGCATCGAGTGTTGCCTAAACCGCCTGTGTTCAGAACCACTTAGTGAAGTAATACGAAAGAGATTTTGATATCGACGCTTAGATTTGAATCCAATTTTTTTGATTTTCATTTTTTAATCGAGGAAATTCCGTTTCTAAGAGTAATAATATTCCGTTTTATGTGAAAACAAATTCTACATGAAATGATTTTTAACTTTTTATCTTTAAAAGAAAATTATTTATTCACTCCTATTGCTTTTGAAACTTTGGGTTGCATGGGTCCAGAAAAGAAGAAATTCATAGGCAAACTAGGGTAATTAATGAGAGCAGCTTCAGGGGAACCACGCTCGAAAGACTTCTTATTACAGAAGATTTCAATCGCTATTCAGAGAGGCAATGCGGCTTGCATCCTGGCAACATTAGGGAATAGTAGAGTAGATGAATTTTATTTATTGTAATTTGTTGTTGAAAAGATCGTTTTTTTACAGGCTGCGCCAATGTGAGCAGTCTTTTTTTTTTGGCTTTAAATAAATTTATTATCTTTTTAACTTATATATGAGTCATATGGTCAACATAACGAAAACAGTTCAAAAGTTGGGGCAGCGTCGGTATCAATGTTGAAATAGTGAAAACGACGTGGTTTTCCTTAAAAGTTGTATCACTTCGGTTTGAGAGTAGCCCAAAACTTGATTTAGCCACGAAAAAAGCTAAAACGACATGGTTGTTGGCTTAAAAGTCGAACAACTTCAGTTTGACATTAGCCCAAAACTCAAGGCTGATTTCAATCGTCAGCCCAAAACCAGCCTAAAATTTGGAACTATATACCGAGCAAAGAAAGCATTGATTTCATACGAAAACAACAACACGACATATTTGACCAATAAAATCATTTTGGACTGGAGTTCTATGGCCCAAGACACACGGCAACCTGTGAAAAACCTTTAACCAACTCATTTAATATTCAATAGCACTTGAATTACTGTTCGTATCACAAAAATCCACAATCGTTTAATTAGTTATTTAATATTAATTGGGTACCATATATATCGGACATGTTCCTAATAATAGACGTCGTGTTAATTTCGACCGGCGATTCTTCCGTCTGACGTTGGTTTAATCGGCGGAGACAAACGGGTTGAAGATTTGCTCTGAAGTTTTTCAAGATGCATGTTTTCCGGCGACCGGCGCACAGTGTATTATTTGTAAAAAAGAAACGTCAAAATATTGAAAATTGTACAAATTAAAGCCCAGGCCGCAAAACCTTACAAAAAATACACTGTGCGGCGGTCGATAGCGGTCGAAATTCAGCCTTCCACTCTTGTGAAATATTGGGTACATGTCCGATAATAGGCACACTAACATAATGTTGTTGTGCTTAAGAGTGATTTTGCGAAAACTTCGAACGATTTCGTACACTTTTGGGACAACATGTCCTACTTTTTCCCGATGAATGTGTCATTCGATTCCTTGTTCTATAGTAAGAAAAGAAATTTCTCATTTTTGGAAAATTTGATATTTTGAGGGAGTCATGGTGCTCTAAGTAAGTGCATGTCAGGGGGTGGTAAAAATGGTTTTTTGGCTATAACTCGTGTAAAACAGGGCCTATTTTTGAGAAAATTTTTGAGAAAACTTGAGAAAATTTGTGAAAATTTGAGAAAATTTGTGAAAATTTGGGAAAATTTGAGAAAATTTGAGAAATTTTTTCAAATTTGCTTAAAATTTATAAGATAAGATAATCAATTTATTTAGCAAAAAGCTATTTTCTAAAATCACATTTACAATATCACAGTTTAGACAGTCTGTCTCTTCTTCACCTATTCACCAATTCTCTTTTATAAATTGTCTTAATGTATTCTTAAATGTTCTTTCAACCTTTTCATCCTTCACTCCACTAGGCAACGAGTTGAACTGAACAAGTCCCCGATGAAACAACGAATTTCTGTACCTTTCCAATTTTCTGCACCTCACTCTAAAGTCATTTCTAGATCTCGTCGGATACGTATGTATGTCCCCATTGTACGTTACCATCTCGCTGAGGTATCGTGGCAGTTTACCACATTTCAGATTGTAGATGAACTTCATCGTATTTTCGTCAACTCTTTGTTTGACGTTTAACATGTCCAACTTTTCCAACATTACAGCTATTGGCGTCCGTTTTTGCATTGCAATATTGTTCGCATGGCTCGATTCTGTAGTTTCTGCAACCGATCGAATGATGTTGAGTCGCTCAGGTACAGAATTCACGAACAATAGTCGAAATGAGGAGCTATCACAGATTTGTAGATTGACAATCGCGCACTAAACGTGATATTTCTGGCCAACCTCGTCAGGACTCCCACTTTTTTCGCAATTTTCTTGCACATGTAATCCGTATTGGCCTTGAAATTTAGTTTCTCGTCTATCATTACACCAAGATACTTAAATTCATTTTCGATACCAATCACTTCACCATCCATCATGATTGAGTTGATCGGAGACTTCGTTTTCGCATTGCCAATCACCATCGCTTTTGTCTTGCTCCCATTCAGCTTCAACTTATTCAGCTTCAACCACTGATTTATACGTTCAAGTTCAGCATTCATTTCATTTCGCATCGTGTCGATATTCTTTCCGTGCAGATAGATAAGCGTGTCATCAGCGAATAGATTGATGAACGAATTCTGTAGTTGACTTGGCATATCGTTAATGTACAACACGAATAGGATGGCGCCCAACACTGATCCTTGTGGAACGCCGATGTCATTTGCAATTCTGGCGGATTTGCTTCCATTCACTCTCGTCTGTTGGCTTCGTCTAGTTAAATACCCCTCGAACCAATTCACCACACGTTGAGACAAACCAAATCTGCTCAATTTCGTCAACAATCTCTTTCGGTCTATTGTCTCGAACGCTCGCTTCAAGTCGAGAAACACAGCAAGAATGATGTCATCCCGTTCACTAATTTCTTTCCACTTCGCTATGACCAGATTAAGTGCCGTTTCACATGAATGATGCCTTCTGTAGCCAGATTGGTACCATGAGAACAAATCCTTTTCTTCTATGTATTTAATTAGCTGTTCCTTGACAACGGTCTCGATGAGCTTTTCCAGCGTGGGCAACATGTTTACCGGACGAAATTCATCAGCTTTTCGTGGACGACCAGTTTTCGGGACCGGTACAATCGCGGTGACTTTCCATTCGTCTGGCATTGACTCATCTAACGATTGGTTTGTTATCTCGCACACCACATTACCGATAATTGGCCAAGCATCAAGAAGGATTTTCGGGCTTACTAGGTTAGTGTCTCGTTTATTGTTCATTTCCCTCAGGCAGCGTTGAAGATATTGACAGTCTACATGCACGAATTCGAATGTTGATGTGACAGGTGGTATTTTTTTTTTAAATTCAATATTTATTATCATCTCAAAGCAATTGCGTGATGTCTGTCAAATTACTAGGACCAATGGATTGTTTTATTTGCTTTACACTTTCCACGTAAAATTCGTTCATCTCTTTTACCAATTCCGTATCTCCTCTAATCACCGTCCCCGATATCTCCACCTCATCGACTGTTCCTTTTCGCCTTCCATTCAACAATTTTTTCAGAATTCTCCACGTTTCTTTTGTCACCGCTCGCTTTATTCAGTTTCCTTTCAATGTAATTTCGCTTTTCCCGTATCGAATTCTGATACTTGTTCCTCGCTATTCGATATTGCACCCAATTGTTGTGTGACGGTACCAACACTGCCAACGCATACTTTTGATCCCTTTTTGTCCTCATTTCTTTCAGTTCTTCATCAAACCATTTCTTAGCTACGCGTCTCTTCACTTTCACTTCTTTAACAAAACGTTCAATCGACTCAATCAGCCTTCCACTTAATGTCTTCGCTTTCTCGTTTAACGTCATTTCGCTAGTTAACAAACTTTCCCATTCAAACTCACTCAATACGTCTCTGAACACTTGCGGCGAATAGCCTACAATTTTCCGCACCATCGTGCACTCTCTGTCACTGCCTGCCAAGTCTTCAATTTCAATCTTAATAGTCGAATGGTCTGAAATTTTCTCACTCCGCAAAACCGTAGCTTCTACACAAACGTTCGACATAACTAGATCAATTTTACTTTTTGATTTTTCAGTGATCCTTGTGGCTTCTTTTACGAATTGCGTCATTCCGTGTGCGTTGATGTGTTGCTTCAGCCTCTTTTGATATGTCCCATATTTTAATAAATCAACATTGAAATCACCGCAGATCATTTGTCGATCAGCTTGTCCTACGAGATCTTCGCACCAATCGTCAAAAAAATCGATACACAGCTTTTTCCTGCATTCGGCGAAAAATATACTACTGAAAACACATAGTCGACTCCGATACCCACCAATCTCACTGACAGAATCCACACCTTCTCTGCTAGCGTCGATGAATCCCACATTTCAGCTTTCACATCATCTCTCACATACATACTACATCCTCCTGTGTGTCTTGAATGCGAATCGTTCCTAAAAATCTTATATCCGTCACATTATATCTCGTTGTCGTTTATTTCTCCCGTCAGGCACGTTTCACTCAAACACAATGCTAACGGCCTCTTCCTCATTAGAAATTCGTGCACCTCCTCAACATGCGCCGTAAGACTAGAAACATTCAAATAAAATACCTCACCGTTTTGACTCCTCCACTTCTGTAGTTGCTATGGATGACTGTATTTGTAATTTTCTGAAAATTTATAACAATTTTGAAGTATAATTGATGTTTTTTATTCAAAACATTGTTCACACGACCTATTTTAGATGTTTTAGGGCATCCTAAGGGCTGAATTTTCAGCCAACCGGTAAATGCTTGGATTCTTGTTGTTTTTTTTTTCATCTGCACGACCTCTAATATGGTTCAGAATACACTTTACGTCGATTCTTATTAATTTTACACTCATTTTAACTTGTTTGAACGTATTTTTCCTTAAAATAAAATTCTGCAAAATTTGAAAAAAAAATTCGCAAAAATAGGCCCTGGTGTAAAACGAAATGAATTCAAATGAACCTTTATGGGATGGTGAGCCCCAATGATACAAAGGTTTTTCATCATTGGATTCCTTGGAGCCTTCCCCCACTCCTGAGTTATTAGTCATTTTAGGTGAAAACTTCGGGAACGCTTTACTGCTTGAAGCAGCGATGAACTGAAAAACTGAGTATGGGGTGTTCTAGTATACTACCCCTACTATAAGGCCACTCAACACCAGTGTGTGACGTCATTTGTGAATGAACGCTCACAAATATTTGATTTTGGGCTAAATCTGACGTTCATAAAGGAAATGTAAAGGTAAGTGACAATTTTCACATTTTTTTTCAAATTTATTTCAACGTTGCTTTAGTTGGTAGACAATAGTGCTGAACAATAGTAGTCTTTTGTTCAAAGTTCCAACTATAAACACTACAACTACTAAAGAAACAAATTACATGAAAACTACACGTAAAGAATGAACATGAATTCAAATGGCTAATGAGTCGAGGGTGACGCTTTTTATTTTAATTTTGGATCAGGATATTGCGTCCGAAAAGTTAATTTTGTTTCTCTACCCTAATAAAATTGTCACCTTTACCTTTATGAACGTCACATTTAGACCAAGATCAAATATTTGTAGGGGTTCATTCACAAATGACGTCACACACTAGGTTAAAAAATTTTTACCCCCCCCCCACTTTCACATAGGAAAACATTCTAAATTTCCATATAAAACTCAACATCTTCACACTTTCTTTGGTAACCACCACCCCCCTTCCGTAGAGTACACCGTCACTTGTGAACAGCTTCTTTTTGCATATCCAGCTGCAGATCATGTTTCAGGGCAGTTATACAGACTTCCTCAGCTGAAAATAGTCAAGAAAAAGTGTTAAAAATTGACCTTTCTTACAAAAGTTGTTCCAGACCGGTGCAACAGCCTTAAACCGCGGAAGTCTTTCCATGGTCTTATAGTAGGGGTAGTATACTAGAACACCCCATACTCAGTTTTTCGGTTCATCGCTGCTTCAAGCAGTAAAGCGTTCCCCAAGTTTTCACTTAAAATGACAAATAACTCCGGAGTGGGGGAAGGCTCCAAGGAATCCAATCAAGAAAAACCTTTGTATCATTGGGGCTTACCATCCCATAAAAGTTCATTTGATTTCATTTCGTTTTACACGAGTTATAGCCACAAAACCATTTTTACCACCCCCTGACATGCACTTACTTAGTACACCATAACTCCCCCAAAATATCAAATTTTCCAAAAATGAGAAATTACTTTTCTTACAAGAGAACAAGGAATCGAATGGCACATTCATCGGGAAAAAGTAGGACATGTTGTCCCAAAATCGTTCAAAATCACTCTTAATATGTTAAAAGACGAAAATGTATAATACGGGCAAACAAAAAGAACTACAAGAACTTCAATGATAAACGACATAAAGACATAAAACAAGAGGTCAAGGTGATGCAATTTTCTCCAATCTTTGCATCATGTATATTTGCTGTGTTTATGAGCACTTGAATAAATAAATAATGTACGCACAACAGGCCCATCTGAGGCTTAGGTGCTGGAGGCCATGGTTTCCACCCACTTTATTTTTATTTATTTTTATTTGTTTATAGACCAGTTAACAGGCTGTTAACTTGTTCTATCATGTCCACACATGCAACCACCTCATTTTCATTCTTATTAGTTTTTTTCGCTTTTTTTATATTAATACGAAGTTACGTGTGGTACGGTGCGGTATGAATCACATATAATATAGCAACGCAACATCGAATTATTTTTGTCATAGGCATATTCTCCGTGCGATCAGCTGATCTGATGTCATAAAAGGTTATATGCTTCAACGTTTAGTTAAGGTTTGCATTTTAACTAGTCAAGACGTGTGTACGAATCGTTCAAACATTTTTTATAAGAAATGGAAAATCCGGAAGTCGAACTCTTGATTTTTGAAGTGAGACACGCTGATCGAGTGTATGAATATCCAGCTCTTCGAGTAGGACGTCGAATTATCGCTTTTGGTAGTGCTGGACTCTATGATCTGCCAGAGGTAAATTTTTGGATTACGCTGTGCTATTTAAAAGACAAAAATCCTTGATTTTGTTTCGCTGTAGAGAAATGTGCGAGAACCGATAAGACGTACATCTCTAGGGAGAACGTTATGCGATTTGGTCACAATAGCGACTGATGTTGCTATTTTGTTGGCTGAATACAACGGTGCTGATGGCCCAATGAACCCTAATCTATTCATTTTGAAGGTTGTTGGATTAATTTTTACGGAAAATGAAAGGGCAATGAGAATCGTCAATGATCTGAGGGAATACGATTGGGCAACATTTCCTGCAGATTTTGCTTCGCTTACCTTGGAATCAAGTGCCAAAAGTTTCCAATTGTTAGAATATGTGGGTGTAAATTGGCTCTTCGATGTTTTGTGTCAGTTTTACATATCAATTCGCCAATATTTAACCGGCGAGCCCAACGTCGTGCACGTATAGCGTTTGTCTTTAACAATAATAATTAATGTTGCAGTGCTTGGTTCAGTGAAACAATTGGTTGCTTTTTTCTTAGCAATTTCTTTTTACCATTTTTTTTACCAGTTTTACAGTTTGTCAATTTAATTACTTATTAGTGAATAACGAAATTATGCGCATTAATTTGTATAAGGTACTATACCTTGCATAATATGATAAATAAATGATGATGATGATTGTCGGCCATAAACAACATTTAATAAAGTTTATCATGCTGTGAAATGCGTTTTTTTTTTAAATTTATTTTCCAGTGACTTTGATTCTTTTTATCAATTTGAAGACTCGATGTTATGACTATGTCTGTCAAAGTTCACAGACTTCCGTGATGGAGTTATTTATTTACAGTTTACAAATATACAGAAATACAAAATTTTACAAAAGAAAATACAAAAAACAACTGACTATGTTAAGTGAATTTTCTGGTCACAAAAATAAGAAAAATTTCTTTATATCTATCGTTTTGGCTTATTTAGTGGCTAAAAACATTGATCGAAATATATCGAATTATCAAGTGGGGAAGACAAAATTTTTAAATAAATTCATCAAAACAAAAGTTCACGAAAAATTACAATGCAATAGTGGTGGTTTAGTAGTGGTAGTTTACAAAACATTTGATTTCGTTTTATCAACGTTGTCAATTTAGCACACACAGAACCACCAACATCTTGGTTCAACGCCTGGCGGCTCGTCGTGAAACTATTCGTAACAAGGTAATGAACGAGTTTTCTTAGTAAGCATGAATGCTATTTTGTCATGTTGGAGACGGGTCGTTGAAACCACCAAATCGAACTGACAACATTTTGTAATAAATTTTACATTAAATATTTATATAAACAAAATCAATTTTGAATCTAAAAATCATGAATATACACATGACACTAAAGTAACAATATTGTTATTGAAAAAACAATGAAGTTTATCGAAACAACAATATTGTTTGCTGATTTAACAATATCGTAACAATTGAATAATTTTATTTTCGTGACGTCATTCATACACACTGACACACTAAGCTAACTAACATGTTCTGCAAAGTTTTCATTACCGTGTCCTAAAAGCAACACAACAATGTGTTATTTTCCAGGCTGAAAACATCTTCAGCAAACTCAACGTACCCGTCTACAACATGACAAAATTCTTTTTATCGTTATTTAATTCCGCTATACATTCAGTTCGCATACGAAAAAAACCTTGAACAAATGTTGTGTTGGACTCTCTTTTTTCTATATTAAAATTAAGTATTTCGATACATCGTCCGATGGTTAGTCTGTCTTCATAAGTTCGATATTATGTCAAGAAAATTCATTAGTTTGTGGCTCGATGCAACAGTGCAACAATTTGCTTATAAACGTATCGTTAAGACAGTGATTTGTCATGCTTACAAACACAAGGGCGAAAGAATCGACACCTTATTTTTATTTGACGAAAATGGATTAAGCAAAGCGATTGTTGGGCCGAGTAAAAATTACAGTGCAGCGAAAAAGTTTTTTCTAGGCGAAACAAGCAAATCCATTGAGGAACTTACAAACTTTTCGGAGGAAGTAAATCGCAACAGGTAGATAATGATTTTCAATATAAAATAGGGAACGTATCCCAGATAACAAGTGACCCCACGAAATGTACATAAAGTGCCCTCGAAATATGTGCTGATCCCATTTAATATGCTCCAGTTCCAGGACATTTAATGTATATTAAAAAGCGCCCTTACCGTTACATCTTTTCTTTGGAACGAGAAGTGCATTTAATGTACATGAAATGTACATTGAATGTGAACCCATTTAATGTACATTAAATGTGAACCCATTTAATGTACATTGAAGTGTGGTACATGTATGTGCATCTAATGTACATTTAAAACCTCTTGAATACACATTTATGTACGTTTAATGTACATTTTTGTGTAAATTACTAGCACATTTAATGTACATCTAATGTTCTACAAGAAAAGAAAGAAAAATTTAATTTTGTTTTCCGACTTTTCAATTTCGGTTTTTCTTATTGTGATGATCGCTACGTCCTCTCCATCTACATCTACAAGCTCTCATTTTTTTTAGAAAAATTTCTTTAATTTGCGAGGCTTAAACCCAAGACGCTCGGGATTATGAGTCGACTGCTTTACCTATTGTGCCACCGGATACTTATGTGTTGGTTTGTTAAATTTGTATAAAGTGTTAAATTATAGAAAGTACATCACAAGCACATTAAATGTGATCCCAACAAAAACCTTTTAAAAGGTAAAGTGTGACGCAGTCCCTAATGTCTACTTCCAAAATTAATGATATCAGTGGAGATGACGCATGCGCTGAAAATACGCATACATTGCCTTGACGACAACGTTACCCTGTGTTCAAAAAATCGCGTCACAAATGCCAGACCCACCAGCGTAATAATTTTTCAACACTTTCAGTTTTCACACGCAAAAATTTAAAACTCAAAACAATCTTCGCAAAAAGACACGAATGTTACATTTTTGCAGCGTAAAAACTGAAAGTACAGAAAAATTATTTCGTCG
>CM055403.1:56896043-56911294 GCA_029228625.1 Pseudolycoriella hygida | reverse complement strand
GATATTGTTCGATATGCGCTTGCTACTCTTATGCCTGCCAGTCTCTGGGCTCTATTAAGCCTTCTCCGATTCCTCTTCGTATCTAGCGCCTGTATCCACGCTGGTGCTCCGTAGCGCAATATCGAGAGGGTGACACTTGCAAGGAGCCTCCTTTTGCTGCTGCGCGGTCCAAAGCCGTTTGGCATTATTCTGGCCAATGCTGCGGTGGCTTTCATTGCCTTTTCGCACGTGTAGTCCACATGGCTATTAAAATTTCTGCGGTCGTCCAGCACAACTCCAAGGTATTTTAATTTGCGAGTGAATGTGATTTCTTCCCCGTCAATGTTCAAAATGATTCGTTCGGTTTTTCTGCAGTTACTTACTAGCATGATCTCAGTTTTTTGGTGGACCAGCCTCAGCCCCGCCGTTGTCATCCAGTTTTCGACAGTTTCTAGCGTCTCCATCGTAACCACCTCTACCTCCATCTTCGACGTTCCGGATACCGTGAGGATCAAGTCGTCGGCAAAAGCAATCGCCTTAGCACATCTTGGCAGTTTCAGCCTCAGCGCTGTGTCATACATAACATTCCACAGCGTTGGTCCTAATATGGATCCCTGTGGTACTCCAGCTGTGATGTCGATTGTCTTTTTCCCTTCATTAGTATCGTACGTTAGTACTCGTCGCTCGAAATAGCTTTTCAGTATCCTACAGAGGTAATCGGGGACTCTCATGACATGTAGCGCCTTGGCTATCTCTATCCAGCTTGCGCTATTAAAGGCATTTCTAACGTCTATCGTCGTTATAGCACAGAAGCGGTTACCCCGTATTTTTTGCTTCCGCGCCTTGTCGGTGGTCTCTATGACTTTTTTAATGGCCTCAATCGCCGATCTCCCTTTTCGAAATCCGAATTGTTCGTCCGACAGTCCGTGCTCGCCCTCCGTGTGTTTTCTTAGTCTATTCAGGATCGCGGTTTCCAGCATTTTTCCCAACCCATCCAACAAGCATATAGGTCTATATGATGATGGCTTGTCTGGCGGTTTCCCTGGTTTTGGTATTAAGACCAGCTTCTGTTTCTTCCATATTTGAGGAAAATATCCGTCGTCGAGGCACTTCTGCATTGTCAATCTGAGCATGTTAGGCTTTGCGCATGCTGCTGTCTTCAGAGCTATATTGGGGATTCCATCTGGTCCTGGCGCTTTGTTATTTTTTGGCTTTTGTGCAGCCATCTGGATCTCTTCTACAGTGATCGACCGTTCAAGTCTGTCTTCCGCTTCATCGTCATAAGGAGTTTGCGGCCATGTGATCTGTTCGTGCTGTGGGAAGAGCTCTCTCACTATGACACCTAGCCTATCCGGGCACTTTTCTTTTGGCCCCAATGTACCTTTCATCATCGTCATTACTGTTCTGAACACTTTGCCCCACGGGTTCGTGTCTGCCTCTTGGCACAGTTTCTTCCAACAATCCCTCTTACTCGCCCGGATTGCTCGCTTCAGTGCTAGTTTTGCATTACGATGTTCTTCGGACCTCTCTATTCTAACATTCTCGTTTCTGGCCCTTTGCATCCTCCTTCTTGTCTTAAAACAAGTTGTTCGCAAAAGTCTTATTTCGTCGTTCCACCAAAATGCCGGTTTTCGCCCATTCCTCGGTTCCATCCTTCTTGGCATCGCCGCGTCACATGCATTCACCATTTCTTTCGTCAATTCTTCTGCAGATTTCTCTTCGTGGTCGTCTTTTGATTGGAGATATTCCTTAAAAACTTCTTGATCGAAATTTCCGGTTCTCCATCTTCGCTCTCCTCTTGTTGCCTCTGTACACTTTTTCACGGTGTACCTCAATGCCTGGTGATCGCTGTGTGTGCGACTTTCGTCGACTCTCCAGTTCAGACTTGGAACTAGTACTGGACTGCAGAATGTCACGTCAATAATCGACTCTCGCCCATTCTTGCGGAATGTAGTTGCATTTCCCACGTTTGCCAGAACCACATTTAATCTAGCTAGCGCTTCTTGCAGACTGAAGCCTCTATCATTTGTGAATCTACTACCCCACTCAACTGCCCATGCGGTTAAATCACCTCCAATATGAACTGGGTTGAGTCCCGTCAGTTCTCCTGTGAGTAAATCTAACATTCGTTCAAACTGCAAAATCGTCCATCTTGGTGGTGCATAGCAGCTGGCAATATACACTCCATCAATTTTCGCTATCACGAATCCTTCCCCGTGATACAACTTCTTGTATGGGGTACTTGCCCGTTGTCAATATTGCGGCCATCTCGGCTCTGTCAGCAGCCCATTTACCGTTGTTTCTATATACACGGTACGGTTCTGAAATAATCGCTACGTCACATTTTTGTTCCGCTGAGGCTTGCCACAGAAGTTGTTGTGCCATGTCACAATGATTTAGATTTATTTGTATCACTTCCATTCTTGTTCTGTTTTAGATTTGAGCGCCTGTTTAAAGACTGGACATCTCGCTCCACCAGTCACGTGGTCATTTTCTGACGTACACAGCGGGTTCGTGCAATCTTTGGCTAGGTGGTTCTCTCCCCCACATCTCCTGCACAGGTTGGATCTATCCTCTCCCCTACAATTCCTTGCCTGGTGTCCAAAATTCATGCACTTGAAGCACCTTTCTAACTGCTGGGTTCCCCTTATCGGGCATACGGTCCAGCCCACCTTTACCTTTCCGATTTTCAAAATCTTTATCGCTGCGTCCACCGGGAGTTTTATTTCCGCCGTTTGGAGTTCGTCTCTCGCTTTCCTCATACGGATCGTCATTGGCTCTATCTCGTCATTTATATTACCTTGCTCTTTCAGAGCTTTTCGAAGGTCTTCGCTTGTCGTGATCTCGTCCATATATCTACATTCGATCTCTGGGCCCTTCTTAAGTTCAAACAACATTTCACCCTTCTGCGTTCGTCTTATTCTCGAGACGTTTTCGCCCAGGTCCTTGAGAGTTTGGTCGTCCTTTATTTTTTTGAGGATTTCAGCGTACGTTGTTCCTTCTTCCGCCGCCACTATCAGAGCATCAGCCTTCGGTCTCAGTTTTTTAAGCTTCGGCTTCTCTTTTTTTTTCTCCTTTTTGTTTCTCACCTCTCTCCACTCATTAGGACTAGGCTTCGGTGTTTGTGTATCTGGTCTCCTTGTGGTCCTTTCGTTATTTTTCTTGTCTTTTTTGCTCCTTTTCGCCGCGTTTGTTGCTGTGGGCGTAACCTCCGGCGTTTGTTTTCTCTTTGAGGAGAGTGGGTAGCTAGCACTTCGGCATCTCCGTCTGTTTTCTCCTTCTTGTCAGCTGTTTCCCGTTTCACATCATTTAAGCAGGCCCTAATATTGACCACCATCCTCTTTATGTCCTTATGCACGTTATTCTTATCTTGAATAAATTCATGCAACTCTTTCACCATTCTTTTGGCTTGCTCCAATTTTGTCATCTTCGATTCGCCGGTATCGCTGGTCTGAAGCGCATTTGTTCTTTCCTCGCTTGTTCTCACGGGCGACCTCGTTATCTTCGCGCTTCTTGCGAACACGTCGTATATCTTAACCTCCGATTGATTTATCCGTTGATCCTCTGATTTTGTCTGCTGATTTTTGCTGTCATTCTTATTCATTTCTTCCATTTTGTTGAGTCCCCCCTCCAAACCGCTATCTCCATCTCGTAGTGTAGTTACCTTCATGATCCCATGGTTACCTATGCAAGCAGTGAGGCCATGCTAGGGTTGATACGATCCTTCATGGGGCACCGTATTCAGAGCCAGATCGGTATTAGTCAGGAATGTTCATCTGAGCCTACACCTCCTATTTTCACAGGACGAGCTTTCGAACGTACTTGGAGGCCTGCCAAGGTTTTACCGGGACGGGGGCAACCATGGTATTAGCCCACTAGCCGTTTCGTGAAAGTGTCACCCTTCCTTAGTAAGGTAGTGGAATACAATAGTTGTCAGCCCTTGCCTACTCATCACAACCATTTAACCAAATTCAGTGTCCGTGTTCGATGCTTTGCCAGTATGCCATAATTAAGACCTCACTGGCGTTGGCCTTAATGTGCCCGTAGCACTCCATCCGTGTTTGTTGTTGGTTGATGGTAGTCCATCTGACTAGGACTGTGCATGCTGCCTATGTCTCTTATCGTTGAGATCCTCCGCCACCATGCTAAGTCGCCATCCTATCTTAATAGCGCCTAGCTGTCTTCGACCCTCCCTAAACGTAGCGTCTAGGTACTACCCGAAGACAGCCCCCCTCATCCTTCAGCTAAGTGACCCACACTACTACACCAGGGTTGGTTACCTGATCGTTCATGGGGTTGCTCACTATAACAGGTGTCACCACGGGTAGGTAGGATGTAGGAGTAGGTGGACAGAGGCTAAGGTACATAAGGAGTACTATATTGCGCATAACACATCATTTGACACCCTACATACACACACATACATACATCTATATGTCTATATCTATATGTTTTTCATTTGTAACGCAGCAAAATTACATTCGATTTTCATTTTTCATGGTTTCTTTTTTTGAGAGGTAGGCGAATGACTAACCGTTCACAAGAAAAAATTTGGATCATAGGCCTCTTCTTCAGGTAAGGGGCATAGAACGATCAGAAGTTTCATTAAGGAAGATCTGTTGGATATGCCTAGCGATCAAATTAAGGCAGTGCTGATGCTTGATGACAAGTTTAAATACATTATTCCTGATAGAGATGACTGGTTGGACGATTTAAAGGTTTATCCTCCAGCTGAGGGAATAGTATGTTACACAGATGGCTCAAAACGAGACGGCCTATCAGGCGCTGGTTTCCATTGTGAACACCCTCATATAGAAGTCAGTCCGTCAACAGGAGAATACGCAACAGTTTTTCAAACTGAGCTCTTTGCCATATCAGAGATATGTACATCTATGATGTCGAAAGAGATTACCGGGAAAAACTTATACGTCTGCACAGATAGCACATCAGTAATACAAGCAATCGAATGTCCCCTTGTGAATTCTGAAATGGTTCGCCACTGTAAATCGCAGCTGAATGACGTTGGTTCCCAAAATGAAGTTAGTACCCGGGCACAAAGGTATCGAAGGCAATGAAAAGGCTGATGAGCTGATAGGAGATGGTGCTTGTCGCAGATTTACGGGGCCAGAAGCTTTCTTTGGTATTTCACAAGCGGCAAGGAAGAAGGTGGCAAAAGAATGGCTACATCGCGAGCACACCAAAGCTTGGATGAATTATGATGGAGGAAGACACACAAAAATTTTCTGTCAAGCTCCGTCCAACGACTTCAGTAGAGAACTTCTGAAGCTTAGCAGAAAGAATGTCAAAAGAGTGGTTGAAGTCTTAACAAATCACTGTGGACTAAACAAATACCTTTTCGACATCAACTGCAAGGATGATCCGAAGTGCCCGTGTGGGCGAAGTGAAGAAACAGGTGTTCATATTCTGACAGATTACCTAAGGTTCAGACTATACAGGAAAAATATCCTAGGCATGCCCAAACTTCAAGCTTCGCAGCTCAACATTCCTCCCTCGACCTGGAGAAACTTACAAATTTCCTCGAGAAAACGAAACTTTTCCCTTGATGATGATGATGATGAAGGATGGCCTCTGTTTGTTTTTAGTATATTTTGCTTTTGTTTGTCGTATAACTTCTTTTTCTCCTATTATATTTATATTTAGTCTTTGCTTTCTTTAAAAAAAAATTGTGAATTTCTGTTGACAATAAACGAAGGAAGTAGGGGGTTTGGAACAAGGGATCGAAGATCCGGGTTCTTGTCTAATTTTAGACCCCCCAAAACACCCTTATCTATCTATCTATCTTTCCCCACCCAAAATATTCCAAATTAAATGAAGATTTGATATTTTTCGGTCTAAAGTAACTTCCTTTCTGAATAAGCATTTAGTTCAATTCATTTTTCATACAGTTTCATTGACTATAATGTGCATTGTGTTTCTTTCCTCAATTATTTATACATACTCACACCGATTCCTCGAACTCGTTAATCAAACAGTTAACGTTTAATTTAAATTTGAAAAACAGGTTCATTATGTGCTCCGTTCACAGTGTATTATGTTGTTTGTGTAACTGTCGGTATTTTGATGAATCATTTCAGATTACTATTGAAAGCAAAAATCTGGTGTTCGTAGTAATATAAGCGCTTGGCGTATGCGACACTCTTGACCTAAGAGACTTTTTTGTTTTTCTGTCTCTTCTTCATCACAAATTGAGTAAATAAGCAAACGCAAGCAACAATTTCTCCACCTTAGAATATTGTATTTCAAGTCGAAATAAATCATAAATTTTCAAAAACATTCACATCAAAAATTTAGTTTTGCGCGATGTGTGGAGTACGGATAGCCAAATTTTCGGGATGTGAAATCTGAAAGATCAGAAAAATTATAACGTTGGGAGGGCCCGGCATTTGTGACGCATTTCTTCAAACGAAAATGAAAATATTTCCAAAGAATTTTTGGCGTTCCGAAGCTGTAAGGACTTGCGTCACATTTCCCTTTGATATCAATTCTTTTGGAGGTAGAAAAATTGTTTTTGACGAATTATACACAAATTTTTTCGAGCTTCCGCCGCCAAACCGAAGCGCGGCGGCTTCTACTTCTACGAGTGAAAATCATACCCTCAACTTACTTTAGAGCCGCCGCCTATTTTCCGTCATTTTGGCGGTCACCCAACCCAACAACTTTCCTTTTGACGCCAAACCTTTACTTTGAACACTGCACCTTGTTCCACAGTCTACAAAAAAAATATTCTTAATATTTTGTTCGTATGTGCACTTGCATCACGGGCGCACTGCTACCGCGCGCCCATGAAAGTTTAAGGTAAGGATTGTTAGAAAAAAGTCACCAGCAAATTTTAAACGTTCTCCCAAAAATATGAGTATGTTTGGTGTTCGTACTATAGGAGCTCATCTCCTACTCTAATATTAGTCGTTCTATCATGCTCGGAGCTGTAGCGGAGAGCGTAACGCAGTCCCCAAGTCCCCCCCCAAAGGAAAAGTCCACAAACCCGAAAAACTCCATACCTCCATAAGCCTTTGGGACAAGACACGATGTATAGGCTAACTTTGGAGTTTTTCCCCCCTCCCCCTCCAAATTAATTAAAAAAAAAAACGATTCCAACGCACTTTGGATCATAAAAATCTGTTGAAAATGATCCGAGATATCGCCAATCAAAGATGACCAATTTCCATATAAAAATATTTTCGCCAAATAATCAAAATTTTATTCCTGTGTTGTGTGTCCACGATGTATCTATCTACTTTTTTCTCTCGAGAACCTCCCGAGCGATTTCCTTAAAATTTTTAGGGAAGTTCAGTTTCGGTCCCAAATGGAAAATTCAGGCGGTGGCTAACCCCAAAAAATCTTGGAACTGAGTTATTGGCCTTCAAAGTTTTCATACAACCCCCATATATGAAAAACCACCAACGGGAGCACTTCTTCGGCTATATCTCGGCCGGTAGTGGTCAGATCGCGGTGAATGGGGTATCAAATGAAAGGTATCCATCAGAACCGGTCTTGTGGAAATCGGTTTGAGGGTTCTTTGCTAGGAGTCGGTCAAAGTGGTCCGAAATGAGCTACGCTGCCGTAAAGCGACTATGAGAATAAATTTTTTTTGAAGTGACCGAAAATTATGTGTAATGATATGGAAACTGCGTAGGATGCTGTAGGAAGTGTGTGGGATGATATGAGAAGTGTGTGGGTTGATGTGGGAAGTGTGTGGAATGAAGTAAGAAGTGTGTGGGATAATGTAGGAAGTTTGTGGGAGAAAATTTTTTTGGAGAAAATTTTTTTTCGAAGAAAAATTTTTTTTGGAGGAAAATTTTTTTTGGAGAAACATTTTTTTTGGAGACAAAATTTTTTCGGAGAAAATTTTTTTTTGGAGAAAATTTTTTTTAAAAAATAGAAATTTTTTCAACAACTGAAAACTTCCAAAACGACAAAATTAATGATATTTAACACTTTCAGTTTTTACACGCAAAAATTTAAATTTCCCTTAAAGAATCTACGCAATAAGAAATAAAAGTCAAATTTTTGCAGTGCAAAAAGTGATAGTACAGAAAAATTATTTCGTCGTTGGGTGACGCAATTTTTTTAACACAACGTAATTTTGTTTTAAAGAAAGCGCTGTATTTTTTTCAGGAAATTAAAACTTTGAACAAAAGATTCCATTCAAACAAACTTCTGCGTATTATCTGCGATAGCGTCACCTCAAGTGATATCATTAATTTTGGAAACGGACTTTCGGACTGCGTCACACTTCACCTTTTAAGAGGTTTTTGCTGAGATAATCCATCACAATCATCCCCTATATCTCATTCACACATGTAATCACATTCATTCCATCATGGACGCTTGAGTAAAAAAGACACAAAAAAATACCTGAAATATCAACCTTCTTTCGCACCATCGATTTATTAGATATAGACACAGCCTTTAGAGGTCTTTCCTTTTAGCGTTTTCTTGAAAAGCTCTTGTTTATTTGATGAGAATTTTCATATTTTAAGAATTTTTGCATTTTAGTCAAATAAGAATTTCCGGTAGACAACATCAGCACACTACCGAGAAATTCGACATGAAATTCGGTATAAGACACATCGGTCTATTATGTGTCACCCTTCAAATATAAGTAAAGAGGAAGGAGAAAATTTGTTATTTCAGCATAAAAGCAAGTCAGTGTGTTTTAGTTGTTAGAGGATTCAGTCGAGAGTGAATATCATTGAAGACTTGTTGGTTTCGTTTCTTATTTGTTATTTCCTGCTATTCATTTTTGTCTTATAATGTCTTATAAGTTAGTGAGCTTTTTAGTGTTTGTAATATTGGCTATCAGCCGACAAAGCAATGGACACACTTACCATTCAGGCGAATGCCCATCGGTTGAACCAATGTCCGGATTCGATATGAGACAAGTAAGAATTTCTTTGTTAGTTCATCAACTTTGAATGCGACCTTCTATTTAAATTAAATTAAATAAAATGCAACCAAACGATTTTTTGTAAACTGTATGTGATGACGAAGACTGAATCATTTCATTTGTTCATAAAATTCTAATATTTCTCATTCGGTCGGTTAGTAATCATTAAAGAAAATCTTTAACCTCTTGATGAGGTTTATCAACAAATGAGAACTTTTTTGTATGTGCTGAACGGTAAACATTGCTTTGATAATCCAATTATGAAAACAGTAGATATATCGTTGCGTCAACAATTTAGTTTCTTGTTCTGCTGTAAAATAATTTGTTAACGCGTCATTAAATAATTTAGAGGCAGACTTAGTAATGTTCTTAATTTGCCGACTTGATACAATACAATTGTACAATTGTAGACGAGATCAATTATATTCGAGCTGTAGCTGAATGAAACAATGATGGATTTGTCAAATATTTACTGTGGAACTGAGATGTTTCGGTCGTATAAGGCAAAACATATTTTACGGACCGTTCCATATCCAATCCATAAATAGCAGGGTGGGCAAACGAACCAAACGACTCTAATAAATGTGTCCCCGGTAAATAGTCTCTTAGGGGGCTCCAATTAGAGGTGAACAGGCCACCCGGAAGTTCTAGAAAGCCCGAACGGAATTACTTTCAACGGGTTGGGTTTTACTTTGATCTTCTCGGATGTGTGTGCGTGATGTAAGATTTAATGAACTGCAAAACAAAACAAGAAAATTCAAAGTACTGGATTTCGGGACAGAAACTCAAATTCAAATGGACACACAAGTGATAAATCAACTAATCCTTTCCACATATCAGCTCAGCCAAATCTAACAATTTTTCTGTAGATAGATTGAGTACGCAATTTTTTAGATAAGAGAGAGGGTCAACGAAAAAGGACGTTATTTCGGGAGGGTAACTGCAGTTGGACGAGAGAATGTTCCCAGTCATATTTTTATTTTATTTAGCGTATGGGTTTTTCTCTTACAATTATTGCACAAATATAAGGTTAAGTCAAAAAAAATTTAAAAAAAGAAAAAACTAAGTTACAAATTAAACGAAAAAAAAAGGTAAAATATCAAATAAATACATCACAGCTCCAGATTACCCAACCAATACAAGGCTTGATTATTCAGGGTGAGATATTCCATCAGCAAGTGTGTCATGGTTTGTCGTTAGTGTCCACATGCGCAACTGGAGCTATTGACTAATTTCCATTTGTATAGCATATAATTGCATCGACCATGTCCAGTTCTTAGTCTGTTCAAATTCCTCCACAACTTACGTGACAGCGTGAATTCTTTGGATTTGGCGGAATGATTTTCGAAGTCAAACAAAATACTATTCGCACCACTGTCCTGCCACGCTTCTTTCCAAATTTCTTTCGGGTGGAAGTCGGTATCGTTGAGCAATTTGGCTGTACTGATCGCTGGTAAGCGGGATTTCAGTCTCGTAATTATAGGCAGTTCCAAGTCCTTGTGAAGTGGGATCTTTTCGTTTGCTACAATCTTCCGGTAAATCGTTAATAAGTTGTTTTGTTTTCTGATGGCTGGTGACATGATGTAGCTCAATGCGGGTAGTCAGTCATTCTAACGGTATGGACTGAACAGTGCCTGTTATTGTTCTCATCGACTCGTTGAGTACCACATCCACTTTCTTTGCGTGTGCGCTATTGAGCCAAGATAAACTGCAGTACTCTGCACATGAATACACGAGTGCCAGAACTGTTGTTCTCAAAATTGATGCAGCCGCACCCCACGATGAACCGGCAAGTTTTTTGACCAAATTATTTCTCGTTGCCAGCTTGAGCGTGAGTTTGTTGATGTGTTTGCCATAGGTTAGCGATCGGTCTAGTTTTACTCCCAAATAAACTGGTTCGAAATCGTGTTCCAGCAGTGTGCCGTCAAACCTAACACGCAACTTCATTGAAGCGAGTCTCTTGTTTAGGTAAGCATGTAACCACCGTTTTCGTTAAGTTTGTCACCATTTTTTGCAAAAGCTAACGAATTTAACCATATCTTTGGTCAGTGCGTCATTTATTTCTTTAAAGGAACAGTGTTGGTAAGCGTAAGCCATGTCGTCAGCGTACAGTAATTTTCGAGCGATGGAACTGGGCAAGTCGTGAATGTACAAGTTGAACCAGAGGCACGATAAGACTGAGCCTTGAGCTAATCCATTGTTGAGCTTCTTGAAACGTGTGCATTGGTTGTTCAGTTCCCAGTCATAGAACTATTCTAAATTTGTGATTGAAAAAAAGTTTCTATGGCAGCGACTTTATTAGAAGCGGATTAGGGGTTCCCAATGCGAAAAATCTCGAAAACTATAAGAAGTTCTGCAGCTCTTTGTAAATTGCACCAAAATTATCTCCGAAATATTTTCATATGAGAGCCAAATTCTCGTCAGACCAAATTCGTTTTTTCATCTTGCGGAGTAGTTTTTCTGGCAGATAATTTGACGCAGATCATCGTTTGTGAATAACGATTCTCTAAAAAATTGGGTCTTGATGCCCTTCGCGCGACTTTTGTTCTTCTATTCCAAAGCGTTGGTTAGAAAGAGACCAACTATATATGTCTCACTCTTACCAACGCTTTAGAATAGAAGAACAAAAGTCGCTGGCCAGGCATTAAGACCCAATTTTTTTGGAAAACGTTCTTCACAAACGTTGAACTACGTCAAATTATCTGCCAGAAAAACTACTCCCCAAAATAAAAAAGACAATTTCCTCTGACAAGAATTTCGAGTGCGTACCCCTCAAGTAATACGCGGTACACCCTTGAAGAAATTGGATGGATACCACAACAAAAAAGGAATTGACACCAGGGCTTTTTATAACGTAACGAAGTTCTTCGAAAAGGGGTCTTATGCGTTTACCACGACGTTTGTAACCACCCCAATTTCGACCCGGGAGTTGGGGGGGGAGGGGGGAGCATCTATCATGGTCCTTAGATGACGAATCAGCAATAAAAAAAATGTCCGTCAGTCCGTCAACAAGATCAACTCAATCGATTTTCAAAAAAAAATTTTTCCTGATAGGTGATCGAAAACTCTTTTGCATCTGGACACTGTCGACGTAAGGGCTATTTTTTTCTTTGTTTGAAAGATTTGGGCATGGCCGACAATTCATGGAAGAAATTTTTTTTGATTTGAGTCCTTGGACTTAGCTAGGGCACTACAAACGACTCTCTTCTAGGGGCCTACGTGTTTTTCGTACATAGCTCGAGCAAATCTTTTCTGATTTTCATAATTTTTTTTGTTTGAAAGATCTGAGCCTGCCTGACAATCTATGAAAGATTTTTTTTTTTTAATTGAGCTTTTGGACTCAGCCAGGACCCCAAAGCTGAATCTCTACTATTGCCAAACGAGTTTTTTCTGCCTAAATCAGGTTAATCTTATCCAATTTTCAAAAACTTTTTTTTTCTGATAGATAATCAAAAAATTGAATTTGGGCAAAATCGGTAGAAAACTTTCGAAGTTATGCTCGAAAAAGTGGTCCAAAACCTAGTTTTTTAAAGGTTCGTGGAACTTTTTCACTAATATCTCTGCAAAATTAGAACGCTCTACGTCATTTCGGGATCGTTCACAAATGACGTCACGCTTACTATAAAAAATTCGTATCCATAAAAAGGTCATAACTAATGCAGTACAGCAAATTTTCTTTATGGGACTCTGGCTACCCCCCCAAACAGGGGGTGTGTTTGGGGGGGTAGCCGGAGTCCCATAAAGAAAATGACGGACCAGTTTGGAGTTATGAACTTTGTGGAAATTATAGCAAGCGTGACGTCATTTATGAACAGCCCCTTCTGAGTTCGGTCCTGGTACAAAAAAAAATTTGTGTGAAAAAATTTGTTTTTAATTTTTTCTTCAAACTTTTTTTTGAAATTTCTTTTGAAATTTTAGGTTTTTTTGGAGATTTGGAGAGGTTTTTTGCCCCGTGGCTCGGACGGGTTTTTCAATATTGGCCTTTTGGCAGTTTCCAATCCAATTTAATGTGAACGTAATTTCATACACTTAAGAGTAACATCAATTCCTTTTACCACATCCATTCTGATGCGTACTGGTCCCTTGCATCTGTTTATCTGTCTGCAGTGAGACTTCATGGCACATACAATTACTTCCATTTATTTTTATAGGTTTATAGAATATCCGCATATTTGTCAGAATTCCATTGTTCGAACATTGTTTTAAACAAAAAATTTTTATTTTTCGTATCAGTTTCATTTTGGACGAGCTGTACAAAACTAAATGATAAAGATCCATTAGTCCATTCTTCAAAAAGTGTGTTATTACAGCGGCATTTCAAAAATTTCATCCGTGGTAATTCAAAGTCTTGAGTCGAAATATCTCTACAAAAACTATAAAAAATTATTTGATAGCTAGAGCCGACATAGGTCCGACCTTAGGGCCCTATGATCCCAAATTCCATGGATAAAAATGATCGCCTCAAGCCAACTCTACTCATATCCGCCCCTGTCTCAGTTCAGTAGCTACGGAAGATATAGGTGGCCAACCCCACCTAAGACATTCAGGCCCTCCTAGAAATTTCGAAAGAATTTTTCAACTGAATATTTTCATTTCTGTTCTGCGAAAAGCTATAAAGTTTGCGTAGTATATAAAATCTTACAGAGCCGATCAGTGTGTTTTCCCTAGCCTGGGGTTTTTAATAGGGCACGGAGGATGAAAATTAAAAAAAAAACGGAATGCTCAGATTTTCAAAATTTTCGCCTGCTGACTGAGCTTCATCATAGTAATTGGGCCCACACGCTGAAAAATCGTCTAAAATGAACGTCTAAAATCCTTATAAAAGGCACTGATTGACACGGAATTCATTACCGTCACACAGTGGCTGATTTTGTAGTAGTTGTGGACTAAATTCATTTGTGAAGTCATTTCTTGACCAATTTGCAAAAAAAAAAAATTTAATGAAAGGTAATTAATTAGGCTTCAATGCGCCGGCATAAAACTTTGACAATTTGAAATAATTAGACGAAGAAGAGTAGCCAAAGATGCTTAAAAAAAAGAACTCGAGAACGTCGCCGCTGTTTGCGCTTTTATAATTATTTTTGGTGTTTCTTTTAATGGAAACTTATACATAAAGTTATTCTGTAGGAGTTCTGAGGATTATAATGGTCGTTTTTGTTCTAGGAGTGTTCTATTCTTCCCACACGAATAATTCCGGGAGTTCATTTACTTCCTCTAGAATGTTTGGCTTCTGTCTTGGTCTTAGGTCATGTTTCAGTTTTTTTAAATAAAGTTCTTGGAATTACACATCTTTCTGGAAGTGTTGCTTTCTTCGCACGCGAAAAACACTAGGATATTATGCGCTCCCTTAAAAACTGTTGACTCCTGTCCTGGATTTAGGTCACGTTTGAGGTTTTTTTCAGAAAGTTCTTGGAATTACTCACCTTTCTCGAAGTGTTCCTTTCTTCCTAGGCGAAAAACTCTAGGATTTTATGCACTCCCTTAAAAATTGTTGACTTCTGTCCTGGTCTTAGGTCATGTTTGAGTTTTTTTTAACAAAGTTTTTTGAATAAATGGATTTTTCTCAACTAGTAAATACCCCCGCCCCTAGGGGCTACGCAGGCTTTATCATTTTCGCTTTAACATTAAAGGGTAGGTTACGTAGTCGAAACCCACGCCCCTAGGGGCTACGCAGGCTTTATCATTTTCGCGTGTTGTCTATTCAGAGAGCCATATTTTTCTCGTTTTAAATAATGATGCGTAATGTTTCAACTTCCCCCGTACTCCACTTCCTCCGTGGAATGTATGCAACGTTCCCCGTATTCCACTTCCCCCGTATTCCACTTCCCCCGTATTCCACTTACCCCGTATTCAACGTTCTCCGCATTCCAAATTCGCCGTATTCAACTTTCCCCGAATTTTATTTCTTCGTATTCCACTCCACCGTATTTCACTTCCCCCGTATTCCACTTCCCCCGTATTCCACTTCCCCCGTATTCCACTTCCCCCGTATACCACTTCCCCGTATGCCACTTCCCCGTATTCCACTTCCCCCGTATTCCACGTTCACCGTATGCAAAGTTCACCATATTCAACTTTCCCCGTATTCCAAGTCCCCTTATACCACTTCCCCCGTATCCCACCTCCTCCGTGGAACGTATGCAACGTTCACCGTTTTCCACTTCCGCCGTATTCCACTTCCCCCGTATCCCACGTTCACCGTATGCAAGGTTCACCGTATTCCCGTATACCATTTCCCCCCTGTTCCACGTTCACCGTATGCAACGTTCCCCGTATTCAACTCTCCTCGTATTCCAAGTTCCCCGTATTCCACTTTCCCTGTATTCCACGTTCACCGTATGCAACGTTCACCGTATGCAACGTT
>CM055403.1:56825901-56895543 GCA_029228625.1 Pseudolycoriella hygida | reverse complement strand
ACTAGTTTCGCTACTTTTTGTGGTTCTACTATTTTGAGATCCTTTCATTACCGGAAAGTTTTTACTGTGCCAGTGGTAAGCTGTGCGACAAACCCAGTGCCATCCATGAGATGTACTAGGAACGAAACTAGTAGGAGTAGAATACCGGCATGGCACCTCCCAACAATGCCTTTCACCGGTAAGCCGTACGATGGCGCTAAACTCAACTTCACATGACTTGAATCGATTCAATTAGCTTTGTTTTGTTTACAAATCTAACAATCGGAACAAATCTGTCTGCGGCTGAGTTTCGAACCAACGCACTGGCAACTCGATCTCATAGTAGCAAGCACACGTGTTAACCGCTACGCTATCGAGTTGTTAAAAATTTATTCCTGCTAGGGCTTATGTGTCTTTTCTAAGTAAATCGAGTAAATACTGTCAGATTTTCTTTACTCTTTTTCTATTTGGAAGGAAATAGAAGGCCTAAGAGTTTTCAAGAATAAATTTAGGGCCGATGTCGGTCGGCTCTAGCCAAGTTGAAGTATGAGTCCAGGGCCAAAGATCGGTCCTAAGGTCGGCCGCACCACAACTTTTCGTCCATAGAAACATGAGTTATGAGTGAGAGCCTTCTACTTAGATCGGTTCTAGATCGGTTCTAAGATCGACCCTAGCACAAAAATTTCGCAAATTCCAATCCAATCCAATTTAATGTGCACATAATTTCATATACTTATGAGTTAAGGCAATAATAATTTAGATACGTTCGAGTCTTTTTGCAGCATCCACTCTGCTTGCCACATCTACTCTGATGCGTACTTTTCCCCTGCGTATGTTTTCTATTTACGGTCTGTATTCAAACATTTGAATATGTCCATTATTTAAATAATTTCTTTTTAAAACGGAAATCAAAATAGTTAAGGGAGCGTACACATTGATAAGATGTGACAAAGTGAATCTTACCGCTGCCACCTGGTTCTTCAATACTTATGTTTGCAACGAGAGGAGCACGATCTTTTGTTATATGCAAGATTCTCTGATCTAAAACCCAACTCGTCCGATAAATTATACTATCTTTCTAAAGAAATTTTCCATCTGACTTGATATTTGCTAGTCATCATAATACAAACATCAAATAAAAAAAGAAAGAAAGAAAAACGAAAGAAATCTCATTAAAAATACTTTCATTTACCATCAAGCGCATCAAATAAAAAAAAATTCTTGGAATAAAATAGATCTCCATATTCATCATCATCATCAATTTTGTGGATTATTCGAAAATCTCTCTGTTCCGGTATGTGTGTATATTTTGAATGTTAAAATTTTCATGAAATTGAAATTTCGGAAGATTGATTTAACCATTTTATGGAAATAAGGTGAGCTGAAACATTCATATACATTCATTCATTCATTCAAAAACGTGACTCATTGTGTTAATAGTCCAGATCTTTATGTCATTACGTTCACTTTCGACAACGAAACTTCGTAAGATATATGGGTAGCATGTACCCGGTGGTACTTTAATTCACAAAACTTTGAGGAACAATTCGATAGTTCTGGAAAGCATTCCTAGTCGTTCAATTCAGGGAAGGGAGCTGATGCCAAAATTGAAAATATATTGTGTGCAACAGAACGACTGTTATACACAAGAAACTCGACTAAAAGGTATACAAAAGTAATAAAGCTTTAAAGTATGTACATTCATTTGGTTTGTCTGAATTGGCAGAAGCGTTATGAATATGCTTAGGGTTTGTTTACTCTGTCTGTGGTATTTATTCCAACAACATCGAAATTAGGAAATTAGATTGATGGGATAATTCTTATAACAAAGTAATGACCTTCTTCAATAGGCTGACGTACAAATCAATATTGAACGTCGAAAGTCATAACAAAACAGAATGTATTCTGAATGCTTAAAACTCTAATTAAGAGTGACAAGTGGAACCTATTTCCATTGTTCGTAACTATAACAAATAACAAAGATAGTGTGTCCGAAATAACCTTTACGGGATTACACATTAGTTAAGGTCATCACTGTTGACTCAAACGCAAGCAGTAGCTCGAGACATTTGAGGAAATCTTGGATTTACAGGATACCCTGAAACAATTGTTTATTTATAGAGACTGAAACTAAATTAATGTTCGTTCGTTCGAAAGATTACCAAAAGGGCGATATAATTTCAAAACATCTGCATACTTCATTGGATATGCTCTTCTAAAAGGCAGTCCTATTTCATAAATTTACCCGAAATTGAAAATATATTCGAGAATTATTGTTTTAAGCTACAAATAATGTGCTCGTAAAAATATTTTAATCTAATTTGTTCGTTTCCTTAACCTTTACAAACTACGACTATTTGTTGCGGCACTTCACACATGACAACGAAATTTGATATTTTTCTTCGTTTTTATAAAAACAAACGACTTATTTCGCTGTTGGAAAAATATTTTTGTACATAGAAATTGCCTTGTTTTGTAAGGAAATGTGAATAAACAAAAACCCGAATTTACAGATTTTTTTTCTTTGCATGTAAAATGCCCTTTCATGTCTCGTACAACCATATTTTTGTAGCATTTTGTTTCAATTGATTCAACTGAATATTTCATAGTTTTCTGAATCTAAAATCATTTTTTCTTCATTCAAAACTATTTCAAAATTCGAAGGAATTTGATTTGATTTTTAAAAATCATAATTTTTGTCTATTCTGCATTGATTCCGGGAAGAGGACCTAGGACGAAACATCTCATTTCATGGAGCTCTATAAACTCACTGAATTCCACTTGTTTTCATTGTGTCTTACAAGAGCTATAGGCCAAAAACAATTTTTATCTGCCTAGAACGATAATCTCGCATTTTTCTCCCTAGGGCAAAATTGTTTTTCTCGATATATCTTTTCTTGGCAGATAAAATAGCATTGGCGGGTCCGGCATTTGTGACGCATTTTTCTACTCAGAAGTGAAAATATTTCAAAAGAATTTTGGGCGTTCCGAAGCTGCAAGCGTCACCCAAATTGATATCAGTCGTTTTGGAAGAAGTCCCCGCCTATTTTCCGCCATTTTAGCGGTCACCCTGATACACTACACACCCAACCCAACAACTTTCCCTTTTACACCAAACCTTTATCTCCAACACACAACCATTGCCTCATACAAAATGTGCTATCATACACAGTACACACACAAACACATACATATGGGCTTTATATGGCACCTTCTAAGAGCCCTGGCGCCCAAACGAGGCCGATACCCCCCCCCCCTTTTTCAAAATCTCATATGACGTAGAACGCCCACCCGAAGGTCCCTGCAAAATTTCAAGAAAAGTTATCGAGCCGTTTTCGAGCACGAGCCAAAAAAGTGGTTTTCAGGTTTTTCATACAAATGGCCCTCGAACTAACCTACCAACTAACTAAATAACTAACCCAATAACTAACTAACTTAGGATGTTTGCATTAACTTTGGCTTCTATGAAAAAGCCCTTTTAGGAAATTATCATTTTCTAAAGGTCGTATCTTCGGATCCACCGAACCGATTTTAATGAGTGAAAAGACACTTCGCCTTAGAATTTTCCATAGAATCCAGAAAAAATATTTTTCGGGGGGTACGTCGCACGTGGGGGAAGTCAAAAAGTTTCTGTATACATGTTCCTTAGTCTACGAAAAAATTTCTTGTGAATTTTTTGGCGTGTAAGACTTGCGTCACGGCCCCTTACTACCGTGGGGCCATGATAGGGCTTTCCTCTCGGTCTAACGAAACTTCAAACACTCTGATAATAATAATAATAATCTGCCCTACAACCCATGAAGGGTTGAAGGCTAGATCATTATTTACTAGTTTCGCTGTTTGTGGTTCTACTTTATTGAGATCCTTTCATTACCGGAAAGTTCTACTGTGCCAGTGGTAAGATGTGCGACAAACCCAGTGCCATCAATGAGATGTAACTAGGAGCGAAACTAGAAGGAGTAGAATACCGGCACCTCCCAACAATGACTTTCACCAGTAAGTCGTACGATGGCACTGCACTCAACTTCACTTGACTTGAACGATTCAATCAGTTTTGTTTTGTTTACAAATCTAACAATCGCATCGGTACAAATCCGTCTGCGGTTGAGTTTCGAACCAACGCACTGCCAACTCAATCTCGTAGTAGCAAGCAGACATGTTAACCACTACGCTATCGAGTTGTACTCTGATACATTATCCCAAAAATGTACAAAGATTCCTAGATATCCCCCTTCCCCTACTTAATCTTATTGAGGGTTGATAAATTCTAAAAAAAAAAATCAAAATGTTAGGCCCTCTTTTTGAATAAACTTCGCTTCAGAATAGATGTGGCAAACAGAATTGATGTTGCAAATTGACTCGCTCGTTTCTAAGTAAATATTGCCATTGGATTGGAAAAACCCGTCGGGAACAACGGTGCAAAAACCTCTCCAAATATCCACGAAACCCCCAAAATTTAAAAAAAGTTTAAGAAAAATTAAAAAAGGTTTTTGTGAACAAATGAAAAAATCCGACCTAGAGCTCTTAGTAGAGGCCGCTGACCCATACTTCCATGGACAAAAAAAACAGTCTGTTTACTCCACGAAATAGCAAAAAAAAACATTTACAAGGTGGGGCCGAACTATGACCCCAAGGAGAGGCATCGGACTAGACCCATACGCCGGTCTAACCTTTTATACGGCGGCAGAAAAAATATATGAGGAGAGGAACCACCGGCGTAATAGGTGGCTGGCGTGAAGTGACGAAAATTTAGGGATTTTAGTGATCGGCGCGGCGCGGCGCACGGGTCTACATAGGACCCATACTTGTAGACAAATAAGTTCTCCTCTTTTTCTTTACAACACTGCACCAAAAATCTCATCATTAAAGGAATTTTCACGAAAAACCACTAAAAAACCACTTAAGTAGCCCTAACTGTTCGCCCTTTGGCCCGACAATGCCCAGATTCAATGCCATAAAAGATTTTTCGATTACTTTCCACTCGGTTTATACTGTTGACGGCCGAACGGTTAGACGGACAGCATTTTTTTTGCAGATTCGGTGCTTCGCTCCTACTCCTCTATCCCCTCAATTCGACTGGTTATAAACGTCGTGGCAAACTCAAGAGACCCTTTTTCAAAGAACTTCATTCCTCGTACGGGTCTAAAGCTAAACACCGACTTGAACAACTTCGTCTATTCGATATAAATTAAATTCCCTCGATCAATATTTGCAACTGTTATATTGATACGAGTGTTAACCCCCATATTGGAACTTCACAATTCAATTTCAAAATCTTACTTCACGTGATACATCATAACTAGAAGTGCGCGCCGATAGAAAAATGTTGGCGGCAAGTGTCAGAACGGCCAGCTGACGTGAGTTTTCATCAGTCATGTTACGAGTATAATATGTTTCCAAATTTTGGTAGTAAGTCAAGTGCTGAACATATCTAAAGACGATTTTCATTTTTTCTGGTCATTACTTTGAATGACGCCATTACTACTCTGAATCACGTAGAAAAAATAAAATTTTATATCGCTGGCGCTAAAGTTTTTTAATTGAATGGTAAATACGATATTTCGATCCAATTCATCCCACAAGCGTTGTAAAAATTATCTTCCACACACGTATTGATATAGCGTGGTGTGAATCAAAACGGCTTTTCATTATCTGATTCATTATTCTTAGATTGGCATCTTATGATTGTATCCTTCGATACTGATGAAAACCACCAACTTAGCGGCTTGCTTTAATTTGTGGCATGGATCGCTTCATGCAACGCACATCTCTAATCACGACATGGAAGTCAGCACAAACTTTCTCTAAATTCAGTTCTATATTTTGTGCACAATATCTCAAAAAGAACAGATGACTAAGCAAAAGGAAATATCTTGTGTGATCCTTGATAATAATAGGCCACATGCCACACATCTGGCAACATAATGTACAGCTTTTAAAAAATATGCAAATTATTTATTTTAGTTTCACACGCATATTATAAAATAATTCCAGTCAAATTATACTAAAACCGCAAACTTTTCATTTAGTTTTCAACTGAAAATTTTCGCCCATAATCCAAAAGCTTCATGTACAAAATTATATGAAATATTATGCACCAACGAAGTCATCCTAATGCAATGTTAAAATGCAGCGCAACACAGAGTTTTAAATTTATTTTGCGAAATTCTTGACAACTGGAATTATAGAAAATTATATTTTCTTCTTTTGTGTTAGGAAAATGTAAATTTGTTCTGTCGTTGATGCAAGAATTATTTCACATTTCACTAAGCTTTGCAGCTAGTTTTGCAGATTGTTTTGAATAGAAATGTTCCTTGGGGGTAATTTTAAAATAATACGCTATCTTCAAACGAAGCAATTCTTATTGACTTGATAACACTTTTGTTAGAGACACACAATTTATAATTCATTCAATTAGTCCAATGTTCAGTGAGGCAATATCTGGGTGGGTAGTTAGAGTGATTTTCAACTAAAAGAAAATTAATGTTTCTGCTCTAGTCGTTTGCTAGGAACAGTCGACCTAAAAAACACCTGATTTCTCAGGTCGCAATCTATAAAACTAGTAAATACCCCCGCCCCTAGGAGCTACGCAGGCTTTATCATTTTCGCGTGTTGTCTATTCTGCGAGCCAAAGCATATTTTTTCTCGTTTTAAATAATGATGCGTAATGTTTCATGTCATTAAATCACTTCGTTGATATTACTACTAATAATACTAAAATCCAAATGGGCGAGAAAGGCACTATAAATCTAAACACTTTCTTTGTCGCAAAATTACTCCACTTCCCCCGTATTTCATCTCCCCCGTATTCCATTTCCCCCGTATTCCACTTCCACCATATTCAACGTTCACCGTATTCCACTTCCCCCGTATTCCACTACCCCCGTATTCCACTTCCTCCGTAAAACGTATGCAACGTTCCCCGTATTCCACTTCCCCCGTATTCCACTTACCTCGTATACAACGTTCACCGCATTCCAATTTCCCCGTATTCAAAGATCACCGTATTCAACTTTCCCCGTATTCCACGTTCCCCGCATTCTAGTTCACCATATTCCACTTCCCCGTATTCCACGCTCACCGTATGCAACGTTCCCCGTATTCAACGTTCCCCGTATTCCAAGTTCCGTATTCCACTTTCCATGTATGCAACGTTCATCGTATGCAACGTTCACCGTATTCCACTTCCCCCGTATTCCACGTTCACCGTGTTGAACGTTCCCCGTATTCCACTTCCCCCGTATTCAATATTGGTTATAATTGGTTGGAGATATTGGTTAATAAGTGCTCCAGCTCTGGACAAAATCGACAAATGATGACCTATAGCTCGGGAGTATGAAACTTTTTCACCCAACATTGTTCAGCTCCACTACCGATTGGCACTCAAAATGTATCTCTACTTTGTCCAACAACAAAAGTTCCCTAACAACAAAGTGAGGAAACCCCAAAATTTTAACAGTTTTCGCTGCCTAGCTCCTCCGCATGAAGTCGGATCAAAAAACTTTCTTCTATAAAGTTGTAGGCCATCAAAAACTCTAAGACTTTGCTTCCCCGACCAAATTTCTAAGACGTCATCTTAACTGACTTTTGGCCGATTTTCAATTTTCACCCTTTCTTGACCCTTATTTCAGAACAATATCTAACCCCGGAACATGTTTTCTCGACGTTTTGCACCATCCCCAACAACATATCAAAAATTAATTTTTCAGTAATTTTCGGGCAGCGGAGCAAATTTGTACCCATTTTTGTCTCCTTTGACCGACCCTGGGCACCGAACCGCTCAACCGATTTCTTAAAATCGGATCCGCTGCCTTCACACTGTCGAAACCTTTCATTTGACACCTCACTGGCCTCATTCCGGCAACTACCGGCCGAGATATTGGTTAATAAGTGCTGCAGCTCTGGATAAAATCGCCAAATAATGACCTATAGCTCGGTAGTATGAAACTTTTTCACCCAACATTGTTCAGCAAATTTGTTGCCCCAAGCCTCCACTATCGATTGGCACTCAAAAATTATCTCTACTTTGTCCAGCTTTGTTCTACTTTGTTCTACTCATCAACATCAACAACTTTCCCGAAGAAACCAAACGCGTAACTATTCTAATTCAGAAGATAGCAAAAATCCAAGATGGCGTCACTTTCACAGGTGGCAGCCATTTTCTTATGATTCATAAAGATTCTACTCACAAAACTCTGAGACTTTGCCAAAGAAACCTATCGCCCAACTCCCATACATTCCAAGATATTTTTAAAAACATAAAAATTGACCCAATGTCCAACTGCCCGACATTTTCACCAATGCTGGTGACTTCTACCCACTAAACTCTAAGACTTTGCCAGAGAAACCTATCGCCCAACTCCCATACATTCCAAGATATTTTTAAAAACATAAAAATTGGCCCAATGTCCAACTGCCCGACATTTTCACCAACCAAAAAAATGTATAAAGAAAATCAATGCATCATTTCGTTCCATACAAATAATTCCTTACAAAGAAAATATTTGAATACGCCACATGATTTCATTTCATACAAATAAAAAAAAATATTTGAATACGCCACTTAATAAACAAACGTAAATACATTGAGAATATTAGTGAATGAAGCCACGTGCATAAAATAGTTTTTTCGTTTATTGCTTCTTACATGTGTACACACACACACATAACATAAATATTCTCCCTGAAATTACTTGAACAAATCTCTCATACACAATTTCTAATCATTTTTCGTTGTATAAATTTTATACTTCACAGAAAGTACGCAGTTCCAAATGTATAAATACCACTTTTTAATTCGCTTGAAAGTATCGCCGGTTGGTGATGTCCAGCGCTAAGCGTCGTTGCAAAACGATGCTAGGTGCGGATGGCGCTTTATTTTTGTTGGACTGCTTCATTTCGGTCCAGAATTAACAAAAGGAACGTCTCTCGTTCTCTGTCTCTAGGTTTCCCTTGTGGTTTTCTCTTCCCCCTCGAAATTAGGTTTGCATTGCTTTTTTGGGTTAAAAAAAGCAATGCAAAAGGGTTTAGTTCCTCGGAACTCTTCAAGCAGGGTCGGACGTAGATAGATTCACATGCGAATCTACTTTTGCATTGCCTTTTTTTGAATCATATAAGGCAATGCAAAACGACTTTTTGCTTTAGTTCCTCGGAACTCTTCAAGCAGGTCGGATGTAGATAGATTCAAATGCGAATCTACTTTTGCATTGCCTTTTTTTGGATCATATAAGGCAATGCAAAAGAATCTACTATTGCATTGCCTTTTCTTTGGCTTTCGGCTTATAAAAGGCAATGCAAAACGACTTTTTTGCTTTAGTTCCTCGGAACTCTTCAAGCAGGTCGGACGTAGATAGATTCACATGCGAATCTCTTTTGCATTGTCTTTTTTTGAATTATAAGGTAATGCAAAAGAATCTACTATTGCATTGCCTTTTCTTTGGCTTTCGGCTTATAAAAGGCAATGCAAAACGACTTTTTGCTTTAGTTCCTCGGAACTCTTCAGGCAGGTCGGACCTATGTTGGTTCACGCTGGAAATTTGTGACCGACAAACCGACAGACAGACAAACAGACAAACTTTTGAATTTTATAATTAGTAAAATTTTATAATTAGTAATAATTTGTAGCTTCTGCTTTGGTGTTAGGTCAACAAATTATTGGGAAGAATCCATTTATTCAAAAAACTTTCTTTAAAAAACCTCAAACCTCAATTTGACACTCTCAGTGAACTTTGACAGCTCTGACTAACGATTAATTGAACGAAGAAATAATTGCTGTACGCGCTCTTGATCTCCACAGTATAGGAGTTTTTCGTGCAGAGAGTCGGAGAACATCATTTTCAATTGTTTCGCTCACGTATGACAAATACTATTATCTGATTGGCTTAGAGCAATTTTTACCGCTCATGTATGACATTGTTCAATCAGCTGTTATGCTGTTTTGGCTCTCTGAAAAATTCTTATTGTTCGCTAACTCATCCGTGAAAATTATTGGAATGGTGATGGGATGTGGGAAATTTTAAATAATTAATTTTTTGTCGCACAACATCCAAAACATCGAAAATGTTGAAATTCTTCGACATAATTTATTAATCTTCTCTCACATGTAAAATTAACACAAATAACCGCGATTGGCTATTCGTTGATAAATGAGTTCCGGAGATGCAGCGAGGGATGGATAAACGATAAAACAAGGTTCAAAGCGATCGAAAACAAAAAAAAAAAAAACATTTGAAAAACACAAAACACCAAAGAAAAATCTTGTTTGTTAAAACAAAAAAAAAACGAAAGAAAACAAAAAACAAATTATAAAAACAACAAAAATTAAACTAAAAACAAAAAAACACCAAAACAGAAACAAACAAACAAAATAAAAGCAAAAAAATCAGAAAAAAACAAAAAAACATTTGTTTAAGAAAAGCAAGGTCCGAATGGAATCACCTCTCGTATTTAAGTAAACATATCCTCGCTGTTAATGCGTCGCTGTATTTATCGATTTTCAATTATGAGAACCTTATTCACATAGATTTCTTTTAGTTTTTAGGTATTTGGTATGCCGTTCAAAAAACTTCAACGGCTTCATCGTGTTTAATTTACAATATCACCCGTGGAGATGAACCGGGAGAATATAAAATTGAACAAACGTCGCAACATTTCGCACTTGGATTGACACCATTGAAACATGAATATAGTTACACAGGAGAGATAACGGTTCCTCACAGCGACGTTCCAGCTAAAATGAGAGTTAAATTTCCGCTAAGTACGAAAATCTCTTGCAATGGCTTAAGTTTATGTTTTTAATGTTTCGTCTCATGATTCAGGTGTTGCAGGCGATTCGTCATTCACTGTATTTATGACTGACTACACAAACTACGCAGGAATATTTTCGTGTCAAAAAGTTACATTTACCCATCGCCAAAGCGCTACACTATTGTCTCGTACTCGAACGTTGGACAAGATGTATGTCGATAAGGTGAGTTTGGTTCCGAGTACAATTTGGACACTCGTTGAAATGTCCGTTGAGTTATTGATAAATAACGAATCATTTTTCGTAGATGAGAACTCGATTGGCCTCGTACAGTGTTGACCCATTCGATCTGAGCATCATAACACAAACTGACTGTCCGAAAGATGCAAGCGAAGGATACAACATTCACATTGATTCAGACACATTTTCTGCCGCGAATGTTGCTAATGTATTTCGAAAGGCTGGTGAAAAGATCGGAGATGGAGTAGAGTGGACGATTGGTGCCACGAAGAAGGTTGGCGGTGTTGCTAAAGCAATTCTATTTTAATTCAATTGTATATTCCGAAAAAATAAACGAGCAAGTAACCGATTCCTAATTTCATTCTGTTCCAGGTCTACAACAAACTCACCAACCCAACTCCGGACGGTGACGCAGCTGACGACAAAGATAAAATTATGAATCAACCTCAGACAGCGGACCAGGAAGCAGAATGGGTTCGCTTTTAGTATATGAAAAAAGGATCTCTTCTATACATTTGCAATTTTGAATAATAAACAACGAAATTACGAACAAGGCAATAGTATTTTTCTCATGTCTGAAACTAGTGCGCAAACATATCGTTTGCGAAACCGTAGGTATGACTCCGCATAAGGAATGAAGATCGATGTAGTGAAATCATGCTCGGAGCGGTAGCGGAGAACTTGACCCATTCCCCAAACCCCCAAAAAAAACTTCCACAAACCCAAAAAATTCCATACAAAAACCTTTGGGACAAGACACGATGTATAGGCGAACTTTGGAGTTTTTCCACCCTGCCCCCGCCCCATCCAAATTATTTTTAAAAAACTACGTCGATCTATGTATCTATCTACCGTCCAAGCGATTTCCTTAAAATTTTTAGGGCAGTTCAGTTTCGGTCCCAAATGGAAAATTCAGCCGGTGGCTACCCCCAAAAAAATCTTGGAACTGAGTTATTGGCTTTCAAAGTTTTCATACAACCCCCATATGAAAATCCACCAACGGGAGCACTTCTGCGGCTATATCCCGGCTATATCCGGTAGTGGTCAGACATCGATGAATGGGGTATCAAATGAAAGGTATCCATCTCCGAAATGTCCGAAATGAACTACGCTGCCGTAGAGGGACTATGAGAATTTTTTTTTTTTTTTGAAGTGACCGAAGATGATGTGGAAACTGCGTAGGATGATATGGGAAGTGTGTGTGATGATGTGGGAAGTGTGTGGGATGATGTGGCAAGTGTGTGAGATGATGTAGGAAGTGTGTGGAATGAAGTGGGAAGTGTGTGGAATGAAGCGGAAAATGTGTAGAATGAAGTAGGAAGTGTGTCTGATTATGCGGGAAGTGTGTGGGATGATGTGGGAAGTGTGTGGGATGATGTGGGAAGCGTGTGGAATGATGTGGGAAGTGTGTGGAATAATGTGGGATGATGTGGGAAGTGTGCTGGAGAATAACTTTTTTCGGAAAGAAAATTTTTTTCGGAGAAAAATTTTTTTGGAAAAAAATTTTTTTGGAGAATTTTTTTTTTTGGAGGAAAATTTTTTTCGGAGAAAAATTTTTCTTGGAGAAAAATTTTTCGGAGAAAATTTTTTTGGAGAACATTTTTATTCAGAGAAATTTTTTTAAGGAAAAATTTTTTGGAGAAAAAATTTTTTCGGAGAAAATTTTTTTTGGAGAAAAGTTTTTAGAATAAACATTTTTTGAAGAAAATAATGTTTTTATTTCGGAGTCAATTTTTTTTCCAAGACAATTTTTTCGAAAAATAGAAATTTTTTCATCTACTGAAAACTTCCAAAACGACTGATATCACATCAAAAACCTCTTTAAAGGTAGAGTATGACGCAGTCCGTGAGTCCGTGAGTCCAAAATTAATGATACAGCTTGAGGTGACGCTACCACTGATAATACGCAGAACTTTGTTTGCATGGAACCTTGTGTTCCAAATTTTGATTTCCTGAAAAAATTAAAGCGCTTTTTTTAAAACAAAATTACGTTGTGTTAAAAAAATTGCGTTACAAATGCCGCACACAAGGTTCCATTCAAACAAACTTCTGCGTAATATCAGCGATAGCGTCACCTCAAGCGATATCATTAATTTTGGAAGCGGACTTACGGACTGCGTCACACACTACCTTCAAAGAGGTTTAAGAGGTTTTAAGATATTAGAAATGTCTCAATAACTTTTCATCGCAAAAAGGCAGAAAAGTTCGATTTTTGCAGCGTAAAAACTAAAAGTACAGAAAAATTGTTTCGTCGTTGGGTCTGGCAATTGTGACGTAATTTTGTTTTAGAAAAAGTGGTGCATTTGTTTTAGTATAAAGCTTTGAACACAGCCAATATTCTATTTGCCAACAATTTTTGCGTATTGTCAGCGAAAGCGTCACCTCAAACGATATCATCAACGAAAGTAGACTTTTCGACTGCGTCGTATTTAACCTTTTAAGAGTTTTTTGTATGCGATATCAGCCGTTTCTTTGAAAAAAATGATCTTACAATGACCGAAAAACAAATTTCTTTGATAAAATTTGTCTCCAAAAAACATTACAGGAGAAGAATCGTAAGATTGTGCAACGTTTCGTTTTAAATGCAAGCGAATGCTTGAAAAAAGAGATAAAATAGAAATAAGAAAGATGCACAAGCTTGAGATTCTCTTCCTGTATTCTCCTAAAAATGTTTTTTGACTGGAAATTACTTTGATAATCCCAGGGCTAAATGTTGCTCGATTTTCACTTAAAATTCATTTACGTGATTTTTTAATCTCCAACGCATTAAACGACGGAAACGTGATAAAGTATTAACTTCTTCCTTATTTTATCACATTTTACTTAAAACGACATTAGGTGACAGTACAGTACAAGGAATTATTTAGCTGAATTTTAAGTGAATATTGAGAAACAATGAGAATTCGTTTCGCCACGTAAGTTATTCTTTTTAAATACTAGGTCCTATGTTTTTGGTGGGTCTAGTCCCTTGACTTATTATTTTGTTGTAAAGACAAAAAATACAACCAAACGTCAGTCGATTTTTCGAGGTCTCTATAATCTGATTTTTAAAATCTTTGTTTCGTTAAAGATAATCGAAAAACTGAGTACAAGTGGGTCGGGGTGTAGGGTCCATAGAGTGGGCCTAACTTGACTACTAGATAGTTGAAGTGTGCATTAAAGGGTCCCCACACAACTGTTTCTCACAACACTTTACTTCGGAAGGGGTTTTCAAATTGAGCGAAATATAGATAAGTTGATAGCTAGTCTTGATTATTAAAAATACACCTTGATATTTAAATATCATATTTGATAGTTGTCTTCTATACGTTCTACTCGCTCTTTCCGCAGACTTTTTAGTTGATCAACTAAATTCTTATCTCAAACAATAATTTTAAAGGCGCTCGCTTCATTTGGCACGCAAACTTCGCACTCGTAAAACTTTTGTAATTGAGCTATAAAATTGTGTTCATGAACAAATAATTTTACTGGTGACACTACGGCCTTCGCTTCGCTCTTACCACAAACTTTACACTAGCACTGGTAAACGTTTTTCAATTGAATAACTAAATTTATTCTAAAACAATTAATTTCTCTTGTACGATTACGCCCCCACCTTCGCTCGCTTATGATAGTTCAACTATCGCCAGATAGTTCAACTATCGCCAGATAGTTCAACTATCGCAAGATAGTTCAACTATCGCCAGATAGTTCAACTATCGCCAGATAGTTCAACTATCGCCAGATAGTTCAACTATCGCCAGATAGTTCAACTATCGCCAGATAGTTCAACTATCGCCAGATAGTTCAACTATCGCCAGATAGTTCAACTATCGCCAGATAGTTCAACTATCGCCAGATAGTTCAACTATCGCCAGATAGTTCAACTATCGCCAGATAGTTCAACTATCGCCAGATAGTTCAACTATCGCCAGATAGTTCAACTATCGCCAGATAGTTCAACTATCAACTATCAACTATCAACTATTGAAATAATATTCGAAACAAAGAAAAAAAAATTTTAAAACATAAAAATAATTTGAAAAATACGTTAAAATGTTCAGTTCTACACAAGCGTCTGCCGTGGGGAGTTAAAAAGCTCAACAAAGTTCATCAAAGCACATCGAATGAAGAAAATTCACTATAGTGGGGAGTGCGGAAGTAAGTCATTACTTGAGCGATCAAGAGTGTATTTTAAGCAAAAAGCATTGAAAACTGTTTTTGACGACTGTAGAGTTTGTATCCCGAGCGGAAGGCGAGGTATACAACTGCATGAGTCAAAAAACAGTTTTTAAAGCGAGTTGCTTAAAAATGAGTTTGCGAGTGTCACGAAATGATCCAGAATTGATGACTTACTGAGCAACCTCCACTGTATACTGTCTTACTCAGTGTCCCATCCGAAAACGAGTCATTACATGTAGATATACATGATATACATGTAATGAGAAGCTTCTGGTGGGGGTCCTAATGTAATGAAAAGCATGTAATGAATAACTTCCGGGGGTGCACATGCACATATGCATGTAATGACAAGTTTTCGGTGGGACAACGAGTCAAATATAAAACATTTACTCGTTGTCCCACCGAAAACTTGTCATTACAAGTATATGTGCACCCCACGGAAATTATTCATTACATGTCATTCATTACATGCTATTCATTACATGTAGCCCTCACCGGAAACTTCTCATTACATGTATATCTGCATGTAATGACGCGTTTTCGGTTGGGACACCGAGTAAAACAGCATACAGTGGGGGATGCTTAATAAGTCATCCATTCTGGATAATTTCGTGACATTCGCAAACTCATTCGTGTATTTTTAAGTAACTCGATTTAAAAACTGTTTTCTGACTATTGTATTTGTATACCTCGCCTACACTCGTCAAAAAACAGTTTTCAAAGCTTTTTGCTTAAAAACACCCTCTTGAGTTTGGCTCATTTCACAAAATTGATCCCTCATGTAATGACTTATTTCCGCATCCCCCACTGTAATCTACTATTACCACTTGACAAAAATATGCAGTATTCCTCTTTCCAAGGGGCTTACCTCTGCAAAATTTGTTGGACGGACGGATTTTTGCGTCATTTTGATATAATTTTTTTTTGTCAAATCGATCAGTTTTTTACCTTGGCATTTTTTTCTGCTTTTTAGTAAATACTTTTCGGCAGTAAGTGTCATTGTCATCGCAAATATCGGTAAGTCAGGGATTACAAGGAGAACTTGGTTTTTCAGTGAGTTGTTTCGTAGGCTACAATATTGTGAACGGAAACGTTATTCGTACGACTAATGACTGTTGGAAAGGTCCGTCTTATTGGTGTGCTAATTCATTTAACGGTCAAAACTGTGGAATTAAGGTAAAAAATGCAGGGCTATAGCCAGATAGCGCCATCTCTTATATTTCTTCTACTATTGACATGATATCAATGCGTTCTTCACGTAGTTAAGTTAAGCAAAACAAAGTGCTTCCTCCTGGCTACAGCTCTGTTCAAAAAATGCAAGTAGGAAACGAGAGCAAAATCACTTTTCTTAATGAGATTAACGGGGGCTTTATAAGGGAGCAATGGGGTGGGGAACGAAGTATTAACCGAAATTTCATTGACAGTCGGATATCTGCACCACTTACAGCAAATTTATGTGCCAAACCAAGAAGGTTAATTGCCCACAGCCTTTGATTGGAGGTGATCCTTGCACTTGGGGTCCAGCGTTTTGGTGTGCAAGTATTGCGAACGCCAACAAGTGTGGATTGAAAGTAAGGAATAGAATGAAATAGATTCATCCATTTTGGTTAACAGCATTTTTAGGAAAGTGACTGCATGAAATACGGTGGTATCAAAAAGGATCAAAAACCTGATCTTCCCGGTAGCAATCCATGTACATGGGGGCCATCGTATTGGTGTGCAAGCTTAGCAAATGTCAAAAAATGCGGACTTAAAGTATAAGATAAATTGTAGGACATTACTTTGAGTTACTTCGACTTTTCTAAAAAATTTACAGGAATCAGACTGTGACAAATATGGCGGAGTGAAAAAAGATGGCACACAATCTACTCCTGCTAAAGGTAGCAATCCATGCACCTGGGGTCCTTCGTTTTGGTGCGCAAGTGTGAAAAATGCTGAAAAGTGTGGATTTACTGTAAGTATTCTGCGACAGAGTAAAAAAAATTCGCTCCTTTTCTCAAATCATGGAACATCTTCCAGGTATCTGATTGCGCTCAGTATGGAGGAATTAAAGGAGAAACATCCACCACATCTCCTTAATTTTATAAAGAGTCTCAGATATTACAACGAATGTGAAAACCATAATGAAAGAAACGTTTTTGCTTTCCTCGTATTTATTTGATATTCTTTTCGTCGCTAGAAAATCTAGGATCTATAAAATTCTCCGCATCATCACTTTCCGTGTCGATATTTTCTGCATTCGAACTCTCGGTGATTTCATATTTCACAGGCCCACGTGGATCACTTTCCTACGTCAAATGTAAATAAATTCTCAATTTTTTAAGAGTTCAGCTAAACACTTACCTTCTTATCATTGGTAATGAAATGCGTCATGCTCGGCACTGTCGTCACGCTTTGACTAAAGTTGATTGACGATTCTAGATGCGATTTTACTTTCAGTAAAATTTGGCTACTTGCTTCGTTACAGTTGTCATGCCTGATCGTATTCAAGTAGATGTTACCAATGTTTTGTTCAAACAGATTTCTCATCTGAAACATCAACATTGAAGAAAATTATGAAAAAAAGGTAGCCAAGTTTGGACGAGTTTCGCAAGATAATCGAACCTTAGAGTTGTGAAAAAACCGAAAAAACTAAATTCCCAAGACTATAGGCATCCCTTCACGAAAATAGGTGGCAGCACATTCTATACACTTGACACATGAAGCACACTAACTTATTTGAGAATTTTGACTTTTGGAGCAGACTATCTTTAGATCATGAAACCTCCGTTACGAGGATAATAGAATCTTTTAACAACATTTTATTTGCTAATTTGGAACGAATATCTAATTGTCAGTTGGATTCGAACGCTTGGATTGAGTGCTCCTTATCCGTGAAATGGGGTGGTATGGGTCTTAGGTTCATATCATTCTGTATCCGAATTAGTCAAATCCTCCCAGTAGACATCGGACTTTCAGGTAATATAGTTGAAAAAGCTCTAATTTCATGGCAAATGATCACGGGAATTGAAGCTTTAGAAAGTCCGTTAAATCGACATCAATGTAATTGAGACAACGAAATGAGTAAAGCAAATTTTAGAGAGCAAGATGACCGAAATAGAAAAAGCTAGAGTAAAAGCAAACGTGGCACGAGATGCAAGTTCATGGCTAAATGTTCTACCGTGTTCGTCCCTATAATCAGTCATTTTAAATTGCAGCTTCTTTACGGTTGGGCTTATCTGTCTGTCATCCAAACACTTGAGTATGTGGAATACACGTAGATAAGTTTGGCCGCCATGGACTAGCTTGCAAAAAAAGTTATGGCAGAAAGGCTAGGCATGAAACAATCAACGATTTGATCAAACGCGCTCTGCTGACTTGTGGTGTTCCGGCGTTACGAGAACTAACAGATCTGACGGCAAAAAACCTGACGGGTTGACACTGGTTTCATGGACATTCGGAAAGCCTTTACTGTGGGATTTTACTTGCGCCGACACAGCATGTCAATTGTACGTAGCATCCACTAGCCGACGAGCAGGGGCAGCAGCAACATGTAGATAAATTTCGAAAAGGGCTAAGTACAGGGAATTTTTAATTTTGTCCAATTTCGGTAGAGACGATGGGTCCTTGGGGTGAAGACGGCAGAAAACTGATAAACGAAACCTGGAAGAAACTCAAATTAACAACGGAAGAGCTGAGGTCTAAAAGTTTTCTGGTCCAAAGAATCAGTATTGCTAACCAGAGAGGCAATGCAGCGTCAATACTAGGGACGATACCCCAAGACATGAACAAATTGGATGAAATTTATTATACAGTGAAATAAAATTTGTATCTTGCAGTTGAAAAGATTCAAGGTTTTACAGGTCGCAATGACGGCTTAGTTCGAGCACCTTTCCTTGACTAGTATTGGAGTAATAAAGACCAATACAAAACAAATTAAAGCGTTGATATGTGTGTCACACAACACATCGTACTTTCGTAGATAATTACCTTACTTACTTACTTACTTAACCGGCCCTACAACCCATTAAGGGTCTTGACCTTCTCCAACCGGACCTATCCTCAGCTAACGTCTTCCAGCTGGTTACTCCCGCAGTTCTCAGGTTGGCAAAAGCTGCATCGCGCCATCTGGATTTTGGTCTGCCTGCACTTCTTTTGCCTTCCGGTTTGGTGATAAAAAGTTTCTTCGGGATACGATTGTCGTCCATACGCTGCACATGCCCAAGCCATCGTAGTCTGTTAATTTAAAGCTGCATAAGCTCATGATTAAATCGTCTGCGCCATCTGTTCATATTTTCGTCATATACTGGTCCGAAAACTGTCCGCAGTACCTTTCTTTCGAACGTGAGCAGCGATTGTTCGTCTTTCTGGGTCACGCACCACGACTCCGACCCATACGTAACTATTGGTCTTATCACAGATTTGTACAGTGCGCATTTAGAGTTTCTGCTTACTGATTTGGACTTTAAAATTTTTATCAGGCTGTAATAACTCCGGTTGCCAAGAGTTATCCGTCTTTTGATTTCGTCCATGATTACGTTGTCAGAAATAAGCAGATATCCAAGATATACGAACTTGTCTACCACCTTAAATGTGTGTGTGTCAATTGTTACGCTTTGGTTTTCAATGGAAACTAAAAACTGGCGTTGTGTTAATTGATTTGAGTGCAGCATACGACACAGTGTGGAAAAAAGGTTTGCTCTTCAAATTCATTAAAGCCATTCCTTCTCTACAGATGTGCGACTTGCTCAACAACATGCTAAGCGACAGACTGTTCAGCGTGCTCCTCAACGACCAACGCAGTAGAATAAAAAAACTCAACAACGGCCTAGCACAAGGATCTGTGCTGTCCTGCTTGCTATTTAATCTATACATCCATGATTTGCCTCCGTCAAAGTCCAGGAAATTCTTATACGCCGATGACAAAGCTTACGCCTACCAGCACAAGTCTTTTCAAAAAATCAACAAGGTTCTCTCAAAGGACATGAATGGCTTTGTTCGTTACTGCAAGAACTGGCGTTTGGTCCCAAACGTTACAACGACTGTGTCGTCCAGTTTCCATCTAAATAATCAGGCGGCAAATGTTAAGCTCGAAGTATATTTCAACGGTGTAATTCTTAGACACGAACCAGAGCCAGTTTACCTTGGAGTGAAATTAGACCGTTCCCTAACTTACCGAGCGCATATGGAAAAGCTGAAACCCAAAATCGCTACAAGGAACAATCTGATCCAGAAACTTGCACACACTTCATGGGGTGCATCAGCTGCATGCCTAAGATCAAGCGCGCTGGCATTAGCGTACTCGGCCGCTGAATACTCCTGTGCAACTTGGCTAAACAGTGCTCACGTATCCAAATTAGACACTGAACTAAATCGAACAATGCGGATCGTTTCCGGAACAGTATAGTCTACACCACTTGAGTGGCTTCCAGCGCTTTGCAACATTGCACCGCCACACATCAGACGTCTATTCGCTCTGCATTCGCTATACCGAAAAATATCGAGTGATCGCCGAATACCGTTGCACCACGATTCCCTAGTCGACATCCTATCCAGACTAATATCCCGTAGACCTCCGCTTATAACTGCCAAAAATTTATATATCAATGGATTCGATCCGGGAGAAGCATGGAAGGAAATTTGGTTGGACAGTGGAGCTGACAGTCGTCTGTTCGATTTTGACAAACATGCCAGCAATTCGAAAGAATTTAAAATACCTCGGAAGCTCTGGCGTAATTTAAATAGATTGCGGACAGGACATGGTAATTGCAACCAAATGCTACACAAATGGAAATTCATTAGCAACCCTTGCTGCAGCTGTGGAAACCCATATCAAACGATGGAACATATCTTATATGATTGTCCTATTCTTAAGTACGAAGGTGATGTGAACGATTTTATTAATTTAACTGACCAAGCATTGCAGTGGTTATCAGCTTTGACTTTATGATTTTCGTGTTTATTACTTTTCTTCTCGTCAAAATTTTATTTTGTAAAATGTTAATATAACTTATTGTTCTTTGTGCAATGTATACAATTATGAGGCTTAATATATCCATACGCTAAATAATACGCTTTGGTCGTGTTGTCGATTCGATTGGGAGACAATCATGTATTCGGTCTTTGTGTCATTAACCTTTAACCCGAGATCGGTACCTTTTCTATCCAAAGCCGTGAACTTTTCCTTAACAGCTTCCATGTTTCGGCCCAAGATATCCAAGTCATCAGCGAAGCCCAGCAATTGACTGGATTTGGTGAAAATGGTGTCGATGTCCATGGTTCTCACTGCTGCTTCAAGGATCAAATTAAAAAGCAGCGTCGCGAGCGGATCACCTCGACGTAGTCCTTCCTCAATGTCGAAAGCGTCCTACAATTTGCTTCGGATTTTTACTCGGCTGTTAGCTCCATCCATTGTCAACCTTATTAGCGAGATTAGTTTTTTGGGAACCCCTAATTCCTCCATCACTCTCCATAACTTCGTCCTGTTGGCACTGTCGTATGGTGCTTTGAAGTCTACGAACAAATGGTGTATTTCCACGTTGTACTCCTTACACTTCTCCAAGATCTGTCTAATGCTAAACAGCTGGTCTGTTGTTGAACGACCTACACGAAAACCACCTTGATATTCACCAACAGTAGATTCCATGTATGGAAGAAGGCGTTTGTATAGAATATTCGCAAATATCTTGTAGGCGATATTCAAAAGCGAAATTCCTCGATAGTTGCCACACTCCAATTTGTCGCCTTTCTTGTACAAAGGGCAGATGATGCTAGTCTTCCACTCTCCCGGCAACTCCTCGACATTCCAGATGCGCTTGATGAGCTCGTGCATCTCCATACATAATGCGTTACCGCCGTGCTTGAAAAGTTCTCCAGGTATGTTGTCGGTTCCTGGGGCTTTGAAATTTTTGAGCTTTAAAATTTCATGCTCCACTTCCTGTAGCGTTGGTTCTGCAATATGTGGCTGCGCGGTCTGAAATGGTAAGTTGTTGTTGGTGTCGTTTCGGTTCGGTGGTCTGTTCGGGTTCAGCAGTTCCTTAAAGTACTCCGCCCATCGTCTGATGCACCTTTCCTCATCTGCTAAGACCAACCCATCCTTGTCCTTGCACAATAAAGGTTGTTGACTGTAACCTTTCCTCGATTCGTTTACTTTCCGGTAAAAATTCCGCGTCTCTTTTCGATTACCAAACCTTTCAATTTCGATTAAAACTTCCTTGTCATGTTGTCGCTTTTTTCTTCGGAATAGTTTTTTCTCGAAATTTCTCTTCGAACGGTACTCTGCCATGCCAGCTCGAGTGCATCTATTTAGATATCTCGCTCGAGCCGCATTTTTGTCATCCAGTGCTTTTCTGCATTCGTCATCGAACCAGTCATTTCTTTTCTTTCCCATTCTCGTTCCTATCGTCTCTGCTGCGGCTTGCTCTTTTCCAATGCCGGCTGTCGATTGTGTGAAATCGAAACTCGAGCCCTAACAACCACCTTTCCCAAGTAGTGATCTGAATCGATGTTCGGTCCCCTACAACTTTTGACATCCAAAACATTTGAACAGTGACGCCCATCTATGAACACGTGGTCAATCTGGTTTTTGGTTCGTCCATCAGGTGATACCCATGTCGCTTTGTGGATGTCTTTATGTTCGAAATAGGTACTGCAGACAACCATGTTCCTTGACGCTGCGAAATCAATTGCCAACGTTCCATTTTCGCTTGTCTTTTCGTGGAGGCTATATTTACCAATAGTGGGACGGTAGTAGACTTCACGACCTATCTTGGCATTCAAATCCCCAAGTATGATTTTGATGTCTCGATTCGGTGCTCCATCATACACTTTCACCAGTTTCTCGTAAAATAGCTCCTTCGCTTCATTATCTTTTTCCTCCGTTGGAGCGTAGACGTTAATAAGAGTATAATTGAAAAATTTTCCTCTTATCCGTAGAGTGCATATTCGTTCGTTGACAGGAGTGAAACCAATCACCGCGTTTCTGGCTCTACCGAAGACCATGAAGCCTGTTCCGTATCCTCTTGGGCTGTCGTTGCTCTTGCCGCTGTAATAAAACGTAAAGTCTCTACTGATCATAGAATCCTTCCCAGGCCATCTAGTTTCCTGTACTGCTGTAATGTCAAGTTTAGTCGCCCTTCTGGCCGTAACAGAGATCTAACATTCCATGTTCCTAATTGTAAATAGTTGTCCTTTTTCCGTTGCCTAAGTCGTTGCCGTTTATCCTGTCCAATCCGAGGCTCTGTTGTTGAATTCATAACCATATTGCTTTTTTTGAGTGTGGTATGGTGGCTAGCCACACGCACAACCCACTAATTCGATTCCCCTCTGACCCGTGGGCAAGTCATCAGGTAGCACTCTTAAGTTTAGCACAAAACTCCGAAGAGAATTGAGGTCCCGGGGACTACGACGTGGACGTAAAAAGAGCACTTGATAGTTACCTTACACAGTCAGTATTTAGTTCTTGAATGAGTTATTTCGAGATCAATGGAGTTGAAAAGACTATAGGGACTAGAGATCATTATTCTTTACTAGTTTTCGCTGCTTTGTGGCTCTACTTTCACTATCGGTAATTTTTCACCGTTCTAGTTGTAACCTCAATTCGAAGAGTCAAAAATTTGTACCAAAAATTCCAATTCCATAAAAAAATTCCGAAATTCCAAAAATTCAAGAAATTCCAAAAATTCCACAGAAATTCAAAAAATTCCACAGAAATTCACTCGAAATTCCAAAAATTTCATCGAAATTCCGGAGTTCAGAAAGATTTAATAATTCAAACCATAACCAAAGACCCGTACGTATCAGAATAAATGTGACAAACAGAATAGATGTGGCAAAGTGACTCGAACGTACCTAAATATACAAATAAGCAAACAATCCAACGCTTTCTGTTCTTTTATAACTGAAAGAATTTCAAAGATCCATAGAAATTACCCCAGGTAATGTCAAAGGCCCTACCGAAGTACGTCTCAGACCATTTAAATCTAGAAAAGCTTATATCCAAGGACTAAGTCGTTTTTCCCTAAAACCCAGAAACACGTGTTATCTCAAATTTTATTGTCTACAACTTCGCCTTTGGAAATAACGTTCTAACTCTCACAGTTCTGGAGATCCGGGTCATACTCCCCAATTATGGAAGTGGCCATATACCAGGATTGGACCATATTTCCGCAAAACCCTGAGACACGTGTTCGCTAAAATTTGATTCTCTACAACTTTGCCTTTGAAAGTAAATACTGAAAATTTTTCTTTTTTTCATTTTGGGCAGATAAATTTATTTTCGCCCATTCCATGGCTCCCAGTGCCCAGACCCCTGGCCCGATTCCAACAAAAAAAAATTCCCCACTTTTGTGGTATCAAATGCTTTCATTTGACACCAAATTGAGCAATTTCCGTGCTTTACTTGCTGAGATATTTGCGAAAAAGTATCATCGACCCTTGAAAAACCATGTTCGCTTAAATTTAATTCTCTACAACTTCGCCGTTGGAACCAACTTTCTAACTCTCACAGTTCTGGAGATCCGGGTCATCCTGCCCAATCATGGGCGCGCGGTAGCGATGCGCCCGTGACGCAAGTCCCCACACGAGTAAAACATTCAGAAAATTTTTTTTCGTAGACTTCGGAACAGCTAAGTTTTGACTTTTTTCCCTTGCGTCGTACCCCCGTAACACCTAGTTTTTCGAATTCTACTTAAAATTTTGATTGAAATCGACATTGTACTCATCAAAATCGGTCCAGTGGATCCAAAGATATGACCTTTCGAAAATTGCAATTTCCGGTACAAAATGTTTCTTCCATAGAAGCTAAAGAAAATGAAAATTTCCTACGTTAGTTAGTTAGTTAGTTCCAGGGCCATTTGTATGAAAAACCGTGGCTCGTGCTCGAAAACGGCTCGATAACTTTTCTTGAAATTTTGCAGGGACCTTCGGGTGGGCATTCTACGTTATATGAAATTTGAAAAAAGGGGGGTACCGGCCTCTTTTGGGCGCCAGGGCTCTAAGAAGGCGCCATATAAAGCTTAAATGTGTGTGTTTGTGTGTGTAGTGTGTATGATAGCACATTTTGTATGAGTCAATGGTTGTGTGTTCGAGATACGGAACGCACAAAATTCTTTTGAAATATTTTCACTTCTGAGTAAAAAAAATGCGTCGCAAATGTCGGACCCCCCAGTGTTATAGTTTTTCTGTTCTTTCAGCTTTCACAATGCAAAAATTTGACTTTATGGGATGTATGGCGTATTTTTGTACAGGAAATCAAATTTTTGCGTATGAAAGCTGAAAGCGGAGAAAAATTATTATATTGGCGGGTCCGGCATTTGTGATGCATTTTTTTACTCAGAAGTGAAAATACTTCAAAAGAATTTTGTGGTATGGTACGGTGGAATGGGACAGACTTAGGAAGAAAATTATTTTTTTTTTGATTTGGAGATAGATGTTTGGTGTCAAAGGAAAAGTTGTTGGGTTGGGTGTGTAGTGTGTCAGGGTGACCAACAAAATGGCCGACGGTGGTATGGGACGGATTTTGGGACAAAATTGATTTTTTTTAATTTTTTTTTTTGTTGAAGATAGATGTTTCGTGTCAAAGGAAAATTTTTTTCGCCGGAAATTTTTTTCGTTGGAATTTTTTTTTCGCTTTAATTTTTTTTCGCCGAATTTTTTTTTCGCTGAAAATTTTTTTCGCTAAAAATTTTTTTTCCGTGAACCTTTTTTTTGGGCACGGAATTTTTTCGCGAAATTTTTTTTTGTTTGAAAATTGTGTTGCGCCGACGAATGTTTTGGGGCGCTTGAAAATGTCGTTTCGCTGACACTGTTGGTTTCGCTACATATTTTTTCGCCGACATTTTTTGTGACAGAAATTTTTTTCGCCGGGGAACTATTTTACACGGAAAGTTTTTTCGCTGAAAATTTTTTTGGCCGAAAAATTTGTTTGCCGAAAATTTTTTCCGTCGGAAATTTTTTCTCCAAAATTTGTTTTTTCTTTTCTTCCAAAACTACTGATATCACAACAAAAACCCTTTTTAAAATGGACACGTGACGCAAGTCCTCGTCTCTTCTTCCAAAACAACTGATATCAATTTGGATGACGCTTAAAGCTTCGGAACGCAGAAAGTTCTTTTGAAATATTTTCGATTAAAAAAATGCGTCACAAATGCCTGACGCTTGATTTGTCATTATAGTCATAGAGGGCATTTTTTCATTTAAATACATCTGTAAACTGTAGCAAATTTACGAACGGGTTAGCTCAGTGGTAACGTACTGGTTTGCCACCAAAAAGAATATCAGGGTTCAATCCTGTTGAAGGAAATTCAGCAAAGGATCTTTCTTCAACTTGTTGCGTAAGAGTATCGTTCCTAAGCATACCCAAGCTTCAAATTCTGAGTAGTTGTGGTGTTTGGTGTCCACAACGAACCGTATACATTGGAATGACATGCATGACGTCACCCATGTACAATGAATTCTGTGTAGACACACCTGAGACTTTCTTAAGGCGTAGAACAACAGACAAAAATCCTACATGTAGCTACAATATAGATGTGGTTCAAAATTCACGTTAAGCATGTGGCCCAACAAAGACATTAACGGATAATCATACAAATGCTCTAAAAAAAGGAATCTTGGTTGTGTGGGATACACCGTATTCACGGGGCTCGTACAGAATAAGCATAAATTGTGACTAGTAGGCTAGTAGATGTGCACACACGACGACGCTCATTTGGCTAACGGGTCTAGCAAGTGTGTAATCTGAATAGGTATGTGTAAATGTAGGAATCTAGCTAAAAACCGATGAAATGACTAGGTTGAATGATAGAAGAGTAACGTTGGAGGAGTAAAGGGTCAAAAGATCTGTGTTCCAAGACCAGTAGGCCCCCTCAAACCAGAAGTCTAAAAAACTGAATCAAATTTCTTTCACAAATGATATGAACGATGACACTCATACGGAACATATTTTCAGCATTACTAACTAAACTTACCTACTTAGAAAGTATGACGAAATTAAAAGTTCATGAATAAACCCATGTGAAAAGTGAAAATATAATAGTTTTTGATTGAAATAATGCTGAAAACCGGTTATTTGCTTTGAAAAACGAAATCCGGTTGGGATTTTTGTCAATTCATTCAGAAATTTCGTTAGTCATGGGGTTAAAAAGGCGCTCCTCTCTGGCACCAGTAAGAGAACAACGCTGAAAATAAGGTTCATTATGACCTGGAGCCATTAGTAAGGCGTGACATCACGTGGAATGATAGAAATTAGTTTTTTCACTTTTTCCGTACCACATTTGTTCCTCACCGAAATTTTCTTTTCAGTGGCACAAACAGCTGTTTATAGAACAAATTGCTTTTTAGGGTCATTTAACAAACCAAATTTGAAACACAATCCGAAAGCGGCACCCGTTGTTTAGAACATTAAATTAAACAAAAAAACAAAATAATTTTTCTATGAAAAAATACCATTAAAGGTCGAGGTAACTCAAGTGAGAGGGAGAGGAGGCGAGGTAAGGGAGTCGAAATTGTCGAAATTTAGCATGATATATCAATGGAGTGCGACCCTTAGAACTCTGAACGTAGGTAAGACCAGCTAAGTAAACAAAATGAATGGGCAAGAACGAGAAATACGAGCCGTCGAAGATATCACAAAGGATCAGCCCATGTTGCCGAAGATGTGTCGGAGAGAATATTATTTTGTCTGTCGGAGAGAATATTATTTTGTCTAGACTTTTTGGTTTGTAAATAATTAAGAACTCACCTTCGTCAACAACTCTTTATCGAGTTTGTTTGTCCGCGATAAGAACGTGACACTTTGTCGCTTCAAGAAAAATAAATTCTGGCACGTGAAAATGCCTGCATAGGTTTTGTAGTCCGTCATAACGACATCAAAAGACGAGGAGCCAACAATATCTGAAAGGAAATTCATTTAGAATGCGGGAAAATATAAGAAAATTGAAACTCACTTAACGGAAAATTTATCACCATTTTCGATGAATTCTTGCCAGCTTTTAAGTAACCGGTGTAGTCGAAGATATACGAAATATTCAAAGATGTAGGATATCTTTCCGACGTTTGTTCCAACAGAAATTCTCCTTCCTCTACATCTTTCTTGAAGTTATAGATCAAACACGATGATTCGGTGGACGTTTTCTCTATAGCATACCATCGCCCAAGAAACTAGACGGATACGGAAATTTAAAAAGGCGGCCAAGAGAACGGCCAACAATGCTTTAAATACCTTAGTCATGTCAAAATCTGGTATTGGTTGAACATACGGACATTTTCCCGGGCTGTATGTGTGACTCATACTGTGGTAAGGAAAAAACACAACCATCACCAAGATAAGTAAAGACATTTTTGGGAAATAGTAACAAACGGTCACTGAATGTTCACTTTAACGATTCGTTCACCACTTTAAATCAAGACGATATGAAGAAATCAATTGAAATTCAACAATTTATATAGTTTTACCTGTACATTGGAAATTCCGTCCGCTCTAACCAATTAACGTATGAACCTAACGGAGTGACACATTTTCGTAACTATCATTAAGTATAGTGAAATTGAAAGAAAGTGCAGTATGTTTAGAGTTGTACTCTACTGCACTAAGCGCATGACCGTCTGTACAATTTCGAAATTTTTCACATGAAGATTTTCAACATCCTCGTTCAAAGGGCTCGACTGTGGTTGAAAGTAATAAGAGAAATTTCTCATCAATTCAGACATTATTACCTACTGCTTGACTGACCAGTGACCAAGGGGCTAACAGTGAGGGTTACGCAGTTGATGATTAGCACTAGCCGATTTTTGAAGTAATTTAAACGCTTGCGGTATCCTAGATACCGAGAAGTTTTGGAGCCGAAAAACTGAACACTGGGTTCGAAAAATAGTAAAAGATAAATAGACAAATGACTAAAAAACGGGAAATGTCTAAAAATCGGAAAATCTCACATAGAAAATCTGCAAATTTAGCCTAATTTATGAGCAGCAAACTGTCCAAAAAATTCGCCAAAAGAGGTGAATATACCAACCAAGTATGGTGAATATGCTCGCATTGGTGAATATGAATTAAAAACTTTTTTCGAGTTCCATTCAAGGTGTGAAGTTAGGAATGTCCGCCTGAATTAGCAAAGCAAAAATCAGGAATCAAGAAATCAGGAAACGAAAATCAAGAAACGAAAATCGGGAACCTAAAATAAAGAAAATCAAAAATCTGGAAAAACAAAAATCAGGAAATACCAAATTTAGGAAAAACCAAATTTAGGAAAAACGAAAATCAGGAATTCCTAAGGAGGACACAATCTTATTTTTGGTATGTAGGGGGCTCTGTCCCCTAAACCCCCGCGCCAGCGGCGAGCTAATAACGTCCTGCAGGCTGCCTTCCGTGCATGGGGCTTTGCCCCTTAGACCCCACAACGGAGGATATTCCCCCTTTGACTCCCCCTACGCAGGGGCTGCCGCCCGTCGACCCGCTTTTTTATTTTCCAGGATTCAACACGGCCGGCGCATTCTCTCAAAAATTATTTTCTAGTGGATTTCACTGTGTCGGTCGCAAAAAGGATGTCTCGCTCTCTTTTAGACCACTGCGCCGGCCGGCCGCGCCGAAGCCGCCGCCGAAAAATGGGGTTAGCCGAAGTCGCCGCCGATACCCCTTTCAGCCGCCTTAGCCGAGAAAAAAATCGGCGGCGGCCGATAGCTTCAAAAAATTATACAAATTTCGATGAGAAGAATCTTGTTTGCGATTTTTCCACTAGCTTTCAAAGTTGTAGCTATGTAGTATGCTTGATCTTAGATATTTGCATTGAGACTAATTTAAATTGGAAGAGATTCCTATTTTTCATTGTTCATTGTTTTTCCCGGAACGAATTACTCATCTATATGAGCGAAGCAGACGAGTGAGTGGAGACCGTTCACCCTGGGTTCTCAACACTCAATTGCATAGCGGAATTCTGAAGGCGTTCGTGGATTTCTCACCTGTGTGAGATCTCTGGTTATCTTGCGTTCACAACGAACGTCACTATTCATGCGGTCATGGAGAATTTTTAGATGTATCAGGTTGGAGAGGTCTTTCGACTACGAAATACAGAACTTTTGATCCTTTGTCTCCTTCCCCCTTCATGTTTTTCATCAGGATAACATACAAATCACCTCACAATTCATTCATCTACTCTTTAGTTAATGGCGAATTGAATTGAAAGCGAGATAAAGCTTTTATTTAGGATAATGTTACATTCCACTAAGAGGATACACAGCAAGACAAATGACTTACTTCGATGGTTTCCACACAGGTACACAGATTTCGGGATATTATTGCTCACTTTTTCGTGTAACTTCAGCCGGCTGAGCCGGCTAGCCGCCATCATATGATACGAGCCGACCGCCGAAGGACGTAGGCAACGTCTCAGCCGCCGACTGTCCATCGGCCGGCCGGCGCAGTGGCCTACTCTCTTTGCGTGCCGAAATTGATTTTATTGCATTTCCTGATAGAATGTACCCTCGAGATAAGCTTTTCCGATGTTTTCAAGTTCATAAGCTGCCGCCGCGGCGCCAATCCAAGATGGCGGCTAAAACTGAAAATCGCTTCCAAAAATCCATTTTTCAACAGATTTTATCGAGCATGGGCTCAAATTAATCCTTAATCTTTTCTCTAAGGTTTAAAAATGCTTACTCACAATAAAACCTATAGATGGCGCTCATAGTCAATATAATGTCCGACCCCGTCATTTTACTCATTTCTCAGCCATTTTTCAACCGATTTTGATGTGTGGGGGCTTTCTGTAATCAGAAAGGATGTCGCTATAAGCTAGTATATGTTTCCCATTGAAAAAACAAAGTGGCGTCCATTTTTTTGAGTCTAATATATATGTAGCCGGTTCTGTGTACGAAAAAGGCCACCTCACTCTCACTTAACGTGCGGAAATTGATTTTATTGCATTTTCCAAAAGAATGGACCATATAGATAAATTTTTTTGTTATATTCAAGCTCACAAGCGACCGCCGCGGCGCCAATCCAAGATGGCGGATAAAACTACAAATCGCTCCCAAAAACCCATTTTTCAGACGATTTTATCGAGTTAGGGCTCAAATTAATCCTTGATCTTTTCTCTAACGAATAAAAATAATAACTTAAAGGAAAATATAAATGGCGCTCGTATACAGGGTTATGTCCGATCCCGTCATTTTACCCATTTCTTCCCCATTTTTCAACCGATTTTCATGTGTGAGTGCTTTCTGGAATCATAGCATAGTGACAGCGTTAGTAAATCTTTTCCATAAAAAACAAAGTGTCTGTTAGTTTTGGGACCGTCCGATACTTTACTGCACCTAACAATATGACTCGTATAAATAACTAGCCACTAACTTCTACGTAACTTTTTTATGTCCGCTACTGTTGTTCAGTTGAATGGGAATAGACATCAAGGGACAATCAATGACATGATCGGTTTGTCTCACTTAGGTACATTAATCGTTACATCCTATTCGATGCACATGACACTTTTTTTTACAAATATATGCGAGATCTGGACAATTTCTTGTTGCGTATCACAAATACCCCTTGAGCCACACCCATCTCAAATACCCCTTTAGCCACACCCATGGGGGGTTTTTTAGGTTACGTCCATAAAGCGAAACTAACTAAATCCCAAATACCGCACACCGCACGGTGCGCCGAAGTTAGAACGAACAGCCTAAGAAGTGAAGGTAGTGTTGGTAGAGTGATCGAGGAGTTTTCGGTACATTTAGCATCACTAAAATTTACATATTCAATGTGTACACCAGTACGCAATCACCGTTCATTTACATTTAAGAAAACATTCAACATCTCCGCAAGTGTGAATGGAGTTAGAGTTGGAGTTCTCATACTGAGCCTATGAAGGGATTCCGTGGGTGTGGCTCAAGGGGTATTTGAGAATAAGCCCCCTAACGTAACTGACTGACTTGACTTGGTTTACGTTCTACTGTATCGATGGCACTCATTAGGATAATTCTCTTCTCCGCTTGCCATTTACTGACGAGTTGCAGAGGAGAGAACCTTAGGCTCACATTAGTGTGACGAAACAGTGCCTCAGCTCAAGTGAAAAACTCCAAATATTCCTTATGGAATCCCTTCATAGGTTCTGCATAAAAACCGTTAGGGGATCGGTCTTTACGTACAACTGTGCGAATTTCCAGCGTTACTATCATACACAGAACAAGGAAAGAGGGTAAACCTGCACGTTGACTTCGCGTCGTTCCTGTTCAACCCATGGAACAAACCCCTCCTCAACTCAATAAAACATCGTGATGACATGAAATAGACGAAATTTCGATAGCTTATCTCTCAGTGTAACTAAAGAAAAATGTGTACACACTGAATATGTAAACTTTAGTGATGCTAAATGGACCGAAAACTCCTTGATCGCTCAATCAACACTACCTTCACTTCTTAGGTTGTTCGTTCGAACTTCGGCGCACCGTGCGGTGTGTGGTATTTGGGATTTAGTTGGTTGCGCTTTATGGACGTAACCTTAAAATCCCCCATAGGTGTGGCTCAAGCGGTATTTGAGATGAACTTCACTTCTTAGGTTTTTCCTTCTAACTTGGCGCACCGTGCGGTGTGCGGTAGTTGGGATTTATTGAATGCGCTTTATGGACGTTACCTAAAAAACCACCCATGGGTGTGGCTCAAGGGGTATTTGAGATACGCAACAAGAAATTAGGCAGCATCTTGGATTGGCGCCGCGGCGGCGACTTATGAACTTGAAAACATCGGAAAAGCTTATCTGGAGGGTCCATTCTATCAGGAAATGCAAAAAAATCAATTTCAGCACGCAAAGCGAGCGAACCGACACAGTGGAACCCACTATTCTTCCTTTGCCTGATTCCTAATTTTAGTTTTTCCTTATTTTTGCCAAATATTTTTTTTTCCTAATTTTCGGTTTCCTAATTTTTGTTATTCCTAATTTTTGTTTTCCTAATTCGAATGGAATACCGAAGTTAGCCAAATGTTTGTAAATTGTGAGCGCAATGTTTGGAAAATGCCAAAAGTTTTTATATTTACGCGATTTCCAAACATTTGGCTGACTTCATACACTGAACAGAACACGCAAAAACTTTTCAATTCATATTCACGACTGCGAGCGTATTCACCATACCAAGTTGGTATGTTCACCACATCGTCATCATACAAATTTTGGCAAGTTTTTTGGCCACTTTCACACTCATTTTACATACAGGAAAAAACATAAATTCCACACGCGAGTTTTTCGTTGTTTTCCGGCTGGTGACAAAGATATTCGGTCACCCTCTCACCCTTAAGAAGACTGATACCAACTGCAACTCTATTTTAATACACGCGACATTACAGTCACACAAAATTGATTGTCTAATGGAGACAAAATTTCAACTTTTCTTAAACAATTTTCATTCCAACTCAAGTAACGAATTTCTATTGCATTTTTTTCTTAGCAGAGCCTTTCTGATTTTTTTTCGGAGGGGACGTTGATTGATTTGGACGGGTGGGTCCTTGCACTTGACGCGGGCGAGGTAGTCCCTGTAGCACATTCTGTAGTTGATTTCCTGATGGTTCGTTCGGATTATCATAAAGACTGTTGAATGAGCAGAATGAATTTGTAAACTTTTCTATTTTGAAAACAAAATAATACTTCGGCCAGCGAAATCTACGAGCTGCTTTGTCATCTTCGATTTGCGCCCGAACTCGTGCCAAAGCCAACCGATCCTCATTCAATTTTTTCATCTGCGCATCGACTTCTTCTTTTCGTCTCTTTTCTTCGACCTTACGAATTTTATCGTTTTTATCTTCTTGTGTGTAACACTTTAAATCATCCCAGTCCTCCAGATTAGTTACAATCAGCACAGCCGATGGAATTAAGTTCAATTGTTGTAACGTCAGATTATAGTCTTCTTCAACGAAAATCTTTTTCGGAAAGTTGGTCATTAAACCGAAATTGACGGTTTTACTATTCAGTTTGACCCAATTCACGATATACCGAAGTTTATCTTGGGAATTGAACACTCTTGACATCGTTTTACCATTAATTAAACGGACGAGTATGCGGGTACTCTTGTCAGCATCTGTACCTCGATCTGTACACATTGCAGATGAATTACTTGCTTCGTCGATCTCACTGAAATGTTTCATAATTGAAAAGAAGAAGGAATTTCATAAACAAATCTGAGAAACCTTTGTATGGTGTTGTCTTGAACTGATTCAGGTAAATATTTCTCTTCTACTGACGTTTGCGGAGCTGAATCCGCAGTTGTTGTGACAAGAAGATATTCTACGGCAGTGTCAATTCCGGAACAGCCAGTTTCAATCAAGGCTTCTTCACTAACAAAACAAAAACATATGATTTCTTTTTCCGGGTATTTTTACAGTTTTGTGACAACTTACGCTCTTTCTTCGGGGAATCCCATTGCCATGAGAGCTTCTAAATCAGACATAGTTCCGTATTTTGTAAGTTTTCATCAAAAGTTCAATTCGACAAGTTTTTCGTGGACCATTGACAATTATTATACTTTTTAACGCTATCATAACAATAAAAACACCACCACCACACACTACTTCTGTCATCAAATTTGGTCGCGGATCTCGCGCATGCCTGCTTTCGCCATGATTTCAAAGTTTCAGCGCTAAGTGCGCTACGTGTAAAATTCACATAGGTTATCCCAAAAATTAAGTTTGGTTGCCCTTACATGAAGCTCCTATAAGTAAAGTTGTAGACAATTGAACTCACAAATCCGAACAGTCAAAAAACACTTAAAGTATTTATTTAATGACTTGAAAGTACAAACTTTTTCCTCATTTACAATTTATTCTTTTAAAACCTCAATACTCTAGATTTTTTCAATTTCAAACGTCCACTTTTAAGTTCTCCATCTCCAAGCACCTTTCTGCGTTCTCCGTGAGCTCGTGCAGTTCATTTATATCTCCATTGAAGCGATGAAAGTGACAGTCTTGCAGGACGTGATTCATTGTTTGGACTTGTCCGCAATCGCACAAATGTGATTCATTAAACTTCCATCTGTGTAGGCACAGCATCCTTGGCCCGTCCAAAATCTGTTCAAGTGCACCCAGGAACGACGCGGTAAATCCATTCCCATCACTTCTGCTGTTGGATCTGTGATCAATTGTTTTTGAAATACGAAGGCATCGTTCTACCACTTAAAGTGGAAGTGTATCGCAATTCTTTTGATCAGTTTAAAGTACTGCTAATACGAACCTTGCTCCGATCGAGTTGCGTTAGGGGGTATGTTAATGCACTAGATGTGAAATTATCCATCGAGCCGAAGGCGAGTTGGACAATCACATCGTGAGCAATAGCATACCCAAACGCATCGAGTTGAAAACAAGATTTTATGCAATTTCGTTGAAAAATCGAGCTTTTTTATGCATTATTTACAAAAAACACTCTCAGATCACTCAACTTTCCTTCCAAAAAAATCATTTGATCAAGGTAGTCAGATTTAGTTCACATTACGTTTGACATAGAAATCAGTGGTCTAAGGAGCTATGTGAGTGATTAAAAAAGTCAGCACAAATTCGTGGTGTAAAGGTTTCTTGAAAAAAACTCGAAATGGGATTCACCGCTGATTCACATCGAAATCACATTGGAATCACCGCTGATTCACCGTTGATTCACCGCTGATTCATCGCTGATTCACCGTTGATTCACCGCTGATTCATCGCTGATTCACATAAGAATCAGAAGTGATTCCGATGTGAATCAGCGGTGAATCATCCAGCACAAATTCTTGGTGCAAAGGTTTCTTGAAAAAGAGCTCATATTGGAATCGTGTCACCGCTGATTTACATGGGATTCACCTACCACGCCTAACGGTAGCTAGCATTTTACCATTAGGATTTCTTCTGGTGCTAATTATATCTCCGTCCGAAGTCATACTCAGATGTTTGTACACGGAATCGAGCACGGAATTCATCGAATGTGGGTGACACGTCATATTTGTCTTTCTTCTATGTGCGATTCGTTGCGGCACCAAATTCACAACTACTCAAAATATGAAGGCTGGGTGTGCCTAGGAACGTTACTTTCGTGAAGAAAAATTCTATACAGAATTTTTCCCCACCAGGATTGAACCCGGATATTCTTGGTGGAAAGCCAGTACGTTACCAATGAGCTAACCCGTTCCTAGTGCTCTACTAGTGTGTGATAAATCTATACGCATCGATACGCAAAAATGTTTTTTGAAATTTTTTCTCAATTCATAAAAGAAAGCGTCACAACCCACCAACGCAATAGTTTTTCTGTTCTTTCAGATTTAACTACCCGAAAATTTGACTTTGAAATCATAAAATCTATAAGCTTCGAAATAGTACATTATGCAACTGCGTAAAAAATGTTCATCTTCTAGGGCAAAGTTTGCATCCCGGGCCGAAAGTGAATCACATATTCCTCGGAGTGGATAAATAAAATATCCCGCAGTTGCATATGATATTTGATTCACCAAAGCAGGTAATAAATGAATGGCACCAACAATTAATTTATGATTTAACTCCCAAGGTAAACTCTGATAATAGTTATTTACGCCACAAGGAAGTAGACCGAAAGTTTTTTTTCCGAGTGACGTAAATTGTAAACTGTCAGTTAGCGGAGGAAAACTTAAAACTTTCGTGCTTCAAATTGACATTTGTTTGACTTTCGGCCCTCCTATGAAGCGGGAAAAAATTTCATATGAATTTTTTTCGTATGGAGGATTTGGAAGGAGAAACAAGGTCTTGTGTCTTATTTCCCTTTTAAGGGTTTTGTTGTGATAATGAGTAGTTTCATAAGTAGGTACAAAATTTTGACACGACCCTTTGCGTGGCTGCCATTGCTGGCGGCAGAGACCCTCTTTTATATACGTGGAAATGTCTGTAATGACATCTATAACCCGAATTCATAATCAAATTTCGCCTCAATCTTTGCACACAACCTAAAAGGACAGCGTAGCTGCAGCTGCACAACCGGCCATGGAAATAATGTTTTCTTCCCAGGAATCGAGTCAAAATTTCCCGGCAACCAAAAATCAACCAACGACTGATTTTTTTTTTGAATTGTGTTCCTTAATTTGCAAATATGGTTTTCAGTATCGATCCAACGAGTAAAGTGCCTTATGCGAAAATTGTAGAGTTGTGTTTTGTAAGTAAAAAATTTATTAATAATTGACTTTCCGGTGGCTTTCACTTCCTGCTTTCCGGTGCTTTTGACTTCCTGGTGGCATTGCCTTCCCGATGGCTTTCGCTTCACGGTGGCATTGCCTTCCCAGTGGCTTTCTTTTCACGGTGGCAATTGCTGTATGGTAAAAAAATTTCCTATTGTCCAATTTCTCTGTCGAAATGCAAAGAATCCTTCGGAATCAAATTTTTTTTTTCAAAAAATTCCCAAGATTACTCCCATAGCTCCATTTCCCCACGACGCTCCACTAACCTCACTAACCTACGCCCCACCTGATACCCCAAAGTTGCGTTATCTAACACAAAAGCCTTCGAACTCGCGCCTACGCGCCCCTACACTGACTACGAACTGGAGTCAGCACCGCAGAGAAGGTAAGACACAAAAACACAAGCGAACACACACCAGAATGAGAAAGAGCGCAGCGTACAAGGCGGAGGGAGACAAAGTGGTGAGGAAGAAAGTTGGGGGGACAAAAAGAAGAAAATTTATTTGGTCTGGGATGCTCTGCTTAATGCGGAAATTTTTGTGGCATTTCCTGCCTTGACAAAATTGATAGTGACGACGTTTTTAAAGCAGAAGAAGCGAATTAATGAAAATTATGTACCTTTTAGAGTAAATTATAATAAAATATAATTGTTCTACTAACAAACTCGTTCTTAAGTAGCGATAGCTACTTTATGTTTTCACTCTTCCTGTCCGTCCGTCCGTCTGTACACTACACATTAGTGCACCTAGCTGCAACAAGCTGCACCAAGGGAACCAACTTCTTTGATTTCACTCTATATTATGATGTGTGTTGGGGTGGGCTTTTTTAAGCCTTACCCCTCTTTTCGGGGGCTGCCGCCCCTCGAGCCCGTTTTTGTGTTTTTGGTTGTAGTAGCGCTAAGTACACTTCACATTGCATATTCTTAATTTTTTTAGTGTGGATATTTTGTCTGAGGGGACATTTTGTTTGGGGACATTTTGTTCACGGGGATATTTGGGTTGGGGATATTTTTTTTGGACATTCGGTCCTATAACCCCGTTTTTTTGTGATTTAAATTTTGGTCGAGTAGGATTTTTTCACCGTGTAATGAAATTTTTGACATACCACACAGTTCGAGGTGGCAAGCTGTCACATCCTTCTAACAAAATTTTCAGAATAGTCCGAAGCTGGTTTCAAGCGACTCACATCAAAATATTAGGGAAACGCACTTTGGCAAGAACGTTTTGAAGTCAAAATAATGTTTTCGCCGTGGTCAATTTTTGTATGAATTTTCAACTTTGAAAAATCATATCTCACGCAAAAAATGAGTAAAATTGTTGTAATTACAACTTTTGTAAAATTTTGAGTATGAACTTGGGAACAATGACTGACAAAGAAAAATTTTGAAAACTCGTCAAACAACAAAACTAAAAGCTTTTACGAGGTTACGTGTACCTCGATTTTTTCGGTTTTCTACGATTTTCTAAAAATGCTACGGTACGATCGCTGGGGAATTTTTAGATATTAGGTCTACCAAACCACGTAGTCCTACTTGGGGGTCGTGCACATATGACGTCACACAGGACAGCAAATTTTGTTTATAGGACTCTACTCTAGGGGGGGGGGGGGTAGCCGGAGTACTATAAACAAAATTTGCTGTGCTGACTGAGTTATGACCTTTTTATGGATACTAATTTTTTATAGCAAGTGTGACGTCATATGTGTACGACCCCTTGTTACTAATTTTTGCTAGGTCAAAGTCCTTTGATAACTTTTATTGAATTGGTTGAATTTGCGGATTACGTACATGATTCCAGGCTCGCATGATTTCCACGAAAATTACGAAATAATTGAATAAGCAAATGTAGAAAAAAATCAAATCATGAAGAAAATTTAAAACCACCGCCTGAACCGCAGTTGAACGTATCGGTTTTGATGAAAGTATACGTGAACAACGTCAACGGTTAAAAAATAAAAACAAACAAACTTTTGACACTTTTGACGTGTAGAAAAGCAGTACAGAGTAATAATAATTAAATTAATTTTTCAGAAATATTTATGAGCTTCATGTTTTGATCCGATTTAAGCAAAAATTCATGGTACACTAACACGAAATAACATTTAGTGATTAGGAATCACTCACAGAACTTGATTAACAATTTGTAGGAATCGGAAAACAAACAAAACCAACCGGAAACTCCGGACGAACTGAAGGAAAAGGGGAATCAAGCAGTACGCCAGGAACGTTACAGCGAGGCAGTGCTCCACTATTCGTTTGCCATTAAATTAAGTCCGAATGATCCTATTCTCTACAGCAACCGATCGTTCGCATTTCTAAAATTAAAACAACTTTATTATGCAAACGAAGATGCGGAGAAAGCGATTCAACTGAAGCCAGATTGGGCCAAAGTACGGAGATTTTTAGTTTAAAATTAAAAGACAAAATAAAACATTCACCTCGTTCTTTTGTTCAGGCACATTTTCGTAAGGCTGAGGTGCACCTTGGTATGAAGAATGTTCATATACAAAGCACTCCGATTTGATTCGATTCTAAAATTTGATTTTTCAGCTGCGGCAAATTACGATGTGTCTTTACTGTCTTATGGCCGAGCTTTACAGCTTCAACCAAATGAAAGCATTTTGAATGCAGCCAAACATTGTGCCTCTTTAAGCACGAAACAGGCGTACTGTAAGTGAAATTGCAAACGTGTTAGCGATTTATTTAAATGGTTTTCAAACATTAGATGAAAGTCGTGTTCCTTGGGTAGGAGCTGGCATTGGCCTAGTACTTGGTATGATGGATGTTCGATTTTACGAACAGATTTGATTCGAAAATTTGATTTTCAGGTGTAATTATCGTAGTATCTGATCAATTGACCAAGACTCCCGCACTTAAAGTAAGTTATATTTAGCTTCAAAATATTTAGTTTTAGGCGGTGGAATTACAATTTCGGAAGATTTAAGTGAATTCATGCTATTAGCGCATTGAGTGTTATCAGCGCACAGGGCGACAATAACAAATCTTGTTGGGAGTTAATATCACGCAGAGGACTCTGTTATCTCGGGGTCACACGTCAAAATAAGAGAAATCGCATACAGTTCAGTTTAAAACCTTAGTCTCAATTTTCTTTTTCATTCATAATTTTTTGACAGCTGACCCCGAGGTAAGTTAAATATAACTGGTTTTCGCTCTCCTCTAACACCCTATATCAACAGGGCACTAAAAACGCCATACCGGCGTTAATGACATTCTAATTGGACCACGTCTGAATTAGTAAGAAGAAAAATCGGAAATAGGGAAATGTTAGGACAGCAACACAAAGTTAGCTTTAAGGCTAATATTACGAATAACAATTCTTTATCGTCTTTAATAGCAAACTGTGACTTACGTGTTCTTAAAATCCGCAAAAAACTTCTTACAGAGGAGGTGTGACGCAAGTCTTTATGCCTGCTTACAAAAGCTGTGAAATCAGAAAAGTGTGACGCATTAATCAACTAAGGTAAAACTCTTTTCTTCCAGTTACAAAAGTTCTGAAATCAGAGGGGGTGACGCATTAAGCTTCGATTCGCAACAAAAATTTTTAAACAAAATTATGTTGAGTTCAAAAAATTGCGTCACAAATGCCAGACCCAACGACGAAACAATTTTTCTGTACTTTCAGTTTTTACGCTGCGAAAATTTGACTTTTATTTCTTATTACATCGTTTAGGGTAAATTTTAATTTTTGCGTCTAAAAACTGAGTGTTGAAAAATTATTCCGCAATTTTTTGAACTCAACATAATTTTGTTTAATAGCATTCTTTACACAAGTTCAAATTAGCAGGGTGTAATTGCCTCTCCTGTCTAGCAAAATCTGGCCCGTGAGTCAATTTGAAGTCGAAGTTTGAAGGTGAAAAAATTGTGGAAAAAAACAGCCAGCAAAATTTTTTGAGATTTCAAACTCAAGCATAGTGTGAAGAAGTAAAAAAGCGCGACCGTAGCGAGCGAAAAAAAAAAAATAGGATTATGGACCAAAGAACATTTTTGAAGGAATCGCGAACGAAGTTAAATTTTCTGAGATTTCGAACTCAAACAAAGCGTGAAGTATCCACTTCGCTTTCTGAATCATTTCCCATTATTTTCTGTTTCTCAGCCATTTCCCGTTTGCAAGCACAACTAATTCTTCCTTGTCCTTCTTTCCTCTCAATTGTAATTTTTTTTCTGGTTACAAGTGGATCTCCTGATATTCGATTTTTCGGACGAAAAACTTCCCGGTATCCTAGATACTAGATGCTAAATACTAAATACACTATTTGAACACCCGGCAAAAGATGCTGTTCCGATACGATTAATAAACCTGTGTCATGGGTATAGGAAAGTGGCGATAAAGCAGGGACTATTTTTGAGAAGACATTTTCCCAAAATTTTTTCCAATTTTTTTAATTTTCCCAAATTTTTTCTCAAATATTTTTTTGGACCAAATTTGAAAAAACTGAAAAAAAATGGAAAAATTTGAGAAAGTTTGGAAAAATGTCTTCTCAAAAATAGTTCCTGCGATAGAGTGTAGTCAAGGAAGTTAACTTTGAAATTAAATCATCGGTGATTCGTTCGTGAATCACTGATGATTCTGCAGGAAATCACCAATGATTCTGCAGGAAATCACCGATGATTCTGCAGGAAATCATCGATGATTCATCATGGAATCACCGATGATTCATTATGGAATCATCGACGTTTCACCATGGAATCACCGATGATTCACAGTAGAATTAACGATGATTACACCATACACCATGGAATAATAGTGGAATCTTCCATGATTCACAGTGGAATTACCATTGATTCACAGGTGAATCACAGATGATTCACAGGGAAATTACAGATGATTCACAGTGGAATCATCAATGATTTAACAGGGAATCATCTATGACTCACCGATCTTTCACCAATGAATCACCGATGATTCACTGTAGAATCATCGGTGATTCCTTTGTAAATAATCGGTGATTTCACTGTGAATCATCAGTGATTCCCCAGTGAATTATCGGTGATTTCTCGGTGAATCATCGGTGATTGCCAGGAAGGGTGCACAGATGGCTACATAATGACCTATCGTCGCGGTACAGTTTTCAGGTTACTTGTTCTACGATGTAGTGAACCCACCCTATTTTTGTCGCTACTAAGGCAGCACCAAGAAGTGTCACCAAGAAGCGCCACCTGCCGGATACATATTGAAGTTGATACTGTGGTTTCCATTCATCCCCAACTTTTAATTAGGCCCTTACACTATTTTCTTGTCATTTTAAGAAGCTTCGGGGCATATAAAATGTTGAACTTTGAACCTCTGTAACTTCCAAACGGAGCTCGAGTGCCACCTACCGGTTGAATATTTGTGTCCCCTATCATTCCCTCTCAAATAGATAGGTCCCCTAAACTGAAATTTTACCGACACGGTGGATCATGTGCTGTTATTAAGTAAATTATCAACTGCCGGCATTAGGGGTCTGGCTCTTGATCTTATAGCTACTTGAAGTACAGGTATCAACGCGTTGTGGCGAATGGACTTCATGATGGATCTTCATCAATGATCTGCACCGTCTTCCCTTGGAATCTCAACCATACCTGTTCGCGGATGACTCGAGCATCTTTACCTCGTCTATTTGTTTTCCGAATAATATCGTGAATGTTAACAATGACCTCAAAACGTTATCGGAATACTTCAATGCGAATAAGCTTACTTTGAACCTCAAGAAGACCAACGTTGTGCACTTTAGATCTGTTCATACCACTATTGATGATTCATTAGAAGTTAAGTTCAATGGAAATGTGATCGAAGCGGTTGACTCTGTTAAATACTTGGGTGTAACTTTGGACAAACACTTGGGTTGGAATTTCCACCTTACAAAGCTGTGTTCTAAGATCTCCGGGTTAACTGGTATCTTGCGAAAGTTGAGGTATGTACTGCCTATCAGAATCTTGCAACTGCTATACGTCTCAATGATTCATTCACACTTGACATATTGTGTAGGTGCCCTGCCAGTAAGAATCTGATTGTGAACCTTGAAAGAAAACAAAAAGCTGCATTGAGGGTTGTCTATAGGCTACCCTATAGGTACCCCTCAGAGCGGCTCTTAGTGGATAACTGTCCTGGCATTCTGCTTGTTAACAACATGTACAAGTATGTAGTTTGTAAGTTTGTGTATGATTCTACCAAAGGTCTGTGTCACCACACAGTGGATTTCCGTAGGCCACAGCATAGTTATCCTAAGACAGGTTCAAAGTATTTGCATGTCCCATTTTCGCGAACTGCCTTAGGCAAGCGGAGAGTTACTGTTTCTGGGGCAAATTTATTTAACTCCTTACCACTAGACGTGCGTTCGAAGGTTACGCAGGCACAATTTTGTCGTTCATTAAAGTCATACTTACTGGGAAAAGGTGTTGACTAGTTTTAACAGTTTTGGTCGATCAAAGTTAAGAAATTAATATACCGCATAATATGAGTGTAGCATTTGTTATTGTTACGACCAAGCCATTATTCACCCATTGACCTTTTTTTGCTTTTTTGCCTTAATTGCTATTCTTTTTATATGTTTTATGTTTTTATGATTTTTTGATTGATATTTTTATGTTCCTTAAAATTGCGGTGCAAAATGGAACATTATTTATGATATTGCTTATGATTTTTTTACCTGAATAAATAAATGAAATGAAATGAAATGAAATTGATGAAAACGAGTTTCGACTATCCCGTGCAGACCATTTTCTCGAAAGATCCACAACATAAGCTAAATGTTTTCGAGAAAAATGTTCTTCTACGAATTTCTCCTGGGCTCAAGGAATCGAACAAACCATAGATAAAAATCGGAGATGGTCAAAGTCAAGTCGTACAAAAAAAAGTTTTCAATTTTTCACGCGTAAGGTTTGTGTAAAAGCTCAACTTGATAAAAATATTTTTTTATAAGTTGAGCTTTCACACAAACCTTACGCGATGCGAATCGCGTCGCCTCCAATATAATGAGACCTTTTTATTGCTGCGTTAATGTTTTGTCAATATTGACGAGGTAATTCAATGAATCTTCCTGAAGTGCCGTTGAACGACATGTGACGGCATATGACACAATAATGGACTGAAGAATAAACTTCAATTTTTTTTGAGGGGGGCCTCAAATTCGTACGGGAGGTCGATAATCGCTAAGAAATCCGTACGTCATTTGTGAACAGCCCCTTTCAGTGAAGTTTGTCTTGAAACATTTTTAGACCCGTATGAAGTAAACGGATGCTATGCTGTTACCATACCAGACGGATTTCAAAGAAATGTTCATAATTTCGTTCATATAGAGAAAATCTGCAAAAAAAATCCAACCGTCCGTTCGTTTGTCAAGACAAGAGCTCGTAGAAATCTTAAAAGATTTTGAATTTTTTCCAATGAAAGGCATTCCAAGTGTTTTTGCGTTTTTTGTTCAATGAAGGCTCAACAATTTGTGGAAAAAAATTATTTGAGTTTGGGCCCTTGAACTTAGCTGAAGCCCTAGATTTTTTAGATTTTTATCAGTTTGGGACTATCACTTTCGTGGTCTGAAACACAGATCATGTGACCCTTTATTCCTCTTCCCGTTCATCATTTAAAAATCACGAAAATCTTTGCGTGCCGACCAGGAACCTGTCTAATGCGATAGGTCCTAGTTCGGCCACTTTCAAAGGGTGTACGACATAGCCGCCGTTACCTTACAGAATTTAATTCGAGAAAAATAGGATTCGTCCTAAAAGAAAGGTCTTCAAATAAGTTTGAGTTAGGGTCTTGGATTATTCTACTAAGCTGACACATGTCGAAGTATTCCCTCCTGAGGCTTAGTTTGGCCATGTCAAAGTGTTGGAGCTTATCATAAGATTCATATCTATATCTAAATTTGTATGCAAGCTGCCTCGTGAATCTCTTCTGTACTCTTTCTAGTTTGAGCTTTTGATTCTTTTGATATGGATTCCATGTGCATGAATGATAATCTAGGCTCGATCTTACGAGTGCATTGTACATCATGTTTATACAGGAACGATCATCAAACTCTTTCGTAGCTCTCATAACAAATCCTAATATCCGATTTACCTTCCTTACCACACCATCAAATGAGAGTCGAAAGATAGTGATTCATCTATAATGATTCCTAAATCTTTGACCTCTTTGAGTCGGGTGAGTATAGTACTGTCCAGAAAGTAATTAGCTTCCAAACGGACTGTCCTATTAGAAAAATGCAGAACATTGCATTTTTCTAGGTTCAAATCGAGCCGGTTGGATTTGCACCATAGGCTTAGGATATCTAGATCTGTCTGCAAGAGTTCAATGTCAGTGATACTCTTGATCTTTTTGAAGATTTTAAGGTCGTCAGCAAATAGAAGAAATTTGCATTACAGCACATTTGTGAGATCGTTTATGAAGATGTTGAACAAAACCGGGCCCAGAACTGACCCCTGAGGTATTCCAGAGCTTGATGAAAATATTTCAGACATTGATCCGTTCAGCACAACTCTCAGAGATCTCTCAGAAAGATATGACTCGAACCATCTTACTAGGCAATCGTTATAATGTTGCCAGGACCGTAATTTAAAAGTCATTGTCCAGTTATGATTGATATTAATTTTATTGTCTACTTTTTTCAAGCCGACATGGAAAAAGAGTAGTTATGACTGCAACGAACCTTGAAATGACCCTTCTTCGAAGCTAGCTCAAAGTGCATATTGAACGAAGTCATTTTTATAATTTAGTCCGAGATCTTTGACATCGTAAACTCGCTTTATCGGTTTGCCGTTCATGTGGTATTCAGCCAGTATTGAACAGCGGCGGGATATCGTCATCACCTTGCATTTATCTTCATTCAACTCAAAGCCATTTTTGCAGCATAGCACCAATCAAAGAAGTTGTTTATTGATTGTTGAAGCGGGCGAGTGTCGTCAATATTGGAAATGTTATTTTGTACAATCTTTTTATCATCCGCGAAATTCAATCCTTTAGTTTGACCGAGTGTGTCATCTGAGTCATTGAAGAACACTAGGAATATAATATTTATTTATTTATTTATTATTTAGCGTATGGCTCTCTTAAAATCAAAACATGTTCATTTTCGTCTAAAAGTAGAATAAATAATTGAATGTGCGGTACAAACAAATCACGAAAAAAAAAATCACAAAAATTATTACAGATATCACAAAATATAAAATTAAAATTAAAACATAAAATTTAAATCACAGAACATCACAGTTCAAATGTCTAGTCCCGACAGCCATTTTACTGCGTCTGGTGTCAGATACGCTATGTCACACACTGGTCCGTTGTAGGATAGAATGGGACATCCATTAGGTATGTGGTCAATCGTTTGTCTCGGGTTTCCGCATTCACAGGCAGGATCGTCGGTATATTTCCACTTGTATAGTAGGTCGTTGCATCTTCCATGCCCGGTGCGTAATCGGTTCAGGTTTTTCCATACTTTTCTTGGAATTTCGAAGTCCGGCGACCGAGACGTGTAGTTCGAGAATTCGTACAGAGGACTAGCTGCACCAGAACTATTCCAACTGTTTTGCCAAGCGCTTTGTGCTTCGAATCCGGTTTCGATCAAACGTTTTGCATACACTACTGGTGGCTTTCTTGACACCAGTCGGGGAACAGGTGGATCAAGCAAATCGTCATACAATGGAATGCCTGGATTGTTAGGTATCTTTCGGTATTCTCGTACTAACGCCGTCTGTCTTCTTATCGCGGGTGGGGCGATGTTAGATAAAGCAGGAAGCCATTCTATCGGTGTTGATGCAACTGTGCCAGTGATTAATCGCATCGTTTCATTCAGACGGACATCGATTTTTTTCACGTGTGTGCTATTGAGCCAACTGGAAGAACAATACTACTGTCGAATAAACCAGAGCGAGTGCTGATGTTCGTAGGCACGATGCATTTGCGTCCCATGTTGTGCCTGTTAACTTTCTCAGCAGATTGTTCCTAGCACTCAGTTTAAGTTCGAGTTTGTCGGTGTGCTTTTTGAACGTAAGCGGTCTGTCCAGTTTGATGCCAAGGTATACTGGGTCAAATGTATGTTTGAGTATTTTTCCATCGAATTCAACCCGTAGCTCTTGATTCGCTCGTTGATTATTCAGATGAAAGCATGTAACTACAGTCTTTTTCATATTCGGTACAAGTCGCCAGTTTCTGCAATATTCGACGTACTGTGCCATGTCTTCGGAGAGCACTTTGTTGATCTGGCGGAATTTTTTGTGCTGATAAGCGTATGTCTTGTCGTCGGCGTACAGAAATTTCCTTGACTTCGACGGTGGCAGATCGTGAATATACAGATTGAAGAGCAAACACGCCAAAACGGAACCCTGCGGCAGTCCATTATTTAGTTTTTTGATCGAACTAAGTTTGTCATCCAACAGCACTTTAAAGTATCGGTCGCTCAAAATGTTGCATATGACGTCACACAGCTGGAGACACGGAATCGCTTTGACTAATTTGTACATGAGTCCCCTTTTCCAAACTGTGTCGTAAGCGCTTGACAAGTCGATGAAGACAGCTCCGGTTTTCAGTTCCCGTTCGAATCCTGATTCTATGAAGTTGGTCAACGCCATGACTTGATCGGAACAGCTGCGACCTTTTCTAAAGCCAGCTTGTTCAGGTGGTAGAACCTTTTCGATTTCCGGGCTGATGCGGTTGTACAACAGTCGCTCGAAGAATTTCAGCACGACCGACAATAGAGCAATGGGCCGATAGCTTTCTGGCACGTTTTCTGGCTTATCCGGCTTCAACAGAGCTATTATCTTCGCAACCTTGAACGCTCTAGGTACGATGTTGGTGGAGTGGATGTGCGAGTAGAAACGTGACAGCCATAACTTGGTTCTCGGACCGCTGTTGGTTAAAAATTCTGGATACATGGCATCAAAACCTGCCGCTGTTCCGTTCTTTGTGTCAGCTATTGCATCATCAATTTCGGTCACGCTAATTGGTCTGGACAAGTAGCTGTTTCTAGGCGTCGACTTCCGGAGTTTTCGGTATTTTCGGTGGATTCGGCCAGAAAAAACCTTATCTGCTGGAGCTTTGGATGTCTGCACAATATGCAGTGCGACTTGGTTCGGGCTGACAGCAGATGTGTGTCGGTTCAGTTTATTTACACCACCCAGCTTGCGAATATAATATAATAAGACCTAAGTTATTTAACCGTAAAATGACAAACAAAAAACCTTTTCAAAGGAATATTATTGGTCGAATAACGGTCTGTTGACGGTTAAATAACTTAGGTATTTTTACAACTGCGCAATGACCTTTAAAAAACGGTCCCGGCAACGTTATAAAGACGGTATTTTAACCAATAAATTATTTGTTTTCAAATTGTTACTATATAGTTTTTATGGCAGACTATATAACGAAAAAATTCATAGTGTCGCGCCGCACTGGCTATATAAACATGTAAGCTCATCTGTCATGCACACTTTAGTCCCTTTACACATAATTTTGTCAGTTGCAATTTTTGTCTGGGTACTGAATCGATTAAATGGTACGAAAAAAACAGAAAAAAACAACAACGTCAGTCAGGTGACTAATCTCCTCAAAATGCGTTCGAACATTGTTAAAGACTACATTAACAAAGACAAGCAACAGGTCAACCTAACAAGACACTTTAAGCGGATCAATAAAAATTAATTTTTAAAATGCGATTCTGCCTATTTTTATCGATTTTGAAAAACCCTTGGAAAAGTTAATTTTTGGGAAAAGTAGTGAAGCACTTCTTGCCCATCTTAATTAACTTTTCCGAGGTTTCTCTGCAATAAGATAACAAAATCATAATACTAAAACTTTTCCACAATTGTTTTTCCACCATTAACGACCACTTTAGGAACTAATTGACATCATCTTTTTTCCACAGCATCCCATTTTAATGCTTCTTCTAATTGTGGCTTTAGCTGGAATTTGTTATGGAATAGCCAGACTGTATCGATATTACACAAAATTACAAACACGAGGACTGCTGGATCCACCAATTGATATATTAGAATCCTTTAAGAAGACAACTTCCGATGATGTTGAAGGGAATAATGTTGATTCGACGCCGAATCGGAATAGATACTCTAAAGCTCAAGCTAGACAACGATTTCGCAAAGGATTGGCTAAATAAACTACCGTTATTTATGTATGATGTGAATAATTTTCCATGGATTTTTGTTCTGTAAAATCGTAAGAAAGGGTTTACCGTGTAGCTTTTGCTAAAGGGAAAATAAAACAATTTAAGAACTATTGCGTCCTTCAAACATTATCTTAGTCTAGATGTAACTTTTTCGCTTTTGTCACAATGGACACTTCTGATTCAGAACCGAAATGCATCTTTTAGGTTGATCACTTACTTGCTCTTGATCGTCATGTAAAGACAGATGAATTTTACTCAGAGCAAGCGATAGAAACGATGTCAAAATCCACCTCGTCCACGTCCACACCAAGATGACAGGTGAATTGAATAATCGTTTCTTTTTCTACTTGATGTTAAAATAGTGAATTTCCCAATAAATTTGAAATTTGATCTTTATGGCTTTTTCCATTCTTCCATTCAAAAAGAAGCAAGCTTTGAGCCAGACATGGAATCTGATCGTACGTATCACACTAAATATAGTCAGATTTCATCAGGCAATATTCCTGCTTTTGATGACTAGCGACATCTACCTTTTTTCATACATTCATACGGTTCAACACATAAACTGAGTCGCTTTTATCCAGTAGCGCCACCATTGTTTCATTGATAAATTCGGTTCAGTAGAAAACGAATGACATTATCTATGGCAAAGAGATATGTGTGTGTGTACGTAATCAGATTAGATATTGCAAAGACTGTTTACGTATCAGAATATATTTATTGCAAAAGTTTTAGAATGAGCAAAAAATTCAATGTTTTAAATTCTTTTAACAGATTTTGTGACCAGCGTTGGCCAACACAGCGCTATGATCTACTTTTAGTATACCAAAAAATGTGAGCGTATTTCGTGTGGAACAAACTTCACTATTATTTTATCAATGTTATGCCGGTAAAACCGAGAGTAAAACACATTGATTGGGCGAACCGTCTTTCTAAGTCCTAATAGTTTTTTGAACCTATTACATCATAGACTGCACTAGGTTTGTGTGCAATTTACCACTAACACATTAAAAACGTTGGTAACGAAAAGGTGAGAAGAATCCATGTGAGCAAAAGCTCACAAAAGAAAATTGCGGAACTAGTAAAATACAATCTACAATGCAAATGCATTGAATGCATTTGCAAATGAATGCAAATAAAAGCACAGAAGTTGTTCTAAAGGTTCTAATTAAGATAAGGGTTTGTCAACGACATTAATCTATCAGAACTTGAACAACCCACGAAAGCCCTCACGAAGTACGGCGATGATGGTTGCGATGCGAATCACATCGCGTAAGGTTTGTATGAAAATTAAAAAAGAGTTCTTCAAGTTGTGTGTATGTTGAAAAAAGATTTTTAAAATATTTCGGGCGACTTTATCAGAAATAGATCAAAATTTAGCGTTAATTTAGAAATGTGGCATAGATTCGTCGCTTTCATAGCAGACATGGTAAAGATTTTTTCTTTGATTATTTTATTAAAACTGGTCATAAATGGCCAACCATTAATTTACATCTGAATGAGTTTTTGTTTTATAATTTCACAAAGAGTCCATTGATAGTCTTTGCACTTTGTCTGTGGTTGAGTGTTGTGGGATAGTGGGTAACTCCTCCTGATTATTGACGAGTTCGTGTGGCTTGGTCCTTTTGAGCCGTCTTTTGTTCTGATCGGTGTCCAATAAGCGATGTGCCTCTGGATTTTCATGCTGTATGAGCCTCTTTTCGTAGCAATCATTTTGATGACTTCAGCAATCATAGGAATGCCAAGGTCACGATGAATATTTGTTTCGCGTATGTACCAGGGGGCATTGGTGATAGTTCTTAAAACTTTATTCTGGAATCGTTGCACTTTCATAATATGACAATCACTGGCGCATCCCCACAATTGAATTCCATACATCCAAATTGGTTTCAGGATTTTTTTGTAGATCAGAAGTTTGATGTATATTGAGGATCTTGATTTGCTCCAATATAATTCTCTAAAGCGAAGGTTCAGTTCGGTGATTTTGGAGTTTATGTGTTCAATCCACTTATTTTTGGCATCGACGTGGATCCCAAGGTATGTCGCCGAGTTTTTATGGGGGATGAGGTTTCCATTCGTCTTTAGTCGCTTCGGGTTTAGAATCCGTTTGTTCGTAAAATTCACGTTAACAGCTTTTTGGTCGTTGAGCTTTATGTGCCACTTTTTGGTCCAGTTTTCAACCTTGTCATTGGATATTTGTAGCAGGGTTGTTGCTTGAACATCAGTTTTAGCTCTGGCCGAATTCGCTGTGTCATCTGCAAAAGTTGCCGACATGACGTTTGGTGTTTGTGGTAGGTCGCTGGTAAATAAGAGGTATAGGATCGGTCCCAATACACTGCCTTGAGGTACCCCAGCCTTTATATCCTTGAAGTCTGAGTAATCTGCTCCATGATTTACACGAAACATTCTGTCAGTTAAGTACGATTTTAGCAAGTTAACGTATTGAACTGATAAGAATTGTTTAAGCTTGTAGAGTAGTTCTTCGTGCCAAACTTTATCAAATGCTTGTGATACGTCCAGAAAGATTATTGAGCACACTTCTTCACCTTCTAGTGCTTTTTCTATGATGTCAATGAGCCGATGGACTTGTTCTATAGTTGAATGTTTCTGTCGAAATCCAAATTGATGATTTGGTAGTACGGTAAAAATTGAGAAAATTCTCGTTTTGGTACAATTGCACCCGTAGAAGTAATATTTTACTATGGCTGCTGTACCTTCGGCAGATTAAAGTCCACCCGCTTGAATCAACATTTAAAAGGCACTCACAACTCTTAATCCTACTTCCAATTGTTTAACAACAATCGAAAAATTAAAAGTGCTGATTTTGTCGTTTACGACTCATCAGTACACCTTGTCTTAAGACCAATATAAGAAATGGCATGCATATGCAATAAGAAATGGCATGCATCCAATCGTAAGATCTGGATTGTATAAAAGGCGAGTGGACATAGTCTGAGTATCATTCTATGGCCAGGCCATCGTTGCTGATACACACATGGTCCTAAGACAAGATGAGTCGTAAGCGACGAAATCAGCACTTTTAGTTTTTTGATTTTTGTTAAACAATTGGAAGTAGGATTAAGAATTGTGAGTGGCTTTAAAATAGGGCAGACATGTTTCTATTAATTCTATATTTTAACAATCCACGACAAAAAGTTTGGCTGATTGGGACGTTTACGCCTCTTCAGTAGACCTTTAACGCAAGATTTTTGGTTGGAAAAAGTTTAGTGGTAAAAACGAATTGGAAGAAAAACTTTGGTCAAAAATGTTTCGTCGTAAAAATGCCAGTCAAAAAAATGTTGGTAAAAGAAAATTTAATTCTTTACATCTTTGTCTTTGGACGAAAGACCACCTCCTGTTGTATCGGTCGAGTTAACTGAATTTCGTCCACTGAGCCTAAACCACTTAACGGATTTCCACAAAAAGTTTTCATATCAAATTTGACACCGAAATGAAACAATTAACCTAGAGTGTGAAAATATTTCAGTAGTTTTCTTTTCATTTTATTTCGATAAAATGAGTAATTTAAATTCTACGACACATCTTGAAAATGTGTATTTTGTTTCTAAATTCAATTTCTGCTTTATGCATTCAAATAATTCGCGCGAATATTCACTTACAGCATGACCATTGGTACCAACCAAATTCGATAAATTCCATACATTTCTGAAGACAATAAACTGACAAGGTGCGATCATGTGCGATTACACTGTTAGAGCAAATCCCTAAACCACAATTATTCTTTTATAAAATTAAATCAAATAGCCAAAATAGTTTTTTGAACTCAAATTACGGATAAATAAGCCATTTCCCATCATTTAATGAATAAAAAATATTTTCATGCTCTAGCTTAATTTCCGTGCAGTAGTTCTCAGGATATTTGTGAAAAAGCTTTACATACCTTCGACAATCCATGTTTTTGGACAATTCTTCGATCTTATCTCCGGAAATACTTTTCAATGCATTTGGTCCTCTTCTGAGTGCGTTACATCTGGGACGGACTGATGACTCAAAGGCCCATCGGGATAAATTTTGATAAGGCCCACGAAATGAGTTTTATGAGTCCCGAATCGGAGCATGGTTTTTGATCAGGCCCACGTTCGACAGTCATGAAGTGTTGAAGTGAAAGAAAAATCGAAAAACTTCCCCATATATTTTGCTTTGCTATCCTCAGATATTTGCAACTTCTAGATCCTTCACAAAAATTACTGTTTTTTCGACTTTGGAAAGTTCTAGCGCCATCAAAGGGTTATCCACTGGTCAAAAATTTGTAGCAAAAATTCCAATTCCATCAAAAAAATCCAATAATTCCACAAAAAATCCAAAAATGCCAAGAAATTCCAAAAATTCAATAAAAATTCCATAAAATTTCCGAAATTCAGACGTTCCGAAAACTCCACAGAAGTTACGAAAATTCAAGAAATTCCAAAAATTCAACAGAAATTCCAAAAATTCCACAGAAAATCAAAAAATTCCAAAGAAATCCAAAGAATTCCACAGAAATTCAAAAAATTTCATCGAAAATCCGAAGTTCAGAAATTCTGGAAATTCCAAAAATTCCATCGAAATTCCAATAATTCAAGAAATTCCATCTTAATTCCAAAAATTCCATCAGCCTGTACCAAAAATAATGAAACGTGATTTATGTGAGATTCATAGAAATCGTGCGGAGATTTCGTGAAATTACTATTTAAGTTTTTGCATTATTTTGAGCCGCCGCTGCCGCCGAACCGGAGCGCGGCGGCTACTACTTCCATGGGCGAAAATGATACCCTCAACTTCCTCTACAACATATCAAAAGTATTTTTTTGAGCCGCCGCCGCCGCCAAACCAAAGCGCGGCGGCTACTACTTTCATGGGCGAAAATGATCCTCTCAACTTTCTCTACAACATATCAAAAGTTTTTTTTTGGGTCCCCGCCTATTTTCCGCAATTGTGGCGGTTACCCTGATACACTACACACCCTTACACTTTCCCTTTGACACCAAACCTCTATCTCGAACACACAACCATTGCCTCATACAAAATGTGCTATCATAGACACTACACACACAAACACGTAACTATGGGCTTTATATGGCGCCTTCTAAGAGCCCTGGCGCCCAAATGAGGCCGGTACCCCCCCCCCCCTTTTTAAATCTCATATGACGTAGAATGCCTACCCGAAGGTCCCTGCAAAATTTCAAGAAAAGTTATCGAGCCGTTTTCGAGCACGAGCCAAAAAAGTGGTTTTTCATACAAATGGCCCTGGAACTAACTAACTAACCCACTAACTAACTAACTAACTAACGTAGGATTTTTGCATCAACTTTGGCTTCTATGAAACAGCCCTTTTTGTATAGGAAATGATCATTTTCTAAAGGTCGTATCTTCGGATCCACCGAACCGATTTTAATGAGTGAAAAGGCATTTGGCCTTAGAATTTTCCGTAGAATTTAGGAAAAATATTTTCCGGGGGGTACGTCGCAAGGGGGGAAGTCAAAACTTAGCTGTATATATGGTTCCGAAGTCTACGAAAAAAATTTTTCCGAATTTTTTGTTCGTATGGGGACTTGCATCACGGGCGCATCGCTACCGCGCGCCCATGATCTTCCCGAACAAAATTTTGATTGGTAGAAAAAAACAAAAGCCCATCGAGGAATTCCCCGATCGCCCATTAGATCAGTGCGACCCTGCGTTCCATCCAGCCTGGAATGACTCCAAGATACTTGCCTGATACTATGCGAAATGATCTGCTCATTAAGACTTCGTGGTAAGCCCCCGAGATAAGGATAGTAATATCGTCGGCATTGCCTACCGCTATCGTACCTCGTTCAACTTTACGATCAGTAAGGTTCTACATCGCTAGCCATGCCATCAGACAGGATTGTAGCGCAAAATAGGTTCGACAGAAAGTTCGCCATCAGCATTCCGAGCAGAGAAGAATGGTTACAAGATAGTATAAATCTGGAAGGCATATATACACCGACGCGACGGTTCACTAATAAATAAGTCAGCAGGGGCCGTTATTGAGAAATTAATCCCACTAGGAAAGTACTCATCCATCTATTTGGCGGAAATTGGGCAATTGTTGCAATTGTTGAAGAGCGGATGAACTAGCCAGACTGGGGGCGCTAGACGCACTAATCGGGCAATGGGGACGCCTCACACACATTCGATAAATAACACTAAAACGATGAGAGAGAAGGAATTCAGGGATTACTGGCACAACATCCCCACATGTCGTCAGGCAAAGAGCTGCATCAGGATAAACAAAAAGAACTATAAATTTCTCATTAACATAAGTCGTAACAGAATAAAAATCTTTACAGGTGTGACTACTGGGCACTACGGCTTTAGCAGACACCTAAACACAATCGGGAAACGATTGGACCCAAGGTGCGATCTGTGTGGGCACCACTCAGACACAACCGAACACTATCTGTGTGAATTCCCGGCATTCATCACAAATAGGCGAATACATCTAGGAGGGTACACGTTAAGATTTGACATGATGAAAAACTTAGAACCCAAAAGCATCCTGAACTACATAAGTAGCAGAGGCAGGTTTGAAATAACAGCCAATGTCTAACATCTCTCAGCTAGCACAATGGGCCCAATCGGTGGCCCCCGTGCATGTTTTACCGCAGGGTGAAACGGCTGTTTTTTAATAAAAAAAAGGGTTCTATAAGTCCCGAATACTAGAAACATTTAGGAATCTTTTGCGGTTACAACAAAATGAATTTTTTAATGGGATTTTGAAGGTCGAGTAATTCCATGTAAGAACATTCCTGCTACAAAAATCTGTTCATAAAACTTTACAACCTCCTAAAAAGGAAGTCAATGTATGGAGCAGGGAAAATCAATCTGAACAAAAATGTCGAAAATTAGTTTCTGCAGACTGCTATGAGTCGATTTGTAAAAAATTCCAGAAACGAATGGCTTTTGTTAGTGGTTTCAAAAATGTAAAAATTTGATTTTTCACAGTTTTCGACATTGTTCACAGTTTTCACCGTTTTCGTCGGATCTTATTGTGTCCATGTGCATGTTACGCATAAAAATATAATTTAAAAAAAATCCCTGAAAGATAGACGAGAAGTGAGGTTGTCGAGCTAGGGCCGCCTATGTGATTTTGAGTTTTTTCCATTTTGTTCGAGAAACCCAACAATGGAAGAAAATATTTTGAGTTTGGACAACTATATTTACACCATACAGCATTACAAAGAACGTTTGTTCTCCGCATGCATACAATTCAACCGCAGAAGAAATGCGCGCAATTGTATTAGACCGAATATCTTTAGAGCCGTACGAAGTGAGAAGATATGCTTAGGCTTACGGGTTTTGATGGTGGGTATTACCTCCCGAGGAATTATCGCCTGGAGAAAATTTTTTTGGAATTATCACCCAGGGAATAATGAGTCGGGTTGAGATTTCATCGGGTCGGGTTTTGCTTTGATCTTGTCGGGTCACGGATCAGACCCAATCAAAGTTTTGTTAGGAAAACGACTTCGGTTCCTACAAAATTTGTTTTCAATTTTTCAGAAAAATTCAAAGTATCTACTTGAAATTTGGAAAGAAATTCAAGATTTTCCCGCTCTGAGGAGAGTCGCTTGTTAGGTATTGGCAATACCAGCAGTTGAGGCCGCTGAGAAGTGGGTCTATGGAGATACGGCTTAGTCAAGTCTCCACGACGAAACGCTTTAAGCGGGGATCATCTCCCACAATTTAGTTTTCTTAGGCAAGAACTTTGAGAAATATTTATATTAAATGTAGGAAGCCTCTAATACATGTATATTTGGTTAATGTTTTACACAAAGGTTTTTAATGATTTTTTACCTTACAACCTAAAACGAAATGAACAAAAATTGCATTCAGGTTTGAAAATTTTATATCATTTGCGATAGGATTGGGGTCGGTTCGGGCTTTCATAAAACAAGAAAATCGGGTTTCGACTTTTACCCGAAATTTTAGATCGGGTTTTCTGTCGGGTCGGGTTGGGTTTCCATTACATATTTATATGGGCTACGAGTCCCAACCCGATGTTTACTTTCGGGTTCGGGTCGGGTCGTGTTTCGAAAAAGGGTCGTCCCGCACACTTCTAATTCAGATCACAGCTATGACAGCTCAGAATAATAACATAACTCCGTATGTTAGGTTGATACCAGAGCGTAATTGATGACTGCATCATTTTACTAAAAAATGATGACATTCAAGGGAACGAAGTAATATATTGTGCAGGTTTCACCAATGCACAGTGTGACATTTCTTTCAAAATAGAGGCGTTTGTCAAATTCGGCACTACAAATAAAACAAAATTTACTGTAGCGTTGCTTGTAGCTCATAATAGATTCAACATCCTTATCCGATTTTGCCACACATTGCAATGGTATAAAACATTATATATATGGCTAATTGCATCGGTACCGTAATCTGAGTAATGAATTTCATCTCTTTCAATGTGAATTATATTAACATGAGACAAAACACTACCGTTCCCCAGGTGATAAGATATATACTTTGTAAACTTTGTAAATTTGGTTGCATTTTTCATTCAAACTGGTATCTTTAATTTCAATAAATTGAACGAAAATACATTTGTGTAATCTCAGTTTCTCTGTAGCATTTACATTATTTACAACGGTAGATTTTTACGTGGAATGAGCCATATGATACCATTTCTTATGACACGCAGAACGCGCTTTAAACTCTATACTCGCTTCACTCGATTGTGTTAAATACACGCGAGCTATTAATGCTGGTCGTAAGCAACGGAAACATATGGCTAATTCCATAGTACATTTAACCGAATGTACACCTATGTATACTTCAATGTATACTACAAAAAGAGTGGTATATGAAATGTTACGTGGGGCACATTTACATTTTCAAGTGTACACTGAGTATACATTTCTAATTACGTGAGTATACACCAAAATAAGTGTAACGTGGGGCACGATGGAATTGGCCATATATGGTTTTTTTCTATTGTAAAATTTTGCAAACTTACAATGAAATATTGATTGAATGAGATTAGTGATTGCAAACCGGTTATCGGTTAACCGGTTAACCGCGTTAACTGGTTAATCGAGCAATTGGAATACAGATTGTCGTTACTTTCCAAATTTCACAAGAGAAATCAATTTTGCTGATTGTTAGAAGAAAGAACAACTTCTACTGACAACTTTTATTCAGCAGAGCCTTTTGTTAGCTTTTTGGTATGGGAGAATTTTAAAAGCCCTTTATCGTGTCTTTCATATTTAAAAATGGATGATCATTTCTTAATCGCATTCGGACCCAAACTATTTCGCTTTCGATCCATTAAAACCCATTAATACCATTGGCACCAACCCAAAATCAAAAATTTGAAATTGAAGTATTCGCAGCATCGAGTAGTAGAATTCATTAGTTTCACTTTATCTTAGTTTAAATATTGCTTCAACAAAGAATATGACTGATTGGGTGGTCAATTATTCTCATTACTTCTCAAGTTATTACGAGTATTAATGAAGCGAATTAGCCTGGATTTGGACACTTGGCATCTCATACAACTTTAGCCGTTTCGAATCGTTGTTCAATCCAGTGGTGACGTAAAATCACATGAAAATGATCCACTTTATATATTCATTGAAATTGTTATTTACACAACAAGGGAGCGACCGTGTATTAAGTTTCTCATACTTTTCCCTAGGGCAGAAATTCAAAAAATGTAATCCCAAGTGATGAAAAGTAATCATTCGGAGTGATAACATTTTTACTTTTTGCCGGCGTTTGAAGCATGAAAAAATAGTGTAGTTACGTACGTATGTCCCCAATAATTTCCAATGCCAAAATTAATTTGTTTTTTCGACATCTGAAATTGTCAATCAATTGAAACCGATGAAATTTTGGTTACGACGGACGCTCTTATTGTAAAGGACTTTAAGTATTAATTTTTATTTTATTTTTTGTTTCGGTCAACCGGTTATTTCGCGTCCGGTTAACCGTAACCGCGGTTAATGATTTCCCGATTAATTACAATCATTAAGTGAGATGCAATCACTTAAATGAGTTGAAGTAAAAAGAAGATAGAAGATACGAATGCCGAATTTTATTTGATATAACAACCACAAACATAATGCAAGTGACCCGTACGCATCAGAATAGATGTGGCAAGCAGAATAGATGTTACAAAAAGACTCAAACGAATCTAAGTAAATATTGCCTTAACTCTAAAGTATATTCAATTACGTCCACATTAAACTGAACTGGAAATTGCCGAAAGGGCAATATTGATCAATCCGTACGAAGCAACGACGCTAAAAACCTCTCCAAACCCTTAAAATAAGTCCAGAATTTAGAAAATATCTAGAGTAGTTAGGAAAAGCCTCTGCCCCATACTTCTATGCACAAAAAAGTTCACCACTTTTTTTTCTATACAACATTGCACAAAAACCCTTATCATTAAAGGAATATTCACGAAAAACCCACAAATATCTTGGATGACGTGACATTTCTCCGCCGCAAATAACGCCCGGGAGCTCAATCGTGAGTGTGTAGCGAATTATTTAGCTGTGCGTTATTAACACCCGACGTGTGGGCGTTAATAACACCCCGGGCGTTATTAGCGCCCGGAGTGCGGGCGTTAATAACACCCCGGGCGTTATTAGCGCCCGGAGTGCGGGTGTTAATAACACCCCGGACGTTATTAGCGCCCGGAGTGCGGGTGTTAATAACACCCCGGGCGTTATTAGCGCCCGGAGTGCGAGCGTTATTAACGCCACGGGCGTTAATAACGCCCGGGGTGTTGGCGTTAATAACGCCCGGGGTGTGGGCGTTTATAACGCCCGGGGTGTGAGCGTTAATAACGCCCCGGGGTGTGGGCGTTAATAACGCCCCGGGGTGTTATTAGGGAGAAATGTCCTGCCACCAATATCTTGTAGGGTCGCGCAGTGTGAGTTTGGCTAACATTAAGGATACACAGCCCGAACCACTCAACAGATTTCCGTTAATTTAATTTTCGTGATTTTCCGAAGTCCACATCTTTCATTCGAAACCTTGAAGAGCGATTTCCATTCTAATTTCGCAGAGATATAAGTGAAAAAGTTCCACCAACCTTCAAAAAACCACGTTTTTGACCACTTATTCGACCGTATGTTCGAAACTTTTTAACCGATTTTGCCTTAGTTCAATCCGGTGATCAGTTTTTTGATTATCTTTCACGAAAAAGAAATTTTTTGGAAATCGAATAAGATTTACCCGACTTATGTAGAAAAAACACGCTGGGCCCTATAGCAGAGATTCAGTTTTAGGGCACTGTCTGAGTCCGAAACCTCAAAACTAAAAAAAAGTTTCTTCCATAAATTGTCAGACATGCCCAGACCTTTCAAACAAATTTATGAAAATCGGAAAAGATTTGCTCGAGTTATGTATGTACAAAAGATCAAAAACCACTTAAACGGCCCAAAAAATATTTTTAAAAGAGTTTTACTCAAGTTATCGCGGTGACGGACGCACGTCGTGGTAAACACATAAAACCCCTTCGTTCTTCGTACGGGTCTAAAAAGAAACTTATGGCAATTTCCAATATTATTTAATAGAAACATAAGAGACATAGTGAGTAATTAGATAAAATTTCTCTATGGGAGCTTTTCATACAGACAGTCGGAGCACATCATTTTCAATTGTTTCGCTCACGTATGACAAATACTATTTTCTGATTGGCTTAGAGCAATTTTGACCGCTCACTTATGACATTGTTCAATCAGCTGGTATGTTGTTTTGGCTCTCTGAAATTCCTACATATTCGATATTCTTTGCAAAATTTTGGGATTCGTACGGGTACGCGTAGCATATTTCAGAGGTAAAGTCGAAGTAACAGTGTTTGTGAAATAGAAAGCCGACAGCAGCAAACGAATTAAGTCATCGGTTGTTTCATTTTTGTTGTTACATACACACTTAACCACTCAGTAATTCAAAGGCAGCCTAAGTAATTGGAGTGCGTAACAGCCATTTTCCGTTAAGATTCCCTTCTCTGGTTGACGCCTTATCCTTGAATCTTTTACAAATTTTCATCAAACTGACCCTCAACACGCATTTTTCGCATTTTTGGACATTTCCGCTTTCCAGTCTTTTTCGTACCACATGCCTTTACACGCCAACAACGTATACATATTTCGTGTCTCTGAAGAAACAAATGTGGAAAAAGGTAAACCAGTTTAGTGAAAGTTCTATGCTACGGTGTGTTTAGTCGTTTGGCAGCCCTTATCGTGACAAAATCACTGCGCTTTTAGCTCTTGTCGTGACAACTTCATTGAGTTTTAATCGTTTGGCAGCTTTTATCGTGATAACATCATTGCGTTCATAGCCAAGTGTTAAATTCGTTAAATTTTGCTGAAATTTTGTTCATTATAAAAAGTTATTCATCACGATGATTAACGCGGTTAAAAAATTGTTCATCGCGGTTATTTGGTTTTGGTTACGGTCCTACATTGCCTTGCAATAAAGACTGACCCTAAACTAAAATTACCGGATTCATCCAACAAAGAGTTAAAAAAAAATTGACAAAATACCTGAAAACATTTGAAAAATCGACCGCGTTGTATTTGAAAGAAAACGGATTCGTTCAATTTTCTGAATGAATAAAATTTTTCGAAAACTTCAAGCCATCTGTGTTGTTCGGAATATTATTTTATTCGAAAACGAATCGACTGTCAAAGTCTGTCAAATTATTTGAGATTGTATGACAGTCGAAAACGCGACGTGATCGCGTAACGTCGTCATATTATCAAAGAAATAATTTATAAAAAAGGAAAATCTATTTGAAAATTCCTATAGTTAAGAAAATAGGAAAGGAACAGTGATTATAAAAGTGTGACGAACAATAGATTGAGGTGAAGATAATAATTGTGAGTGATTTCTAAACTGGTAAATGAGATAAATTAAGATTTACGTGGCAAATTTTTGTAATATAATATTCGATAGCCAAGATGGCCGCCTCTCTCTGTACTGGCATTTCATATGGACTGTCACAGAGCAATATCAATAATGATAATAAAGAAGTTATTTTTGTGAAACTAACGGATTCAGCGTATCGAGCTATTGAGGATTACCAGAAAAATCAGGTATGATTGCGTAATTAAATATTTTACTTTCCGTTCACCAATTTTCAATTTTCCGTACCATTTCAACGAAATGAGTCTGGTACTTCGTTATCTGTTTTTGTTGCGATTAAAAAATAAAAAGAGTAAAGTCGCTGACGACTTTGAAAAGTGTACGATTTTCGTCAATATTTATCGTATCACAACCACACATCTACTTCAGCAATACTTGCTGCCTATAAACTAAATAATTTCGCAAACGTCTCGTCACTCGTCGTCAAGGTATTTTGCTACTTTTGAAATAAATTTTTTTTTCTTGTTCAGTTCGAAGTTGCAAAAATGTATTTTTATCTATAATGGAATGTAAAGCAGACACATATGAGCGTCCAGATTTTTCATTTCTCACACTCAAGAAAATGATCACCTCGATCACCCATCAATTTTTTAGAAATGAGATTTTTTTTTCGTGTGTTACAGGTTTTTCAACGTTACTCTATCTGTTCTTTATTTCGTAGTTGAATTCATTAAAATCTCTAAAGAAAAAGTCTTTAAAATGTTTAATGGTGTGTGGTGTCGACTGATCTGAGCAAAACGTGCCGATGCTTTTGTGAATCGGCTGGTTGATATATAAATTAATGTGTGACAAAACAAAAATTAAACTTTTTCCTAAAAGTATGAGAAAGTTAACTGTGCCATTTATTTAGGCCACGAATACCGATTTGAACACGAAATTAGGAAATTTTTCTCTTGCATTTTAATATGTCTATGCACAACCAGCTGTTTCTACAGTCAAATAAAATCCGATCTCATCCAAACCTACCTGTTGATATTTTTTTTCTTTTTTACAATTTTCGGCAGCTCACTTTTGTTATACTTCATACATTTACATTTTCGTTTTCATAATTTTTTTTGTCGAAAGTTCATTCATATTTTACTCCTGAGATATAGCACTTTAATTTGTGTGAAATTGACGATAAAAATCTGTTCTAGGAATTCGACTGTTTAACTCTTCTGTATTTCAGTTGTCTAATAATTTCTTAAATTTGAAATACGAAATCCTTTGTCATTGCCAATGCCAGTACTTAAAATGTTAACCAAATCGAACTGTGATTATGGTGGAGCTGTATCAACTAATCAATTAGTACAAGGGTTGTCGCATAACGACGAGTAAAAAGTATCAAATTACAGTCCCTTTGAGTTGCAATATAGTATTTTAAAAGAAGTAGAAACACCGTAGCGAAGTATATTTCATTTCAATTTTTCGTAAAACTGGTCTTCGACGGGTTGTTCACCTTCGAACGTCTTTTTCGAAATTAATTTTTGTATTATCTCAAGTAGTAACGACGACAATATAGATTTTTTTTTATCGATAGCGTCCAGTTTTTGTTCGTATAAGCATCGTCCATACTGTCTCACCTGATTATCATTATTTGCGGCTTTGTAATAGATCGTGGATTGCTGTTTCGTCAACTTTATAGACGCTGTGATCTCTGTCCATATGAACGCAAATATTTCAAAATTGTTTCAAAATAAAAAATTCAGCTGATCGAATAAGTTCTGGAACATTCACAAAGAGAGAGCATTGTTTGCTGCAGCATTGTTGTTTCTATTTGTCGGCATTGTCGGCGTCACTCTTGTTTTGTCGGTCTATTACTATGAGTTCAGAGCTCCGAAATTTTGAAAAAATCAAAAACACTTTTAACATACAAGTGCATACATCTGCATCTACGCTGTTTAACATTATAACTTTCTGGAAGTCCAACTCCTTCTCTTCCCACTGGGAATCACCTAACTATGCTAGACATGCCAAAAACTGTATTCGAATAAACGAAAAGCACACCAAGGAGTTACTATCATTTTTCAAGCGTGACGTTAAAAGAATCACCGGTCATTGCTCTTTCAATAATCATATGCATACGATTGGGCTAACTAGCAGCCCTCTGTGCAATCGTTGCGGATACATCGAAACAGCCGAACATCTTCTCTGTAATTGTCCCGCCTTTATTATGGCTTTATTATGGAATCCTAAAACGATCAAAAACCACCCGCCTCGAACGATAGTAGACTACCTTAATCGAATTAAATGGGATAACCTCTAAAATCTGTGGGAATGCACAACAGGCCCATTTGCGGCTTAGGTACCAGGAATAATCTATCAATGTTCCTACCCGCTTTATCCTATCCTATCCTAGAGATGAGCGGGTCGACAATTTTTCGAAACCCGACCCGGACCGAACCCGATCCGATAAAATTTTTCGAAACCCGAATTGTTTTAAAGCCCGACCCGGACCGAGCCCGACCCGATAAAATTTTTCGAAACCCGAAATCCGAACTGTTTCAAAACCCGACCCGGACCAAATCAGACACTCAAGTTTTTCGAAACTCACAACCCAAATTACTTCGAAATTATTTCAACGCCCGACGTCTGCATTCTTCACGGACCTTAGACTAAAACAAAATTCGTGTAATGTAAGATGATAAAATTTAGACGAGTTTTGTAAAATATAAAAAGTCAATAAAGGATCGGGACCCGAATAAAATGATACAACAACCCGACGCGGACCGAACCCGAGCCGATAAAATTTTTCGAAACCCGAAACCCGAACTGTTTCCAAACCCAGCGCGGACCGAACCCGACCCGATTAAAATTTTCGAAACCCGAAACCCATGAACCCGAAAAAAACAATTTGTGTTCGGGTCGGGTCAAGAGAAAGAACCTGCGGATAGGATTTTCAGACTTTCAACTTTTTCAAAAAAGACAACACAAGGAAAAATTTTTCCGCTCAGAATCAAAAGTTAAAAGTTTTTAATGTTTACATTAGTACAGAAAGTTGTACATTAGTTTTCATCACGAACATTTTTTATTCAAAGCACCTGCAATGTGCTGTGTGTCCCAGCTCGATTAAAAGGACCCCTGACACATTGAAAACGGCTCTTAAAGAAATAAACCGTTGCAGTGGATATTCGGAAGTAGCGATACTATAATAATGATAATAATAGCGTATGGTATTGTTCAGCCGGGAGGACACATTTTAAGTGACAGATTCGGCTACCATTGCTGCTATAGCTAGTGAAAGTATTTTTACATGGTATTGTGTGACCTAGGGACCACATGCCTAACGTGAATTCCGAACCACGCCTTCTAAGTATTTTTACACTCTGAAGGATTTTTGAATGTTGCGCCTTAGTACCTATAGCAGTGCTTAGCCCACTAATGCGCAGTAGGAGTAGAATACCGGCAGCTTCCAAAAATTTATTGAGCGGTATGCCGTGTGACAGCTCTTCACACACAACTACACCAGATTTGAACCGATTCAGCCAGCTGTGTATTTGTGTACACGTCTGACAAACGACTTTTTTTCTGTTGCGGGTGAGTTTCGAACCATCACACTGGCAACTCAATCCAGTATTGGAAAGCAAACGAGCTAACCATTACGCTATTGAGTTGTAGTTGTAGTAGCGATACTATATAGATTTATCAGTTTGGGACGATCTTGAAACACAGATCCTTCCCGGTCATCATTTAAATCTTCACGCGAGCCTTCATGTCGCTACCAAAAATCTGTCAAGTGTGGCAGGTCCCAGATTAGCGATTTGGGATGGTCCCACGAAAAATTCCCCGAAGATCTTACGCCTCAGCTGAAGGTACTTGGGGCATTCACAAATTTAGTGTATGCCCGTTTCCTCCCCCAGTCAACAAGAGCATTCGGTGGTCCCCGAAAGCCTCAACTTGTACATGTGCCTTTTACACCCTCAATGTCAAGTGATCGCTCCCACAACCCTCCTAATGCGACACCGGTCCATCACTAGCAAGTCATTAGCCCATTTCTCGTCAGGCCTCGGAAAGAAGCGCTTCGTGTGAGCACCTCCGTCATATTTCTCCCATCGCTCCACGTATCCTGACCGAACCCAGTTATTTAGCGCTTGCGCACAGAACGACTTGGGTATTGGCAGGTATGGTTCTGCTCCCATTGATATAGTCGTGGACCCCATTCTTGCAAGTTCATTCGCCCTTTCGTTCCCCTCCACACCAGAGTGCCCAGGTACCCAAACCAGCGTGATCCGATTGCTCGATCCCACATCGTTCAGATACTCCTTGTACTCTTTGATCAGCCCAGAGGTCACCGAGGGCGATACGAGTGTCCTGATCACTTCCTTACTATCCGAAAGGATGAAGACGTCCTCTCCCTGCGTCCCTGTTGACAGTGCTTCTGGAGCGTTGATTACCGGGTGAATCATCGGTGATTCCCGGTGAATCATTGGTGATTCCTCAGTGAATCATTGGTGATTTCCGGGTGAATTATCGGTGATTACAAGGTGAATCATCGGTGATTACCAGGTGAATCATCGGTGATTCCCGGGTGAATCATCGGTGATTACCAGGTGAATCATCGGTGTTTTCCGGGTGAATCATCGGTGATTACCAGGTGAATCACCTGTGATTTCCCGGTGAATCATCGGTGATTTCCCTGTTAATCTCCGGTGAATCATCGGTGATATCTCTGTGAATCATCTGTGATTCCCCGCTGAATCATCGCCGATTCCCCGGCGAACGTGCACAGACGGACGGACGCAAAGTAAGGGTGAAAGCATAAAGTAGACATCTTCACTCAATAAATGGCCACACTTATGCGTCTGTGCTAACTTAAAACAACAATAGAAAAAATCACTGTCTTTGTTCGAACATTTCCGACTTCTCTCAACTTGATTGACGATGAATACGAAAACCGTGATCACACTCCCATAGTAACAGGGTCATAAGACTGCTTATTATCGTACAGGTTAATATCACCCATTGCCACTGTACATGAAACAAATATTATAATCTTAATATTTCAATTTTCCATGAAACGAAATATTTTGCTGTGATTTTCTGTTGCGTCACAATCTTTCATTTTTTAATTTCATGTAGATACAACTTCGTGTGTTGTATCATTGGTTGTTTGTTGAAGTATTATAGCGTTGTGGTCTTTGTTTTCGAAATGCCAAATCGATGTGAGGTTGTCTCTGTTTAACGAAATTAAAAAGAAAAAAAAATGTTTTACATTTTTATATATAGAAAGGTGTTGTTTGGGGGCTCCACTAATTTATACACACAAACGAACATGAAATCAAGAGAGATGTATATGCTTCAAAAATCACATACAAAAACCCGACAACAAGTTTTCAATATAAATTATTGCAACAACTTACAAAGTCGGTGATTTAGCACACACCAATAACAAATTTTTTTTTCAATATTATGGAAAAATTATTCTGTCTCTGTACATACGTAGAGATATATATAAAACACTGTGAATGATCCGTTGTTGCCAAGTGAATTTTCTTTAATTAGGTAGATGTATATAATGTTTCTTTTGTCACTCAATTTTGACTTGATTTAGCTAGACATTTTTCGGACAGAAATACTGAATTATTCTTACGAAATTTTAAAAATAATTTAATGCCCCAAACACCGAGAAACGGAAAAGGTTCAAAATACTTTTCTACTTTCAATACGTCAACGTTCTTTGTTTCAATTCTAAGTTGATGATGTCGTTGACCTATTTCGTGTCGTTCTTTATCTGATTCCTACGAGATTTCCTTGAGAAAAACTTTTACTCTTTTTTGGTCCCAATAGATCTGTGTGAAGCAATTTATATCTGACCTCCAAGTGACTCACATCCTTTGTTGTTCATCGAGCCAAACAATGAGTAAACAAAATAATTACAATTTTCAGAAACTATTCAGTCGGTTAATTTTCCTACTCGTTTTCCAGTATAATATACTCGATTTCATCACCGTACCATCATACTTCGCTTTGAAATAAAAGCCAAAATTGCAAACATCATTTGTGAATTCTCCCTTATCCAATACTTGACCTAAATAGTTCTCCTAAATTCTCTCTCGGAATTCGACGAATTTTACAAAACTTTTACCCAAACATTGTTGGATGTTTAAAGGACATTGTAGGCGTCCCATTTGTCGGGAATGTCCTTACTTCCAAATTGGTCTTACCTGTCCGAATTGTCCTAACTTTTCAAACTGAAACTCGGCCAATTTGACTGAATTAGGTCCTTACCGATTTTGCACATTTTTGAAAGACCTTGGGATGATGGGTTGATCGGTCTCTAAGAAAGTTTGGCGACAAGCGGACAGACATCGGCGTCAATCGATGAATGCTCCTACTTGCCGTACTTCGTACTGTTCTGAAATTAGTATATGCATATTGTTTGTCTCATTCCAAAAACGACAATAAACTAAAAGAACAGTTTAAAGCAGGCGCGGCTGCTTTAATGTTGTTTTTTCTTATTTTTTTCATGAAGAAGGTGACTGTACGCTGTGAAATGATCTTCGATTTGAAAGACAATCTTTAAAACATATGAAGAAACATATTAAATTGCCGAGAGGGCAATACTGAAAAACCCGTCCGAAGAAACGGTGTAAAAAAGGCCTTCCAAAGGTCCTCATAAGAGGCTTCGGACAAATGCTTACATACACAAAAATATTTCCCTCCATTATCTCTACAAACCATTTTTTTGTCTAGGACAGACCTTAGGACCGACCTAGGGCCATAAGGATATGCCTCGGACACATACTTCCAAAATGTTTCCCTTAACTTGCTCTGCAACATCAAACTTTATAGACCGTTAGTACCTTCCGGTGTGAGGTCTTTCTGCCGCAACCCCAGATTGGTGAACTATCGTCCTCCATGCCCTCCTATCGCCCGCCAAGGAGATGGTTTGTTCGCCCAGAGAAAGTCCCCTAACTTCTAAATCTGATTTAATTGAATCGATAAACCTTCTCCTTGGTCTACCCCTTGGCCTAACACCCGGGACCTGTGCATCCAAGATCCTTTTCGGTAGCCTGTTATTACCCATCCTTTGAACGTGCCCGAACCAGCGCAGACGACTGGCCCTTGCCGCCTCTTCCACTGACGAAATCCCTAGATTTTCCCTAATGTCGCCGTTCCTTATATGATTATCCCACTGCTCCCTCCTATTAACCTTCGCTATATTCCTAAGAACCCTCATATCAGAAACCTCCAGGTCATGCACGAGATATCCGCAGTCAACCCAACTCTCACTACCATACAGAATCGTCGGCCGGAATATGGACCTGTGAATAGCTAACTTTGTTTCGCTACTTAATTCCCTTTTGTTGAACACGTGCGACCTCAACTGACTGGCCACCGCGTTTCCCATTTTCCTCCTTTCCTCAAATTCCCTAACCAACCTGCCA
>CM055403.1:56685687-56825401 GCA_029228625.1 Pseudolycoriella hygida | reverse complement strand
GTAACTAACTAACTAACTAACTATCTAACTAACTAACTAACGTAGGATGTTTCCATTAACTTTGGTTTCTATGAAAGTGCACATTTTGTATGGAAAATGACGATTTTCTAAAGGTCATATCTCCGGATCCACTGGACCGATTTTTTTGAGTAAAAAGTCGATTTTAATCAGAATTCTCATCCCTAGCGAACCCTTTTAAATTCAAATTGTTGATTGTTAGGAGCCCCTTAAAATTCTTAGGTTTAGGGGCTCGTAACTAGTAGTAAAATCTTCTTGACCCGGTGCGGATTGATTTGATCTTAACCGGTGGGTATACTTTTGATATAAATTGTATGCAATTTCATAAAGTAAAATGGCTATGTACGGCTCGTAATAACGACATCTACCCTATGTTTTAATTTATGAAACACAACGACGGCTTTAAAAAATTCCGATTTTCAACAAGATTTACATTTTAAAGAAAACTCACATTTTCAAGAAAATTTAAATCTTAAAAAAATTCAAATTTTCAAGATAATTTAAATTTTCACGGATATTCAAATTTTCAAGAAAATTTAAATTAAAAAATATTTAGGAAAATTCAATGTGTTCTATAAATTAGCATAATTGCAAACTTCGTTTGAACGTATGTACTAAAGCTTTCAGTCGATCAAGAATTTTAGTTTAAAAAGTGCACGGCCGTTACGGTATGTTTAGAGTACAAGAATATTATTTGACATTAGTAAAGTTAATTTGATGATGTCATTATAAAACTAATTCATAGTACAAAAATTAAAAAAAAAGTTACAAGAAAATTTTTTTCAAAAAATAAAATTTCATAAAAAATGTTTTCGGAATTATTGACGATCTAAATACAAAAATATGTTCCCCTCCAGGGGCACTCACTTCTTATTCACGGAGTCTTAAGAGTCTTAATGAGTCTTAATGAGTCTTAATGAAACTTATGAGTCTTAGTGAGTCTTAATGAAACTTATGAGTCTTAATGAAACTTGTGAGTCTTAATGAGACATAATGGAACTTAATGACGATTTCAATGATGAGTGGGGACCGTATTTTTTGGATCTGAAAATTATGTAATTCGAAGAAAAATTGTCACTTAATTGCCGATTTGTGAAGTATAAATATATTTTTCGAGGTTACGTCGACTTGGAGTCTTTTTCTAATTGGTTAAGTTTCTTGACTAATTCTGTCGACACTTTAAAAACTTTTTTTTCGAAAAATGGCTGGCATATAGTGCCCTGGTAGTGTTTGACTGGCAAAAATTTGTGTTTTTCGTTTTTGTGTGACATGTCGACACTTTCCAAAACTCCTTCACCGTTCCATGAATACCATGACCCTAGTACTCCAACAGATCCTCGTTTGAATTGAGTCGACGTGGTCGATTTGGAGTAAACACGGTCTGTTAGTGTTTTTCCCTTTAAGTAGGCGAAGCTCAGCACATGTTCCACCACAATGTGTAAGTCATTTTTGAACGCGTACCAATCTCCAAGTCTTATTTCTCCGATTCTCAAAATTTTTTCTCGAGGTATATGTTGACGTTCTGATGCTGAAACGTGAAATTTTTTATGTCACTTTAACATTACAAAATATGTCAAAAATGTTACCGTGATCTCTAACCAAGTCTTTTGCCATTACTCGATGCAGTCGATCACTACTCAATTTAAAGCTATCTTTCAAAAGTAAGTTTACTATTCCAGATTTCTTAACCACCTTTTCTTTTCCGGTGCTGTCAGCTACAACTGCGAATCGATCCTCCTCGTTCAAACAAATTTTGCTGTTAGAGTAGTCACGCATTATGAGTTCACCAGTAATTTCCGGTAGCGCGTTGTCTCCCTCTTCATTTTCACTTAGATCCACATAAGTCATGTAGTCTCCATCGTCAGATATATTATCGTCTTCACTAGAATCTTCAAAATCACTAACGTCGTAATTAAATTCATTAAAATTCGTTGGAGATATTTGACAATGAAAGTCTAAATTTTTTGTGCCTAATCCTAACTCCTTCATGTCTTTTGTAACATCAAATCTTGCTTTTTCAATTTGCTCTTTAATTTGAGTTTTACTGAGCACCACTGATGATCTAAGCGGTTGAGTTGAAGTTTTTTGTTTTTTGTCTTCGAACCGTGGGAATTTGATGTGACTGGAATAGGCCTTAATGATTTCACACTGCAGTTGAATTTTATTAACGCGATTTAGAAATTCCATCATATTGAAGTTGACTACAGTTGAATACATTGTAGAAAACGATCTTGCTTGGCGAAATGTAACTTCACAAGGCTGACTTCCTTGTAAGTCAGGAAGAAACTTGTATTCTTTGTCTTGCTCTAACTTCAGCAATTGCTTTACCAATGAATGAGCATTTAATTCGATGCAGAAATATAAGTTTGAACTTATAAAGCTTTCCTTCAACGTGTATTTTGATTGGCGTATCCACGATCTCCATAACCGGAAAAAGAACAGACCGTACCAATTTTTGTAGATTCTTTCAGCAGATCCCATTGATGTTTCGAGGTACGAATATAATGTGAAGTTCAATGACTTCAGCAACATGGCAGTTCCTTCAGATCCAGGTACATATTCCAAGAGAGATGCTAAAACTCTTTCGGAACAAATTTTCTCGACGGACTGGAAATTCTGCTTATCTTTAGGTTCGACGTCATAGCTTGTTAAGTGATGTTTGTCCTTAGAAATTGTTTTGAGCAAATGTGTTAAATGTGTATTTGATATTACTTTTTGTCCGATCGGAGTTAATCTTGAAGTTTTCAAAATTCGGTTCCTACATTTCGTGCCAATGTGTAGAACGTTCTGCGTATATGTGGTGTCAAATGAATTGCCACAGCTATACCATTCACAATCGAAGAACGACAAATCCTGAATTCCAATTTCACTTTTCAGCTTCATGACTTTGACTAGTCTCGGATCGCCATCCGACGCAAAATTATCTACGAGTATTCCAAAATGCTGGTGAAGATGATTTTTGGTAAAGTTCCATCTACTCAAAACAGCTTCAGCGGCAAAAGTGTTATCGGTTAAAAATACTAAGGAGCAGAAAGGAGGGAAAAGCCTTGATAGCGGTTGAGCCATTTGAACGTACGCATACGATGAAATAATATTATCGGAATTTTTGAAGTGACTTACAATTTCGTTTGTGTTGTTGGCCATATATGAATATGTTATCGGAAGTCCATTTTCGTCAAGAGGAAGCGAAAATTCAACGAGTTGATTTGTCTTGGGATCATAGCACACGGTTGCCTGAATACGAGTGGCGTCCTCTGACAACGAAACTCTCAAAGGAAGGTCTCGGTCTCGTAGATATTTATACAACTCTTCATGTCTTAGTTTACCTTCTAGTACTGTAGATCCGTTGTCATAAATAAATTTGTTTGCTGTTGATGTCGATGGCCATGCAAGCGACACATTTGCATGTAATGTCTCATAAGCCAATGGTCCACTGATAATTTTCATGTAAGCTGCAAATGCTTTCATGACTTCTTCATGTCGATATCCGTGCTTGTCAAGCAAAACGTTTTTGTTAGCTGCGTTTAACATTGTCCTTAACATTAAATGATCGTTCGTGTCAAATTGCTTGTTGCAAAATGATATTTTCTGTCCTTTTGCATCCTTCCGCAAAATTTCATTTTCCTTCGTCAACTCATCTACTGCATCTCGTAACATTTTGTTTTCCTTCATTAATTTATCGACAGTTTTCCGGAGGTGGTTGAGGATTGTCTCACTTGTAATATCTTATACGAAATGAATAACATTTTATTATTTGACGATTACGAAAAGTGATTAAGTGAAAAGTGATATTTTGGGATGGCCCATTTTGCGATAATCAGCTTGCCAAATTCTAATGTACTAGCCTCGGTCTACACCCAAAACGATAACCTCACACTAACCACCCTATTGACACGGGATAGGACGTAGATTCACTAATCAACTAAAGAATGGCTTCCTTTGGACTATTATATGTATAACAAATAAAATCAACTTGCCCTAACAAATCTCCTCACCCTTCACCAATAACATATACTTTTCTGAAAGTATGCATTTTCCTTAAATTTTACATTTTTTCGATAATTTGGCATTCAAGTTCGGAACACTCGAAGTTTTTATTGGTTTTCTAACAAAATTTAGGCTGATACAGTACTCTTCTTTGAATTTATGAAGTAAAGCTTGTCAAATATTGGAAGTTTGAGCTACGAGCGAAAATTGTTAAAACATATTTTTAGGAGGAAAGTAGATTTATTTATACTTAAAAAGGTCAAGCGGAATAAAATTAATTCGAATCGAAATTAATTGAAATTAGAAAAATTAAGTTACTTTGCGATTGCACAAGAGAGTGTTATCGTCTCTTGTCTGACTTCGCAAAAATGTTTGAATTATTTGATCGAGTGATCCTGTCACTCGTTTTCACTACCGGGACACCGAGAATTGTTCTGTTCTTTTTATTTTTTCTCTTAGATTTTTCTATGACGTCGTCATTAGAAACTCCTCCTCCTTTTGCTTTTCCCAACATGGTGTCTTCAGAAAAAGCAGAGGTATTGTTCGGTACGATGAGTGCGTGTCCAGATGAATTATTCATTAGATCTGACAAAAGTAATTGATTGGAGTAAAATCGTGTTAACAATATAACAATGAAGAAAGTCAACGATCACATGAAAAAAAAATTGAAAATTTCTTACCTAGGTCGCCGTTCGTTTCGCAAAGGTTATCAGTTTTTTTAATTTTCCTTTGATGCATTGGTATTGCAGACGGTGTATCATTAATTTGTTGACTTGACAAGCTTTCTTCGGACTCCGACAACGTACCAAAATCCGTACTGTCTCGTTCAAAATTGTTTTGCATCTCCTTCTCGATGTCGGAGTTACCATCCGAATCATATGTAAGCTCTTGTTCCAAATCTTCAACACACTTTGATCGACGTTGAGGTCTACGTTTCCAACCAAGGAAGGGAGGAAGGCATCGAAGTTTCACTTTTTATTTTTGACTTCGATTTTTTTTTTGATTTTTTCATATGAACTAGTTTTATGTGCCGTTGATAACTGCCAATCTGACAGTATTCGACTTCACGTCCATCAACAAGTTTTTGCATCGTCCTATAAGTTGCTAGTAGTAAAAGACAAATGGGACATCGAACAGCAGCAAACAATTCCTTGCCTGACTCAATTGTTTCTTCACTGCCAACAATTTCGTGATTCATCGCGTTTTTCTTTGTAGCGAAGGTAACCATGTCGATGTTAAATCGTTTTGAGTACTGAAATAATGATTAGATTTTTGAAGTCAATAACTAAAGTAAATTTTTCGATCCATAATTTTTTTAGCAGAATTTCGTTTTACATAGAACTAACCTGTTCATAAATTCCACGAGCGTGTTTTCTTGTCCATGAAATGACGTTACTATGTATTTGCTTCCGTTGTATTCGAAGATCCGGATGTATGCTGAGAATCTCTAGTTGAATAGATTCGTCTGCAGAAGCACTTTGCAAGTCTACTTGATCCGCTTCTCTGGGTACGACAGCAAAAGATGTTGTTGGTATCAAAGAGGCTGATGTCGTCGGATTCAACGCAATCGATGTCGAAGGATTCGAAGTTGCTGATGTCATCCGATTCAAAGCAATCGATGTCGAAGAACTCGTTTTCGTAATGTGCATTACTTTACATTCACAAATTAAAATTAAATTTTGTCTGCTATTTTTGCATGATTTATAGTTTACCTGTCCTTGAAGCCCGCTTAATTTCATTTGGAACCGTTTTCGATTTGAAAGCGAAAAACTCTGGGCCATTTAATTCTGTTTTTTGCTTGATGAAAGAAACGATTTCTTCGATCAACTTAATGTACCCAGGTAGAAAAGCGAGCTTATCGGGTGTTAGCCTAAAAGACCCATAATAGTCTTTTAAATTCGAATATTCTGGAATACGATCTTTCATGGTCGTTTGCGCAAAAATTTGCATTGATCGCATATCTTCCGATGTGATTGTTTTTATACTAACGGCGTTTTCGTAACCGTTCAGAGCGAGAATATTTTGTATGTGTTTCGGCACGTTACACCCCATTTTCACTTCAATCACATTCCAAAACTTGTCTAAATCGCACATTTTTAAATCTAAAGCTATTTTGCAGCTAAATTATCCACAGTGAAATCTCTACCAGAGTATTTATGTGGACCAAATTTTTGTACACGTTAAAAATACCACCCGAAGTCGTGTAACTTATACAAAACACAGGCCGCTTTATTTCTATTTAATCTAGGGGAATATTCTTCCTAGTCCGCAGACACTAGATATTTACTTAGAAATGAAGGCCACAGCTGTTCGTATTTGTTTCTATTTAATCTGGGGGAATATTCTTCCTAGTCCGCAGACACCAGAGAACTACTTAGAAATGAAAGTCACAACTGTTCGTATTTGAATGCTGTATTTCAGTAAAGAAACCAACGTATTTATAGGACGAAAATCCTTACTTCATGCGACGTTAAAGTTTTAAGTATACTAGATTTACAATTAAGAAATCGATTATGAGTGAAGTATTTTATCTTTTTTTATCTTAGAGTAAATATTCGGATTTCAACATGAAGTATTTTAGTTTTAGAGTATCATCATCATCATCATCAAACTTTATAGACCATTATTACCCTCCGGTGTGAGGTCTTTATGTCACAACCCCAGAATGGTGAACTATCGTCCTCCATGCCCTTCTATCGCCTGCCAAGGAGATGGTTTGTTCGCCCAGAGAAAGTCCCCTAACTTCTAAATCTGATTTAATTGAATCTATAACCCTTCTCCTTGGTCTACCCCTTGGCCTAACACCCGGGACCTGTGCACCCAAGATCCTTTTCGGTAACCTGTTATTACCCATCCTTTGAACGTGCCCAAACCAACGTAGACGACTGGCCCTTGCTTCCTCTTCCACTGACGCAATCCCTAAGTTTTCCCTAATGTCGTCGTTCCTGATATGATTATCCCACTGCTCCCTCCTATTAACTTTCGCTATATTCCTAAGAACCCTCATATCAGAAACCTCCAGGTCATGCACTAGATATCCGCAATCCACCCAACTCTCACTACCATACAGAATCGTCGGCCGGAATATTGACCTGTGAATAGCTAACTTCGTTTCGCTACTTAATTCCTTCTTGTTGAACACGTGCGACCTCAACTGACTGGCCACCGCGTTTCCCATTTTCCTCCTTTCCTCAAATTCCCTAACCAACTTGCCATCCTCTGAAAAAATGGTTCCTAAGTACTTGAATTCAGAAACCTGCTCCAGCTCCTCCCCATTTAAATTGCAAGCTCTCTCCTTCCGAGATTTGCCTATATGCATAACCTTAGTTTTCCCTACACTTATCTTCATCCCATACTCCTCACATGCAGCATTCAGGCAGTCAATCCCACCCTGTAACTCCGCGGTACTATCTGCCAACAGAATCAAGTCATCCGCATAGGCCAGAATTTTCATTATTACCTCACCCCCCTTGACATTTCCCTGCAAGTTCGCCTGCTTGATGATTTTGTCCATGAAAATTATGAACAGAAGCGGGGAAAGACAACAACCCTGACGAACGCCCTCTTTAACCTCGAAAGACTCGCTAATTTCGCCGTCTATCCTTACCGCTGCCCTGCTTTCTGAGTAAATACTCTTAATGGCACGCAGTAAGCCCCCATTGATACCGTACTCGCTAAGAACCCCGAACAACTTCTGCCTTGGTACCCGGTCGAATGCCTTCTCCAAGTCGATGAAGCATAGGTACAAGTCCCTGTTCTTTTCATAAAGCTTTTCGATAGTCTGCCTGAGGCAGAAAATCTGATCCTGACACCCCTCAGAGGCCTGAAACCACCCTGAATCTCATCCAGTACACCTTCCACTATGTTCCTAACCCGGTCAACAAGTACACTCGCGTACACCTTACCTACCACGCTCAAGAGCGATATCCCCCTGTAATTACTGCAAACCTTACGGTTGCCCTTCTTATAAATTGGAGCAATAACACCGAAGCTCCAGTCAGCAGGTACTGTTGAAGACCTCATGGCCAAATTGAAAATCCTACAAAGCCATTGGATCCCACCTGATCCGCTATACTTAATAAATTCCGTCCTAATTTCATCCACCCCTGCGGATTTTCCTTCCCTTAATCTGCCGACCTTTCGGGACACCTCATCCAGTGTAATTTCCTCCTCCACCTCCGAGCTAGGACCTGCCTCCCTCCCATTTTCTTCTACCTGATTGACAGATGTAAATAAATCCTTAAAGTAATGCCGCCAAGTCTTCAAGACTTCACCCCTATCTGTAATTAACTCGCCGCCTTTATCTAAAATACTACTACATCCCTCTTTCACGCCACCGCGCCTAATGCCCTTAATCATCGACCAAAATTTCTTACCCCTGCCTTGACCTGCCCTTTCCAAATCCTCCCCAAACTTTTTCCCCTCCCGGTCCTTCGCTTCCCTGACTAGATCCTTAACCAGTTGCCTACAAGCCTTATAAGCCTCCCACTTCGCCACCGTCCTGTCCTGTAACCAAATCAAGTATAGTTTCCTTTTCTCCAATACAGCCCCCCTGATATCGGCGTTCCACCAACCCGTCTTTTTGTTTCGACCCCCGCTAGCGACACTGCCCAGACATTCCTCAGCCAGATCCAAGACAAATTTCTTAAAATTCGCCCACTCAGCCTCAATGTCCCCGCAGTCAGCTGGAAGCCCCTCAAATCCTTCGGCGAATTTTGCCATAAAACGAGACCTAACTGCCTCTTCCCTAAATTTGCCCACACGAAATTTGCGACTTACCACCTTCTTCCTTTTAGTCTGACAGAGTTTACCAACCGACAGATGGGTACCCAAAAAGTAGTGGTCAGAACCGAAAGTGAAACCCCTGAAAACACGTGTGTCCCTGACTACCTGTCTCCTGTCCTGCTCTATAATCATGTAATCAATAATGGATTTGTGACCCAAACCCTCATTGACGTACGTATACCGATGCAACATAGCAAAAAAAAAATTTTTTGGTTAGGGTCGACCTTAGGACAGATCTGAGGCCTACTTCAGCCCTAACCACAGGCACCGGGTCCAGATTTGTTTTTGTATATAATTCGGTACTCGATTACTTCTCAAATAGAAAAAGAATCAACAAAATCAACTTATGCGAGCGAACACGTTGGGCCCTAGTAGAAACTCAGTTTTAGGGTCATGACTGAGTCAAGGGTTCCTAATCAAAAAATTTTCTTCTATAAAACGGGAGACAGTCCTAGACCTTTCGATAAAAAAAAAAGTTTGAAAATCGGACAAGATTTACTCGAGTTATGTAGGAAAAATACGTGTGGCCCTAGCATAGACTCGGTTTTAGCGCCCTAGCTAAGTCCAAGGACTCAAATTTGAAAAAGTTTCTTCCATAAATTGTCGGCCATGCCCAGATCTTTCAAATAAAAAAATATTTACTCGAGTTATGTACAAAAGACCAAAAACCACTTAAACTTCGTTCTTCGTACGGGTCTAAAAATCTTTCATAACACGTAACTACTATCAGAATTTTGTGCATAAAATTATTGCAATTTGTAGGTTGTGTGGTGTTAATTGAATTAAGTACAATTTTCAGCTCAAAACTTGTTTTATTTCCTTCATCGATAGTTAATTTCATCCTAACGAGATATGAATGTAATCTTAACGAAATGACGAAAAATGTCAGCGTCTTTTAAGCTTCACTTTCATGGTAATTTCTCAGATCCAAGGTCCATCAATATGCTTATCAGTGCAGATGAAAATCATACACCTCGTTACCGGCAAATCGGGTCACAGACTCGAAAACAATTTCCCGTGTATTCTACTTTCCAGCACTCGTATTTCCGTCAGCAAAAAGTAGAAGAGGGAAATCATTGAAATATTTTGGATTACCAGGAAATCTGGGCATGTCCATGTTTGACGATCGGGGAGATTATACCAGACAAAATATCCCCAGACAAAATAACCCTGTCAGAAAAACTCCTCTTTTAGACAAAAAATTTGACAACATAGAGTTTGGGTAGACAGTATATCGAGTCGCTAAGGCTTGTCAAGGGGGAGAGTTCCTTGTATGTAGGGCGTTGTTCAGTCCCTCACCTGAACGGGGAACATGAAATAAAACATTAGGTCATAAAACAAATCATAAGTGAACAGTCCGCATAATTGAACTTTGAAAGGGATATTTTGTCAGGTGACATTTTGTGTGTACAATGAGAGAAATTTTATCCAGGACTGTAACACCAGACGTTATAATTTATATTTAAATTTGAGTGAAAGTATCTCACATATTCTCGGGTTTGAGATTTTGAGAATTGGGGATTTTCCTCTTCAACAGATATCAAAGGAACTCAACGATAAATATGTAAACACTGTCAAGGCACTGTCACACTTTCCTTTTGAAATCGATACAATGTGTATTTTGGAACGCTGAGCATGAACATTAAACCTGTATCAAACGTAGCAAACTCCAAAATAAGATTGCTTTCTCAAACGAAACAATGACCACTGTTAATTAAGCTCGTCACCTTCGATAAGTAATTACCACGCAATTTTGTTGTTTGTTTGTTTTTATGAACATTTAATTCTACATTCTTAAATTGAAAGGCGCAAAGTATTTCCGAAACTTTCTCAAACAAAATCTGTATGATGCAATGTCCATCTTATTTTAAAAACACAATGACTTGATTGAGTAATATCTGAACACCGTCTTTTATAAAACATTACCAATTGTCTCGATAAATGTATGAAACCTTAATTATGTCACGCAAGAGGAGTGGCTCTGACATTTCAGTAGACCTATGCATTCATGTTGCAGTTACTTTCTGTAAATTGTTTTTTAAGAAATTTGATTCCATAATCTGCAGAACCAATCGATTAAATAACTTTCTTTGTCTTAGGTGAAAGAGCCGCACTCAATGAACGTCCCTTGATATCATTCGACCCCCTGTAACTTCCCTAGATACCCTGTGGAGAAACCCTCAAAGTGTCTTCAACATTCGTTGTTGTAATAACTTCCATTCGATACGGTTTTAAGAAATGTTACGTAACAATAGGAAACAGTTAACAAGTAACAGATCCATTTCTGAAAGGTTTTGAGGAAGAAATGGTTGTGATTTCATTCGTAACAAGTTGCTCACAATTATTCAGTAAGTCAATTAATTATCGTCTCATGGGACGGTAAAATTACATATCGATACTGTTCTCAAAAACGTTAGCAAATCATTTTCAATTGGATATGCATTGAGGCAACATTTGATATTACCATACACATATACACCCACAAAAGCCAATCTCTATTCACCAACGGTGTCTACTACTTTTTAAATATTTTCAATGTACCAGACGTGAGAGCCGTCTACCAAATATCAACGGCTACTAAAACTCGGCTTAAGAGCGTGTCAGATATTTTGGCAATTCTATGTTTTACGATGTTTTTTCATTGCATATTTGTAACACAATGATCATTAATTATAAATTCCAAAACATCCCTTTGTAGATTCTATGAATCAGAATATATAATCATTGAGTCTAAGTGTCAAAAGTTGATCTGAAAAAACATCGCAAAGCCGAGTGAGTACTTTGCGATGTTTTTTCAGATCAAATTTTGACACTTAGACTCAATAATTATATATTCTGATTCATAGAATCGATGTGCTATGCAAACAGTAGATGTTTCGGAATTTAAAATTGATGATCACTGCCTTAGAAATATGCAATGAAAAAACATCGCAAAACATAGAACTGTCAAAATATCTGTCACGCTCTTAAGCCGACTTACAACTTAAAACGACTGCTGGGATACCGTAAATTTAAGTTGAATTTCGATAACAAAATTAAAATTCTTTTCAAAATTGAAAAAACACAATTTTTTTGGTATAAAATATCTAAATTTTCAGCCACGACTTAAGGGTCGAAACACATTAGCAATTTGAATTGTCGATCTCAACAGTTATTATACCAGAATTCGTTTCGGCATTCATTATTTTCACAATAGGACGAAAAATCATTGTAGGGAAATAAACATTTCAGTACTGAAAACTGGTATGGAAATTGCTGAGATCGACAATTCAAATTGCTAATGTGTTTCGACCCTAAACAACCTCTAGGAACATCTGACAATCGTCGGCTCGGTCAAAGTAAAATGTGTCGGTGGCCGTGTGAATGGCGGCCATAACTCGACGGCTTTCATACCTGTAATATACAACAATAATAAAGGCTGAAAAAACACCGCACTATAAGTTGAAAATGTACAGTGGTATGTTGTATACATGGTACATAATAGCTGCTGTTCCACATAGACTTTCTTTCACTTTTTACTCGCAAATGAGAGATACAATTTTTATAATAAAATATGTTTTGTAATCAGTTTCATATAAATAATAAATACGAAACATATACACATGTATACAAGAGACCATTCAATCTTCGCATCGATCGTTGTCGTTGGTTGATTTTCACACTGCAGAGTTTCAACCAAATTATTTGTTAAAAAAAAATCTCGTATTTTATTGCACTTTTGCTTTTTTATCGTTAAATTTATTACATTTTGGGCTTCTATTACATTCGAATTTTCAACCCGGATATCGGCATTAAATAATATTTCTTGGTGTACTAGTACTTGTCATGTTATTATTATGCGATATATTTACCGCACGTATACCACGTAATAGAGCTATTTATTCGAACAGTCCCTTTATAAATTATCTCACATATTTCGTTGCTTGTGCGGTGTAATATTTGAGTTGATTCGATTTTAATTGATGTCTTACAATTTAAGTGGTTCACATAACGATGGGAAGTACATTTATAGCAAAAGAAATCGGTTAAGAAGTAGGAAACTAAGGTATACATACCGTACCCTAAAATAACATTATAAAACTTAGCCTTGGTCACCAGATTTTTAAAATATTTTCACGGTAAATTTGAACAAAAGAAATTGTGAAAATGCACATTTGTTTACGGTCTTTCTCGGCCAAACGAATTTATTTTTTTTTTAGTCCCAAGATAGTCTTAGAGTGGAAAGTTTTTACATTAGTTGTCGGGTTTATATCTACTTGTAAATTTCAAAATTATGTGAATTCGGAGATATTTGCTAGTCCCTACTTTTATTTTCCTTAAACATTTTATGATTTCCTTTATTACCTTTCCCCTTTCTGGTATTGTCGTCAGAGAGGTCATAAAAGCATAGTTTTGATTTTGCATATTGAAATCGGTTAAATACACAGCAGTTTTTGCACTTAAGATGCATTAGCATATCGCCCAAAAATGTATTATGTTTTTCTTTCCGCTATGCGTTCTTTTCTACATAGGTCCATTCAGGAAACATATGGGGCAATAAAAGCTTTGAAAAGAGTGGCGACAAAAACACTAAATGTCTGACCCTGTTTTTATACTGGTTACGCCAAGCCGATGAATTTGCTCTTCACTTTGCAGAGACATTTTCTCAATATAAAACATAAAAACAAAGACTTATTTACCACAGTCATAGATTCTATTCGTAATGAATAAAGTCGCCCTTTTGCCAATCCAAGCGGCGTCGGCTTAGGTCAAGGTATACATAATTTCATGACGAAATTCATAACATGTCAGGCGACTTCGAGATTTAGCCGGGGAAATTCGTTTGGGGGCTAAGCCACCATGGGAATCGTTTTAATTTTTAAATCTTGTAAGCATGTACTGTGCTCTAAACTCTTACCTATAAACAGTTTACAACAAACTTCGCGCCATGTCAGCATCGAGAAGTATTTGTTGATAGGTGACACCTATAATGAGAATTTTGAGTATTTTCGAAAACCCACTTTTTCCCCAAAGGGCAAAGTGCGTTATAAGATTCGACAAAGTGTTTTTTAGTTCTTCTACAAAAGCTTCTACAATACCTTCGACATTCCAATTTCACACTGAAGTGTCAAAATGGCTTCCCATCCGAACTAAACCAAACGCAGGGCCACTTATATTTAGCCAGTAAAAATCGAACCTTTTCAGTAGTGAAAAACCGAGAAAATGATTTTTGTCAAGCTTCTGTGTCTTCGACAACTTTCTGCTGTCAAATTAGTTGCAGGGTTCAAAATACAGATGGGTCAGTCAATATATCATTGACTAAACCTAGAGAAAAATTAAATTCGGCGCGCGTGCACTAATGCATCAACAGCTTACGTCAAAGTATACTGATTTTCATTACACGCTGCCAAACAATTTCCTTGCTTAAGAGTGTACATTGCTTACAAAAGAGCCATCTGTCGGAATCTTTTCAACTAATGAAAATTTGTATTGAAAAAGTCGCAATTTTCTGTAACGTTTTTCTCTTAAAGTCTTAAATGAAAACGCATGCTTATGTCGTCATTACATACTTAGCCTAAATTACGGAAACACTTTTGTAGAAAACATTTGCTAGAAATGTGAATTCCAATATTTCACTGCAAAAGTCAGTCTTTCAGCTTTTCCACTTGAAAACGCATCATTTTGTCGACCAATGTGTTTGCTCACTTAATCTTAAAATGAATAATAAATTTAAATGACAGAAAACATTTTCCAAAAGTCAGAAATTGATACAAAAAATTTTGAGTTGATGATTGGAAATAAAAATGGCCGCCATCTTTGTTGGCTTTTGACGTTTACAAATATTTGCAAATGTATCAACTCAAAAAGTTTTTATCCATTTCTGACTGGTCGAAAAAATTATGCGTTTTGAAGTGTTTATTAAGTGGAAAAGCTGAAAGACTGACTTTTGCAATGAAATATTGAAATTCACATTTCTAGCAAATGTAAATGTTTTCTCCAAAAGTTCTTCCACAGTTTTGTTTGGAAATAGATTAAGTATGTAATGACGACATAAGCATTCGTTTTCATTTGACTTTAAGAGAAAATCGTTACAGAAAATTACGACTTTTTCCATACAAATTTTCATTAGTTTAAAAGATTCCGAGAGATGGCTCTTTTGTAAGCAGTGTGCACTCTTAACAGCATCGTGTTATGAAAATTACTATATTTTGACGTAAGCCGTTGATGCACTAAATACGTTAATTTATTCTAGGATTCCTAGTGAAAATAAAAGTCCCCAAAGTTCGAAAAACGTATACTCACGGTCTCAAAATACATAGGAGTTGAGACCGTGAGAATCCGTTTTCGAACTTTTGAGAAATTTATTTTCGCCAGGGATGCCTTTTTCATTGTTATTGAATTAAGTTTGTCTACTTTTAGTGAGTTTAATTCCCTAATAGTTGATTAATCAGAACACAACGAGTGTTTTTTCTTCATCGAAAATTTAGTTCTTTTGAAAGGTCTTGATGATGAGATTTCGGATCGAAAATCATCGAATTTTAACACATAATTTAGCGCACCTGGGGCAGACAAGCGTTAAAACTCTTGTTTGAAATTTCGTTTGGACTCGTCTTTCCAAACCATTCCAAAACGTTTCTACTATTAAAATAATGAATAGGAAAAATCAATTACTCGCCTGAAAATTGTTGGTCTGAGATGCTGTTGAAGTCAATAGTGACATTTACTGTGTGCACGACCATCATTGTGTTGGTGTGTAAATAACAAGTAATGATCGTCACATACTACGTAATGATTATAACTAGATATTTACACCAATACATTTTCTCCTGCTACAGTCAAATAAAATGCAAGTTTCGTTATTTATTTTGATTATTTCAATATTAGTTCGATTTCAGCTTATGTATTTGTTATTTTCATCTCTGTCACTCTCACAATGTATATGATCCATAGTAAATTAAGGCAAAATATTTCTTTACCTACTTTGCAAAGAATTTGCGTTCGTTTACATTTTTTTCAATGTTAAAGTTTTACTTTTTGTTGTAAACTAAACGAGTGTAAATCGTTTGCACATTTGAAAATGGCTAGACCAATAAGGCATGCGTGTCACTAGCAGTCACTGTACTAAGAACAGAAAAATTGTAACATTCGCTGGTGAGGTCGTGATGACTGTCACCAGTCGATTCTCTACCGTTTCTGGTGTCTGGTTACGGTTAAACTGACTGCTATGATTGCGATTATTTTAGGAATCATATGACAGCGACTATTTTCTTCCATCTAGGTAACAACCATCACTTACTTAACACTAATTCAAAATGTTACATAAATGACTTGATGATTAACCGAAATAAAAAAAAATATTCACAAAAAGTTGTTGTTTGAAAATTGATTCACTGACAATCGAATTGTAACAATTTATAAGTGGGTATACCCACACATTCATTATAATTCGGTCAGACAAAGTGAAGGAAAGTCGATTGACTTAAATGAATGTAAAACAAAGATTTTCGTAACGAAAATCAGATTTTATAACTCCTTCAGCCTAATCAATTTATGAATATTAATTACGGTAAAGGTTAAGATCAGCCATTCCATTAGAGACCATTTATAGTGTTGGCTACGTATTAATATCGTATGAATAAACCGTTTCAGAAGTGGCAGCTGTCTCGTCTAGTTTTTCAGAGATTCTGTTTTGAAGCCGATCCGCAGTCTGAATTTCGAAAACCTTTTTTCCTGAACTAATCTACGCTTTTAGTGCGGCATCGGCTTATGTCAAAGTATTCCAAATTTCATCACGAAATTTATAATATGTCAAGCTTTTGTGCACATTAACATAGTCCGTCGTACTAAACAAGTGGATTATACAATATTTATTATTTCAATGAGATCACGTATGATTGTTTACATAATTTTTTAAATCAAAGTATTCTCATGTGATCTGTCTAATTGATACTTCAACGTGACCAGTTTACGCACAAAAAGTCAGTTTAATTAACTGATCATTGATAGGTAATTTACGTACCAAAACTTTTGCAATGCCTACAACAAAGTCAGTTTTATTACTGGGAATCGCTCTCATAACTCATCCGGTTATATAGTCAATAGACTGTTTAACCAACAAAATCAGTTTTATTGGCTGGGAATCGCCCTCAAATTAATTGGTCATTTAAAGGTAACTTAATGAGAGAGCAAACGAGCTAGCCACACAGGGTTCAGCATCTGCGATCGAAGGCTCAGAACCCCACATGCCGATCCCACACTCTCTGTGTGAAAGGGCGGTGGAACACTGAGTGCGGGCTGGTGCGTTGGTGCGCGTACGGCGGAGGACAGCACACGAAGCTCTTCTTCCCGGCGACTGACGAGAAGTGGGCCAAGAAGCTTCTCAGAATGGACCGTAGTGGCATTAGGAGAGTAGTGGGAGCCACTACGGGTCACTGTGGGTTAGCCAAAATGACCATTTTGGCTAATCCGAGATGTGACTGCAGTCTGGAGTAGGAAACGGGCGTCCACGTAATATGTGAATCCCCAAAGTTCCACCTGCTTAGGAGCATGACATAAGGTGGTTATGTGATTCGACCCTCCGATATCTTAGACCTAGGATCTATCGCTCTAGAAGGGTTTACATGACGGGAAGAAAACAAAGGATCAATAGATCTGTGTTTTAGGAGCCAGAAATGTCACATCCCACCCTGATAAATCTAAAAAAAATCTAAAAGGCAACGTTAAAATGTCCCTACAAAAGTTTGAAAGTGCCTACAACAAAACCAGTTATAATGGCTGGGACTCACCCTCACCAACAACTCGAGCATTCAATTTCTCAGCGATCGATGTGTGCCGCATTCACAATTTTTCCGTCGACTGTCATGTCTGAACGGTTTCATACAGAAACGAAAGAGAGATGATATTCATGCCAATGTCAATGATTGCTAATCGCAAATTTTGTGCATGCCATACAATATAACTTTCGTAGTGTTCGTACTTCATAAAGAAAAATAAATAAATAAAATAAACGTGCAATGACGACCGCATATAGTGTGCTGGTATATACAGACAAACTTTAAGATCTATGTGCGGTATTTAATTGGAGTTTTTTTTTACTTTTAGACATAGTTTTACAGTTGTATTTTCAGTGAAGGATAGTTGGAAGACTCTTTAAAAAGTTGAATATATATTTTTGGTACAATTTAAAATCGAAAATTGTATGCCTCTCATTTACAGTGTATGTGATTTGGCAATTTAACTTATGGAAATATGAGCGGATTGCAAGATTTCATCCGAATATAATTTTTTCATCACTATAGAACTTGTTTTGAGAACGGGAAATAGATTTTTTTAATGAAACAGGGATTTTTTTTTATTGATTCAATCAACAGGAGATTATTTCCGGGACGGTTAAATTAGACTTAGAAGTCGAGGGAGTATCACTGGGCGAACGAACCATCTCCTTAGCGGGTGGTAAGATGAAGAAGGGTGATCCGTCAGTCCTAGGGTTGCGGCATAAAGAAGTCACATCGAAAGGTATAGAGGCTCTACAATTATTATGATGATCTTCCGAAACATTGTTAGTAGGGAAAGGAAAACCGGACACTTTTAGTGATACCGGTTTTCGGTACGACCGAGGGGTGTAATACCGGTTTTAGTACCGAAAAAAGCAATGAAATTGATCAGTAAAATTCACTTGAATTCCGCAATTGCAATTTTTGCTTCCGACGAACATCCTTCGAAAATGTAATCACCATACGTTTGACTGTTTTTGCTACTTTAGGTAGGATAAATCCTCTAGACTGCAACGATTCACGTAATTCGTCGGACGTTTCGAAAACGTTGAAGCTTAATCCATCTAACGCCACCATTTTGGCAACAACTTCTTCGAGCTTTTTCCGTTCTTTTGGCAAGAAATAGTCGTCGATGGCATTCCTAGTCTTTTGATTACCACTTCTGACAGGAACGGAATCTTGAAAAATCGCACATGCTTTGAGTAAAGCTTTGAATAAAGATGAAATATTATATATATAAATATTTTACCTTTTTCCGCTTCTACAGGTGTGTCTGTTGATGTTGCTTTTTTCAGTTGTGTTTTGAACGTAAATGGGTTATTAACCCAGATGTACTACCACCGTCAGCCTTAATAATTTTTTGACATTCACGCACTTTGCATTGACCGAGTTTTTTGTTTTCTGATCGTAGAAAGTAACACCAAACTGATGTCTTGTCGTTCACTTTATTCTCGACCTCGAGAAATGTTGTTTGAACGATTTTATTTGTCTCAGAATTTGAACTAGAGCCTACCATTGTTTTTCTATTTTGCAATTAAAAATGCACAAGTCAAGTTTCGCAATACTTCTTCGTCTTCTTTTTAAGTATCGCTCAGATAGCTGCTTTGATGCTTTCATAGGGCCAGCTCATAATAAATAATTTGGCTACGTTATTCCAAATACTTTCAAAATTTTCAAAATTTCGGTATTGCTGTTACAAAACCGGTATTACCGATACTACCGGTTCCGAAAATGCCGGCATTCCTTTCCCTAATTGTTAGTGGAGGACTTTCATCAACAATTAATTTTGTCGACAACCTAATTTTTAACGGAAATGTTTTGTGACTGTTTTAGCATATGAATAGAAACATAGAGACCTAGTAGAAGTTGATCTCGAGTACTGGTCTTGAAAAGGATACGCTTCCATTGCTACCTTAATTTTCCTAAGAAACAAGTCCCACAAATAAAACAAAAGAATTCTTTTGTTTTATTTGTTGGACTTGTTTCGTATGAAAATTACGACAGATTGTCGGTGCGTCGCACGCTTGTATAGAAAAATGAAAGGAATCGCGAGTGAATAATTTGAATTCCAATTAACAGTTTGCCAATTTTTAAAACAATAACGAGTAATGAGCATGGGTCAATATGAACTTCGAATTGTTCAAAGTACACACTAATTAAGTCCAATGTCTACACATGCTCATTCGTTCTATTAAATAAAAATTCGTATAAGTTTTGTTTAATGTTATCGACAAAGTTCTATGTGATAATGAAATTTGAAATGAAAATAATGACTGACTCTGATAACGATGGAAATGAATTTTTATTTACCGACTGTCAGTATAGCAAATAATTATTGTTAACGTTCGTTCCATGAATAACCTGGTATATGCTATTGTACATTGCATTTACTGCAATTAATTTTAATTTTTACTTATCAGTCGAAAGATGACAGTAACTCAAACATTTACGAACGAAAGCTGGTATAGAAATTACCAACAGATTAAGGTTAAAGTGGAAATTTTTTAAACTAAAACATAAATCTAAAGAACTGCACGAACTCCATGCGTCACCTTGTCGCATATTTTTGAATAATCGATTTATCTTCATGTCCGCAAAACCAAATCTGAACCTCCTGCAACTGATTTATTTGCATTTTCTCTCTGTCCAAGAATTTTTACTTTTTCACATCGTCATTATAATGCCGTGTGGACAGTTGTAATTATTGCACGGCGAGACAATTTTATGCTTTACGTATCTAATAGCTTAAAGCGATACTTAAAAATTATGTAGACAGCATTCTAGGGTATGTGCAAGAGACTATTAATTATTGAAAGTAAATGGTTGTTGAGTGGAGGGTGAGTGGAGGGTGAGTAGCAGTTGATTCGTATGCTCACACATACTATTTCCATACTCTTCCACTCACTTACATGTAAAGTCTTTAAACAAACGTTTATTTGGCGGAAAATAATGGATTTCTTGCTTAGTTTTTCTCAAAATAGTTCTGGAAACGTCTCTGATAAAATCAATTTCTTATATGTTTGAGTCTATGCATCGTCGAAGTTATTTTTTACATTTATCAGATTGGTTACCCCCATCGTTTGATCACAAAACGCAGATCTGCCGACACTTTGTTTTTTTACCCGTTCATCATGTAAATCAGTCGAACCTGGCAGTGCCAGTCAGGAACCTGTCTAAGAAGGTCATATAGGTTAGGCACATCCAGTACCCTAACCCAACCCTACGCCTGAGTAAAGTGATTTTGGACATCACAAATGATGTTTCTTCACTTAGAGAAAAGTTGCATTCGGGATCACGAATGTCCACCTGAACTAGGAAAGCAAAAATCAGGAATCATGAAATCAGGAACCTAAAATCAGGAAATAAAAATCAGGAACCTAAAATAAGGAAAGACAAAAATCAAGAAATACAAAAATCAGGAAATACCAAATCTAGGAAAAACGAAAATCAGGAAGGAAATAAATCAGGAAAATCATGAAACATCAGTTTTCAATTCTTAAGGAGGTCGCAATATTTTTTTTGGAATGTAATGGGCTCTACCCCCTAAGTCCCCGCGCCTGCGGCGAGCTACTAACGCCCTGCAGGCTGCCTTCCGTGCATGGGGCTCTGCCCCTTAGACCCCGCAAGTGTGTATATTCCCCCTTGACCCCCCCTACGCGGGGGCTGCCGCTTTTTTATTTTCCAGGATTTATCACGACCTGCGGGGCATTCTCTCAAAAATTATTTTCCTGATTTTGGTTTTTCCTGATTGCTTGATTCCTAATTTTGGTTTTTCCTAATTTAATTCATTCCTAATTTTAGTTTTTTCTGATTTTTGTTTTTCCTTATTTTTGGCAAATAATTTTTTTTCCTGATTTTCGGTTTCCTAATTTTTGTTTTCCTAATTCGTGTGGAATACCCGGGATTACAACCTAGATGCACGTTTGTCTCAAGTGCCCATTCAGTCCACAAATTTTGGTAATCGCTCACACTACCCTCCTTATGCGATACCGTTCCATGTTCAGGAGTTCATTAGCCCATTTACCATCAGATACTGGGAAGAATCGCTTTGAATGCGCTCATTCCACCTTTAATAACTTTATCACACAGTAATTGCGGTATAGAAATGAACGGTTCCAGTCAACAGCTGACTGTAAGTTCGTTAGCTCGTCAGTTGTTTCGCTTCATTCAATGTCGGAGTGCCCAGGTACACATGCAACTTTTACCTTATTTATCAGACCCAGTGGATTCAGAGTTTCGTCAAACTTCTTAATAAGCTTGGAATTGGTAACAGGCTCCTTAATTCTTCATTCGCTGTCCAAGAGACGAAGTCCCTGCCTAGAAGTATCAATTATACGAACCACTCGCCGAATCCGGCGAATGTCATCGGTCATTTCCGAATTAGAACACTTACGTTCAAACGTTTTTTCAATATCAAAAAGGTAAACAAGTTTATAAGATTTAATTAAAACTCCTACAAACGTTTGGATCATAACAAAGCATGACTCATTGTTTGAATGAAATGAGTGCAGATGTAGATTGATGATTTACGTATTCAGTCAATGACGCACTATATAACTCTCAAGACCTAATCCCCGTGCGTTATTGTCGCCTTTAAATGTGGAGTAGCATGTAGTGTTTTCGTATAGACGAAAGAATTTTGAATTTCCGGTAATATAATGTTCGTTGGAGGTATATGACTCATTATTCATGAATGAACTTCACTCAGCAAAATACTTAACGTCATGGTTTTAAAATCAAGCCCTACTTTGTAACCATTTTTCTAGAACTGAGTAAAAGATCCCGAAATTATAGTTAGTTCAGGAACTAGATTGGTCTTTCTTCTAGTGGCTGAACTTAGTGGATCTTGGATCTGAAGTACGCAGCCTTCATAAAATTGTAGCAAGTGGAAGTTTGCATTTCAAGCTGGGCAGCCTGGTGCCAAAACATTTCCCATAACAATGTTGGATGGGTGAACTAGTACGTAGCCATGCATTCGGTTACTTGATTTGTACGAGTAGCTTTATAGATGGCAGCCTGGTGCCGAAAATATGTTAATGTCATCGTTACGGCAGTAACAAATACTGTACGTCATATGAATTTCAACTCGGCACCAGGCTGCGTACTCAAGATTTTTTAATGTTTATATAGAGCGCAGCAGCAGCTTGGTGCCAAGTTGAATTTTATGCGACGTATAGTATTCGTATCGGCCGTTTCTATGAAATTTACAGGTTTTCGGCACCAGGCTGCCTTCTATCAGGCTATTCATATGTCTCAAGTACGCAGCCTGGTGCCGAATCAGAACCGAGTACATAGAAATGTACTCGGACTCCCATCCAACATTGTTATAGAAACTTTTTCGGCACCAGACTGCCTTCTGAAATTTGCCGGTGGGACCTGACGTTAAGATACAAATTTTTAGCAACTTTTTTCCCTTCAAAGAAATTTTTTTCTAACTCTATGTCTTTTGGACTCGTACTACAAACAATTTTAATGTAACATGGGGTAGATCGAGACGGGAGTTGGGGTATACATATGATCGTCTAACTATGTTCGAAGATGAGCGAAATCGGCAAAGTAGTTCCGGAGATATGGTCGAAGAAGTGGAGGTCGGACAAGAATTTTTCGAGGTTCGGTGAAACTTTTTCGCAAATATCTCAGCAAGTAACATTTTGTGGGAATCGGGTCAGGGGTCTGGGCACTGCGACTAATGGAATGGACAAAATTGAGTTTCTTGGGCATTTACGAAAACAGTTTTTCGTCTATATTTCCTTAACTATGCAATATGGAGATGTACTGTCAAAGGTAAAGTTGTAGAGAATAAAATTTAATGAAACACGTGTATCAGGGTTTTGGGTAAAAATGCTCCAATCCTGGGATATGACCACTTCTAGAATTGGTAGGGATGACCTATATCTCTAGAATTATGAGAGGTAGAAAGTTGCTTCCAAAGGCAAAGTTGTAGAGAATAAAATTTAAAGGAACATGTGTCTCAGGGTTTTGGCGCAATCCTGGGATATGATCACTTCTAGAATTGGGAAGGATGAGCCATATCTCTAGAACCATAAGATGTAGAACGTTGCTTCCAAAGGCAAAATTGTAGATAATAAAATTTTAGAGAAAACATGTCTCAGGGTTTTGAGTAAAAATGCTCCAATCCTGAGATATGACCACTTCTACAATTGGGAGGGATGACCCCTATCTCTAGAACTATGAGAGATAGAAAGTTGCTTCTAAAGGCAAAGTTGTAGAGAATAAAATTTTAGAGAACAGGTGTCTCTGGGTTTTGTATAAAAATGGTCCAATCCTGGGATATGACTGCTTCTAGACTCATACCTCTACAACTATGGCTGTTAAAACATTGCTTCCAAACTACTACGACCGTCAAAATCAATGGTCTCAGATGTACTTCGGTAGGGCCTTTTACATTACCTTGAATAATTTCTGTGGATCTTTGAAATGCTGATAGTTATGAAAAAATATAAAACATTAGATTGTTTGCTCATGTCTATATTTAGATGCGTTCGAGTCTTTTTGCAACATCTACTCTGTTTGCCACAGCTATTCTGTTTGTCACATCTATTCTGATACGTACGGGTCTTTGCTTATGTTTCCTTTATGCGTTTTCTTTTTGTAATCTTCAACGGTCAATACAAGGACATAACCACTACAACCGACACCTTAATTTATAGTTTCTTCAAATCTTTTATCTCTTCGACTTTCTACATCCCATCGTTGCTTCGAAGTTATTTAGAGCTTGCGGTAAAATCATTCCTGAAAAGATAATAACATCGAATGCAGAATATTGTGAATCTGAACGATGTAATGTCTGCGTCAACGTTATTCAATCTAATCTGATTGTTTGATTCTTTTTGTAAAAGTGTACGATGATTCATGGTTGTTCACCTGTGCACGTTCGTCTATTTTTGGAGTTTATTTTTAGTTTGTTGTTACAATGTGTCTTAGACAATGCCAACTGATGGCCACGATATCTGGGAATTATTGAATTCAGAGAGAAATTACTTTGTTTTATAGCAATGCGACTTTTTTTATGGACTCTAATTTTATCGTAGCGTTGATGTGTTGGATATGTGAGAGATTCTATTAACGTAATTATCGACGCGCAAAATATTTTCCCAGTACATTTCCGAACTTAATTGATTTTATTTGATTAGATCAATAGATCTCAATGAATTACCCGTTGACCTAGTTAATGTTAATGAGGTACTACTCTATTTGAAGAAAACAAGGTGTTATAGTCAGTGTTAAATCCGACAACATTTCAAATTTGCTTAAATTACGCAATTGGATGATCCAAAAATTGAAAATGCAAAACGGCATCCACACTGTTATTAATGAAAAACTTGCCAGATTCGTCAAGGAATTTGAGAAGAGGAGAAAAATGGGAAATTCACTAGACAACCTTTAGTTCAACGATCTCATATTGTAGTGAGAATGAGGTAGACTGTTCTTATCTGGTTCACGACTTGAGGGCTTTCGACGTGAGGGTTCTTAGGACCATAGTGAAGTTCAATCTGACTCATATTAGTAAAAATTAGGACGAGATTATCACTAAATGAGCAAACCATTTGCTTGGGGAGTGATAGAATAGCGTGTAGGAGAGTGGTTCAGGTATTAGGGTTCAGACCTCATACCGAGGGGTATCAAAGGTTACTTAACCACAGTGCGAGTAAAACTTCACCTTTCATTTTTGTTATACTTCACTCAAACTACTACAAACTATTCGTATGTCTTGTTTATATATTTTGACTGTTCATTGCAATACGTTGGATTTGACTTCACGCTCTTTGCAGAATCATTTCCACAAAAAAGTGTTGTATTAGTTAATCATTAAAACCAAAAACTTTTTCATACCTTAATATGCATCGTTAATAAGACACAGCCCATGTCAAATCAAATCAACCAATTTCAAAATATATTTTTCTGATCACGCGTCCAATAAATGTATTTCTTTGAAATTAAATCTTAAGAACGAGACTAACACCCATGCCTAGCAACTTAAAATATAATTTTAAACTGATATTTATTTGTTGACTGTTTTCCAATTTGCATGATATCACGAACGGCTTTTTGGTTAAACACTTTATTTACATTTTTAATTACTTCATTATGTTAAATTTGTACAATAAATTTCGAATACAAAAATTGAATTGAAAATTTCGTAGCATTTCAGAAAGGTAAGTTTTGTCAACATATGCGGTGGAACAGGTGCATTGTTACCGTTACATAGAGTTGCCACCGTGACCGCATGTTCAAATGAAATATGTCATTCAAATCCACGCTTATAATGCGGCGTCGACTTGCGTCATGAAAATGTCGCACTATGTATGGCGGAAAACGCAGAGATAAACTCTCATTAGACTACATCTCCGACCCAACGCAAATGATCAAAGATAATTAAAATTCTTCTTCTTCTTTCTTAGCCCATGTATATCCACTGCTGAACATAGGCCTCCCCTAGTTCCTTACACTTCGTATGATTCATAGTCATTTGCTGGCAATTTGTTCCTGCCACTCGTTTAATACTGTTGGTCCATCGTTCATCGGTCGTTCTTGCAATATGTCCTACCCAGTTCGCTTTCAGCTTTACTATTCGCTCCATGACATCCACGACTTTTGTTTGTTGTCGGATCCAATGATTTGACGAAGTCTCTGAGCGATATTACGAGCATACTTCTTTCCATGGTTCTTTGAGCGACTCTCAGTTTATTTTCCGATGCTTTTGATAACGTGAGAGTTTAAACTCCATACTTCAGTACAGGAAGAACACATGAATCGAATACTTTATGCTTGAGGCTGTTAATTGAGCTTGGTGCAATGATGTGCAGCTAGGTGCAATGATATGCAGCTAGGTGCAATGATGTGCAGCTAGGTGCAATGATGTGCAGCTAGGTGCAATGATGTGCAGCTAGGTGCAATGATGTGCAGCTAGGTGCAATGATGTGCAGCTAGGTGCAATGATGTGCAGCTAGGTGCAATGATATGCAGCTAGGTGCAATGATGTGCAGCTAGGTGCAATGATGTGCAGCTAGGTGCAATGATGTGCAGCTAGGTGCAATGAAGTGCAGCTAGGTGCAATGAAGTGCAGCTAGGTGCAATGATGTGCAGCTAGGTGCAATGATGTGCAGCTAGGTGCAATGATGTGCAGCTAGGTGCAATGATGTGCAGCTAGGGGCAATGGAGTGCAGCTAGGTGCAATGATATGCAGCTATGTGCTGTGCAGCTAGGTGCAATGATGTGCAGCTAGGTGCAATGATGTGCAGCTAGGTGCAATGATGTGCAGCTAGGTGCAATGATGTGCAGCTAGGTGCAATGATGTGCAGCTAGGCGCAATGATGTGCAGCTATGCGCAATGATCTGCAGCTATGTGCAATGATGTGCAGCTAGGTGCAATGATGTGCAGCTAGGTGCAATGATGTGCAGCTAGGTGCAATAATGTGCAGCTAGGTGCAATGATGTGCAGCTAGGTGCAGTAAGGTGTAGTGCACAGACGGACGGACAGGATGGGTGAAAACATAAATTACACTATCGCTATTTAATAAATGAGAGATTCACAGTTACTATCAAAATCAGATTGGAGTTGTATCCACCTGAGAGGCCGATGATGAAATACGGCTATTCATACAATTCGCAGGTACCATGTACCAGGAACCTCCAAATTTACAATTTAACTAACACAATACGTTTGAAACACCTTTCAGTTTTGTTCATTTCGGCATACCTTTTTAGAGCAAATAGAAGTTATAGAACGTAACTCCACACACATTATCAATAATCAAACAAGCAAACAAACTTGAGTACTAGAAGGAAATTTCGATTATTTTATTGAAATGATTGTAACATTTTACGGTTTCATTCGTATTGTTTGCATGTGACAGAATGTTCCTTCAATTGATTAAACTCAATAGATTACAGAAGAGCTTTAGCGTAAGTTACCAATGCAATTCGATTCGTATAGCAACAAGTTACCTAATATCTTGTCAACAACATTAAATGCTTATCAAAAATTGTTGTCATCTTATACGGCAAGGTCATTCAACTGAAGCAACAAGGGGGATCTATTTATTCTTAGAATACTAAAAACAAAAACCATTTAGCTACGTAACTAAACACATGGTAGTTTTTTGTCGATAAATTTCACTGAACTCACATGGCATACATGAACATAATGTTACTGTACTAGGTCGCTTCCACTATACCTTCCACAGTAGTATATTTGTTACAGTCGTCACCAATTATATCAAAGTAGATCACTTCCGTGATACAATTTAGTTTAATCGTACAATCGTCTGGCATCAGATAAGTTTGTCATTTGTATTGGTCTATATGTAATGTTGCTATTGTATTTATATGCACGCAACGAATAGTAGCCACTAATAGTTTAATTTACCTAACGCTGAAATTGAAAACTAATATGATTTCACAAATTGAAATCAACTTAGGCTACTAATTTCGGTCTCTGAATCGCTAGGAAGGATGAAGGAACCTCTGAGATTTTTGTTGGGAGATGATGGTCAATGTGTTGATGATGATGCAGAGCCAATGAGATGAAATGGTGATTGAAACAGCTGTGTTATTGGTGCGTCCAGTCATTTGCAGCTTCGAGTACTTCCCGAAAGCCGTTCCACTTCCTGTCTTAGATGCCTTCTTTTGCAACAGTTACAGTTTCGTTTGAACATTATAGTGACTATTGGCATGCGCATAATATTTTTCTATCATGATAGTTTGACAATTTGCAGGCGTCAACAAATTCGCTTATTATTTGTTTACAAAATTCGTTTTCATTTTATCCGATTAACGCTTGAAATGTCAACAAATATTCACCCGTTGAGCGAACATTTAATGACGCTAATCTAACCTGGCCTGGGTGGAAGTTTTCCCTGACTGATTAACATTTTATTTTACATAAATTTGAGTTCTCAGATAGGTGCAGTGAAAATGGTCAATTAGCCAACACTAATAAAATCTTTATATCATAAAATAACAAAATATGCTTCTCTGATACCGTGTATAAGATACACATCTTGTATGATAGATTGGAGATTCTTTTAGCGATACTTAATTGAAAACTACAACAACAATTCCATCGAATTCTACGAAATCAGGCTGTTGATTCTCGCATTCGACTTGAAGTCGATATACTTTAAGCATTTATATGTGTATTGTAGGCACTGACAGAAATATAATTTAAAATCTGAGACGAAACTTGTTTTATAATATTTTTTTTGTCAAAATGACCTTTAAGGAGCATAATAAACAAGTCACACATACCATTCCCTATACTATATTAGCGTCAATGTTGTGTAAATTGCTATCATTTATTTTTGTTTTACGTGTATTTGTTGTCTTTTTCGTTACATTTAAATGAGTATTTAATATTCGAATCATCAGACACCATTTTGGGATTTTATATCAATTTTTTTTATTTAGTTTCGTCGTCTTGTTTTTCGTACATGATTTGTATCTGTTTTTAATTAGCCACCATTTTATTTGTGTTGACTTCAAGAAAATTACAAATTTATGAAGGGCAAGAAAAAAGACGGGCAAATTTGTCATGATTAACATAATAGTCAATAATGTTTCTTGGTTTATTTTTGAGGAAAACGTAAAAAACATATGCTTCGCGGACTCGTACGATTTCCCATAAAGCCTGTTCGTTACTGAATTTTGTCGGAAATTTCCCAAAAGACAATTCTGCCGTGCAACGCATAAAAACCTTGCAATGAAAGAGAGAAAAGATTTTGTATGGATTTATTCATGCGATATCTTTTTTCTCTTTCATCGCAAGGTTTTTATGCGTTGCACGATAGAACTGTCCGAAGAACCGGTGTATCACAGAGAAATGATAAGTTGGTACACCTGTGCCGAGGTAGAACGCTTATGTGAAAGACAGCTGGACTGTATGGGAGAGAACCAGTCCAATTTTGTACGTAATTCTCTCCCATGGAACCCAGCTGTCATTTACATAAGCGTTCTACCTCGGCACAGGTGTACCAACTTATCATTTCTCTGTTGTACCCCAACTAATTTTTCTGAACTGAGTCCGGTCCTACGGAGAACTCTCTGACACATACTTCCATGCAAAAAAAAATCCTCTCTCGTGTAGCGTCGCAATTTTTTTTTTTGCAGTTTTTTCTTATTTAGCTTCGAAAACGAAAAATCCACCACTGGTAACAAATATCGCGGTAAACGTATGAGACACGTTCTTCCGTACGGGTCTAAAAAGTTCATATTTTTGTTGATTTCGTTTCGCCAATTCTCCATGAACATTTTATGATTGAAATAATTATTCGACACCGGACATTGTTTCTGTTGTTTACGTATGTGGTAGTAGTTCTCCTTGCTCTTTAATAGTCAACCAGTTACCTATGATATTACAAAGAAATTATTACTTTATTTCTTTATTCCATCAGTCTTATTCATTAATTTTTAATTACTCTAGTATGTCGCATTGCATTCAACAATCTTTTTTTTTCGATGACATTGATGCAATCCATTGAATTGATTAATTTTACGCGTGATTAGACAGCAAGTATTCTTGTGTCAAAAAATGGGAATTATTAAATTATTACGAGATATTACACATTTTTGTTGTTACGGTCAGTACTCTCGTCCGGCATGACAACAATATGCAATCCATTGAGAAAAACTCGGTACTAATAGTGTATGAAGCGAACCATAGTCCTTGAAAGAGCGATTCCGGTTTTAATCAACAAGTTTTCAGTTTTCAATCTTCATCTGTTTCAATTTCCTTTCATTTGATGATGATGGTCAGGCCGAATTCAATTTGCAGTATAAAGAGAAGGCTGCAATAAGCAGCGGCGCCGAGTATAGGAGACAGGTGGTGGGGGGCAAAGTGCCCCCATGAAATGATCCATGGGGGGCAACGCCCCCCATGACGAAAGGAATAAACATAACAAATTAAACGGATGGTGAATTTAATCACTTTTTGGACAGAATTTGTACATTCAAGGCATATTCCATTCTACAGGATTAGCAATCCATTTTACATTTAACGTTTTTTCAAGAACCGACAAATTTTTTTTAATATTTTGGAATACCTAGCTCAATTTTGTATCGAAGAAGTGTTATTCCAAGCTTCTAGCCCATACATTTTTGAAGTAACTTCTTGATGTATAGGTTACGTGGGTGAACCGAGGTTCAGCACCTAGGTCGCCTTTGGACCTGTTGTGCTTAACCTATACTTGCAAACCACAACAAGCAGATACATGTAGAGTTTTCAACGAAACGGGCCTGAATTTTTCATGAGAATGTCTCAGAATTACACCCTAATGGCCAGAACAGACTCGTTTTTCGAAAGTTTCCAATAATTTAAAAAGAACTCGTTTCAAAAATTGAGAGACTCAAATAATAGGGTATCTTAGAACTTTAGAATATTTCTTGTACAATCTATAGTTCCTGTGTGTTCCATTAAATAACAAAAATAGAAAAATTTTCGCTCGCTTCGCTCGCGTGCACACTTACTTACTTCTATCACATAAACGGCAAATACCGCAGCTTCATTCGGAATCTATTACTTCAAAAATTTTCTTATAACTTTCTCTATAAAAGCAAACATTAGCTACCGTTTCATTGCTTACTTTGGCATGTTTGCCAAATACACATCATCAAATTAAAAAATGTTGCTTGTCTCCCATGGACGGTAAACAAGTCGGCGCCGCTGGCAAAAAGGTAGAGTATAAAACAAAGGCGAACCGGGAAGGACTAAGAGTTTGCCTCATCAGATCATTTTAAATTAGATTATAGATCGATCAGGCGAAAGGTTCATCTTTTCTCTAACCCCACCATTAGTTACTCCAGCGTCGAAAATCCTTTCATGCCAAAGGCAAAGTGCCTTTACGCTTTTTTTAGATTTATCAGTTTGATTCGGATTCAGTTTGGTCCTTGAAACACAGATCTGATGATCCTTTGTTTGTAACCCGCTCATCATGTAAATCTAAACAACCTCACAGTCTCGACCGGGATCCTGTCTAGAGCGGTAGGTACCATCTTGGATACTGTTGCAGATTGGATCACATGACTTCCTAGCAGAGCCTATTTTTGGGAAACCGGTTTCCCGAATTTCCCGAAATTTCCAAAATTAAAAAAAAAAATTTTTTGTTGCTGTGACGATCGGAAAAGACCATCGAAGTACTCATTTACTTACTAAAACATGCTTAAACATATATTTTACCTGCGTTCCGTTAAAATAACGGCGATGAAGACATCTAGTTTGTAATATGTCTTTTGCTTAGAAATTTGTAACTATTTCGTCATAAAAAATACTACAAATCAATATTATTAGCTTTACTTGCTTATCTACATGATGTTTTCTTGTAATAAAAGTTATTGACTCGCTTCACTTTTCCAAAAATTTTCTGGTGTTTTTTTGAAATTCACGAAAAATTCCCGAAAATTTCTCAAAATTTCATGAAATTTCCCAAAATTTCATGAAATTTCCCAAAATTTCCTGAAATTTTCCAAAATTTCCTGAAATTCCAGAAATTTCCCGAAAATTTCCAGCAAAATTTCCCAAAAATAGGATCTGCTTCCTAGAGTACTAAGCCGCAGTGAGAGTAACATCGGGAATTCGCATTCAACGTGAACGTTCGTTTCCTCACTTAGTCCGCAGGTACAGTTGGGATCGTTAGATATTCCCATTTTTGCCAGGTGCCTGTTCAATCCGCACCCACCACCCTGTTGATGCGTCCCCTGTCCAAGTTTAGCACCGGGAAGAAGCGAATTCTGACCTCACCCAATTCTTCATTGCTTTCACGCATTCTGCCAGCTCATCCGCTTTCTCGTTTCCCTCCACGCCAGAGCGTCCGGGAACCCAAACCAGCGTGACCTGATTTCTCAGTCCCATCTGGTTCGGGGTTTCCTTCAGCTCTTTCACTAGCGACAGGCGACATGAGCGCTTTAATCATCGCCTCATTTTCAGAACAGACTGTAATATTCCCTACGTGCCTCTGCTGGGACTGCCTCCTTTACTCCCATCAGTTCCGCGAAAATTTCAGCCTGAAAGACCTAGGTGGTACCATCTCTCCGCCAACGATTCCCGAGAAAATACTCCGGCTGAAGTTTCAGAGCCGTCAGTAAAGCTCACAATTTCTTCATCTGGTAGGCGGCTTGGTCAGCCATTCAGCCATTCAGACCTGCTGGGTACGACAGCCTCGAAACGCCTTACGAAGTCTTTCTGGTTTCTTTCGCTCCCTAGGCATCTCAAAGACCTCGTTCTTGATAGCCTTCTTCATTTTCTCATAGCCCGAAATGAAATTTGGAGTCCAGAGATCGTTCTGAGACAGCCTATCCGCCGTGGTGAAAGCCTTTCCTTGGCAGGTTAATTAACGTGTCCATAGCCGCCGTAGCTTTCGGTTTCATAACTCCGATAACACAAATGCCTTTACACTTGGTAACAACCTACCTTTTTGTGTTCGGAAGCACTCTGGTGCCAACGTGGTGTACAAAAGTTGTCGCCCCTACCTGGATTTAACATACCAAACCGGGTGGCCTTTTTTCATGTCGAATGGTTGGCGAATTTTTTCATTAGGCCTTGAGCTGAGTAAACTTCCTTTCTTTTTGCTATCTGCGTGGAAAGTCCGCCCGTTTCCACTAGTTATAAAAACCGTTCGATTCCGTGAATTCATATAATAATTAAAAAAAAAATACGTAGGTGCATCACAAAAGGTTGAGCACTTGCGAATATTTCTTCTGTTTATATTAAATTGACGTTTTTTTTTTTTTTTTCACGAAAATCGTGTATTTAACATCCAGACAACAATCGTTTGAGATAAAACAAATTACATTTTGGAATAGAGGTTTCGCATTACTAAAAACACATTAAAAGTGTACTTACTACACATGTGTATGACCATAATGTTTCTGTAACGCAAATAGAAAATGTTTGTCCAAGGAAAACACCCCACAGCTGAAACATTGAAATATAACTTTTTTTTTCGTCTGTGTGTAATACATACCCGACAGTTTAAAAAAGAACTCTTTAGAATATCCCCATTCCATGACCACCTACAACAAGTGATTTATCAAATAGCGGCCGGAATTTATAAATAAAGCTCGTTGAAATGAAAATTTGTAGAGAGGAAAATTTGGATACGACCGCATGATAGAAAACTACAAAATTTTCACCCGACATGTAAAAGCTACCGCCGGCAATCAAAATAAAATTAGAAGAGTGTGGCATTGTGTTTTTCTATTTTTAGCGAAATTTTCGGTTTTATTATTTGAGTCGTGTTTGACTGATTATGTTTGGAATTAGAACACCATTTTTTTTTGTATTTATTTGTCGTGGCGATATTTAGTCTAAAGGTAGGTTAGTAGGTGACTTTCGATTTTTTATTTTTTTTCTTCTACAGCATGTGTTCAATATCAGAAAAATAATTAATTGGAATGAGAATGGAATTGGTGTCATACAGTCAGTCGACAAATATGATTTTTATTACTTTTTTCAGTTGTTAAACTATTTTAAATTTTAATTTATCAGTTCGTAATGTAAACGCGTTTATATATCTACTTCATTAACAACTTTATTTAAATATTAGAACATTTTTTATGTTTTTTTTTTATTCAAAATTCGCATGAGTAATGAACGGCGATAATGAACCATAACGAACGAATACGAAAAATATTGTCACATTTCTGAACAAAATATAAAAACCCCCATATCCAATGTACTTGTTAATCCATATATTTATTGTCATTCTTTTGTTACACATTTTATCTGTTAAGCTGTTAGCATACAAGTTCAACTTCGACTTGTAAACTTGTTGTATTAACCAGAGGGATTAACATGTTGGTGTTGGTGTTTTCGTAATTATATTTGAAGATGTACAATACATAGCATGAATGGTTGACACATCCCATATCAAGTCAAATTCGACAATGTCAGTGTAGCGAAACTGATCTTGCTCAACATCAAATGTGGTGGCTATAACGGTTTCAGGCGAGGGGTACTCAGACTCACTTCAGTAAATTAGAGTTACTCATAGTAAATCACTAGTAAATAATTTACTGTTTATTTAATCGTATGGCTTTTTTCGCATCTGATGTCTTACTTCTTGTTACATACATTTTTCATATTATTTACAATACATTCTTAATATTTCTTCATATTTCAACTGTTATATTTGATATTTACGATGCATTCTCATCGGGAGGTTACCAGGTAACAGGTTCGAAGTGATAATGTTCTTATTTTGTGCGATCCGCTTTAGTGGCCATCATCGTTCACACCATGTTCGTTGCCCGCCATATTTTTCAAATGGGTGTATGTCCAGTACAGCGCCATCCTCATCGATTTTCTTCCGTCCACAAGATGGCACTAGGTGCCATGGTCATGGTACAGATAATTCACCTTTCTCAATGTGTTTCGGGCATCGTTTCTCGTTTCGGGCATCGAATACCGAAACTACCCAGATTCTGGGGCTTGGGCAGTCCTAGGGACGTTCCATATTGATAGTTTATTACAGAAAAATCCTATACATCCCGGGGATCGAACCCGGGTTCTTTGCGTGGAAGGCAAGCGCGTTCACCACTATGCCATCCTATCCCCACTGTAAATCACTAGTAAATCATTTCTTTCGCGAAAATAGCTGCACTTTGGGGCACTTTGGGTTAGTTTGTAATACGAAACATATGATGTACACATTTATGTGATATGTTGTGACTTATGACGAACTCCTCGGTTTCAGGACGTTTCTGCTTTCTCAACTAAACTGAAAAGAGGAGATAATCAACACTTTAACTTTGACTTCAATGTAATCTTGACACATATGTGGTGGAGGTTCATTAATTTTCTTTTGTTTGTACAATACAATTCGATGTATGCCTTAGCCAGCTAAACTGCGTAGATTACACAAAATTAGTATTGACCTTTGTAATCTGACAGACTATAGAATGATCATCAATTAAACAATTCAATTCTTCAAATAAAGTGTTTTCCTGCGTTACAATTTCATATCCACATAAAGCGTTGTGTTTGAAAACAGAATATGAGTCTATTGTCATTGTCGCCCACACAATACGATCTGGGACAGAAAAGCTATTTCATATTACGAGATGTAAACGAGAAAAGAACTTTTTATAAAACCCACTACAAGGATTCAATAATAAAAAAAAAATAATTGAAACGATTCAGGATGCATACGTCGGTGACATTATCCACTTTAGTCATGGAACGAAGCTATCCATCTAAATCTTATTGTCACATTGAGCTTATCTAACTTTACGATGAAATCTTTTGAAAATGAACCGGCAAATGGTGCTAAACTCCACATTATAAATGATAGCAAATTTTCAAAAGAAAATCAAAATTAAGACTTTCGCCTTGGGAGATGTGTAAAAATTTGTGATGTAGGTTTTGTAAAAGAAGGGGTTTGGTACATAGATGGAAGGTTTCGTCGCCGTGTTTGAGTTACTTTTAAAATCTTCTAAATGACTAGAAAGATGGAATAATTAAATGGATTACGCATAACTTTAGTTATTAGAACAAACCAGGAACTAACGTGCGGTTATTCTCTTCATTAATCCAAACCATTGAGAAACTGTGAGACTAAATTAAAATAAAATAGAATTCCAATTCCATCGAATACCACAATCTTGCCTGACAACAGTCTACTGAAGGTAAATAACTATCTGCATGTTGCATTGATAATAAATAATGAAAACATTCCGTCTGCTGACTATACCCTTGAACTAAATGATAAATTGAACTTGATGAGAAACGTCATGAAAATTTGTTTGCGGCTGATACCTGACATAGGTACTTGTTGATCCTAATGGGGATAGGTTGAGAAAAGTCTTCCATTTAAAATTGGATTTAGTTTGCATGTTAATTCACCCTTTAAACGTCTCATGTCAAATCGTTAACTCTCTTTTGTGATATGGGCTTAATGTTTCCCAGCATGGGACTCTCTCTCTGCAGTTATGAACGTATTTGGAAACATTATTTTGTATGAACCGGAGAAAAAAGCATTTAAAAAAGTTAGGTTTATGGTATGGGCGCGAATACAATCGCGTAATGGTTGTTTGAAACTGTCAAGTTTAGCTTTCATGCAGTTATTTGGATTACAAGGGATGAAAGTATGAAAATTCAACCCTGTGTGAGAATTGCTGCCCGCGCCAAAGGCAAGGGCTGCAATCGCACAGTATGAATTTTCATACGTCATCCCTTGTAATTCACATAATTTTTCATTACGAGAACAACGAAAATTGTAATTTCCCGAAGTCAAACTCGCTTTTTCGTGCGTCATTTCGGTGTCGCATAAAGTCATTTTGCCGCACTAGTGCGATGAAGGTTTTTTTTACGCACTACTACTAGTGCGATGAAGGTTTTTTTACGCACTACTTGAATTGAATTTTTATATTAAAAGAAAATCTCGTTTTTGTCGGTGAATTGCAAAAAACGTTGTTTGATACACGTTACGTATGCTGGTAGTTTAACGCACACGATGTGTTGCCGAACTCTCCTTCGGCTCGTATCGGCAATCTCACATCTAGTGCGTTAAACTACCTTCATACGTAACTTGTATCAAAAATTACTAAACTCATGTAGACACTCTGCAAAGTTATGAATGTATTCGGAAATTGTATTGTAATTCAAAACACACACACACACAAATTTTAAAGATGTCACAAATGACGAAAATTTTGATGCGTTTTGAAAAGTGCATCTTAAATGGAGTAAAAAAACTCATAGTATGAACCCAACATGCGAAAAAGTGCATTAAACTGGAGTTATACGGAGTTATGTTGTGAACTGTCATACCCGTGACGTAACTACAACTTTACTAAATGTCATGCGATGTTCCCGAACTTTAACAATAATTCATTGCGACTGTGTAATTGAACGCTTTTATGAAATAGCAAAACATCGATTTGAAATGAGAAAAACACACCAAAAATACATTCACAAAAGCAATTTTATAGAACTTATAAAGTAATAATGAAAGTCGAAATTTGTCTGTTAAAATGTTATATAAAATGTTGTGTATTTAAAAACCTCGTTCATATACAAGTTTTGTGCAACTTTTAAATAGCATTACGATGAATTACATTCGTTTAGTATTTTAACATGAAAATATATTGTTTGTGGTAGTGATATAATCGTTGTATGTAAATATAAAATCAATAAACACTTACACTACAGTCATGTAAGAAGTAAAACGCGAAAAAAACTAGAAAAAGATTTTTTTTTATCACAATGCTAGTGAATGTCCAGAGAGAGATAGAGAGAACAAACATTTAGTTTAGGCTTTTCGATGCTTTTTTTTTATTCAAATATTATTTGAGTTAACTTATCCACACTAAAAGTGAAAGACTCATCACAAATTCTTAACGATGCAAATATTTTTATATATTTTAGTTGGTGCGACGAATTTAGATTTTATTCCATGAAATATATTTTCTATATAAATCGGATTAGACTTTATTACATGAGATGAAATAAGGGAAAACTCACTTCTGAGTTAGTAAATCACAACATATTACACGTCTTAGCATCTTGTTTGCATGCATCTAGCATAACATTCATAAATTATCATAAACTCACTAAGACTTACTGTTACTGCTGATTTGCTTTCAACTCCCAACTCTTTGCTAAGAGTTTTTTTTTATTAAAAAGATTCTCGGTCTCATCACCATCAAATAAAACTCAGATTAGATCTTTCGATGCACTTCCATTACAAATTTCAGTTGTGATGGACTCATTAGGGTGAAAACACCGGTTACGAGCCTGTTTAGAAATTGCTTTAGTTACAAGTCCCTATTGTCTTTTCCGTTGTTCTCAAAAAGGAACAATAGAAAGGTTAGGGTAAAGTACTAAAATAGATCATGACATGTTTGCAGTAACAATGACAACCATGAATAGAGAGTTTGGCCAAATTTATAACATATACATATAGCTATTTGTTTTGAGTTATATGTTTCAGTTATAAGCTACAAGTTTACGTTATAAGTTAACATTTTAAGTTTATAGCCCAGATCAGTATGTAACTGATCCAGACCAGTACTGATCAGTTCCAAAACTGATCCAGACCAGTACTGATCAGTTCCAAAACTGATCCAGACAAGTACTGATCAGTTCCAAAACTGATCCATACCAGCTGTGATTAGTTCCAAAACTGATACATACCAGTACTGATCAGTTCCAAAAGTGATCCAGACCAGTACTGATCAGTTCCAAAACTGATCCAAATCAGTACTGATCAGTTCAAAAACTGATCCAGATCAGTATTGATCAGTTCCAAAAGTGATACAGACCAGTACTGATCAGTTCCAAAACTGATCCAGAACAGTACTTATCAGTTTCAAAACTGATCCGCATCAGAATTGACCAGTTTCAAAAGTGATCCGCATCAGAATTGACCAGTTTCAAAACTGATTTGAATTAGTAATTTTGAAATTGATCAGCACTGATACGGATCAGTTTTAAGACTGATGATTACTGATCCGAATCAGTTTTAAAACTAATCAGTACTGATTCATATAAATTTTCAGGCTGATCCTGATCAGTTTCTAAACTGATCATTACTGATCCGGATCAGTTTTTAAACGGATCACTACTGATGTGGATCAGTTTTTAAACTGATCACTACTGATGTGGATCAGTTTTTAAACTGATCACTACTGATGTGGATCAGTTTTTAAACTGATCACTACTGATGTCGATCAGTTTTTAAATTTATCACTACTGATCCGGATCAGTTTTTAAACTGATCATTACTGATTTGGATCAGTTTCTAAACTGATCATTACTGATCCGGATCAGTTTTTATGTCATCCACGTATTTTTTTGTGTCGGTGTATAATAGGGATTTTAAGATCGGTGATAGCCTGGGTGTAGAAAGTGTAAAGCATCAAAAACTGAGTCCAAATATGTGGTCAGGTGGGCCGGCCGACACTAGCAAGAAGTCTCCCTGGCCGGTTCAGCGGTTCAGTTGATAATATGTTAGTATAATAACACCCGTTTTAAAAATGATGTTCTAGCGAAATGTAGAGCATTAAAAATGCTACAAAAATGCCGAAGGTCCCGATCTTTAGGTAGAATAGTTACCGAGTTGGTCTAATAGCGAAGATTGGTCTTTTTAAAATTTTGCCTTTGTATATGGACAGATAGCTTGGTGTGATTTGCTTTAAATATGGATTGAGAGCGTCGGTCAAGGTCTTCAACTGTGTCCAACGTCACCGGTCTGGCATTCTGTCCCTTAGAGTTTTTGTCACAATGCTCGGTAAGACGTCAACGCTATTTCGGAGCGTTCGACAATATCAACTTGCACTAATTAAGTCCTTAAACAAGGTCTTTTTGACTCACAAAGAATGTAGTTGGTTTCGGACATGGAAATTTTCATGAATTTCCAAATATTCCCCCAAAGTAACACCTTATTGTAACAAATCAATAGACCAATAAAGAGAGACTGATTCCCACACCCTTGAATAATGGACAATGCCCTACATCATAAACAGTAGAAATAACAACGCACCGCACGACAAAAATTCGCTCGCTTTTCGTGAACGTTTGCGAAGTTTCTTAACTTAATCGATCTATTGAGTTGAAACCAATTAATTAATTAATTACTAATTAAAAACATTCTTAAATATTACATGAACATCCCACCTAAAATCTTCAAAATAAATAACATCACATTTTATTTATTGGTTACAGTGTTCAAGTACAATATTCAATTCATGCGATTATCGATGCGCATTTCAATGATCACCTGTGCTCGCTTATTCTGCATACCATAAACGGGTGTCACTTAACTATAAATATCCTATTAGTATCTGCATCGGTTTTGTGATAAATTCTCAAAATGTTATGGGATTGGGCAATCGGCAACATCGCTCGACTTTAATGAACTTTCTTTGAATATCATTTCGTTGAAGTGGTACCCGTTGATGGCATATAGCTTTTTCCTAGAATGTCATATGGTATTGAAAAAAAAATATCTTCAGCATACACACAAACGTATTTGAATCGTACAAATTCATTAAAATAAAATAAAAAGAAATTGTTTTAAAACCAACTTCAGAATGGTCTTGTGCAATATATAATTAGAAATTTCGTAGACTGGATTCGTATGTGAGTCTATTTTCTGTAACCAGTTTTTTTTTCAGTAACTAACTGGAGTTAATTTTAGTGGGTTAGTTTCGTTTTCGTAGGAATTCCTTAGCTTATTATCATATTTAAATTGCCGCGACTAATTCGTTGTGAGCGATTTATTTGTGAAAAAAAAACTTTAAAAAGAAAAACTATAAAATCAATGGAATGCAATTTCAATGAAAATTGTAGAAAGTATCAAGATTTTTTTTTAAAAATCTATAATCAATGCTAGACCCGTGTGCTGTTCGAAATATCTCTTGACTAAGTTTCATAACACATCGAGCGAACGGGCGGTCGGACAAAAGTACTAACTCAGAAAGGAGGTGCAGTGAGGAAAATATCTCTAATCGACGTAGGGATTGTGTTTATAATATACGCCGCGGACGTATTACAAACGCCATGCACGTATTACAAACGCCGTGCACGTATTACAAACGCCGTGCACGTATTACAAACGCCGTGCACGTATTACAAACGCCGTGCACGTAATACAAACGCCATGCACGTAGCACGTATTACAAACGCCGTGCACGTATTACAAACGCCGTGCACGTATAACGAACGCCGTGCACGTATAACTAACGCCGTGCACGTATTACAAACGCCGTGCACGTATTACAAACGCCGTGCACGCATTACAAACGCCGTGCACGCATTACAAACGCCGTGCACGTATTATGTCACGTTCGTTACGTATGGCATACTACACAATACTTAAAAAAGGTTGATAATACATTCGGCGGCGTATATTATAAAAACAATTCAACTTCGCATGTCGGTTGTTTAATCTTGCCGCAAGTCACGTCGATCCTACACTTCCATCTCGCTATTTTAGAAACGAAGTGCACAAACTAGACGATTCGGTATTCCAAACTTTTGGTATGGTTGGATAATGTGTTTGTTTTGGTGCTTTCTTTACACAATGACTACTTAAATCCGAAAGCACTTTCCCGGTGATTACCTTTTACGTCTTTTCTAAGCTTTTCAAAAAGTTAAATTATTATTTTTATTTATGCAGAACATCACCTTGATTGCTGAAATTTTTGACGTCTACATCGTCTCCATGACAACGTATTTGATGACGGCTACGCTTTAGATGCTACTTTCTAATTTCGACTTTTCTTTTTTTTTCAATTTTTGACGACGTCACTTTGGCAATTTAATTATTTATGACATGATGGCTGATATTTTTGACATCTACATTGTTACGACAACGTATTTGACGACGCCTCAGATGCTACTTTGAAATTTCGAATTTTCTTTTCTTTTTTTATATTTTTGACGACGCCATTTTGGCAATTATATCATTATGACATTTTTGTTTTTCTTTGACGATCTATGTCTTTGACATAGATTCATAAATTATTTATTCTTGTGACTTTCGTTATGTTGATTTTGACGTAATATTTTTGATGTTTTCTTACTTTTTGTTTGTAAATTTTTTGTAATTTTCCTTTTGTTCTATGTTAATGTTATTAATGTTATTTATATATTGTAACGTTTTCATGGTTTTTTAACGAGGGCTATGACAGCAGTCATAGTCACTCTTTTTCCATGTCAGCTAGAAAATAGTAGACAATAAAATTATTATCAATCAATTCCTACGCCGCTTGTAGATGTTTTCCTCAGTGTGATGGCGGGTCAAAAATATTAGAATTAAGTACTACACATATTTTTATGCACTTTTAATGTACAAAATCACATTAAATGTACATTTTGTATTGTAAATTTTCCTGGTCAGCCAAGAAGCACAAAGCTAACAATTAGCTTCTTTTTTCCGCGCAGCTGACTGCCGATCCTACGCACTGTTTTTGTTCAGGCATCTGGCAAATCCCAAATTAATAAATTCTTTTGTATTTTGTTTAAATAGATTCAGACATGAGAGCCATCTACAAAATGTCGAAAAAGAAGACGGCAGCGGCAGCTTAAACTCGCCTAAGTTGAATTTTTATAGACAAATTAACATTTTCTCAAAATCACCTGCGGTTGGAACTCGCGGCTCCCTTGTCTGAATATATTAGAGCTTCTAGAAAGTACTTACAATTTCCAGTGTAAATACGACACTCTCCTTACCAAGATTTTTCAGCTAAATGTTTTGCCTCTCTTTTCCCAAACAACAAATTGATATTAATATTAATGGCTTCTTCACGTTTTATTTAATGCTTTTGAGACCGATCTAAAAATAAATTTAGTTGCACCACTTTCACATCCTACGATAAATTCGGCAACGAATTATAAACGTGAAGGCCTAGGCTATTCGCTATATCAAATGGTGTTGGTGATAAAAAATGCGAAAATGTGTAATTAAAGAAAATTCTTCACTAATTTTATAGAATGAACAGCAGCAACATTTTCTTTGAAAAGAACGAAACGATATTTCGCATAGAGCGTCCTCTCTGAATAATCCAAATTTATAATTTAGTTATTCACGAGATTCGTTTATAATGCAAAAGTCTATTCTATATATGAATGTAGATTATGCAAATATATCGCTGCAACAACCAGGATAAAATCACATCCCACATGAGGGGGCAGACTTGAAACTGTAATGTAATTAGCTATCCGTATTAGCTAATTTTTGTTATGCATATATTTTACGGAATTGAAATTGAAAAGAGCATTTGTACAGTCAGAGAAAATTCATCTCAATTCCGCATTCATCCCACTTCTCTTATTTACTCATTGGCTTGAATATTATGTGGGTTATTAATACATTCAGTGAAACACGTCCATTTTAACTAAAATACCGACGCTTCAGCGAATTGTATTTTAAAATGGCATCGGTGTGTAGAACATATGGAAATTGTAATTCAAATTTTTATTTAATGTAAGACGAAGCGAAAAATTGCTAGGAAGATAACGTTTCTGCGTATTTCAACGAAACAACTATAGCTCTAGGTATTCAATCAAGGTCTTTGGTACCTTTATTCAATGGAAAGTTGATTCCACTCGTTCTGTGTGCGATTGGCTTCTGACGAATTGTCAAAATCTCACGGTATTTAAAATTGCAAGAACACATTACCTGCTGAAGGATGTTGATAATTGGTTATTCTTTCACTTTGACAAAATACTGAGGGGGTACTCGCGCGGGTGGAAAATGTGCTGTATCCTAGTACCAGGAATAAATTGGATACCGGGAGGAATTGTTAGAAAATAAGAAAAACGGTAAAAAATAGGGAAATGACTGAAAATCGGGAGAAGGTCGCACCGCTCGTCCATTTCCAGGGGCATGGCATTTGTACGATTTTTAGGCCAGGAAATGATTAAAAAGACACTAGGTACATTTTCAAAATTTTTGCCTGTGGGAAATCGGCAAATTCGGTTTTCTAAACATTCAGCGGATGGCGGGAAAAATTTGAAAATCAAACATAAATTCAACTTTCGGATACTCACTTTAGTAAGGTGTAGCTTGAGTTAGCTTTTGAACATACGAACAAGATGCCTATATGCAACTATATGCAAAGTTCTAAGTGGACGAGCTTAAAATTCACTTATTTTATAAATTACCCAGAAAATCGAGATATATCTCGATCGGTTTCATGACGAAATATTTGCACGTCATTTCACATGAAATTTATTAATTATAAATTAATTCATGCCGACAGACGTGTAGCATATAACTCTGAGTTCGTATCACTAATTGAAGATAAGAAGTTTTCATCCACCTGCATGTGGCAATCAAGAACATTGTCAAGTAGATTTCACAATGAACACCAAAGCAACAAATCTGATTTTTTTTCAATTCAAATACATTTTTCTCGACTGAACAAGAGGTGTGCGAATGAGATGTCTATAGATTGTGTATTTACAATCAACGACCGATATTTTAATGTATTAACTGTAAAAATTGTTATTGAACACGCGTTTTCTCTTTAATAAAAATTACAAGCGAGTAACATTGGATAAACAGATTTTAAGATCTTTTTTTTCTTTTTTATATAATTTTATGTGTTTTGTTGCAAAAATTTTAGTCGAATGAAGAATTTGTGATGACTTCTGTTTTCTCTATTTATTTATTACTAAATTTCTTTGATTCCGATTTGCTGACAAAAGTATTCGATGATATTTTGGAGGTATTTATAACGATAAAAAGTTGCTTAACATAATTTTCATGACAATGAAATATTTTATCGGCAAAAATTCTAATCATCCGGAAGTCTGTCATCAAATTAATAAACAAATAAAATATGCTTACGGTTCACCGAGTTTTAATCGTATATTTTGGGTGAAAAAGATTATCTATACGATAACCCACGGATTTTCAGAGGATTTTTTTTAACGTTTTTGTATTAAGTTCAAGGATTTTCTTTGATATTTTTTCAAATTGGAAAGATTTTCTTTGATTTTCATGGATTTTATGAGAATTTGAAGGATTTTCTTGAGAATTTTCTTGGAATTTATTGCTTTTTGGGCCCATGCGTTTACCACTACGTTTGTAACCAGTCGATTCGAAGAGGGGAAGGGGAGGGGGAGAGCCTCGATCATCATGATCCTTAGACATAAGCAAAAAAAAATTTTGTCCGTCCGTCCGTAAACACGATAACTCAAGTAAAAGCCGATTTGCGAAATCTTTATTTCCCCCTGAAAGGTAGTACGAAAAGTGAGTTTGTTTGGTATTACAGATGGGCTTTTTTGGACGAAGGGCCGCTGAGCTAGGGCCGCCTAAGTGGTTTTCGGTCTTTTGCATATAACTCCCGTGGTGCCGCTACAAAATCCGGATGCACAAAATCCAGAGGCGTTAAAATCCGGACGAAAAATCCGGAGGCTACAAAATCCGGAGGCGTCAAAATCCAGATGCAACAACATCATCAGGATTTTGATTCCTCTGGATTTTGACGCCACCGGATTTTGACGCCTCCTGATTTTGAAGCCTCCGGATTTTGACGTCTCCGGATTTTGACGCCTCCGGATTTTGACGCCTCCGGATTTTTTGTCCGGATTTTGACACCTCTGGATTTTGTGCCTCCGGATTTTGTAGGGGAGCCAACTCCCGTAAATCTTTTTCGATTTTCACAATTTTTTTTGTTTGAAATCTCTAGGTATGCCCGATAATTTATAATTTATGGAAGAAAATTTTTTGATTTCGAGTCGTTGGACTCAGCCACGGCCCTCAAACTGAGTCTCTACAAGGGCCAAACGTGTTTTTTTTCTACATAAAGTTAATATGACAGCGTTGGAACGTATAAATTGATATGCACTCGGTTCCGACTCGGCACCAGGCTGCGTACTTGGGATTTATTAATAGCATCATCGTAGGAGGCAGCCTGTTGTCGAAAATCTGTTAATGTCATCACAACGGCAGTAATGAATACCTACAAGTTACATAAATTTCAACTCGACACCAGGCTGCTGCTGCCCTCTATATTAACAATAGAAAATCTCAAGTACGCAGCCTGGTGCCGAGTTAAAATCAATATGAATATTTCATTACTGCCGTTACGATGACATTAACAGATTTTCTGCACGAGTCTGCCTTTTATAAAGCTACTTATACTTCTCAAGTAGGCAGCCTGGTCTGGCAGCCGAACCGGAACCGAGTGCATAGTAAAATGTACTTGTTTACCATTGCAACATTGTTATAGAAACTTTTTGGGCATCAGGCTGCCCTTGAAATGCAGAAATCTGATTGTTGCAATTTTTCTTCGCGCAAATGTTCTAGACGACGATCAGATAAGGAGTTCAGGTACAAGACAAAGGATCAGTGTAGTGCCTGAACTCCTTATCAAACTCACGTTACGTGACCCTAAACGATATTTGGTGGTTTTTCGTGAATATTTCTTTAATGATGAGGTTTTTTGTGCAGTGTTGTAGAGAAAAAGAGGAGAATTTTTTGTCTATGGAAGTATGGGTTAGAGGCCTCTCCTAAGTGGCCTAGGTCAATTCGAAGATCGGCCCTAGTACAAAAGAATTTTTTTGCAAACTTTGGGCTTTTTTATGGATATGGAGAGGTTTTTCGCCGATACTTCGGATGGGTTTTTCCATATTGCCCTTTCGGCAATTTCCAATCAATTTGTAGATGGGGAATTCCATGCAATGAATTTTGTATATGACCTGGTAACCGTGTCAATCTCCTGAAGCGTACAAAGGTGCGAAAGTTGTGATGCGTGAAACATTTTTCAGGAAAATTCTTATCTATAAGTCTCTCATACAAAAAAACATTGTCAGGCGAACGGTTTAATCGGAAAACGTGGTTTTCAGGTCATCAACGTTTTTATTTTCAAATTTTGAGTGGAATAGCCCAGATGTAATTTCATCCACTTACAAGTTAAGGCACCATCTATTCTGTTTGCCATATCTACGTTGAATCAGCATTGCTGATGCGTACGGGTGCCTTGCATATGTTTTTTATTGTAAAAGATTTTCTCTGATTACGGCAATCGGCAATCTCAGTTTTGCAAATTGTCGTCCCTTCGCCTTCGGTGAAGCTAACTCGACAACTGTTACTGCTGCGTTATACGCAAACAACGTATCGTATTTGTATTTTTGCTAATAAAAAACTTCCGGGTTATTTGGACATCTTTTGAATTCCAGGAAAATTTTCCACTTTGAAAAGAATCTTAACACAACTGCATTATCTACACTGAAAAAAATAAAACATCGGGCAAGCACAGAAGTTTGTTGTAATTATACTTCCAGTATGTATGTGGGTATGCATGGCATATCACATTTTTCCCAACTTGCGGCATGTATAATCGAAACACTCCACAAGTTAGTAATACATACGATATGTATTATATGCATGCCACGCGCTACGCGATACATACTGGAAGTATGATTACAAAAAACTTACCTATGTCGCTTCTGTACATGCCCTATGTTACTATTTTTTTCAGTGTAATTGAGACAATTTAGAGTGATGGTAATAAACCTCGCACGTCACTCAGTCGTCATAAAATCTTAAAATATTCTTAAAAAAGGAATGGCAAATCTGCTATTTAAATGACACGTCATAAATATTGTGTCCTTTTGCAGACTGTCTTTTCTGGTGTTCTTTCTAAACAAAAACATGTTTTCAAACGGACCGAACAAGATTCGACTAATCTTAGTTCTGTTTTATGGTTCTTTTGTCATGCAAATATCTTGCTGTTTTTCATTACAAGGACGAAATTGTCTTATTTTCAAGTCTCCATTTAAAAAAGTATAGAAAATAAGTATTTCATAATTTATTTTTATTTAAAATATATTCAGTAAAAATATTTTCTTTTTATTTACAGGTAAGTGTGCCAAAGATTGGATTCTTTAAACATGAGTGTGTATGTTTATTTTAAAAATGTGTATACGCGAAATGAACGGCATTGGTTACAATAATCCACGATCATGCTAACCATAATACCAAAGTATATGAAGTGAATGATGTAGCTAGCAAAATAACAACTGAACGAATGTTGAATTGAGAGTTACATTCAAAACGATAAACAGGTAATTTGTAAGCTTTTTCAATTCTGGAGCTTCGGGTCAACATGGAAAAGTGATACTCGGAAAGCGAATTGAAAAAGGAAATAATGTGACGAAAAGCCACTAATTGAATTTCTATGTTGACAAAAACCAGATAGAACGTAGATGCAAAAGTGAATTGTTTTTGGTCACTTACTTAAAAATTTACATAATAATTGAAGCTTCGAGACCTTGATGATCGTGAATTCCAACGAACACAACCTTGAGCATAAGAATTACAAATGTACGAATCTAACCATTTTGCATTGATTTACTACGTCAATGAAAGAGTTTCGGATAATTAAGATGTTTTTTTCTTAAATTTATTTCTACCTATTCCTATGAACTATCCGGAAGAGCTGAAATGAAAGCTCTTGCATGCGCTGTTTCGTGTTCCCAATCAAGGCTGCAGCGTTCATGAATTTGAGCGTCGTTCACGCTTATGCTGAAACTTCTAAAAACCTGATAAAAACTTCAGCTATTTTTTATAAAACGTAATGCCTTTCAATTACAGCATTAGTCGTTAAGGGAAGGGGGAGTTAAGGAAATTTGAATGGATATTTGTTGTTTGAATTATGAAGGGAAGGCGATTAAACAATTGAATCGTAGTAGAAGTAAATACTTCTCTGTATCCCACCGTGTGACAACAGTATAACGCATCTACATTACGACAATGATCGAGAAATTCGATTTATTAGATTTTTTATGTAGCGACGCTACTTTATATTTTCACTCTTTTTGTCCGTTCCTCCGTCCGTCTATGCACCACACCTCACTGCACCTAGCTGCATCTCACTGCACATAGCTGCACCTTACTGCACATAGCTCACATAGCTACACCTCACTGCACATATCTGCATCTCACTGCACCAAGCTTCACCTCTCTGCACCTAGCTGTACACCTCACTGCACCTAGCTGCACACCTCACTGCACCTAGCTGCACACCTCACTGCACCTAGCTGCACACCTCACTGCACCTAGCTGCACACCTCACTGCACCTAGCTCCACGCCTCACTGCACCTAGCTCCACGCCTCACTGCACCTAGCTGCACACCTCACTGCACCTAGCTGCACACCTCACTGCACATAGCTGCACACCTCACTGCACCTAGCTGCACACCTCACTGCACCTAGCTGCACACCTCACTGCACCTAGCTGCACAGCTCACTGCACCTAGCTGCACACCTCACTGCACCTAGCTGCACACCTCACTGCACCTAGCTGCACACCTCACTGCACACCTCACTGCACCTAGCTGCACACCTCACTGCACCTAGCTGCACACCTCACTGCACCTAGCTGCACACCTCACTGTCCCTAGCTGCACACCTCACTGCACCTAGCTGCACACCTCACTGTACTTAGCTGCAACCAGCTGCAACAAAGAAATTAACTTCTTTGACTTCACTCTTTCGTTACTTTCCTATGCCCATTTTAATGGTTTATTTCAGCTGCTTTCAACCCTTTGTACATTGTAGTATGTTCTTCGAGAGAAAAAATTTCTTGCATCTTCGGAGAAAACGTTTGATTTTTTGCTCGTCACTGCCATTATTATGTTGACACAGTAAGAATTCTGAGACACAATGTTCCAAAAATTTTCAAATTCGAAGTTCCATGAAGTATTGTCGCTGCTATAGTTCCTATGCATCTACAGGGTTCACTTTCGAACATAGAACCGGAGGTTCAGTGTGACTTGAGACACTTCAAAGGGTTTAAATTTTTATATTAATCATCGCTCAAAGTCGTCGCGTACAGACAGGCAACGCTTATGCCTTTTTAATGTTAAAGCCTTTTCCATTCTACTTGTAATTAAATACATACATCTGATTCCTATCACGTTAAAGAAACGCAAACTTCAATCAAAATGAAACTTACATTGCATTACTAAGTCATTCATATGCTCAAATACCTCAATATTCCATTTCTTATTACAATTTGCGTATTTTATCGAAAGCGAAGACGTACTCAACACTTGTGTTGTGTGGCAGATAATATTTTCAGTTATTATTATCATGGGAATGGCAAATTCAAAATTGAAAATGTAAATCAAACCAAGATTATTAGGTGTGATAACAATATTTTCAAACGTCAACTTGGGTTTTGCCTGATAGCAAATTATAAACGAACACAACAATATAAAATCTTACCGAATTTTTCGATGGCTTCAACGATTTGATTATTCTTTCTTTTCTGGTTATATCTAATCAGAAATGCGGTAATTTTGAAAGTAATTTATATTTATAAAAAAAAAATAATTATGGGATAGCCTTAGCTAGAAATAAAAAAAATAACTGTTCGGTAGGTTGATAGCGGGCCTGCCTGGGCAATTTCAACTCGTGGGTGTTGATTATTTTTACCATTTTTGATTGGCTCAAAAAGAAAAATTAAAAATTCAATGATTGAATGACTATTGGAAGTAAATGTTTTAGTTTTTGATGGAAAATGTGTCTCTTTCCCGGTGTTTCCCTCGACAGTCTTATTAGAAGAGATCGGTTTACAAGTGGAAATTGATCCTTGTTTTTGTCCGCTTTATATGTGCAAATCTACATAAAATGTAGATTTTGTGGGGTAAATTGTTAGCTGACTGCAAATGAAAGAAATATGTGAGGAAAGTAATCGTAATAATTAGTAGTTTTTGATACAAGTTACGTATGAAGGTAGTTTAACGCACTAGATGTGAGAGCCGAGCCGAAGACGAGTTCGACAACACATCGTGTGAGTTAAACTACCAGCATACGTAACTTTGCAATTCACCGACAAAAAACGAGCTTTTCCCTCCGTGTTTCCATTTGCAAACATTTGTCAAAATTTCAATTATTCTTACGCACTAGTGGGAAAATAGTTAATTATGCAACTAGTTGCGAAATGGAGTTGTTTTTGTCACTAGAAGTGAAGTTATGAAACGAGTGAAGCGACGTGTTTCATACAAGACTTTATGCAACAATTTGGGAAACGTAAACTTTTGAATGAACTTTTTATCACGCAAATGAGTGATAAACAGTTACTTTTTATCACTAGTGACGAAAAGTTACTTTTTATCACCCAAATGAGTAACTAAAAAGTTACTTTTTATTACTAGTGATAAAAAGTAAAACCAGTTATCGAAAGACCTCTCTAACGTCACCGAAACGATGTATGAGAAGGTTCACTTTTCACAACGGCGTTGCATAAACTACTATTTATGCACTAGTGTGATAAAATTTGATCACACTCTAGTGCGTAAAAGCGGTTTTTACGAGCTAGTGCGAAAAAATGTATCGCGCTAGTACGTAAAAAAAGTGAAACCGAAGTGACGCACTGAAATTAAATTTTTGCGACGCACACAAACTCGCGTGCCACCTATTTATGATTCGGAAGTTTAAAAAATGCTGCTTTGTCATTTCTCGATTTTGACCTGTCCACGTTTTTCTGGGAAAAAGCAACATCGAAATTATAAAGAAAACAAACTGCATTTCATTCTAAAAAATCATTTGTTATTGACTTATTAGAACAATCCTCAGAATAAAGTGGAATTAGTTAAAGTGCACTAATTTGCATAAGGTTGATTTGCGTCAGTGAGGAAGACAAAAAGCTGAGTGGATAATTGTCCGTCTATAACGCGGCATCCGCATTGTGTATTTATCTATTCTATGTTCATGGGTGGTTGATGGATTTGTTTTCTAATGGAAAAGTCCATCGTTCATAACTGATAACTTATCTTTACTTGCAGTGCACAGTAAAACTATGATTTCAAAGACAATTTCGATCAATCTTACGTTTTCAACAGTAAGAAATAATGTCCATAAGTCAGAAATCATTTATTGAAATCATTTGTTTCGTTTTTGTTTACTTTGCTACTTTGAAAATTAATTTATTTGCTCAATAAAAGTTAAAATGTAAAAAGGTCATGTTTGTTTGTGTATCATAAAAAAGATAATGACGAAAATTGTGATAATGGCGAAATGTAAATTATGTTTACCGAAACTGTCTTATCGCAATTTTTTTTAATTTGGTGTAAGGAACAACGATTGTGGTTTGTTTTGGTTTTCAGACATTTTCATTTCATAAACGTGTTGGTGTTACTATATACTTCGAAATTGATTCTTTGATTGCAATAGCATATTACAACACAAGGACTTATACGAGGTTTATTTACGTAGCGAGGTGCTTGAATAGACGTCGCGTCGCACGAGGTCTGTTCACCTACCGAGTCTTTACTTTGTACGATAGTGTGTTGAATAGACCAATTTTTCACGAAAATGTCGACCGATACAACTGCCCCAAAGTATATAAACACTGCAGGTAATGCAAATCCACAAAAAGTCACGGAACCCAACTTTACGGTGAATATACATTTTTTATTTTGGACGCAGGTTGAATTCACTTCCACACATGACAAAACTCAATACCAAGCAACTCAGTTCGGACAACATTATTGCGCCAAATGTCACTAAAATTCACGGATACAACACAACAAATTTTATATTCTCCGGAAAATCGGGTTTCGTAATTTCTGTGATCTCCTGAGGGTTCGCGTTACCTGTGTAGTTTATATACTTTGCAACTGCTTTACATTACACAAATAAGAAAATAGTATATTATAACACAGGGACTATAATCGCGTCGAGTTTTAGTGAATGAGCCGAGAGTTGTAGTACAAGTTAGAGATGAAGTTAATGACAGGAGGGTGGCAGTCTTTTGTTTTTATTTGTACAAGTAACACTCAACGTGAAGTTAGCTGCAGTTGCAACCGAAGCTAACTTCATAGCAAACAAAATCAGCTGATTATTGAAGCTTTCAGTGAAGTCAGCTGATTTTGGTAAATTTATTAATGAAATCAGCTGATTTTGTTTGCAATGAAGTTAGCTTCAGTCGCAACTGCAGCTAACTTCACGTGGAGTGTTACTTGGACAAATAAAAACGAAGGACTGCCACCCCCCTGGCTAATGACCGCGGGTGTTAGCCCAAGGTCTATTAACGTGTCGAGATGCGTGAATAGACCTTACTCTTCGCCCTGAGGTCACTTTACGTATCGAGACTATGATCAAGCGATTTAGTACTTGTATTATACGATACCGATAAAAGTGCGATACATGCATTTCAACATAACAATGTTCACAACCAGTTTGTATACGAAACGCAACGCAACTGCGAAAAACTATGGCTATATATGTGAAAAATATCAAACTTCATGCGCTCAAAATGATAGCTGACGTTTTCCTAGAATTTTTTATCACTGGACGTACAGTCCAGTACAGCAATGATGTTTGACACCATTCAAATAGTGCGCACGCTTTTTTGGGGGACGGGGGGGTTTGAGAATACCATGCGCTCTATATTTCCAATTTTTGTCCATGTATTTTGACGTGCAAGGGGAGAGAAGCAGTCTAAAATTCGTCTTTTTCAACGTGCGCACTATTTGAATGACCCCTTTTTTGTATACTTCACTAAAATCAGCGACAAATTTATTTAACTCGACTATAATTTATTCACCATAATAACGCTGATTATAGTCGAGTCTACTATAATAAACGCTGTTATGGTAATGTGTCGATGTATGGAACTCGACTATAATCGACATATTATAGTCCTATTTTCAGTGGTTTTGAGTGCTATAAATGACGTGTTATAGGCAGACACCAATGCAATAAATACATTTTATTAGCTTGGCGACTATAATAAGCACTCAAAATCGCTGAAAATAGGTCTGCCGATTATAGTCGATTTCCATACTTCGACGCAGGATCATAATAGCGTTATTATCATCGCCTCGACTATAACCAGGGCTATTGTGGTCGACTACGACCATAATCAGCGCTATTACAGTCGACAACGACCATAATCGGCGAGTCGAATTGTACAAACTGCAAAATTTTTGCAAGCTAGAGCTGAAGGAAATGATGATAGTTCAGATAACAAAAGGAATTTTGACTCAATAGTGATGAGTGTGATTATTATTATTAGCGTATGGGTTTATTTAGCCTCGTAATTGTACAATTAGGTCAACAAAGTTAAGAATAAAAAAAAAAGGAAACAAATTTGACTAAAACATTACACATTTTACACGATCACATAAACGTCATATAGGTAAGATCGCTAGCCATTGCGTCGCTTGGTCCGTCAGGTTGGTGAAATCTTTAATATCGCCGTCATATTTGTAGATGGGGCAATCGAGAAACAAGTGTTCCATACTTTGACAAGGATGACCGCATCCGCAATTCGGACTTTCAATGAATTTCCACCTGTGCAACATTTCGTTGCAATTGCCGTGTCCTGTTCGCATTCTGTTCAAATTGCACCAAATCTTCCGTGGTAAATGAAATTCTTTCGATTTACTGGTGTGTTTGTGGAAGTCGAACAATCGGCTATTGGCTTCACTGTCCAACCAAATTTTATTCCAGGCGACTTTAGTATCGAAGCCGTTGGTGTGAAGGTTCTTGGCTAGTACAGTTGGTGGTTTTCGGGATTTCAATCTGGTTAGGTCAGTGGTCAGAAGATCATGATGTAACGGTATTCCAGGGTCGCTAGTTATTTTCCGAAACAATGTGAGTAACGCGCATTGGCGCCTGACTTGCGGTGGAGGTATATTGCTCAATGCTGGGAGCCATTCAAGCGGGGTAGATTTCACCGTTCCTGTGATTATTCGCATTGAGTGGTTTAGCTCAACGTCAATTTTTCCTGCATGAGCGCTATTTATATTGTATGTATTATATATGTATATATGTGTATATATATATGTGTATATATATGTATATATGTTATATATGTATATATATATGTATTATATATATTATATATTTATATTGTATTGTATTATATTGATGAGTGTGATGCCATGTATCAACACAATTAAGACAAGTGGCACATTTTCGAAAAAAGTCGTTTGATGAATAAGTGAATGGAATCGCTCGATGCGAGTCTCGGTACGTGAATAGACCTCGGGTTGAAGCCCCCGGACCATTCACTTCACCTCGCCTATAATCACGCGATTATAGCACTTGTCTTATGATATACTTTTAACTTCCCGAGGTACTCTAATCCGAAAAAATGTTAGTGCAAGAGAGTACGGTAAAGAGAAAAGTTCATTTGATTTGGTACAAAAATGTGTATTGACATCAACAAGTTGGAATGCAATGTCAGAACCGTAACGTCATAGTTATGAAGTCGTAGTTGTAATGTCAAAACTGTGACGCCTAACCTGTTACACTAGGGTGAATTTAAATCAAAATTAAAATATCGGTGGTTAACAGCCTAAGCTATCCTTTTCTGCGATGACGATAAGAAAACCTATTTTAAGTCGAATAGATACATTCACATTGAAAAGTAAATTACATCAGATTTCCTACAGTCTATGCCTTACCTTGAAATGAAAAAATGTTTTTCAACATGGCTAGAGATCACAAAGCTATAAAGGACATATATACAGACACATTCAGTAGAGATAGGTGTATTTACGATTTTTTATTATGTACTTTTCTATTGTTATGATGTTTAAGGCACATTATGGATATGTTCTTCCCCTTCACAAACGTACTTTTTGTGTTGTGGAAATGGGAATAAATCGAAGGAAAAAAAAGATACCACAGTAAAAGAAATTTAACAATAAAATACAAAATTAATATGTTGAAGCCATACTCCCTCATATACATACAAAAATAGACATACTGAAGACATTGAAAATCGATTTTAAACTTTAAATGAATGGGATCATAACTTTATGAAAATAGTTTACCGTATTGTTAGATGCTGCCATTCTCCATTTTTATTTTTATTTACCTGACGCAAGAAGACGAGAAAAATGAGGAAACCAAAAAAAGAAAAAAAAAATCATTGCACCACCTGTCCTACACACGAAATTTCTAGAGAGCTTGTGAACACTCTTCATCTTTTTTTTTCGAAAAAAAAACATGTGTTATTTCAGAGTACATTGGAATACATGGAATAGATTACATTTTTACATAACAATTAAACGGTTATGATTCACAAATTAAAACGTTTATTTAGTTGCTGACTGTTACCGAGAAATCGTAGACTGAAAGCGTAATAAAAACTTAAGAAAGTATTGTGAATACTTAAGTCAATTGTTTAATCACTTTGAACGACCTCAAACCGTTTCATATGAATCTACTACAACTTGATTGCTGCTCATTGGGGTTTTTATATCTCAAACAAACACTTACTGCAGTCACGCAGATTTATAACCGTGCCAATGTCAATAGAAGACAAGAAACGAACACCTGGTGTCTCGAAATTCTATTCCCTGTCTACAAAAAGAATAATAATATTAAAAACTTGTGATGATTTCACAGAAAAAAATCGCTTTAGTGAATATGGGATGTTGAGATTGGATAAAGAAACTTACCTTATTTTCCATATTGGTTTCTCTCACCTGTTCGTCAACATGAAAATATAAGGGTGCTTGTTGTTAGGGTATGAATATTTTATCGGGGTCGGTGTAATGTTAATAGACACATTGACGGCATTACATGAAATATAGTCTAAGAAGTAGAACACATACATTTATACGATGTTTATGCATGTCGAGAAGATTGTCGTAATTTAAATTATCCGGTTTTCATCATACATTCGTATAAAATGATAAATTATATCATTGTGTGTTTGTTGAAAATCAAATGAATTCACCATAAATTTGTAGCGTTACACTTCCTATACAGTGTTTGAAGAGCGAACAAATCATAAAGTTATAATTCCTCTTTGACTCCCTTGGTCACAATAGAGAGTTTGGGCAAAGCCACTTATAGCCAAATTTATAACATATACATATAGCTATTTGTTGTGAGTTATATGTTGACATTATAAGTTACACGTTTACGTTATAAGTTAACATTGTAAGTTTATAGCCCAGATCAGTAACTCATCCTGACCAGTATTTTAACTGATCCTGACCAGTATTTTAACTGATCCAGACCAGTACTTATCAGTTCCAAAATTGATCCGCATCAGAATTGATTACTTTCAAAACTGATTTGGACTAGTAATTGTGAAACTGATTAGTACTGATCCGTATCAGTATTAAAAATGATCAGTACTAGTTCATATCATTTTTCAGACTTATCAGTACTAATCCGGATCAGTTTTAAAACTGATCAGTACTAATACGGATCAGTTTCGAAACTGATAATTACTGATCCGTATCAGTTTTGAAACTGATAATTACTGATCCATATCATTTTTGAAACTGATCAGTACTTATCCGGATCAGTTTCGAAACTGATCATTACTGATCCGTATCAGTTTTGAAACTGATCAGTACTGATATGTATCAGTTTTGAAACTGATCAGTACCAGTTCATATCAGTTTTTAGACTGATCAGTACTGATACGAATCAGTTTTAAAACTGATCAGTACTAATACGGATCAGTTTCGAAACTGATAATTACTTATCCGTATCAGTTTTGAAACTGATCAGTACTGATCCGGATCAGTTTCGAGACTGATCATTACTGATTCGAATCAGTTTTAAAACTGATCAATACTGATCTGTGTCAGTTACAATACTGATCAGGGCTATAAACTTATAATTTGTACCGTAACTTATAAATTATAACTCATAGTTCGTAACGTATGCTTATAAGTTATAACGTAGTTGTAACTTATAATGTATACATATACTTAATTACTTATAGCTATACGTATATGTTATAAATTTGGCTATAAGTCGCTTTGCCCAAACTCTCTAATAAATGAGCATATATCCTCAACTCAACGTATCGTAACACCGCTGTTTGTTTATCATTTCTGTTCACTTCAATCTATTCTACGTATAGATGATATAATCGAAAGTGTTATAAATCTTCATCACTGAAATAAAAAACAATCTTAACACCTAAACGGACGTCACTTGCAATAAAAAATCCTATGCCGTTTTGTGTTTCTTTTTAATTTGAAGATTGTTGATAGATTTTTCGATCTCGACAAAAAGCTGTATGGCTCATTTGAAATTTAGATTGATTCGGAAAAATGAACAACACACTTTTGTGGTTGACCACCATTTAGATTCTTTCATGAAGTGTCCATTTCATAAGAGTAATCTCAAACCATAATGACATGTTATTCGCCGCTCAAAGAGTCAGTAGTACATTACGTGCATTACATGCTTTAAATTTCTTTATTTTGACGACCGACGAAAATGTAAAATCGCATTTTCATTGTTGGAACACGTAAGAATATTCAAAAATTGTTATTATTGATAAGTCGATCAAGTTAGGTCAGTAGTGACTCTTCCGAATAATTTGAGATCAATGCCCTACAGCATAACAAATAAAAAGAACAACGTACCGTACAGCAGAAAATCACTCTCTTAATTGATTCATGTAAACATTTATACTGAAAAAGACGTTATTGACTTTATAATTCAACAATTTCAAAAATGGTAGTAGGAAATCGTCGTGTAACCACCTTAAATTGGCTGAGCATTTACCTTTCGGAATTGATTAAACTAAAAATCAACCACCCAAATTGGTTTACATAGACTTTAAAACTCAACTAATTAGTCCATTAACATACGGCATTACACACTCGAACAAATTATAATGAATTTATTGGAGTTTGTTTTTTTTTCGTCATTTCAAATGTCCAACGATAAACGATAAAAAAAATGTAAATGTAAAAGTTTCGTTTGTATATTATTTATAAATTAAATACCGGTTTCTGGTTTCATTGGAAGAGAGCCGATATGTTTGACTTTTGCTTGGAGCTTTTAATATTATATCTTCTTTTTTTTCATTCAATGTTTTGTTTGTCCCAATTTAATTTTTTTATGTTAGTGTCGTTAAATATTTATTTTATAATCAAGCATAACCTTATTTCAATTAAACTTTTGTAAGAATACGTATCTCTTAATCGATTTATCTGACAATAAAGTATGTGTAATCTACTTGCTGTGAATTATGTCACATGTTTCATCGCATGTGTATATTATATCAAGCGTCCGAAAAGCTACACCAATAATTCACTTAGTGTCTGAAGTTCGTTTTTTGTATTTCAAGACTCACACATATGTTTTAAGCAAGGCCCTTATCTCCGAAAATATTAGTTACACGAACGGATCCAAGAAAAAAGATCTGTTCGAAGCCGGGTTTTTCAGTGAACATTCTTCGATTTATCAAAATTATTCCACATATTTTCATACGATTTATTCCACATATTCCAAGAAGTGTGCGACTTCTTGTTACAAACAAGGCAGGGGGGAGAAGACTTTATATTTGATCGGAATGTCCACCTGAATTAGGAAAGCAAAAATCGGGAATCAAGAAATCAGGAACCAAAAATCAGGAAATTAAAATCAGGAAACGCAAATCAGGAAAATAAGGAAAACCAAAAATCAGGAAATACCAAATTTAGGAAAAACCAAAATAAGGAAAAACGAAAATCAGTAAGGAAATAAATCAGGAAAAACATCAAAGTTTTCAATTCCTTAGGAAGTCGCAATCTTATTTTTGGTATGTAGAGGGCTCTGGCCCCTAAACCCCCGCGCCTGCGGCGAGCTACTAACGCACTGTGTTCCAAGGCCAGCCTCAAAATCAGAAATCTATCTAGTCCGCAGTAGAATTCCCTATAGTGAGATCCCCTTTTCAATGTACTGCAGTGCAAAAAAGCTCTAAGATCTAGGAACGGGAAACGAAGTCACGATACTGTGGGGTTTTTTTTAATATAAGGGTGGGGAAGTCTTCATAGACCCCCGGTCCTCCCGGACCAAGGTAGTGTTGGATTCCATGCTTCAATGACCTACTAACTAAAACCTTCTTCCTTAGTCTTCATGCTCTCTTCTCCCCGGAACCCCTCACAGCATTACTTCGGGGAGGGGCACCTACTCTCTCAGATCAACTGGCAGTCTCCTTTGATCGTCTCTCCATGCACTTTGCAGCTTCCCCATTATTTTCACAACTACATTATCCGCTACTCTCCACACCTCCTCATCGCGGCAGATCTCCGATATTATGTTTTCGGCATTTACATCTGACCTACTCACAGTCATCAGCTCACCTCGCTCTTGTTCGAAGCGGGGACAGACAAATAACACGTGCTCCGCAGTCTCTTCCTCTCCCTCGCATGTCGTGCAGAGAGGTGACAACGTGAATCCAAAACTGTGCAGGTACTTCCTTAAGCATCCGTGGTCCGACAGAAACTGTGTCAGTTGGAGTTAACCTATCCATGTTTCCTCTGTACCCACGTCGTTATGTTTGGTATGAGTTTTGGGTCCACCTTCCCTTGTCCGAGGAGTCCCACTCTTGCTGCCACTGTCTCACTGATTCGGCTCTTAATTGCGTCCTAACTGTTTTGGTAGTTTGACTCTCCCTTCTCTTCCTTCTATGACATTCGCTGTCTTCCGTCAGCATTATGCATATGGGCATCCTTCTTGCAACAATACTCTGGGTGCCAGGATATGAAGGACATGTAAGTTGATGAGCGAGAGGACAACAGAGCTAAATGTAGCTCGATAGGACATGAACCCTTCTGCGGCATCTCAAAATCCTTAAGAGTATTATCAAGAACGGCTTTGAAAGATTTCAGCGACTGTTTGCTGATCCTAGACAGACCATATATGAAGAGAATGGTTTAGGTCACTGGATCCAACAAACATCTCACTATGATAGGGTCCCTAGATACACTTGTAGACAGCGAAGAAACTGGATGTCATGTGATCATTGAATGACCCAGGTATGGAGACTAATTCTGAAAACACCAGAACTTTTACTATTCTTGGCGTTAGTGCTTTCTCTGCAGATACAAATTTGAAAAAATGCAAAAAGTGTCATTTTCAGCTTCGAATCGGGATTGAGACGTGGAAATTTCAACTTAGAAGTTTTTAGGTAGAAATTTTATTCCTAACACAAGTTTTCTAGAAAAAATTTATCTGCATTCTCAAGATTTCGCCATTTAATTTTGACCAGCCATTCCATATGTACGAATCAGCTGGTCGAATGCAATAAATAAACCGGTATGGCCACAGAGCTCAATTAAGTACTGAATTTTTCTTTTATTTTATTCGATGGATGTTTTGTAATAGTTTATATAAAACACAATCCGTTAATTAGATGGCAAACCAGTAACTTAACTTTCCACCACTAATACAAAATCTAAAGCGGATCCGAAAACTTACTTTCTCTCTCACATTTATTTTAAATTCGAACAAAAAATTATTTACAAAACAAGGAAATTTTATATATTTATTATAAAGTAAATTGCATATTGTATGCTCACATTCCCTCAGACTCGAGTTATTGTTATTTATTTGATTGTATTTATATTTAGCTATATTCACTGATACTTATACTTGATTATTCGAAATGAAATGTCTGACCACATCACAGGGTTGCAATCGAATCATGTGAAACGAGATTATTATGCAAAGATGTTACACCATCGGCCGGCCGGATTTTTTCCCATGATTGGCCCCAACTATATCGGTGTGACTATGGAAATTGGGGTAATCATAACGTGTCTGCAGTAACCATGGCAACCACTGTTATTGCAAACAAGAAATTTTATTGTTGTCCCCGATATAGTTGAGGTAAACATAACATTGTTCTGTATGTTTAGTCGGTTTTTACGTTCTGTTTCTACATTTGTTTGAGTTTGCCAAGTACGAACAACTGTTACGAACAGCCATTTTGCAATTATTCAGATGTTCGAATAGCAATAATATTTATAAATATAATAAAAAATACATTTCTGTTTACATTTTTCGATCGAATGTGTACACTCAACGTTAAGTTGATTGAAAGTTTTTTTTTAATCTTCTGGAATTTTCCAACTTTCTGCTCTATCCCGCCGGATAAGTGATATAAAAACAGGATAACTCGCCAATCGAAATATCCGAAAGTCACAGTTTTTATATCACCTCTCTCACACAAATTGTAAATTTGCAGAAGTTTCCGTTGGGAACGGGTTAACGTACTGGCTTTCTACCAAGAATATCCGGGTTCAATCCTGATGAGGACAAATTCCGTATAGGATTTTTCTTCAATATTTAGAATGAAAATAACGAAAAGTAACATTCGGATTTCATAATTTGAGTAGTTGTGAATTTCGTGCCGCTAAACAGAAGAATGACAAATATAACGTCACCAATATTCGTTGAATTCTGTGTACAAATATCTGACTTTAGGCGGAGATATAATTAGCACCAGAAGATCTTCTAATGGTAAAATGCTAGCTACCGTTAGGAGTAGTTCGGAATCCACGTTAGACGTGTGGTCCAACAGTGCGTACCTGTGAAACATATTGAAAGGGCGAACCGGCATTCTGAGCCCTACTATTTTCCGCACCTAGTACATTATATATGGCACTAGCTTTGTATGCAGTTTATCACTGACACAGTAAAAACTTCAGTAACGATCTCTAAGAATAATCCATCTGAGCAAAAACTCACAAAAAATTGCGGAAGTAATACATAAAATGATCTAACCTCTGACCCGGACGGGTTGTAACGACGGATTATTATTGCGCTTACGGCGCGGCGCCGTCAGCTTGTGTCAAACTTTCATGATGATTTTATGTCGCTCGACATAGATTTTGTCTCATAAAATTTTGTATATTTTAACATGAGCCGACATATTGATGACTGAAATTACATTCGCACCATTTTAACGAGAAAACAAAATACTACACCCGTGAACTCGCAGGCATTCGCTTTATGCATACATGTTTTATACATGAAGATTGTATTAAATTGCTGGAATAAATTAAAAATTCGATATTTCGTTAAAAACATACAATCGAATCTGAATTCAATTAACCCCTTGAATATTGCACGGAATATAAAGTGCATGAAGCATTAAGCAATCATGGTAAACGTAAGGAATTGAAATTATACTTAAAGATTTATGTATTTTACATTTCGTTGGTAATCCTCAATCGAATAATAACAACTTTAGCGTTTTAGACTTTGGATTTTATTGCTATTGTCTGATGAGAGGTGTCTCGTGATATGGCGTCACTGTTTGGATGCTTGCGTAATTGTAATTAGCGTAAGACGTCTGTAAGACAGGTAAAAATATCATCGTCATTATAATTTAGCCGTCATATAATGTCTGCAAAGAAGTTCTGTATTATTGTAATTTTTACGTCAAGAATTGGAATGAGTAATTGGAATGAATACCGTCAAACCTAGATGGATGGAGATAATTTTTTGTATTATTTTGTTTTGATCGTTTTTTCATTATTGTTGGCATTTTTAATGAAAAAACCAGATACAAACAGCAAATGTGGCGAATGACTATTTGATCAGTTGTTCAATTAAAACGTTTACACATTTGATTGTTTGCGATAAATACGAAGGTTATTTTATACAAACATGAGCTAAGCCTCCAGAATGTAAGGGATGATTCTATTTGTAATGACCCTACTCAAAGAATTCGCCTCAGGCTTTTCGGTGTATGTCCACTGTCCACACATCGTTATCATAAACATGCATCGCTTCAGCTATGGCGAACTTATGTTTTTTCAACACAATGAAAATGATTTCCGCCTTGTGCGTTTATTTTCTTCCTTGTTTTAATTGAATCTCGTTTCTTGTTCAATAAATTTTTGGAATTGTTTTCACATAACCTAAACGTGTTGATTTCTACAAGCAATAAAAAAGAAAGTTTTGTGTCGTGTTATACCGGTCATTTCAATTTAAGAGGCGTATGTCGTTACCGGGACGAATTTTAGGGTAGTGGCTCATTGTAAGATGTGCACTGTACATGATTAAAGGAAATCCACAGTTCATTGGCCTAAAATTATTACTTACTTACTTATCAGCCATTCTAACCCAAGCGGGTTTTGGCTGACTCTACTAACGCCCTCCATGCGTTTCGATCCTCGGCCAGTCCTCTCCAATTCGGGACTCCCAATGACTCAGTGTCTTCGAACACACCGTCATGCCATCTTTTCCTTGGTCGGCCTCTCGATCTAGTACCATCGAATTTCCTGTCGAGAGACTTCTCGGCTGTTCGTTCTTCATCCATCAGATACATGTTCTGCTGATGGAATTGTTGACAAAAACTTCGGATAATTCTCTATTCGTTCGTATTCTCCACAGGTTCATCTCATGTATCGGTTCACATATTGCTCTTAGAATCTTTCGTTCATAGCAGTAACATCTGCTCCTATTTTGATGTTATTGATCATGTTTCGCACCCATACATGACGATGGGACGAACTACCGTTTTATAGAGGCGGAGCTTACTTGCACGGGATACAAGTGAGCTTTTAAACAGGTGTTTTAGCGCATAGAAACTTCTGTTCCCTTGCGTAATTCTCGTTTTGATCTCCTCTTCTACATCATTAGTCACGTTCAGTATCGAGCCCAAATGTTTAAATGATTGCACGACCTCAAAATTGTACGTATCCGAAGTCACATTGTGCCCCACACGAGATCCTTGCTTGCGTTCCATCGCTAGATATTTAGTTTTTTCTTCGCTTATCACAAGTCCAACTTTACTCGCTTCACTTTCCATTTCTATAAAAGGTTCCTTGACTGCTAGTGTCCCCCTTCCTATCAGGTCTGCGTCATCAGCGAATGCCGTAAGCTGATTTGATATGTAGAAGTTAGTATCAGCCCAGTGGCAGTAATTCGAGATTTGGACGTGTTGATGGATGAGGGTCTGACTTTCTCAAAGCATGTCCAAAATATCATTGCAAAGGCATATTCAATGTTAGGATTTATGATTAGGATCTGCAAGGAGTTTCGAAACGTACAAGCTCTTAAGAGTGTGTATTTTGCCCATGTTCGTTCCTACCTCTTCTGTTCATAATTTTTATGGACAAGATTATCAGGCAAGCGAATTTGCAAGGGAATGTGAAGGTGGGGGAAGTAATCATGAAAATCCTGGCCTATGCGGATGACTTAACTCTATTAGCAGGTAATGCCAAGGATTTGCAGGAGAATTTAGACTGCCTGCATGCTGCATGTGAGGAATACGGCATGAAAATAAGTGTCAGTAAAACTAAAGTTATGCATATTGGCAAATCCCGGAAGGATGTAGTTTGCAGTTTAAATGGGGAGCAGTTGGAACAGGTCTCTGAGTTTAAATATTTAGGAGCCATTTTTTCGGAGAATGGCACGTTAGTTAGGGAATTTGAAGAAAGGAGAAGAATGGGGAATGCAGTGGCCAGTCAGTTGAGGTCGTATGTGTTCAACAAAAAGGAGTTAAGTAGTGGCACAAAGCTAGCTATTCACAGGTCAATCTTCAGACCAACGATTTTATACGGTAGTGAAAGTTGGGTGGACTGCGGCTACCTTGTGCATGACCTGGAGGTTTCTGATATGAGGGTTCTTAGGAGCATAGCAAAAGTAAATCGGAGGGAACAGTGGGACAATCATATTAGGAACGACGACATCAGGGAAAACTTAGGGGTTACATCAGTGGAAGAGGCGGCACGGATTAGTCGTCTGCGGTGGTACGGGCACGTTCAGAGGATGGGTAATAGCAGGCTACCAAAGAGGATATTGGATGCTCAAGTCCCGGGTGTGCGTCCCAGGGGTAGGCCAAGGAGAAGGTTTATAGACTCAATTAAATCCGATTTAGACGTTAGGGGACTTTCTCTAGGCGAACAAACCATCTCCTTGGCACAGGATAGGGGGGTATGGAGAAGGGTGGTCCATGATCAGTAGTAAAGACCTCACACCGAAAGGTACAAACGGTCTATAAAGTGTGATGATGATGATGATGATCGTTCCTACCTCGAATATGCTTTTTTTTGTGTGGCATCCATATCACGATACGTATATCGATAAGATTGAGTCAATTCAGAAAAAATTCTTAATTTATGCGTTGAGGAGATCTGTGCAACGGGACGAAGACTACAGGCAAGAGTGTTAACGACCAGTATTTTGCATCTCGTGTCAGTAAGCGTTGCTTTCGCTACGTTGATGAGCTTGGTTGGCATGCCAAATTCATTCATCATATTGAACAGAGCTTGTCGATCTATGGAATCGTATACTTGCTTGAAGTCTATGAACAGTTGGTGTATATTTATGTTGATTTCCCATGCTTTTTCCATAATTTGTCTTAATGTGAAAATCTGATCTGTGGTAGGATTATTGATAACTTCATAATCTCTCTGCTCCCTAAATATGGCGGTAGAGCATCAATTTACCTTACGGAAATGCATACTTTAGAAATTAAAACTCCGTTTGACTACACCGGACGTCCTTTATGTATGACGAATGGTGTGTACTACCCATCGAAGGTTTTATGCTAACAAGGGAAGTCGAACATATAGGTAACATTGAAGCATTTCAAATAAAAAGTTGTTTGATCTTGCACCAATGTACAAGCCGATTCAAGTCAAGTTTAAGTCTTCGCTCACCACTATATCGATAGGTGGCACTACTAGTAGCACTTCCAGGGCCGCCGTTGCCATCGTCTTCATGGCACCCGTGGCACACACACACCAACCTCTGCCGTCTGTATATTGAGCCTCGGCCACCATACTACGCAGCCATGACTCATCGCGGGCCTTACTACCGCTTCGTACAGCATTGCTTTTGAGGATAGTCCCCAGCTCTTCCCGATAGCACTTCTGCAAATCCAAAAGGCCGTCAGAGCTTTTTGAGCCTTGTCCTCCACATGGGCGATCCAGTTTATGCTTACGATCGAGTGTAACTTTTTTCACCTGGGGGCATGGCAAGGGATAGGCAGCGTTGGATCAGAATCCTCGAGCAGGCCCACAAGTGGCTGTAGCACCGAAAAAGTAAAGTAAGCTGCGTGTAATTTGTTTGTGCTCATATGGACCATACGTAGTGTTAATGAAGTCTGCACAACCGATATTCGATACCTTCTACCGTTAAATTGGACCAGATTTACTACATACTTGTATATTTTTCTCCTATTTCATTTAAGGCCCATGACTGGTGTGCTAAAATATAGTCTACATTTAGGCGCTCAAATAATATACTTTCGCTGATATCTGTGGACAAAGACGCAGTTTAAAAAAGTAAGTCAGCATTTCCCTTTCTACATATGTCGTCTTTTAAGAGCAACTAAACCTATTTTTTGGGATTGAACCTAGTCTCAGAAAGACGAGTTTTTGTGCAAATTTAACGATTTTTTTCACCGTTCTCAGAGTAGGTTGAATCCCAAAAAATAAGTTTAGTTGCTATTAAAATGCAACATATTTTCGAAGGGAAATGCTGACTTACTTTTTTGAAACTGCGTCTTTATCCACGGATATTAGCGAAAATATAATATTTGAGCGCCTAAATGTAGACTATATCTTAGCACACAAGTTATGGGCCTTAAGATAAATGAAAAACCCTGAATGAAAACGGCTTTTCTAACGCAGTTTTCCTAATACGATAATCTAACTCGATCGAATTACAACCCCCCAGATCGTCGCCCTCATTGGACTCTTCTATTTTTCTTATCTTGGTGAACAAATAACTATTACTGCCACAACTATTAAAATAGTGGAGTTGTGTGACCTTACCACGAGAAATCCATGTGAAAAGTCAACGTGAGTTGGTCTGTGTTAAACTATGAGTTCTCATTTTAAATCTTTTCAATTCTTAACGATAGGCATTCGATATGCATTTACACATCATAATAACCATTTTATGGTGGACTCACATTTGTTGAAATTGAATGGAGTCAACTGAGTCTAGGTTCAATATATGACTTTTCCGAACATCAATTAGGTCAATAATTCGGTAAACCATTGTAACAATATACAAATATAATCTGTAAAGAATTCTTCTCAAGGTCATTTGGTTCGTACACACCAACGTATCAAAACAAATACCAGTAGAATATTACAGAGAGCTCTGAGTTTCTAGCGCACATAACATATTTTTTCCTTCTCATATTGCTTCAAGTCTGCAGGCAAGTGTATGTTACGAACCGATTCTCGAGCAATAATAAAATCATCAACATAAACTTACATACAATCAACAATCAAATACTTAAACAGCAAGCGCATGCGTTATTTGTTTAGCGAACGAAAAGCGTGTACTGACGAGTTTTACTTTTTTTTTCTTTTTATTACGAATGTTAGGTGCTTTGGTGTGGAGTACGTACTGTATACTTACACATTTAATAAATAAATGTGTGATAAAAAAATCACATTAAAAATGGCTACAAAATTTTCCATGTTTAATTGAACCAATAGACGGTATGAGTAGACCAGCGATCATAAACATTTTTATTTATTTTTAAAGGTTATAACGTACATAATATGCGTGAAGGCTTTGATGTTTTTGGAAAAGTTTTGTATGCATTATGAATGACTCTTCGCATTGCTTTCTTTTCACTGGCTTAACAACAGAGGTGTGCGTTTTCAAACTGCCCAACTTGGTCATGCTGACTAAGTGATTGTTTGATATCTTAAGAGAGTTTTTGCTGAAACAATTTCAATAGAAAAATGTTCGTATGAACTACTGAGACGGCAGAGGACTACTTATTGTTGAATACATTAGTAACTTGTCTCTTTACATCTTTGAACCCTTCGAAAATGTCGTAAAAGATTTTCACTTGTCGTTTTCATCGGCAAAACACAAAACCTCGAATGGCTTGTTAGATGGTTTTCAAAATGTAATTGATTGGATTTCGGTGCAAAGCTCATTTTCATCGAATCTCCAATTAAAATAATTTCACTTCATTATTCGTAAGACGAAAAATTCGTAGCTTTGTTTTGTATGTATAATTACTTGCGAACGGAACAACGAAATAATGAAGCTGCGTGGGCGCATGGAAAATTTATTGGATGCAAAAGTCTATATGAAATAAAAACCAAACATAACTTTAAATAGACTGAATGGCAATTGACTTGCAAAAAATGTAGTTTTTTCATACAGGTTTTTGATGTACTTTGAGTGAGTCAATCGACTAATTTGGTAATAAACACAGAGCTGCAAACATTGAGTATTTTTGTAAATACGAAATCAATATTTTGCTTTAAGCGAAATGTATTGGAATTTCCAATATTGGCCCGTTTATTTCTGATTTGGTTTTGTATGTAGACGACGTGAGTTTGGCGAGTTGAAAAAAAAAGATTTCTTTTCAGAGGTTTCATACGTTTTTTATCCCATTATTTAAGTGTTTTAAATATGAAACTCAACTATTTCTTCTGCAGCAGTTAGAATTGCGATGAATGTTTTAGGTACTTAAATCTGAATGTTACAATGAACCGAAAACATCAATTGCAAAAATTGAATAAATCGGGCAAGTTATAGTGAGGGCATGATTCAACTCTCGTAAACTTCCTTTGTCTTTTTAACGGGTTACAACCGAAAATTTGCACTTCTTTCTTGTGCTAAGGAGGTCCCCATAAAATCGAAAATTTGGTATCGTTTGGAAGGTAGAATTATCTTTCAAACGGTACCAGACTTGAGAAAATTGGTTCAAATTTCGATTTTTGGCGACCTCTAAAAGTGGAAATTGTTGGTTAACACGTTACAATCTCCAAAAGCTTTTTCTGTTGTTAAATCACATTTTCTCGTTTCAGAATAAGCAGAGCTCGAAAGCTACGATACAATTCTTAGGAAATCAAGGGGTAAGTTGAAAACATTTAATTTACTAAAGCGCATGCTAACATCTCGAATTCGGCTATTCATGCAGAGATTTCGTATCAAACTCACCGATTATTTTGCTCTAATCTTTCACAACTTTGAATTTTTTACTAAACACAGCCGCGTTGCTCGGCATCGTTGCTAATTAATTGAAAATACGTCGCGCGTTCTAATTATCAAACCATCTACTTCACCACCGAACCATAGACTTGACTTGACCAGTCATCGACTTCACTTGAACAACCATCGACTTTACTTGACCAATCATCGACTTTACTTGACCAATCACCAACTTTACTTGACCAAAAATCGACTTCACCTGACCAACTATCGACTTCACCTGACCATCAAGTTTACTTTCCTTGACCAGCCATTGACTTCGTTTAACCAACGATCGACTTTACTTAAGACGACCATTAATGACTGCCAGCTTCTTCTTTTTATTCACTTCGGGTCACTTGGACCTCTTTGTGAGATTTGCTGTAGTAGGGCCACCTCAGGCCTCGTTGTGAGATTGGACTGCTCACCCAGTATCGTAGTGGGCCACCTCAGGCCTTATTGTGAGGAGTGGGCATCGCCACCAATACCTCTCTACATCAGCAGAACACATGCTACAATTCAATCCTACAGCGAGTGTTATTGACACCCCTTCTAGTCACAGACTAGCGCTATGGATTAATTGCCACAGTTTCAATGTGTCCGGGCCCATAACCTATTGGAATTTCACGGATTCCAATCCGGTCCCCCAATAAAACAGTGCTGTTCACACTTTGAACGTTTATTAGAGAGTGACTTAATATATGGAAAGAGACTCGTATTTATACTAGAAGCTATAACTACTAGACTAACTCATTTAAATGTGGACTCTTTGCACACTGGAGCAGAACACGATTCTTGAGTGTAAGTTATTATCAAATATTAATTCCAGCACTCCCACTGTTGATAATAACTTACGACTCCCACTCAAATAAATTTCTCCTACTCAAATGTGACCATTGAGTTGAAAATTGCACTGAGCCAGCCATCGATTGACAATTTCACTTAGCCAGCCTCTTTGCATTAGGCCAAGCCATCGACATTGACCGAACCATTGACATTGACCATCCACTTCGCCATAGAACCATCGACTTGACCATCGAACCATCGTCTTGATTATCGAACCATCGTTTTTACTTGACCAACCATCGACTTCACTTGAACAACCATCGACTTTACTTGACCAATCATCGACTTTACTTGACCAATCATCGACTTTACTTGACCAAAAATCGACTTCACCTGACCAACAATCGACTTCACCTGACCAACAATCGACTTCACCTGACCAACAATCGACTTCACCTGACCATTAAGTATACTTTCCTTGACCAGTCATTGACTTCGTTTAACCAACGATCGACTTTACTTAAGACGACCATCAATAACTGCCTTCTTCTTTTTATTCACTTCGGGTCACTTTGACCTCTTTGTGAAATTTGCTGCTCACCCAGTGTAGGGGGCCACCTCAGGCCTCGTTGTGAGATTGGACTGCTCACCCAGTATCGTAGTGAACCACCTCACGCCTCATTGTGAGATTGGACTGCTCACCCAGGAGTCGGCCACCTCTCTACATCCGCAGAACACATGCTACAATTCAATCCTACAGCGAGTGTTATTGACACCCCTTCCAGTGCAAACTGGCGCTGCAGATTAATTGCCACAATTAATCATAGTGAGTGTTATTGACACCCCTTCCAGTGCAAACTGGCGCTGCAGATTAATTGCCACAATTAATCATAGTGAGTGTTATTGACACCCCTTCCAGTGCAAACTGACGCTGCAGATTAATTGCCACAATTAATCATAGTGAGTGTTATTGACACCCCTTCTAGTCACAGACTAGCACTATGGATTAATTGCCACAGTTTCAATGTGTCCGGGCCCATAACCCATTGGAATTTCACGGATTCCAATCCGGACCCCCAATAAAACAGTGTTGTTCACATTTTGAACGTTTATTAGAGAGTGACTTAATATATGGAAAGAGACTCGTACTTAGTACAGCGAGTGTTATTGACACCCCTTCCATTGCAAACTGGCGCTGCAGATTAATTGCCACAATTAATCATAGCGAGTGTTATTGACACCCCTTCTAGTCACAGACTAGCGCTATGGATTAATTGCCACAGTTTCAATGTGTTCGGGCCCATAACCTATTGGAATTTCACGGATTCCAATCCGGACCCCCAATAAAACAGTGTTGTTCACACTTTGAACGTTTATTAGAGAGTGACTGAATATATGGAAAGAAACTCGTATTTATACTACTATGACTAGTAGACTAACTCATTTAAATGTGGACCTTTGCACAGTGGAGCGGAACTCGTTTCTTGAGTGTAAGTTATTATCAGACATTATTACCAACACTAATATGGTTTTACTTAAAACACTTTCCTATGCGTTTCACAAATTTGACTGATGAGCAGTCATCTGCTCATGCAAAAGCATGAAAGGGACGGGAATATTATTGGTATACGAGATGAGGAAACACGGAAGTGCAAGAGCGAAAGCTTGCGACGAGGCAATTTTTAACTTTCTCCTACCCAACCTTTTTTTTTGTGACGCGGTGAGAAACAATAAACTCAAATCGTAATGCTTTTGTAAACGAAAATGCCAGTTCAGGCGAGAAAATTTTTCTTTTACCCCCTAGGGAAAAAAAGCATCGAAAATAAAATTTGTCATGTTGTATCCGGGTACGTTGATTTTGCTGAACATGTTTTCAGTCTGGAAAATAACACGTTGTTGTCTTGCTTAGGAGACGGTAATGAATACTTTGCAGAACATGTTAGTTAGCTTAGTGTGTGAGTGAGTGTGAATGACGTCACGAAAATAAAATTATTCAATTTTATTCAACAAACGATATTGTTATTTCGATAAACGTCATTGTTTTTTCAATAAACGATATTGTTGCTTATCATTTGGTGTCATAATATATCGATGATTTTTGGATTCAAAATTGATTTTGTTTACATAAATATTTACCATAAAATTTATTACAAAAGCTTGTTTTGGTGGTTTGGTCATCTACAACACCCCTGGCGGCTCGTCGTGCAACTATTCGTAACACGGTAATGACTCGTTTTCTTAGCAAACATGAAATCTTTTATTTCTCACCTGAACTGTCATCAGACAAAACGTAAAAAACGCTATCTTCTCACTGAAACTGATTGAAGAAAATAAGGTTATTCCCCCTGCACACATGAAAGTAACTATTACATCCCTAGAGAGGAAAACCACAGCTAGTGAGAAATAGTAGATTTCAATACAACGCATGATATACGAGTGTAGAGTACACGACAAGTTATTTGCTTCGTTGTTTTAAAAGTTTTTTTAACGTACAGGTGGAAGTTTTGGTGATGAGAGAATCTATTTGTTCTTTCACGTGTGAAAATCTATAAAAATTACCTCATGACACACCTGTACGTTAAACATTTTTTTAAACTAGTGTAATAGAAGTTTTTCATGCAGAGAGTCGGAGCACATCATTTTCAATTGTTTCGATCACGTTCGCTCACGTATGACATTGTTCAATCAGCTGTTATGCTGTTTTGGCTCTCTGAAAAGTTCCTATTGCATCGCTCGCCTTCGAATCGTACTCACACTTATCGAAACATTCAATGAACTAATTTAAGTAACTTTGAGTGGCGGCAATTGTGAATACTCGCTAAGCTCCCAATTATATAAAATAAATTTTGGACGTCAAAGCTAGATTTTCAAAAATTATCTCAACCTCTACAAGTTTTATTGTATGCATACATGTCACTCACAAATCAATGATTTTTGTGTGTATTCCGTCATAATCACTGATAAAGTTAAAGGTTTTATAATAAAGTTTGCTCAGCTGAATTCATCAGCCGGTAGATAGTTCCATGCATACGTAGCTACACGTTTATACGGATTTGTTACTAACACGTGCGTCCACGCTTATGACCAATAAATTCGTGTTATGTGCACGTGTATGCGAATACCTACCGGATGAATAATGCAGCTGAAGTAAACGTCGATATAAAATTCCACTGCAGTCAAAATTTCTGATAATAACGAATCTAACTTGTGCATAAATATAACAAATTCTCATCATAAATGTGCGGATGATTGCAATTTCGTGTAATTACCCCACTGCCCTAATTGTTCATGTGTGGCCATATACAACATAGCCGTACGGTTATTTCTTTTTTACGCATATCAGTTTTACAGCAATTACGAGCTCGTCATCGCTTTATTCTTATTCACAAACGTATATCTTTGATAGTAACAAACAACATTAGTTCGGACTCGCCTTTGCTAAAATATTAGAATTGAATAAATTAAGGAAATCGTTAAAAAAATAATTGTCTAAATGTTTGCCAAAAATATTTAACGTTTTGTATTTAAATTTTATTGAATATTCTCCGATGTAGGCTGTGAATCGGAAACATTTTTTGTCGTTATTCCATTCACAGAACATATAAGAAAGTGTATTCCACTGTTACGTTCTTGGTTTCCTTTGTTTTTTTTTTTTTTGCCGACTCATTCCGATATTTATGTGTTAGTGGGAAAAAAATTCCCCAAAAATTCTAGTCTAAGATTCGAAAACTCAATCAAAATGGTGACGGAACATATCCAGGTTAACATCGCTCAGTGGTTGTTATTAGCATCTTGTTGGTATTATTAGCGTCCTCTCGATGTTAAAAACGTCACTTCTAGGGCGTTTTTAATTCTCTCTAGCGCATTCACATTTGTACAATATAACAAATCAATTACATTTTCATTCACTTTCACAACTTTACCGTATGGTGGCATAAAATGCTTCTATGTTGTAATAATATGCTCATAGGTTGCATGATATACTTATATGTTGCACAATTAACTCGCTGATGGTAAAACAGTCTGTAAAAATCTTATTTGTCTTTACTTTAAACTTTGTGTCACATGCTTGATTGATCGTTATGCTATGTGTCTTAGCAACTCTCTGTATTAGGGCAGCACACATTTTGTATATTTTATATAAATAAAGATTTTTCTCTCACGAAGCCGACTGTGATTAGCATATTCAGTGCCTGGCTACCAAAAGGCCATGCGGGCGAAATCTGAAAAAGCCTATATCTTCGGGCGGATATTTTAGAGTCTTTTGGTAAACAAATGGAATTGAATGAAGTCAAAAGCCGCAACTTTTGTTTGAGTTTAGCGCCGCAGGCGATTTTTTTTTTCGGTAGTTTTTGAAGTAAAGTGAGGTATTTTTGAGCGCCGCAGGCGAAAATTTCTTTTTTTCTTATTTTCAGCCACAGCCCAAAATGACAGCCCTGGCCCCTTTTTTTCGCCCGGGCCCAAGGGACTTACCGTTCTCCGAATCTGCATGAAAAAATTTGTTTGTCCGTCTGCCTGTCGACGAGTCAATCTTGACCGATTTCCAAAAGTATGTTTTCCCCGAAAGGTAGTCCCAAAAGGAGTGTTGTGATCATAATAAGTGAGATAAGTCGAGAAATTTCGAAGTAAGGATCGAAAAAGTAGTCGAAAACGTGACTTTTTGAAGGCCGGTGAAACTTTTTAACTTAGGCCCTCGGTCGGTCTTAAGGCTTACCGCTATTTAGTCGGATCAAATCCGACAATAAAAATTGGAACAAAAGCTAATAATGGCTGTAAGGATTGGTCTGCCAAAGTTCAACAAAAATTTTTTTGCTATGTTTTAGAGAGAGGTGCGAGGAACAGATTCATCCATGGAAGTTTGGATCTAAGGCCAATCTTTAGTGGCCTGAACGGTGCGTCACAGGGCTTTGGAAGTTTAGCGTTTGTTTTAATATGCAGTAAAAGTTTGTAACAGTTGTTCTGACACTCACAGGTCTCTTAGCTTATCGAATTGCCTTGGCTATGTTTTTGAAATATATAATCTTTGCATATATAAAAGAATCCAAAAGGCCCGGCCGGGCTACCGCCCGGGTCGGCCAAAAAGCCCTGCGGGCGCCACCGGAGCGCCTATAGGACCCGGTCGGCACTGAGCATATTGTATCACAAGAAGCAAAAGTTTGAATTTCGATCCTGGTGGTGAAAGGTTACGTTTTTTTACCCAGTTTGAGTGAAAAAGAAAGTACGTTTTTTGAACTCACTACAACTGAATAAAGCAGTTATTTACGTAACTAGGGTAAATATGATATTTTTGACGAGTGTGAGATTTGCAATCACTTTAGTCAAAAACATATATTTTTCCGAGTTTCGTACAATATTTTTAATTCCGAGGGTCTGAACTACTTTTCTGTTTTAAAGTAGAACGGAAAACATCAGTTTTCCGTCCTAGGAATGAAAAAGTACTTTTCAGTGCGGATGGAAAATGAGTCATTACCGTCTGGTTTAAAACCGATTTTTCGGATTTTCCGTACTTTTCCGAAAAGTACTTTTCATTCCAAGGTCGGCAATGACGATAAAAGTGGGGAGAAATAATCTCTAGAACGATATTCTCGAACTTATCCCTCTAGGGCAAATTTACTTACCTCGATATACCGGTTCTCGATAGATAAAATAGCATATGCACCTCTTGCCAAAAGTTGTTGTTTTGACGTGTGGCATTATGACCCACGCCTTCGGCTAGGGACACAATGCTCCAAACGTCAAAATAACAATATTGTTGTTGTTGCCAGTTGTGCTTACATCCTTTACGAATGGAAATGACGATAGGCCACATGATTCAAAATAATTAAACAAACAAAACAGGTGAAAAAGCAATTGAACTAGAACCTTCACGATGCTTTGTGGACATAATTTAAAGTATTGCCATTTACCGATATATTTGATTGTTTTGTGTGATGAGACAAACACGTGTTGTCATAAGATGCTTCATCATATACGGTGTTGTTGTATGGCTATAGATCAACAGTTTATTTTGATTATGTGTTTCTTTACAATTATTTACATGGCAAACAGTTTATAACCACCTGATGGCTAACACGCGGTAATGAATATGCATAATTTGGTACAAAACTCATGGGTCATTCCCCGGAATCGCTTCAAAATTATGTGCACTTCGCACCTGTTGAAAAATTGTTGAAGTGCTAAGGCTTTAAGTGGCTTAAAGTTGAGCCAATAATACATCAAATATATGTCTATGTCCGTTCGTTGACCGAATTTTAATGCTTTGTCCTCCACAAAAGACTCATAAAGTCACCATTCAATTCAAATATTAATTTAATTTTCAATGTCAAAATTCATGCTCATGAACTCGGAAAGGAACTTCATAAGCTCTGATGGATTTTCAATAGTTAATCTCAATCTAAATCTTCCACCAAACACGAATCTACAAGCCGTGTCTTTGAAAATAATGGAAAAAAAAACTTTCATTCGTTTCGTCGACTTTTTAAGTTTCGCTGAATCAATGCAATTTTTTTCGATTATATTCCAAACATTATTTGAATTCGATTTGAAGGCAATCACTCGTTTTGTGTACAACTAGATACCCGCACAACCTTGGCGATATTTTTAATGTATAATTTATTGGTATTAAAGCACAATTTTAAATCATGCCACGTAATAAATCAAGTTTGAATGAATGTAGGAAAAATCATGGTTCAACGTGTCAAACTGCACAATTTTCTCTCTACATGACAAAAATTCGACAAATTAAATGTTTTCTTTTGATGTTTAGCTAAACTTAATGCGTGTTTTTCAATCTAAAAACCTATGTAGAGTAAAGCATCGAAACAAATGGGTACTTACTTACTGGGTACCTACTACTATAAAAACCCAATGCTTGAGCTGGTCTTTGGCAAGAAGACTTATTTTTGGTAATTTCAGAATGTTTATGGGATTAAACTTCAACTAAATTGTATTGTATGACCGAATCGTGCCACAAAACGATGGTCATGTCAGCAATAAACGTTAAATGCATTTGATGATTGATGTGACACCCGGTGAAGGGTGTTCCTGTCTCGGTTCCTGTTCCATTAAGTCACAAAATGCTTGTCACGTTATTTCGTTACATTACTCGATATACGTTCGAACTTATATATTGACGTCAAGACAAACCCACGTTATACACGTTACCATTACATGATACACGCTCTTTTCACGTGTAACTTTTTGCAACGATAAAATCAAATATCGTGTTTCTATGAGATTTGATTAATCACCAAAAATATGAAAAGCTTTCACACCACATTGACTACCTATCGTTTCTAGTTGTTTTTTTAAGCATTTTACTTTCATACAATCCGTTGCCATTAGGGAACATTCGAAAATGACGTCCAATGAAAAGGGGGTTACAGAAGCCGTGCTGATTCCACAACATTTCTCCATCTCATTCGATCCTAGGCTAGCCTTCTCAATTCTCATGCCTACCTTCTTCGTGTTTTCTTCCACACTATCCATCCATCTTTTTCTTGGTCTTCCTTCAGAGCCCAGAGCCGCCAAAAACGGCGGTTGGCGGCTGAAATCAGCGCCGTCGCCGGTAACGATTTTCGAACGGCTAGCCGCCACGCCGCCGCCGTGAAAATATTTGGCGGCTGAAATGCATTTTCGAAAATGGCTGAAAAATAAAGTGCAATTTTTGTGTGCAAAGGAAGTCCCTGGCACTTGCTTCGCCCCCCCCCCCCCCCTGGGATTTTGAAGTTAATAAAAATTTAACACTAAAGAAGCAAAAGAAAAAATCTAGGGGCCATTATAAATGACGACCGGTCGTTAGAGGGGGAGGGGGTATAGGGAAAGCGGACGAATTCAGACGGTGGGGAAGGGGGGTTATGAGAAGCGTGACGTCCGGTTGAGAATTTTTGGTTTTGTCAAATTTTTGTCAAAAATTTATAACTGGGAGCATGCCCGAGGTTGTTTGCCGAGAAGGAAACGCAGACTTAACCAAAATTTTTCCTGTAGTTTCTTTGACAGTTTGTTAGAAGAAAAATGTACATTCTACAATAAAAAAATATTCTTTTTTGGTGAACTCAAATTTTTAATTGGGGGAGGGGGGGGGGTGTAATGTAATCAGACGTCACTATTTTGGGGGGTACAGTAAAACCGGACGAATTCGGACCAGGGAGTAGGGGGGAGTAGGAAAATTGTCAAAATAACCGGACGTCATTTTTGGTAGGCGGCGCGGCCGCACCGGGAATTTACAAACAAAGCTTTGATAAATCTTGCGAGAAATGAAAATGATAAATATTACAAAATTTCGCTCGCGATTCTAAATTTCCTTCCCAATATGAATTATTTTCTTGACAGATGAGAAGACGTGTGTGTCATATTTTTCTTGAAAGTCGCCACCAGCCGGCTTTTTAACCGCTCAAGATTTTTTTCGGCTAGCCGAATTCAGCCGCCGCCGCCGAACGTTTTTTACCCTCTTGCCGCCGCCAGCCGTTTTTTTCCGGCTGTGGACTCTGTCTTTCTCTCGCTCTGTTGCTGTCAAAGCTTCTTTCTGGTACTTTTTTCGACATGCGACCACCGTCCATTCGTTCAACATGAACCTACCGTACTATGGCGGATTTGATCGCTTCCACAATGGTTTACTCAATAAAGAATTATGTCGACTCATTTAGTATTCTGGTCTGTTTTAATAGTAACACTCAGTAAGAATATGTCTTCGTGGTGTTAATTACTGTACTATTGATAGAATATCGCCTTAATATCACTTATCAAATTCATGCCCCGTGTGGTATGTTAAGAAACAACAACGAACCTATGCTCACGTACATATAAGTGTGAAATCTCATTTGTTGTGGATTGCTGTAGAATGAAAAATATCGAAGCTATTTTCTGTTCACTGTATTTTAATTTACAATACAATGCGAATTACATTTCTGTACAAAATAATTAACCAGTCAACACATTTTGATGGAGAATACTGTTTTTATCGTCGTCATGCGCGTTAATTTTCCCATTTCCTCATTTTATTATCGTTTTCACCCCGATCTACTCATAAATTCATGTAAATACTTTTTTTCCAAAATCTGTTATGCGTTCTATTCACTGACAACATGCACTCAGTCTACCAATCGATTTCCATAATACTTGACAACATTATAATTGTTAAAGTTTTTTCAGAGGCAATTCTTTCAAATCTGTTGAATGTGATACATGCGCCCTGAGATACTCGTTTATATATGCGAGATAATACTCTTTTATCTTGCACAAAGCAGACAATTATACCCAATTGTTTAATGTGCTCTTTGAAGAAAATGTGTGCATTGCATGTTGTTTTTATTACAAATAACGTCCGTGTTATAAGTTATTATATTCTATCTTTCAGTATGAAAAAGTTGTTTAACTCGTAGATGGAGGATTTTCCATTTTTTTTTAATTTAAATGAGGTTTTTCTATGAAACTCCTGCTATAATCCCGGCTTTGAATCATTTTGTAATTAATATTTCTGAATTATTTATTGTCTGATGTAGATTTTGGGTTGAAGGTATTAAGTATAACACCAACTGTTAGAAGATAGTTCGAGACCAAAGTTTAGAAGAAAAGATAATAATTTTCCAGTTCGTAGTTTATTTTTGGTGAAATTGAATTATGATATAAATTCAGTTTTCGTATGCCCTAATTGAAAATTAATGCTTCATTTACGATGCTTTTATTTCGTATAGTTGGGAACGGAAAATCCTTTGAGAACTTCTCTACAAATTACCTTAATAACACGAAAATTAGATGGTTGGTTAGTTGGTTTCTTTATGAAAATGTTTCATTTGTATGTGAGAAAATAAGTTCGGCATCCACTGATATAATACGCAGGCATTTTACTTGCTCACAATCCATTTCTTTTCACTTCGGATAGCCGATTTCAAACCAACTTTTGAGAGGCCTGTCGAGCGGCCACACTGACATATTTATATACTCTGATTCTTTTTTTGTTGGATTCAAAAAGCGAATTTTTGTCGGATTTTATCTTCTGAGAGTATAAACTCATGCAGGTCGAGAACGTTCTCCATATATCCATATAGTACAATAGGGGTAAACCAAAATGAATGACTATGAGTGTTTTTCCCAAAAACATTTTCACATTCCTTACTAACTTTGGCTCTACAGCCACTTATTGGCCTTGGCCTTGTCGAGAACTTTGATCGACTCCGTCCTGTCTCGTGCTACACGTTGCCAGCATCTTATTCCCAGCGCTCGTAGATCGAATTCGACGCCTTACTGACAACTTTTTGACACTTGCTGACAACTTTTTGACACTTGTTGACAACTTTTTGACACTTGCTGACAACTTTTTCACACTTACTGACAACTTTTGGACACTTGCTGACAACTTTTTAACACTTGCTGAGTACTGCCTGACACTTTCTAAGATTTGCTGATAACTTTTCAGACTTTCTGACACTTGCTGTCAATTTTCTGACACTTGCTGACAACTTTTTGACACTTTGTGACACTTGATGACAACTTTTCGACACTTCTTAATGACTTTTTGAGATTTTCCGACGCTTGCTGACATTTTTCTGAGGCTTGCTGACAACTTTCTGAAACTGTCTGACAATTTGTGACTAACTGACACTTACAGACAACTTTCTGACAATTGCTGACAAGTTTTCGATTCTTTCTGACATTTGCTGACAACTTTATGAGACGGACACGGACGCGGACACACGGACAAAATCGACCCTAATTCGGCCGTAAGACTCTGAGTAACGTCAAGGGAATTTCAGCTTACGCTTACTATGTGTTCCAGTCAGGCCGCAAGTCTCGGCTGAGGTTCCAAAGGCTACGCCTTGGACGTAAAGGTAGCACTTGACAGGTAGACAGTTGCACGTCTTGCATGCAGTAACAGGCTGTGAGACCCATAACTACATACAATCAAACGCTATCTACCTGCCCAGTCCCCTTCATATTCCTAAAATGTCATCGATTGAATTTTTGACGAACTTTCGACTTTAGTGATAAATACGTTTCTGAATCCAATAAAAAAAATAATCAGAGTAAATGACAGCCTGTAGCGCAGCGGGAAAACGCTACCTCGCGGCAAATACTTTCAAATAGCTCAGCGTGTGGCGGCTCAGCTCAACTAACATGTTCTAATAGCGACTTCGGCGCTTCTCATATATGGCCTTAGAGCCTCTTGTGCTCATTGGATTAAGATACTCTCTATCAATAGACCTTAATCTACTGCACAGTGCGAGCCTTGGAGAGTATGTGGATTTAACAAAAATACATTAAATCTTTCTCCAATTAATTATTTTGTTGCAAGAAGCAGAAGCGTTCGCTCATATTCTATTTGAATATCGTAAATGTCCTTAAAAGCTGTTGATTCGTTTAGGAAACAGTTCGAAGTTAAAATTTGAAATTGCCGTGTGATATGTTTCTCACAATTTATTATTCAAACTTTTCCAAATGAATGCCAACTCGCAAATAGTAACATGTCAAACAGATAATTTGAAGCAGCAAAAGACAAGACTAAAAGTTTTATTACAAATTAATAACCATTTGTCATTATACTGTACATTCATACGGATTTTACGATACTATGAAAACTTATTATTTATGCATGTGATTGATTGTTTGGCGGTGAGGAAAGAGTTCATTAGTTCGGTTCGTAAAATGAATTATAAATGTAATAAAACTAGTTGAAGTTGATACCACCGCATACAAGAGAATAGGATCAAAATCAACAAGTAAATAGCATTTCATGTTTATTTTGTAATTGATCAAAAAGCTGTTTACCAATACAACATTTCAATCATGCATATGAGGATGACAAGTCAATAAAATTAAATTGCATTGTTTTCCCCATTTTCAATTGAAAGGTCAGGTGATGTATACAGACAGACCCGTTCTATGTGACAAGGCGTGTGAGATTACTGCAAAGATACGAATAAAATCTGGGCTGTTCTACCTGCCGTACAACGCATAAAAAACTTAGCGACGAGATTTTGTGAGAGAAAATATATGAAAATCTCTCATCTGATAACGTTGCTAGGTTTTTTATGCGTTGTAGGGCAGTACCGTACAACGCATAAAAAACTTAGCGAAGAGATTTTGTGAGAGAAAATATATGAAAATCTCTCATTTGATAACGTCGCTAGGTTTTTTATGCGTTGTAGGGCAGAATAATCTGATTTAACGGACCCATACGTGGTTAGCGGCTAGATCATTCTGTACTAGCGTCGCCGATTGTATATTTGGGTTCATACATTTTTGCGGGAGATGTGGAGGGGAGAGTACTTAAGCGTGAGCGCTTAATGACGGCTCCTTCTAAATCTTTTTTATTGAAATCTATAAACTTTCCCCTTGGTCTACCTCTGAGACGAATACACGGATCATGTGCGTTCAGCCAGTTACTTGCCATTACTTTGCCAATTTTGTGAAATACTTAACATTAAAAATAAGTAAAAAAAAGTCCATCTGTCCTTTCCCAATCGGTAGATTTTTTTTTCTTAAGAAATTAGATCTCACAATTGAACAAGTGTGAATTAGTTTACTTTTTCTTCTGTTTTTTCTTTTGTTATATTTGAAACCCCACGCAGGTTCCTATTTCATTCAGAATTCATACAAAGTTGTTTATACAGAAAATGAAAGTGTATGATGTCAGCTGTTGATAAAAAGAAGGTTTTAGAAACAGACCGCACGGGTCCCCGTTTAACATTCGGTTATTTGTTTATCTATTTATTTATTTACATTTACATGTATTGTTATGGATGTGTACATGCGTTTGACATTTAATTTTACATAAAGCAACAATCACATTTCGTACTTTTCGTTCATCAAAGGTTTATGAATATGGATTATTGCAAAATATGAGTTGTGTTCGTTATTTGAAATATTTTTGTTATTAATCTGTTGATATCGAGAATGGGCTTGTGTATAACAAAAATTGAATTTATTTTTAAATTAAATAATTGGGCAATGTGTATTGAGCTTGTATATGGAGCTTGTATATTGAATTAATTGAATTCCATTCGATAACAGATTTAAAGTCCAAGTGTACACAATTGTGACAAACACAAATCGATCTGAATCATTGAATTAGATTTTTTACTTGAACAGTGCAACGTAGCGAATATTTTGTTCTTGGTTGTAGTTTTCGAAGAATTAAACGGCAGCGACACTCCAACCTCTTAATGAATACGTTTCTTCCATACTCTTTAAAGTTTATGAATCTAATCCCATGGATTAGGCGCCTTGTTTTATGTTTGTCCGTATTCAGCTATAGAAGCATGGAGAAAAGGGGTAGTTCTATGTTGAGATGTTAGATTTATCAGTTTGGGACGGCTGAGAGCCACGAAACACAGATCTTCCGATCCTTTGTTCCTCTTTCCCATTCATCATGTAAATCATTTGAACCTATCTGTGCTCGCTAGGAACTTGTCCAGGACAAGAGGCCCCAGCGATCAGATCACATGACAACCAAGAATCCTATGTCTTAGTAGAGACAAGTTCGGGCATGCACAAATAATGTGGTGTCCCGTTTCCTCACCAAGGCCACAGGTGCAGTTAGGGTCGTTGACGATACCCATTTTGGCCAAGTGTCCACAAGTGTCCCGTGTCGCTCCCACAACTCTTCTTATTCGATCCCGGTCCATGTGCAACAGTTCCTTCACCCAACCACGATCGGTCACTGGGAAGAATCTCTTTGTATGTAGACCTCCTTTATAAGCTTGCCAATGCTTGTTTGCCTCTGACCATGTCCAATCCTTTACCACCTTGTCACAAACCTTTACCACCTTGTCACAAAGCGACTGCGGTATGGGAATGGGTTCTGGCCCGTGGCTAACAGATTTAGAGCCCAGCTTCGCCAGCTCATCTGCCTTTTCACTACCTTCTATTCCAGAGTGCCCAGGTACCCAAGCGACCGTTATCTGATTTCTCAGACCTTTGTTCAGGGTCTCCTTGAACTCTTTCATAGGTTTGGAAGTTGTGACAGGCGACATTATCGCCTTAATAATCGCTTCACTATCAAAAAGTACTGTGATTCTTTCATTCTCCGATTCCGGTTGGAAAGAGCACCGCAGTCCTTTCATCGCTGCAAACGTTTCCGCCTGAAACACACTGGCGTACTTTCCTAGATAGAAATTCTCTTCCGTTCTGGGTTCCAGAGTAATTACCCCAGCCCCCGTTCCTTCAGAGTTTTTCGAACCGTCCGTAAAGCTTATGAGTCCATCTTCGGGTATACAATCTGGCCAATTGCCTAGCCATTCTTGTCTACTCGGTACGATAGCCCCATAGCGTTTCTCAAAGTTGATCTCCTCTTTTATGCGGTCTCTAGGCATGTCAAAATAGGATCAGCTATTGCATTTCTTACTCTTCCATGTCCTACGGAAAAATTCCTCATCCACAGACCGTTAAGCCAAAGCCTGTCTGCTGTCGCAAATGCTCTAGCCTTGACGATCGTATGGACCGGTGGTACAGCTAGCAGCGCTTCCATGGCTGCCGTCGCCGTCGTCTTCATAGCTCCGGTAATACATATGCATACCAGCCTCTGAATTTCGCTCATCTCCTCTTTCGCGCACTCCTTTTCCAGCCTAGGCCACCACACTACACTACCGTGGCAGATCATAGGTCTTCCTGGTGCTTCATAGATCCACAGTATCGCCTTGGACGGTAGGCCCCAGTTCTTACCAAACGCGTTTCTACATATCGAAAAGGCCGTCAGACCTTTCCTCGCTCTTTCCTTTCCGTGTTCTGTCCAGTACAACTTACTGTCCAGTATGAACCCAAGTATTTCACTTGACTTCTAGGTGTGACGTCCTTGCTAAACACACTGAATTTTCCGATCAATTCCTGACCCATGCGTCTCCTGCTAAAGAGAACTATGTCAGTTTTATCTGGATTAACTTTGAGACCTTTCTCTCGACACCATTTCTGTACAATTCCGATAGAGTACCTGATGCGATCCCCAAGCGTCCCAAAAAAAATGTTGAGACGTTAATTCAGATATGAAAAAATATAGATTTTACCACTTGAGGTTCGTGGACAAGACACGGTCTGTAAGCCATACTTCTCTGAAAGGTTAGGAGGAAAATAAGGAAAAAGGGAAAATTTACACGCAAAATTTCACCGACCAATCATCATACTTGGCTTATCCCCTTGTTTTACAAAAGATGTTTTAATTTATTGCTGAAAAGTGCGTCTTTTTTCACACTTTTCGTCTTTCCGATGTCACAAGCCGTGACGTCACAATTCAGTGTACCCCTCTCCCTCCCGTCCGATTTCGTCACGTTCTGCTAGAGCTACCCCACGAAATGTACGTTTGATGCTATCGAAAAGTGTGTTGCAGCTAGAGATGTGCGGGTCGACCATTTTTCGAAACCTGACCCGGACCGAACCCGACCCGATTAAAATTTTCGAAACCTGAAACCCGACCCGGACCGAACCAGACACTCAAGTTTTTCGAAACTAACAACCCAAATTACTTCGAAACAAAAATTATTTCAAGGCCCGACGTCTGCATTCTTCACGGACCTTAGACTAAAACCAAATTCGTATAATGTAAGATGATAAAGGATCGGGACCCGAATAAAATGATACAACAACCCGACCCGGACCAAACCCGACCCGATAAAATTTTTCCAAACCCGAAACCCGAACTGTTTCCAAACCCGACCCGATTAAAATTTTCGAAACCCGAAACCCATGAACCCGAAAAAACAATTTGGGTTCGGGTTCGGGTTAGGTTTTTCGAAGTTTCGGGCAACCCGCTCATCTGTAGTTGCAGCACATAAAATGTGTATCAAAAAGCACATAGACCGTTACATCTTTTCTTTTGTGAATATTGTACATTTAATGTGCAAGAAATGTACACTTAATGGGGTGAATGGCAAAAAGTGTACACTAAATGTACACCTAATATTGTGAACATCTAGTGAAAAAATAAAAAATTCTTGTTGCACAAAAAATGTGCGTTTTATGTACATCAACAAAAACGTAGAATCGACAAAAAAGTTGTGAATCGTTAGACTAGATTAGGTGTACATTTAGTGTACACTTTTTGCCATTCACCCCATTAAATGTACAATAAACGATGTAACGGTCTATGTGCTTTTCGATACACATTTAATGTACAACATCACATCGAAAAATGTGATCTATGTTATCTGGGTTTGTAACAAATGTACTTGTAAAATAAAGTATAAAAAAATTCTCCATTTCGGAGTCGCGCAAGACAATTATCATTTCCATTTAATCCGCTTAATATGAACAGATAATTCGATAAACGTCATTCATTAACATCATTCAGTTGTTCTTATTCAGCGGATTACATGTAATAAATAAAAATTGCTTTGCGCGACTCGGATCGTGAGAATTTCCATAATGCTTTCTTTTATAAATATGACCTTTACTGCATTGTGTGTTGTAAAAACGATACGCACCTTGAAAATATGAATTTTATTTTAGAGCTCCTTATGATGTGGAAGCAGGTGTAGTTCGAGAACAAGACAAGACTGCGCAAGGGGGAGGGGGTAAAAAAGCATATCCTAGAAACAAATGAACAAATACATCGGAATTGCTTCTGTTATTCCATTTACCTACATCTTTCTAACTCGTAAACGGAACTAACCGGTAGCAACTGTAACGAAATAAAAACAAACTTACGCTACATATGACATGCAAAATTTTATCTGAATGAATAATATCCTTAATATTCAATTTGCTTAACCAATTAACACTGATATACAATGCCTAACATCGATAATAAAACGTAACAATACATTGAAAAAGAAAAGCTCACAAAACTCAATTTGAAAGAGAATTGTTTTTATAAATATTGAATAATGATATTGTTGATGTTAACTCACTTTTGCTCTGACACATAAAACCATCGTATTATATTGAATAGACTCACGCAGACCATAAAGTAACATTAAACGATGTTTTTTTTTTCTTTAAAGAATTTATGTTGCGAATAGCAAACACTATAACTTCCATTGTCTTAGAATAGTGACAAACATCCATTGAAAACTATGGACTATAAAAAAATTTGTTGCATTAGAGCGAAAGCTAATTAATCGTCGTGTCCGGATCGTTAGTTTTCAGTTGAAAATATAGAGGCGCCACATGAGTATAGTTACCTAAATGATAACAGTGGACGGTTATATGACGCTTCTAGAGTGAGGATTTAGTTGTGTGTACGTCGTATCCTATTCAGCTACGAGAAAAATGGATGGCGCCACCGACGACAGGGGTACTTTAGTTTTATATTGATTCGTATTCAGGTATGAAAATAAGCAGATTGCGCCACCGACAGGCCTGATGAAAAGTGATGCAAACTACACTCTATAGATTGTGTCGTTAGTTTTATGTTTGTCCGTATTCAGCTATGAAAGCATGGATGACGCCACTTGAGAAAAGGGAGTAGTTCTATGTTGACACGTTCATTCAGCTATGAAAAAATCATAGATGTCACCACTGGAGGTTCGGTGACAAGACTATTAGGGTACTTTAGATGAGCCGCCACCCACACATTTAAGTCTAGCCGAGTCGCCGACGCATAGGATTCTCAAAGGCTTGAAATCAGTTTTCAATTTAAACAAAACTTATTTGTACATCGATCTCCAACCTAAAGTTACGATTTTCCAACCGTAGAGTTTTAGCCGCCTGTTGTTTTTCAGCTAGCCGCCAGACACTCAACCGTCTCAGCGCCGTCGGCCTCATAGAATTTTATTACCTCAGCATATCTCTAGTGTCAAAACACACAAGACACACCCGGTCAATGAGACTATAAGCAAAAATAAAAATTATCAAAACTAGTTCTTATCGTTTTCAACTCGAGTAAATGTTTGCTATTGTGTACGGTAGAACGGGGAAATACCTTTTAACATTTTTCTATTGAATCTTCTGTGTTAAATGAGATATTAAAACATTATTAAAGCACATTGATAACTAAGTGTTTCATTAAATGAAACACTAATTGTATTCCAAATACAAATAAATGTTGTTGCAGTCAATGTATATCGTATGAGTTTTGTTTTAGAGTTTGTTATGTGTACAGCGGGGATTTTATGAATCTCATTATTCTGTTGTGCATTTATTACAAAATGGAATTTCCCTTGTTTTTTGTAAATGGAAGAGTGTTATTGGTCGCTCTTTCCATTATAGGGATAGAGTAAATGGAATCCATGGTTAATCTTTGGCTGTAGGTATTTAATATTCAGTCAATTTCACTAATGGAGACACTGTAATCTAAAACATTATGCGAATTGTTATTACTTTTACTTATAGTCGCTCGCCGGTCCGTCGCATTGCAATTTCTTTCGTCAGAAATGACATCACTATGTGCCCTTGGCTAATAATTTGAATGTAAATACACATTAACTACATAACAGCCGCGAAAAACTTTTTGAAGGTCTTACCCGCGTGAGTTTTTACCAAAGCAAAATTTCATCAAATCAAACAGGAATTGATAAGTACCTTACACATTCGCTCACAGTTTAAGTAAAGTAGAAGTACAAGGTAGATAGTTTTTCTGGCCTATTTGTGGACAAGCGACCTGTTCTCAGTCGCACTATTAAATGCAATCCATTGATTCCCATTTATTGATCAAGAACATATGGATAGTCGTTGCTAAATTCCACTCACTGTATTAAGTTATTTATAGAAAATTGTTCAAAACTCGAGTTGTCATCATCATCATAATCCGTGGAAAAAGTGTCGTCTGCAACTCGATGGTTTGGACTCATACAGAGAATGTGGGATGAGAGGTCGTAGAAGAGGGATCGCCTCATCTACTGAAGTTCTGGTTCTTTGGCTAATTTATTTATTTACTTAGCGTATGTGTTGGCGAGTACATGACATAGTTGACAAACATTATTCAAATTGAAATTATCACAGATTTAAGCACAGTGAAACTACACTGATATGTCAAGTGAGTTTAGACATTGTATTACTTCCAGTTTCGCTGCGTGCATATCTTGAAAGGAGCTTTGGAACATTCAGAAGCAATATGCTTCATCGTTTGGTAGGAAGCACCACAGTCACAATCCGGATGGTTAACTGCATCCCATTTGTACATTAGTACAAAGTCAGTGGGGAACCGATTTAGCATAGACCATTGTCTTCTTGTTAGGTCGAAACCAGGCACTTTGCTGGATGATGTTCTGAGCGTCTGGATTTTCTTGAATCCATTCCTTTTGCCAGCTCTCTGTCCCATTAAAACCGTCCTTGATTAGTTTCGCTGCTGTTTTCCATGCTGGTTTCCGAGATTTCAGGTGCTGCGTTCCGTTCTGTACCATATCTTGGTGGATCGGTAGTTGGTCGTTTGAGAGAATTTTATGATATTCTCTGATCAATGCGCTTTGGCGACGGATGTGGAGCGATGTGAGCAAGCACTGGTAACCAGGCAGTTGGTGTGGATTTGATTGTTCCAGTAATGGTGCGTAGTGTGTCATTCAGTTGTGTGTCGATCAGGTTGTGGTACACACATAAATCAAATCTTCATTTTGTATCGAGTAACCTTAGATTCTGCAATGCATTTTGTAGAAACATTAGCATTCAGATATATGGATTCAAACTGGTAACATGAATTTGTTTTGATCAGTTCCCATAAGGTGAGCCAGACGGGTGCACAGAGTTCAGCAACTGAGAAAACTAGAGCAAGAGCAGATGTTCTCAGAGTATCCGCGCTTCCTCCCCACGAAATTCCACATAGTTTGTGTAAGATATTATTTCTGGTTTTTAGTTTTGCTGCTATGTTTTCCATTTGTTTCCGAAACGTTAGCGACCGATCGGGCGCAACCCCAAAGTACTTTGGATTTTTGTTGTGTTTGACTAGTTGGCGGCAAAACTCAACTTTAAGTTGGTTCGTAAGGTGGAAGCTGATTGATTCCGTCTTTACAGGATTAGGCTCAAGGTCCCATAACATGAAGTATTTTTCAAGTATTTTCAGGTCCTCATCCAGGATTCTCTCACACTCTGCGAAGCTGCTCGATTGCGTGGCTAGAGCATTGTCGTCGGCGCGGCGTAGCCAAATTTTCTACAGGTTGTGGGCGGCATATCGTTGATATATACGTTGAAAAGGAGCGGAGCGAGTACCGAACCTTGAGGCATTCCGTTGTGAAGCGTGAATTTGCGACCCTTGGAATCGTTTATGAACACGGTGAACGATCTTTCACTGAGCATGTCGTTTATGAGGTCTATGAACGAGGCGCATGGGATGATCTTGATAAGCTTGTAGAGTAAACCTTTTCTCCAAACGGTGTCGTAGGCAGATTTTAGATCGATAAGCACAAAAGCTGTTTTCATCTTGTCTTTGGCTAAGAAAGAAGATTATCGATTCAACTAAATTGAAGTTAGAAGAGAGATAGACGATGGTATACCCTTCCATTCCCCTTCCATTTCCATTTCCATTTCCCTTCCATGTCATTTATGATTGAAACATGAAGAACATATATTTATCAGTTTGTAACGACAAATTGTTGATCTTAAAACACAGATCCTAGAATCCTTTGTCTCTTTTCATTCAATCATCAGGTGAAACTTCGAAATTACAATTTCCCAGCTTACGCCTTAGGCCTTAGTTGAAAGAATTTAAAGGAATCTAATCTCAGGTGCACCGTTTCTTTTTCTAATCGAGTTTATGGCAGAATAATAAAGAGCAAAATACTAAATTTGATGTATATTCGATGTATTTTTGTTGTATTTGTGATGTACTTTTGATGTATGAGTGTTGTAAAGGCTGTGCTAGTGATGTGTTGTTGTTGTTTTGGTGTCGTATACACCCACATAACTTGTACAACACTTATACATCACTAATACATCACTAGTATATCACTAATACATCACTAGTACATCACTAATACATCACTAATACATCACTAATACATCATTAGTACATCGATACGTGATAAATTTGTACTCACGATGTATTATTGATGCACTTGTGTTGTACTGGTGATGTATCAGTGTTGTACTAATAATGTGTATAAGGTGGAATTTGTTACATAACACATGCAATTCATACATCATGAACACATCAAATATACGACACCAAAACAACACCAATCAACAACAACACATCACTAATACAACCTTCAAAACACCCACACATAAAAAATACTTTAAAAATACATCAAAAATACATCGAATATACATCAAAGTTTTTCGAATCCGCAAGAGCACGCAGGAGTTTCCGATAGGCTCAACTTGTTAAGCCCTCAACCTTCCTAATGCGACGCCGGGCCCTTTTTAATAGATTCCTTGCCCATCTTGCTTATGGATTCGCAGCACCCACTTCGTTCCTACGCCTCCCATCGTTCAGAATGCTTTCCGATTCACCGAATTTCTTATTGCCTTCACACAGTGATTGGAGTACTTTCAGACATGGCTCAACTCAATTCGTTGTGAAGAACTTACATCGAAGGGTTTTTAATGGTCTCTATGATTTTCCCAGAGAACATTGAGAACAAACGTAAAAATATAGGCGAAAAATCTGTCCTCTTGATCGTATGTGCTAGTATTGTGTAACGAAGTTCATCGAAAGTTAGAAAATCATTAAATTCAGATCATAGTCGTGTCAAGGTCGTTGTTTTTTTTCAATTTACCAAGACCTTGTACGAATCTATACAAACGAATTTTAAATTCGTTCCTAATGATTGTCTTAATATTGATGACAAAAAAGCACCAAAGAGTTTAATTTTTTGAACAAATTTTACGTTTTCTCGAAGACATATTTTCAAATCTTAAATGCGTAAGGTGACAACATCAAACGTATGTATAGTCCAACAAAATTATGAACAAAAAAGAAGTTAATCAAACGTGCAAAGCCTTATTATGCATAAGGTGACTTTGTAAATTGATAATCTTGACCACGCGAATTGGTTTTGATTTAAAAATTGTATTGAGTCTCCGTTCATTGTGATGGAAAATATGTTTCTCAAATATTTCCTATTCATCTCACTTTTTAACTGGATAAGAAATAGAAACTTTTCGAAATAATAATATTTGAATTTAAATTATCGTTTTACATTCATTGTTGGTGGTTTTCCGTATGTACGAATTCATTATTTGTAAACAAGAGGAAATAAAACGAATAACATTTTCTTATAATAAACGCACAGTTCGAGAGTTAATTAGATTATAACTGAAGTAAAAACCAATTTTCCTTTTGTTTCAGTACTTATCGTTTCCATCAGTAACAAATAATAATGGTGGCCAAAAATTTAGTTTTTCCATTGTTCAACGCGATTGGATACAAGGTTCATTTGACTGCATTCAACAAAATCAGAACCAACAACTCGATGTTTTGGGAACGATGACGCATAAAATGCGAATACACGCTAATGAAGATGTATACGAAGCCACAAGACACAGAATGGCTGCGGTGGAAGAAACGCAGAAAAATAAGTGGTAAGTAGAACGAATTTTTCTTTGAATTTATGAGGAAATCCAGGGACGTGTCATCAGTAGAACGGTTTCCTTTCAGTACACACACAATACAGTACATTCACCTAAAATTGATCCATTTTATAACGTTTAAAGGGAGACACCGGGTGTACAAAGTGTTTACTTACGGTAGTATTTACATGTTAAGCGCGAAACACAATTTAAATTTTGAATGAATGACGGGATGAGCGAATGAATCAAAAATCACATTTCAACGCTTTAACGCAAAAACGGACAAGTCAACGCTGCGTGAACTTGTATTATTTTTGCGTTATTTTTTAAATTCAGAGCGCACTTAGGCGTCAATCGAATTAATTTAACGATCAAATATGATATCCCGAGCGTAGCTACTTTAGCGATAGTTACTTTATGTTTTCACCTTTCCTGTACGTCCATCCGTCTGGGCACCGTCACAATTATGACGTCACAAAAATGGCGGCGCAAAAATGACGGTCACGAATATGACGTAACCAAAATAATGTCACAAAAATGACGTCGCACAAATAACGTCACACATGTGACGGAACAAATATGGCGTAACAAAAATAACGTTACAAAAATGACGTTACAAATACGACGTCATAAAAATGACGTTGCGCAAATGACGTAATGAATATGACGTCACAAAAATGACGTAACAAATATGACGTTACAAAAATAACGTCACAAATACTGCCATACAACGCATAAAAAACCTAGCGAATAGAATTTGTGAGAGAAAATATATGAAAATCTCTAATCTGATAACGTCGCTAGGTTTTTTATGCGTTGTAGGGCAGAGTACGACGTCACAAATACAACTAAAAGTTATGACGTTATAGATGTCGTTTCGTTTTCTTGAACACTACACTATCGTTAGATTTTAGATTTATCAGGTTGGGACGACCCACTACTGGGTCATGAAACACTGATCCTTTGTTCCTTCCCCGTTCATCACGTAAATCCTTCGAACCTACCAGTACCGGCGAGGAGTTTGTCGAGGGCAATTGGTCCTAGCCTTAGTACATCCAGAGGCCTGTTCACATGACCACGAAGAGTCCTGAGTCTCAGTTGAGAAAACTTTGGACACTCACAAATTATGTGATATCCGGTTTCGTTCCCGAGACCACAGGTACATTCGGGATCGCTAACAATTCCCATCTTTGACAAATGACTGCTTAGCCCTCAGTGCCCGGTAATCGCTCCCACTACTCTTCTAATGCGACTCCGGTCCATGTTAAGCAGTGCATTTGTCCCCTTGCAGTCGGGCATTAGTAGGAACTGCTTTGTGTGCCTTGCCCCACCATATTCACGTCAACGCTTTATTCCCTCTGAACGCACCCATTCCTTTACAGCCTTGTCACATTCTGACCGTGGTATAGGAATGACCGGTTCGGGTCCACATTGAACAGATGTAGCACCCAGCTTTGCCAGTTCATTCGCTCTCTCACTTCCATCTATTCCAGAGTGACCGATTACTCCGGCCCAGCTGGTTTAGTGTGCTTTCGAATTCCTTCATTAATTTGGATGTGATTACGGGCGACATTATCGCTCTGATCATTTCTTCGCTGTCGGAAAGGATTGTGGCTCTTTCGCCTACCGTTTCCGGTCTCAATGCACTTCGCAATCCTTCCATCGCTACGAACGTTTCTGCCTGAAGTTTACTGGCGAAATTTCCTAAGTGGAAGCTCTCTTCTGTCAGTGTTAATGCCCCAGCCCCCACTCCATTAGAGTTTTTCGATCCATCATACACTATCGTTACTTTCCTATATATATATATATATATCTATTTCAATGGTTTATTTACTCGTGGAAGTGTTTCATACAAAAGTTTGATAGTGCCTACAACAAACTTAGTTTTTTTTTCGCTGTGCTCTGGCCGCAAACATCCGCTCTACTTGTTGGAATTCGCTACTTTCTCCCCACGGAAAACATTTCCTGGTATTAGAACTTCCTGTTTTTAAGATCTAAAAAGTATATTTGAGTTTCTTATGCGCTACTGCTACATAAGTATGCCTAGCAGTCCCCTAGTGAAGCTTCATTACATGTTTGTGGCATGTAAACACGGTACTACTGTGGTTTTACTGTCGTGTTTACATTCCACAAACATTTGAAATGTATAACGTTGATGCTTGTATATTCGTTGTTTTGACGAGATGACTTGAAGCCCGAGCCGAAGGCGAAAACAAATGTATACAAGCAGCAACGCAATTTCTGAAAGCGTACTATCCTTACTGTGGACAATAACCATTCAATTAAAATAAAATTGAGGCACATCATACGTAACGTAGTAAATGATCATCAGAAAGTTTGATGTAACATAGTTTACTCATTTCTTCATTCAACTCAATGAATTGATTTGATCATTTTTTTATACCTAACCGCATTGTACCATGTGACATGTGAGCAAAGACGTTGTCGCGATCACGTAGTAGTTGCTTGTAAAATGTTACTCATAAAATCAAATTAATTCTATTATTATTCGTTTTAATTAAAAAAAAATGTTTACAAGGCTGATATAAACATGAAACATAAATTTGTGTGGAAAGGTGCTTAGAATAATGGAAAGAAAAAGAAACCATATTTTAGATGTTACAAAATGAAAAAAATACGACAATAACTAACGCGACGATGAAATACAATGAGTTTCCATTTATACGAAACAAAATTTTTTAAAAGAAATGGCAAAAAAATGAGCCGTCGAGTATCTTAATAGATTCGATGAGACCCGAACGCATCTCATCTTAATTCGTTTAACAGCAAGAAAAAGGTTTGTTTGAAAGCTCAACTTGATAAAATTACTTTTATTTTTGTCAAGTTGAGATTTCGAACAACCCTTGCGCGGGCGATTTTTATCGTTTCCAATATAACTGCTTATCATAAATGAACGGTGTTCTGCAGTAACTGAGTGTTTTCATTGTGGTAATAATAGAATGACAAAGATGGTGCAGAACACCGTTCAAATGTAGTAGTTATTTTCGTTACAAGGAGAACATTTTTCTCTCTTAGTGATGACCAGATTTTATATGCTCAACGAGAGAAACATTTTATCCGCATTTATCCGCAAAATTTCTTGTTTTATGTTTGTCCGTATTCAGCTATGAAAGCATTGATGACGCCACTTGAGAAAAGGGGGAAGTTCTATGTTGAGATATTAATTCAGCTATGAAAAAACATAGATGTCACTACTTGAGGTTCAGGGACAAGACACGGTCTATTCGATTTCGTTGATGGCAAGAGATCCTTCGCAAAGGTTCGGTATGACATCGGTCATCATTCAACTTATTAGTTAGTTTAATGATAGTTCGTATTTAGCTATGAAAGCATTGATGACACCATAAGAGAAAAGGGACTAGTACTATGTTGAGGCGTAAATTCAGCTATGAAAGTAGCATACTTGAGGTTTAGAGACAAGACACGATCAATTCTGTTGCCCAAGTCCAATGTTGAAGTTAATCTTTTACGAGCATAGAAATAACATAACATTTGTCATCAGATTCCATGCCCGTGATTGGAATTTGAGAATTTTAATTTCCCGCAATAGTAAAAGACATCGCGTTTATGATTTTCTAACAACCGTCACTCCCCTCGACATCTATGTTCGAAAGTGAACGATGTCTCTCTAGTAACAACAAATTGATTTGGAACTGGCAATTCTGTTATACCCAACTTATAACACTATTGTACAAGTCTCCTACGAATAATAATGTGGCTGCGAAGAGTTTATTAAAGGGGAGACGTTTTGTCTGGATGAAATATTTGTTATTGCAAAATGAATATTTGCAGGAAATGAAGTAAAATATTTTACAAGGTAGTTCTGAGTGGAGTTTACTTATTTCTTTCATCCAGTTTATTAAATGCAGAGTTAAGATTAAATGTTTCTGATTTTAAATGGCATTTGTTTGTTAACGTGCAATAGACATCAGCCAATTTTTTGCAGAATTTGAATATTTCATTTTTCTGTAGTGCCATAGACTAACACTATGGTTCGTTGAGTACCAAACATAGTAATAAAAAATTTTTTAACTTGAAATTCGTTATTTCATTTTCGATAGCCGCGGTTGGCAAATAAACTTGAAATATATTGAACAAATGGCAAAGTAGGTCAATGACACAAAATTCGAAAAAAAATGTATTTTTTGTGCATTACACAAATGTTGCTGTCACAGCACCTCTCTCATTATTTGAAGCAAAAAAAAAATGAAGTTCATAGTTACGAATGCTTGTTATGATTCTCTGGTACATTCTCTATTGTATGTACAGTACAGTCGAATTATAAAATGCTGATGCAATATTTGAAATTGTGGCTTTTAATAAATAAATTTTTTTGTAAAAAGCAGACGTTGCAGTGAGTTGCAGCTAATTGATGACTTAACTTTTAAAGACACGGGAAGGTCGTGCATCACTTTGTTTTCTTGCATTTCGTAGAAGTTACACATGCGTTACACACGCTATGAACTGAACGTATCTTTCAATTGTAATTCCGAAAATACTAACCAAATTGACAAAGTTTCTCTTTCGTAATTCCATCCAGATGCCAATATACAAATTGAGGGGTTTTTTTACACGTCTTATCTGTGATTAGTATGCATAGACCCAACCTAAAGATATTCGTTATGATTCGATAAAAATGTAGGTCTACCAATGTTGTAATATGAATCACTTAAGCATTTTCGTTTTTGCGTGTTTAGACATGCATCGTTATATGTAAGAAGACTGGTTGCTGGTTGATAGAATTATGCTCGTAGCATATGAGTTAAAAGGTGTACGAAGTAGTGCATGTTGAACTTAATTCCTTCCGTAACGCACAACAAAAGAAAATTCTCATTCTATTTTTTCATTATGTTGGAACTTCGATTTGACTGACTAGACTCTAAGCAATGACTTAATAGAGAAAGACATTTTTGGCGCAACCAAATAATAATTTGCGCTTTCGATGCGGCGTCAGCTTATTGCAAAGTATACAAAATTCTTGACGAAATTCATAATATTTTTTATAAAAGACTGCCAGTCAAAGGGTGCAGAAATCTTTTCCTAATCCTAATCCTAATCTAAAAAAGCCCCCGCATCCTCAAATGGACTTAATGGTTTACTTAAGTGAATAAATGAGACGAAGCGAAACCCTTCGATCTCTGCACCTCGAAACACAGATCCAGTAGTTCTTTGTTTTTCTCTTTCCCGTCTTACATATACGTATACGTCCTACATCATGACGTCATTTCTCCACCGTCGAATTCATGATAATGTTGTTTATTGAATTCAAAATTGAAGTCAATATAAACAGAGTCTACAAAGAAACCTCGAAAAAAATTTTCTCTCGCTGCGCTCGCGTTTTTTAATTACATAGGGTAAGGATCAAGATGCTGAAAACATTTGGGTTGAGAATTCTCACAGGAAAAATTTTTTTCCCCGAAGTGTGTACTTGATTTTTTTTTCCTTAAAATAGGCCCTGCGTCCTACATATACGTCCTACACATACGTATACGTCCTACACATACGTATACGTCCTACACATACGTATACGTCCTACACATACGTATACGTCCTACACATACGTATACGTCCTACACATACGTATACGTCCTACACATACGTATAGGGATCGTCCCTAACTTACGTAACGCAAAAACATGAGACAAAAGATTATTTTCGTATGCGATTTCGATGTTTTGTCTCATGTTTTTGCGTTACGTAATTTAGGGACGATCCCATACGTCCTACACATACGTATACGTCCTACACATACGTATACGTCCTACACATACGTATACGTCCTACACATACGTATACGTCCTACACATACGTATACGTCCTACACATACGCATTCGTCCTATACATATGTATCCGTCCTACACATACGTTTACGTCCTTGTGATCGATCACATAACCTCCCAGAGTCCTCCAGAGTACTGAGGCTTAAGTAGAGAGAATTTTGGGCATTCCCATACGATGTGGGTGCCAGTCTCCTCTCCGAGAGCACAGATACATTCAAAGTCGCCCACAAGTCTTCTTTTCGCAAGATGTTTACAACAGTGCCCCCACTGCACTCCGGTCCATGATTAGTAGTTCTCTCGACCACTTTTCATCACACGCCCGCCGCGCCGGGAAGAACAGCTTACTGTGCTCCAATGCTCTGTCCTTGAATTCCTCGCTCCCTCTTACACGCTAAAAATTACAGCAAAATATTTGAAATCGTGGAAATTAAATGGAGTAATTAAACGTTATTCAGACTTGTAAATTGGTCTGAATGGTTGAACGTATTGATTGTTGAACAACATGCAATATTTATATAACTTCGAATGACTCTGTTGCTTTCGCACTGTCGTGAATCAAACTCCCTATCAGACTTTCAAAAAGCTTTGCTTTTTAAATTAAATTCAACCGCAAAGTTTTTTCCTTTCATGTGTGTACACCATGTACATTTTACAAGCTTAAACTCTGTACTCGGTGGTTTATTTTGTGCGGTTTTATATAGCCAGGTGTGTGTATTTACAAAAAAGTGTAATTGCATAATTAATGTTCCACATGTCCAGGGGCTCATGGGAAATTTGAGGTTGTATAAAACTTAAGCTTTGAATTTGTTTCAACGAAAACATAGAATTCGAAATTTCATGTTCGTTATTGTAGAGTTGCTTGAAGCTTTAGAGATGTCTGGATGACTTTAGGGATACCTTTGCAAAATCTCACGAATTTTTTACCATGTCAAATGTACATTTTGTGGTATCCAAAGAGTCATTGTTTTAAGCGGCAGTGTGTAATTGAATTTTATTGTGAGACGTGAAATGTTTTTGGGAATTACACTTTAATTGTACTTTTACAATTATCATTCGCAAATATCAACACTTTTTGCTTTCACATGCCTTTCCCCCATATCTATAAAGTTTAATCAAAAGTCATTTTCATTATCTATGTTACGGTTCAATAGTTTCGTGTATTGTTGTGCTACTCGCAAGTCGACATAAATGTACAAGACTTTCGTTATCAAACTGATTGTGTTATCTCTTTTATGTTGTTTGCCGTGGGGCAGTTTAATAGACGACTTTCAATTGTCACGGCAGTTTCACAATTCTCTGTGTGACTCAGAACAAATAGAAATTCAAAAAGTATACTGTGAAGCGTCAGAGATGTCAAAGTTTAAAGTAATTTGGGGAATTATTTTTTATCATTCTCGACTATATATGGCCCATGTGAATTTAGAAAACAGAGATACATATGTTATGGGTAGACTCGACTATTATCACGCATGTGACCCTCTTAGGTATACAAATGTATTTGGGAAATATTTATTGTATTTAAAACGCTCAAAAGCCACATAGAAGTTGGAAATGACGGAATTTTTGATGCGTTTTGAAAAGTGCATCGTAAATGGAGTAAAAAGACTCATAGTATCAACCCAACCGGCAAAAAGTCCATTAAAAAGGAGTTAATGTTGATATTGTGAATTCCCGACTATTATGGATTAGGTAGAGGTTATTGTGAATAACGAAAATAAATGTCCTGTGTCACCGTGAATGAAATTACCATGTCCAATTAAACAAAAAATTATTTCCAAACAAACCTTTTTGACATTCAGTCCAGAGCATTACTTATCAATGAGGTGTTTGACTTCGAGTCAATGAATCATTTGATGAGTGATTTTTCGAACTTTTTTTTACTTTAATTGTTTTGTTCCATTTATCTTGTGCAATATAGTGCGAGGTTGGAGAAAAGTCCCAGGGCGGCAGCGGCGCACTATATTACACATATGTACTACGAGTTGCATCCATAACACTGACGATGGACCTAAGAGGATCCAGTGTTTGTCGGTCTTTATTGCATAAATCGATTCGTCAGCTTGAAAATCCTGACGAAAATATTCTAAAAAGATGATACGAATGTCACACTAGATTTGTGAAAATCATGTGGACAACGCGAGTCGAACACATGAAAAATTTATTCATTTATCTTCCCATCGGATTCGTACCCCGTATTTCCTATTTCATCAGTGGTCGATTTTCAAATATTGCGCTCTAGCGAGTCTGTTCAAAATACAAGGAAATGCCCATTGATTTTCTGAATGCATCGAGTCTCTAGATGAATAAGTGAACTTAATCTTTCAGATTCATGCATGAAACTGACGCGGAGTCATAAAAAATATAAAAGATACATAACCCGTCAGGGATAAGTGAACACATTCCCTTAAGAATCGTATAGGAATCGTGTGGGAATGTCTTATGCCATGGAAAATTTATATGACGAAAGAAAAAGCGTTCACATATTCCGTCCGGCAATATTTCAGATTCATCCCTTTCAGAATGAGTGAACGCGTTTCTTTGGTATACAGGCTATCGAACGAGTGTAGTGAGACATGAGGATGAGGCTGCCTTCTTGTAGCTCCAGAGCAAAGTGACATTTCAATAGAGAAAATTCCAGAAGCTTTATCTTGGGAAGGCAGCCTGATGCTGATGAATAAATTTTTTTCTGACAGTCTGCCCATACAAGCTAGGAAACGAGTGTAGTGAGACATGAGAATGAGGCTGCCTTCTAGTAGCTCCAGAGCAAGGTAGTATTTCCATAGAGAAAATTCCAGAAGCTTTATTTTAGGAAGGCAGCCTGATCCTGATGAAAAAATTTGTTTCTGACAGTCTATCTATGCAAGCTATCAAACGAGTGTAGTTAGATATGAGGATGAGACTGCCTTAACAAAATGAACAATTTAGCTCACGAGGATTATCGAGAACTGATACGTGAGGGGACCCGAGTTCGATCCCAGCGAGCGGCCGTTTTTTAATTTAATATGAGGAAGCTCCCAAGAGAGAGCTTTGGGTCGTTGATATGAGAAAGCTCGAAAGAGAGAGCTTTGGGTCGTTGATATGAGAAAGCTCGAAAGAGAGAGCTTTGGGTCTCGTTCACTTTTCATGTGCTGGGTTCTCTCATGTGCTGGCGTATCAGTAATATATATTTTTTATTATTTAAATACGTAAATGTCCAGGTTTATCCTTAAGTTTTGCTCGGATAATTTGCAAAAGACTACGAGCGAGTGGCTCGCATGATAGACACATAGATCTTCATTTCCGATTGGTGAAATGGTGCAATTTTTTTTTCTTGAAGATGTCATTTAACAAAATGACAACAGTTTAATTACGTGGAGAAAGTAGGTTTTTGTTTTAATAAATAATTTTAATTTATATCACTTCTTTGCATTGTTAACTGTTAAAGACATTATCATAGAGGATGTAAGTGAGTTATGTCATTAATCGCGCTCAAGTCATTACATTTTTTGTATTCTAACGTAGTTTGACGCTAAATGTTGTAATGAGGAAAGACAAGTTGTTATTGATGACCGTCTGATGCTTTTTGAATAAAAGTCAATCAATTATAAACTTTATGTAACACGTCATACATCAAATAGATTTGAAAAATAATTTTTTTTCTCTCATTTCAGCACACGGGAAATTAAGCCCAATCAAACAGACATTGGACGCAAAGTAAAAGTGAAACACGCAGTAAACCGTCTTTCCAACATTCCTAATAGTAATACAATAAATAAACGTGATTCTTCTGCACCGTCAAATAGCATAAATACATTTATTAATAATAGTCCAACGGTGACACAATCGTTAAGAAATAATATTATTAATATACAACATCAAAATAGTTTGAGAACATTTTCGCCATCGCCTACTCCCATAAACACATCGTCACCCCTAATGACGAACAATTCATATAGTCAAAGTTCGGTTGGACTACCAATGTCTACATCGGCGACGAGTAGAACAGTGCCTAAAAGAGCCAACAATCGAAATTCCAGCGCCCGGCCAACTTCTGAAGTTTCGAAGCGACCTATCAAGTAAGTATATTTGTTATTTATGACATTTTTCAATTATTCTCTAAATTGATGAATACGTTAGCGAGTTCAAACAAATAATGATTCGGCACAGTTCTATCATGCACGTTTTATAGAATGGTAAAAATTGAACATTTGAAGTAGTACATTCATTTAGCGTTCTATCGTGCTAAAGGTTGAAACATTTTTTTCGCTAGCCCTGTGCCCTAAACGTTTTCCAATTTAGAATAGAAGAGTATTCGGCGATGCTTAGCGATAAAAAATTGTTTTTATATTTTGACGTGTTGTGGTGATCACAGTATGTCAACAAATTGGATTGCTTCAGTTAGCCTGAGCTTTTGCCTACTTTAATGCAAGTTAGAAATAAATCAGAATTGTCTCAACTCCCATCAAGGAAACATCAGAAAAACGATGAGTCGGTATACGCCTGCAACCAGATAGAAGGAACATGAAGATTGAGAGCTGGTTTACATGGGAGAGAGTCGAGCCAAGTTAGTATGATTGAGAGAATACGTTCTCCTAAAAACCAACTGTAATGTCGTCACATGAATACTATCCATTCTCCCTCTCTCATTTTTTATATGAGTCTTCAGACTTAATATTCACATGACGATATGTCAGTTCAAAACTTTTATGTTTTGCCACCTGTCTGCAATGGTTCAATGGAGGCGCTGGCAGTAGGTCTATGACGATTGACGAACTTTGCAAGAAATCCTCAATTTTGCTTGGGAGCGCTCGTAGCAGGTCTATGATAAAAATGTAAACAAACATAGCGGAAATAACAAAACCAATTCAGATGTTCCTTATATTGGCCGCAGGCGAACCAACTTAAGATTTCTCTGGTGCGGCAGTGCTTTATATCTGCTTTAGATACCCGCGAAAAAAAATTTCACATGACGATGGAATTCACAGTATAACAAATTGACGACCCCATGTCCATAAATTACGTAAAGCTGGGGGAGGAGAGTGTTACGTAACGCACAAACAAAAATTGAACTTTATTCCGAGCCGCTGTATTAAATGCTAAACATTCTTTTGTTAATTCTGCCAGGAAAAATGTCATTAAAAGAGTGCAACCGTTAAGAGTCGCCACTTTCACTTCTTCCAAAAGAACGGCGATAAAGAATACTGTGAATGGCTAGACGAAAGTGAAGTCGAGATATGTGACAAAGAGGATTACGAGAGACAAATCGTTTCGTTCGCTGATGCGATGAGTTGTCCTTGGGAAGGTGTCCAAGAATGAGCGACTGGTGTAAATGACATTTTTTTTACAACTGAAATACATATTCTTTGGTTTGCCTTACGTAACACTACGGGGGAGGAAGAGGAGTTCTTTCAGCGTTACGACGCGTTACGAGGGGGCTAGAGCGGGAAATTAGCCTTACGTAATTTATGGACGACCCCCATTGCCGCGGCTAGGTGAGGGAAAAATTCATCGAGCACTACTTCGCTATAACAGCCGCAGTCAAATTCGTCTATTACGTCAACGGCGTGAAAATTTGAGCGATGGCTCAGCACGCGTTATAATAAATTGAACTAAACTGTGTACCAATCTGCCCTACAACGCATAAAAAACTTAGCGACGTTATCAGATGAGAGAATTTCATATATTTTGTCTCACAAATTCTAGTCGCTAAGTTTTTTATGCGTTGCATGGCAGCTGTCTAATCATTTCTTACGCCTGCAATGAGACCTGCACTACCCTACAATTCATAAAAAACTTAACGATCTTATCAGTTGAGATTTTCATATTTTTTCTCTCACAAATTTTCCTCGCTGAGTTTTTTATGCTTTGTAAGGCAGTGCAGAGTACACCAGTTTGTGGTACAGTAGCTGTCAAATAATGCTCACTCTATCACTGAGTTTAGCTCTCACTTTATCGAGTGATTGTGGCATTTTCAGGGCTAATCTGCCGTACAACGCATAAAAAACTTAGCGTCGTTATCAGATGAGAGAATTTCATATATTTTCTCTCACAAATTCTACTCGCTAAATTTTTTATGCGTTGCATGACAGCTGTCTAATCATTTTTTACGCCTGCAATGAGACCTGCACTACCCTACAATTCATAAAAAACTTAACGATCTTATCAGTTGAGATTTTCATATTTTTTCTCTCACAAATTTTCCTCGCTGAGTTTTTTATGCTTTGTAAGGCAGTGCAGAGTACACCAGTTTGTGGTACAGTAGCTGTCAAATAATGCTCACTCTATCACTGAGTTTAGCTCTCACTTTATCGAGTGATTGTGGCATTTTCAGGGCTAATCTGCCGTACAACGCATAAAAAACTTAGCGTCGTTATCAGATGAGAGAATTTCATATATTTTCTCTCACAAATTCTACTCGCTAAATTTTTTATGCGTTGCATGACAGCTGTCTAATCATTTTTTACGCCTGCAATGAGACCTGCACTACCCTACAATTCATAAAAAACTTAACGATCTTATCAGTTGAGATTTTCATATTTTTTCTCTCACAAATTTTCCTCGCTGAGTTTTTTATGCTTTGTAAGGCAGTGCAGAGTACACCAATTTGTAGTACAGTAGCTGTCAAATAATGCTCACTCTCTCGCTAAGTTTAGCTCTCACTTTATCGAGTGAATGTGGCATTTTCAGGGCTATTCTGCCGTACAACGCATAAAAAACTTAGCGATGAGATTTTGTGAGAGAAAATATATGAAAATCTCTCATCTGATAACGTCGCTAGGTTTTTTTTGCGTTGTAGGGCAGTTTACCTACTGGTTTTAATTAAATAACTTGCTATTTCGGTTAGTAATCTCCGATTATCAGAGAACAAGAGCAGCGAACCAAAACTTCTCTACTGATCTTTGTTTGTGTTGTCTTCTTATGCTCTTGGAAGTTTCTGTACTTAAAGTGCGTTACTTCCAATTGTTTATTCCGTACTACCGAACCAAAATGGCTTCGTGTATTCCTTTATGAACTGAGAATGACTTCCGGATTTAACAAAACGATAGCGGTTAATCTTGTTAGTATATCAAACCGCAAGCAATGGAAGCATTTTATAACTATCATAATGAAATTGGTGCGGATATCTCAGAATGTGGTAAAGTAATGTTATGTGCATGAATAACGCATTTTGTTGTCACGTCTTAGGCATCGAGAATCCATACACTTAAGATTGTATATTTCGCTTAAAATATACACGACAGAATTATATCATGGTACATGTAAATAAATCGATTTTGAGAATAATTTGTGACACTTCTTGCACTAAGTTTATTTAAAACCACAACAGTCATAACGATAAATAGGCAAATAAAACGACCTACACATTACGTTAGTGTTTTCGCTAGAATAACAACTAGGTTGAATTTGAATGTATTTTCAATCTCGTATTTTGTTTCTAATTTATTTATCGATTAGATAAATCGATGTTACAGTGATAGACTTTGTTCGAATTCAACACCATGATCAATCGAAGTTTATTCAATATTTGTAATCGGTAAATGTAATAAAAATAAATACATTCAAATGTCGGTTTCAAATTGTGTAATCCAAAGTGGGAAAAATGGTAACAATGATTAACCGAGAGTAAAGAAAATTTCCACTCTATTTGCGATTGTGGAAACAAAAGTCTCATTTGATTTGTAGAACTTTAAACACTTGGGGCACAGTACGACACCCTCACAATGCGCAGTTGTTCCAGTCTAAGTTTTCGAATTTTAGAACATTTTAAAAGCTTTTTCTTTACCAAAAGCTCTAAGGGCCCATTCACAAATGACGTCACGCTTGCTTTAAAAAATTAGTATCCATAAAAAGGTCATAACTCATGCAATACAGCAAATTTTGTTTATAGGACTCTGGCTACCCCCCAAACTGGGGGTGGGTTTGGGGGGTTAGCCGGAGTACTATAAACAAAATGTCTGACCAGTTTGGAGTTATGAACTTTGTGGATTTTATAGCAAGCGTGACGTCGTTTATGAACAGCCTCTAATCGGACTGTGGTGATCATAGTTACCGGTCTAGCATACACTACAGGTGTGGAGGTCGACCTTTTTTTTCCAAATGGGACTCGACCCGAACCCGAACCTAAATAAAATTTAAACCTGAACCGAGCCCGATCTAAAATGAAAATTTTAAACCCGACCCGAACCCGATAAAACAAATTCAAACCCAACCAGTCCCGGGAAGTGATTTCTGATGTTGCGAGAGCACGTTTGATCAAATCTTTTAGCGCGGAATGTCTGGAATGTCCGGCGCTTTTTATGTACTTTAAGCCATGACGACCAAATTCGTCAGCCTGTTGACCACAACGACGAATACGACCTCTGTAGACTTTCATCCCAAGGCGAAGCGCAACAGCGATCCCCAAATATTCCGGATCGAGGAGTGTGTCAAGATAGGGAGAAGGAACAGCACGTAGCCAATCCCCGGATTGTTTTTCTGGGACAGCAGTTAGGCGAGCTTTGTTGATCGGATCGTTTCTTTTGAGCATTGTGAATTCTTTCATTGCAATTGGGATGTTCCAGCTCTTCTGATGAAGTTTGTCCAACGAAACGCGGCAGAGCCTATTATTTGGTAACAAATTCCCAAAAATCACTAAAATTTCCCCAGAATTTCCCGAAAATTCCCAAAATTTCCCTAAAATTCCCAAAATTTCCCTAAAATTCCCAAATTTCCAACCTAAAATTCCCAAAATTTCCAAAAAAAAATATAAAAAATTTCCAAATAATAATTTAATAGTAAACTTTATGATGAAGGACAAGACAAGATAAAAATTCGAAATTTTGGGTTGTCTGCTCAGCGAAATTTTTATTTGTAAATTTCAATCTTCATTAGGCTCCAATACCTTCATTTTGGCACTAATTTGTATTTTCTGCGAAGTGTAATGTATGCACTAGGGCTACGCTCGTAAAGGCCCTCCTAGCGCTCAATAAGAAAGGGGTAGAACGGAGGGGTATCGGATAATGTAACACAATGACATTGTTTTTAACCGGTTATGAGCGTTGTGAGGGACTGAAATCGAAATTTCCCAAAATTTCCCTAAAAAGTATAAAAAAATTCCCAAATAATAGGCTCTGGAACGTGGCTAACGTTGACAATAACTTTTCAGATTTCTTCGGCTTTTTTGAGATGATGATCGGTGAAGTTGATGGATGGACTGACTAAGTCTTTGTTCGAAAACACTGATGAGCAATAAGCTGGAACGGCCAGGGTGTTCAACTGCCAAATTCCAATTCCTCCTAGTGAAACAGGATGCGTTGAGGATGTTTTCCAACAATGACTTCATTGTTTCGTCCAACTTATTTGGTACCGAAAATTGGGGCTGATCTCATCATCGGTATCGTTAGGCAATTAAGTAACAAAAACAAAGCCGTGTGTTCATCACATTAAGTGCGTCGAACATCAAACCGAAGTGCGGCGGCTACTACTTCCATGTGCGAAAATAATCCTCTCAACTTACTCTGCAGCATATCAAAAAAATTTTTTGCGCCCCTGCCTATTTTTTGCCATTTTGGCAGTCACCCCGATATACTACACACCCAACCCAACAACCGATTTGAATGAGTGAAAAGACACACGTCGTATTAGAATTTTCCATAGAATCCGGGAAAAATATTTTCCGGGGGGTACGTCGTCGTAAGGAGGAAATCAAAACTTAGCTGTACATATAGTTACACAGTCTACGAAAAAATTTTTTCTTGATTTCTTGTTCGTATGTGGACTTGCGGCACGGACACATTACTACCGCGCGTCCATGATTCACCCCGCACAGATCAAACCTCTTTATTTCGATGGTATGAGTAAATATGAGGCCGTTGGGAGCAAAACCCGGTCTATTGCAACTGTCAAAGTGACGTTTCAAACGTCAAACAAAACAAATTTTTCGAAATATCCAAAATCTGTTTATTTTTTCTCAATTCTATTAGGTTTATAGGCCTTTCTCCACGAAAACTGCGACATCTATTATACTCGTAACGTCGATATCATGAACTAAAACATAATCTGCTCCAAACGTCAGAACTCCCAAGTAAGTTACTCTCGTTAGTCTGTTTCAAATGCCAAGCGTATAGAATGTGGTGTCATCTATTTTCGCTGAGAATTACCTTAGAATTGAGGTAAAATAAACAGGTTTCAGATATTTTGAAATTTTTTTTTGTTTGACGTTTAAAACGTCACTTTGACAGTTGGAATAGACCGGGTTTTGCTCCCAACAGACTCATATATCCTATGAAGTCGGATGAAACACCGGTTTGTTGAGTTTGTTCCAGCTTATCCTTTGCGAAGTTAGTTATTGAGGTGGAAAATCATTAAGTCAAGTTTGCAGGTTTCCCGTACTGTAGTTTTTTGTTCTCGAAAAATTGAATATAACTGCCGCTGTCACATAATTACATTTATTCCGAATGACGACGGTCGGTAGCATTATGATTGAACTTCGCTTTTCTCATCAACAGGGAAAGGCTGATACATCTCTTAGCTGTTCGACCGTATAAAAAACCTGAATTGTGGAGCAAAATCAGCAATGGTAAGATTCCTTGTAGAAAAAATTGTTACTCTTACTCTGTTTTACACATTGTTATGGAATGAATCACAATGACAATATATAATTTACAGAGGGAGTCCGAGAAAAAGATAAACTTAATATGAGTTTGCACTTAAGATCTATTGCTTCAATGAAAGGGAACACTTTCTATCTAAATCGTCATGTATGGAATGATGTACAGGAAGATTGGCCATATTATACCGAACAGGATAGACAAACACTTAAAAGGTTGAAATTAAGTTTTCGTTTTAGTTTCGACAATTGTTAACGAACAAGAGTTTATTACAGAAAAAAGCCTCAGAATTTAACTCCTCCATTAAGTTCTGATGGAGGTTCTGGTCAAAGTCCATCGAGTACGCACAACGGAAGTCCGCCGCCAGCCGTTAAGCGACCGTCGTTAAATAATGATAAATATTCATCAGAACCACCCAGCAAAAAGCAGAGAATAAGTCATTTTAAGAAAGATTTCCCGACCAATGATAACAACAGGTTGGAATTTGAATTCAGGCGGAAAATTTCAGTTGTGATAACTTCTTAAATTCCAGGCGAAACGTCCTCGATTCTAGGGATTCGTGTAATTTAAATCCTCGTTCAAGGGAATATGATGTTATTCAAATGCGTTCCTCATCACATTATGGGTAAGTCATTGTCAAGGAACGGAAATGTCACATTCACAAATTTTCTTTTCCCCAAAAAAACAGTTCCAATGTTCTTCCTACAGCAATGTCTGAGGACAACATTTCAAGCTTAAATTTCACGGTTTTGAATACCGAAGCAGCTAAAAGAATATCAAGTACCTCAGCGTCGATGAGTGATCATGATCACGAGATGGATATCAACGACGAACAAAGTAAGCTTATGGGACAACAGGCTATTAACAAACCGATCGAAGCTACTACTTATGAATTTAGGTATTTTGAATAATAATTTATCGAATCGACTTGTGTGTTCAACAAAACAAAAACTTGTACATAGTTTCAGCGAATACTCTAAGATTACGTCGATGGAGCAGCGAAGACAATACAAGAAAGATTTTGAAAAAGACTTTTTTGAATACAAAGAATTATTTCAAGACAGGCAGCTAATAACTGAACGGTTTACTGATCTGGAAAGTCAACTGAGACAAGTGACAAATAACGAACAACAACATAGGGTGAGTGGGAAAGCTATTGTCATTTTGCATGTTCTTAAAATCCGTTGTCGACACTAATTTCATTGCGGTTCGATCAACTTCAATGGTTCAAATGGGGATTGATGATGACGATGTAACATATCACCTACACACGGCTAACATTTGCTAACAATTCACTAGCAAATATTCCATTTCATTAAAGGTCAAAAGGTTTTTTGGTACCATTGCACTTGAAGAAAATTTGATTTCAACAACTGCGGTACTTACTGTGTGGTTTAAAGTCCACCCTTGTATCAACATTTAAAACCCTTCATAATTCCCTTATGCGACAAATGAAACGTCTTCATAAGATTCAACAAACTAAAGTGCTGATTTCATCGTTTACGATGTGTATATCATGGCACTCGGTCACAGAATGATGACTTCTATGAACAGCGCACTTCCTTATATACCATCTAAATCGAAACGAACGACTAGATCAAGTAGTGTTTTGAACAATTTGAAGTACAAGAATTATGAAATCTTTTTGGTTATTTTGCATTTGGAATTATTTCTGCTACGCAGATTACCCAATTTAACGACTATCAAAGATAGTATTTACGCTAAACTTTTGGCTCCAGCGGGCTAACCATCGAAATCAGCACCTTAGTTTGTTAAATCTTATGAAGACTCTTCGTTTGTCACATAAGGGAATTGTGAAGGGTTTTAAAGCATTTCATTAAATCATTTCCATTTATCATTTTATGGAAAATGTGCAGCATTTTCACTCTAAAAGAAATTTTATTTTTGTTTTAATTGTTTATAAACAAATTGTAGGTTGGGTCATCGTCCACTTCTCCCGAAGCATTGAAAAAGGTAAACTTCTATTTTCAGTTTTGTTTTTCTTTCAGTTTTTTTTTGCCCCGTCTTTTGATCGATCCGTAATTGTAGATAGCTAATTTTACAGTTATTTTGAGAAAAGTTGTCTGCCAAAAATGTCAAAAACGTTAACTCAGAATGTCATTGAAATTTGTGCCCACGAGATTTTGCATGCTCTAGGACCGTAAAACAGCCATTTATCACCATATTTTGAGTCATAATTCGAGAAAAAATTTTCAAAACCAAATGGAATATATTTTCAAACCCCAGGCATCTAAAAAGGGGTTGCATTTACTACAAAACGGTGTCAGGACATGAGGTCCAGGCTAACATTTTTGAATATCGCCCAGTGGGTGTATTAGCTACAAGTGAGAAAGTAACAAATCTAGTTGGGCGTTAGAACCACTCCAAAAGGCGGTAATAACACCCCAGGGAGTGTTAATAACACCCGGAACATAAACATGGTGTTAATTATGCCTAGAGGGCGTTAACAACACTTGAAGGGCGCTAATAAAATCCTAATCGACGTTGTCATGTCATAAAAATGTGAACTGTCAAATTTGCGATGTTTTTTTTAGGACAGAATCCTGCGTAAATAACAAAAATGTTTGAAAATTATAGCTGATGTACCAAGAAAGGATGACGCTTATGCAAATAATAAATAGATGAATCAGAAAGGTTTAAGTATGAAGGTGCAAAGAGGTCGTTCCCATATGACGTCACACTTGCTATAAAATCTAAAAAGTCCATAACTGCAAACTGGTCAGAAATTTTGCTTATAGTACTTCGGCTACCCCCCCCAAGCACACCCCCTATTTGGGAGGGTAGCCAGAGTTCTATAAACAAATTTTGTTGTCGTGACTCAGTTATGACCCTTTTAGGGATACTAATTTGTTATAGCGAGTGTACGTCATATGTGCAGGACCCCAAAGTTGCCCTGAAATAACATCGCAAATGAGCTTCGAATGCGATGAGTTTTTAGAGCAACTTTCGACCTTCATACTCGAACTTTTTGAATTCAGAATCATCTAATATTTGAATAAGAGTCATATTCTCACAGTGCATGAAAACATCGCAAATTTGACAGTTCACATTTTTGCTACGTGCTCTTACGCCATATTACACTTGAAACTTTTTAAAAAATTTTAAATTATTAAATAAAATTGATGAGAAAGTATCGCATTGTCGCAGATGACAAGACGAAAATAATTATAGTGATCGACGCAAACTTTTGGGCTCTAGGACCGATTATCCCCAGTCAAAATATCCCCGGACAAAATGTCCCCAGACAAAATATCCCACAAAAAACGGACAAAATATCCCTAGATGTAATGTCTACTCAGAAATGGTGAATATAGGTAGATATTATAATGTGCGTTGGGAGGCTCTCCCCCCTCACCCCGGCGGGCTTTTGTAAGCCTTGCAGGCGGACTTACGTAAATGGGGCGCTGCCCCAATCCCCGCTAGGGGCTCCGCCCCTTAGACCATACAAGGGGGATATTCCCCCTTGACCCCGCTTTTTTGTTTTTGCGGCGCTAAGTACACTTCACATTGAATATTCCTAATTTTTTGAGTGTGGCTATTATGTTTGAAGGGATATTTTGTCCGTGGGATATTTATTTTGACGTTCGGTTCTAACCCCAAACTTTTGTATTTTGTTTAAAGCGCGCAGTGCTTTTGTTATCGACACTATTGACATTCCCGCGCTTACCAGAACAGTTTAATGAAACAACTCTTGATTCGTGAATGAAATGCAAGGCAACTTTTCATTTCACGAAAAAACTATCAACAAATTTGTATGAAAATTTTGACTTCACTCACGAACATTTAAATTTTCAGGATATTCAAAGGAAAATTATTGCTGAATTTCAACGAACAATATCAGACTCTCAAAGACAGCAACACGAAGAGAGGTGAAAACAAATTTTTAAAATTTTATTTTATTGAATATTTGACATTTTGTTTGCATGAAAGAGAGAATTCCAAGAAAAGTCCTTCCGGATTAGGAGTAGTAGAAGCGGAAGGTGTCTTAACTTATCATTTTGCAAAGCTATCAAAGGAAAACTTATGAAGAATCCGACAGAAGACCTTCATCTGTCCTTTGTCCGTCTGTTTCTCCACACGATAACTCTTCAACCAAAGTTACACTAGTAGTTGAATTTCCGTATTTTCATTGTTCAACACTTTCCTACGGCAACCTAAATCGACAACTTACTCGATCATCATTAAGTCAAAGATCATATTGGAGTCAATGGAAAAAGTCATTGACGAGTTTCAATGGACAAAAGACTCTGTACTGAGTGTTAGATTCTCTGTCGTTTGTTTTTTTTTCTATTTACAATTCTTTGTTGTCTGGCTCTAAGTCACTCCATTGTATCAGTTAATTGTCAAAAATACTTTGGTGAAACCGAGTGAAACTTATCAAAGAGCGTGTACAGCTTTGGTTCGATAAGATTCACTGGAAAAATTTTGACACTTCTTTCATATAAAATCTGTCAAAATTTTCACCTGTGAATCTTATCGAACTAAAGCGGTACGCACTCAAAGAATAGCTGTACGCACTCCAAACACGTGTAGATTCTTTAAATGTCAATACCTGCTTTAGAAATCGACCCTCTAAATTCACTTCAGAGAAATGCTAAGTTGGCACTACTGCGCCTGGGTGAATGACATTTTGGTTTGCATTGAACCAACATGTCAACTCACATGTATTATTGAGAGAATTTTCTCCATCAAAAACATGTCTGTCGTTATGCGAATTCTTTCCTGAACCAGCGCACAGTGTGACATTTCTTTCTTTCAAAATGGCGGCGTGTGTCAAAATCGGACACTTCCATAAGACATATCTCTTAAAAATAAACATTTCAGTGTGCAGGCATCGTTCTCTCATAATCATACATGGAATGGCCCAGCTACAAGCATCGCAACAGTAAAATTTTTTTTAATTTGTACCGATTTTGCCTTATTTGGTACATTTGGCGTAGTGCCCGATTTTGACACACGCCGCCATTTTGAAAGAAATGTTACACTGTGCACCGTTTTTGACGTTTCGATCCTTCTATCTGACGACAGGCGTACAGAGAAATGATAAGTTGGTACACCTGTGTCGAGGTAGAACGCTTATATGAAAGACAGCTTGACTGTATGGGAGAGAACCAGCCCAATTTTGTAAGTAATTATCTCCCATGGAACCCAGCTGTCATTCACATAAGCGTTCTACCTCGGCATAGGTGTACCAACTTATCATTTCTCTGCAGGCGTACCAACTTATCATTTCTCTGCACGCAACGAATTTTATTAAAACAAATAATATTTCCTTTTCAGGTTTCAATATTTGCATCAAAAGTTGTCGCGTATTAAGAATTTAATCCAGGAATACGATGCATCCTTACCTATTCCCGGCAGAGAAGTCGAGCAAGAAAATTACTGACGATTGATTTGCAACAATAGTTTCTTCAACAACTATTAAGTTTAGCTAGCAACTAAATAAACTCATCGCAAATTTTTATTTTATAATGACGAACATTTCGTCCACAAAAAATTTTAAATGCAATATCAAGTCATATTTTCAATTTTCTAATATGAATTGTTAGTTTACGGCATATGAAATGAGCAAAAGCCAACTTCTGATAATTGAGAGAAACTATGCTTACAGCCGTGTTAATTCATTTCTAGTTTTTTTTTTTATTTTACTACCTCCTACAATTTGAATATTTCTCATTATTTCTGGAACTTTTGTTATGGTTACGTGCATCAAAAATTACTATTTTTTTACATTTTCTCAGCTACCAGCTGGTTTGGGAAAAAGAAAATTGAATCTTGTACCAGAGGATAATGATTTACAAGGCTTTTGATTTCCTATCACTTGCTGGCCATCGGGTTTTAGGAGCAATAAAGTGATGGAGGAGCAAATTTTCCCGCTAGAAACCCAACCCGCGTAATAGTACCATCTGACACTTATCGTACAAACGAATGTCCTCATGTGCCAATTATTGTTGGAAATTTGTTGAATAGGACATGTCCTTAAAAGGATATGCTTCTCCGTTCGATCAAGTTAAACAACGATTTTTTGCACTGAGAAGAGTGAAAGAACCTTACCCCACATTCTTGGTTTTGTAAAAAGGGTGAGCTGCAACGAAATACAAGACATATCTAAGTACGAACGATTATTGCAAACCATCTACGCAAAAGAAATCAATTTGTTGTAGTTGAAGAAGTTCACTGTCCACGGTTCACACGTAGAGTGATAAAAAAACAAGAAACGGATACATAATTGACCCAACCGTAAGATGGGAAATCAATAGAAACCAGCCGGTAGAAGTACACCAATGGTGACCCCGAAAAGAAATTGTGAAAAACACCAGAAGTGCAAAAAGATTGAATTTTGTGTCTAATCAGAAGTTTAAACGACTGAATAGTTCTATTGTTAAAAAGGGACAGATTCTACCGGTTGTGAAGAAAGTTAAATTCGGGTGTTGGACAAAAAGAGGACTGTGACGATTGTGGTGACTTGCGTGTAGAAAAAATGCGAAAATCATTACAAAAATTAATGAAAAACTCCACGTGGAAAAGCAGAACAAGAGTATAGAAAGGTACGTTACCTGCCTCAGCTGGCATCTCATTAATTAAAGTCATTGCATCCAAATTGGTTCAAACTGCATTAAGAAATTACTCCCGAGGTTTTATGTAAATTTTTTTTTTCAATCACGAGAGATCATTGATTGATAAAAAGAACTTCGGTAAACATGGTAGTTTTGTGCGAAAAAATATTCAAAATGCAGAAGAATTATCACCGAGCCTTATGTTCCAAAAAATATTCTTTGAGACGTTCCACAAAATTTAATTCAGTTCAAGGGACAGCTATTTGATTTCAAAAATGTATTTACGTCAATGCTTTGGTTTTTCTTTTCATTCGCAACTACTGATTTCCCTGTGTTGAAGAAAGTACTAGATCAGACGCCAGTAAGGTTGGTGCTAAATCAATAAATAAATTTATATTGGAATGATGATAAATGACTTATTTGTGCCGAGTTACGTGAGATGTTAATGAACCACATAATGAAAAAAATATTATTTTATTTACTATAAAGGGAATTGCCCCTGTTGGGAATTGCTCCGCCAACATTTTATTCTAAATTTTTAAATAAATTGTTCCGAAAACGTTATCCGAATGGATCTCCACCATGGTCTGGGTTTGATTATTTCGGTGTTACCCGTTAAAGCATTCGAAATCATGACAATTGATATTGTGTGAGTCAGCTGCCTATGAATCATTCTTTGGTGTCCGTTTTACAAAACGCTGATCATTTCCAGCAAGATCAAAGAGATTTATTTTCCATTGTAAAATGTATAAAGTCAGCTTTTGTTGAGTACACACACATATAGATGTGGAAATTAAAATCATTACTCGATACATTAGTATTAGAGATTTCATACGAATAGATATCGCTTAGAGCGAATTCTAAATCTTTAGGGCTGAAACACACTACAATCAGAAGCTTAAATGCACTCTATCCACTGGTATGCAGACGATCGAAGCTGATAAAGCCAACTTAAATTGACCTCATACGAAACAGTGATTCGACTGAAAATCACTTATGCTTCTCAGACATGGGACAACATCTCTAAAACGACACTGAACAAATTGCAATTGGTGCAGAACAAAATTGTCAAAACAATCCTCATACGTTTTCCACTCATCGATTGCACACTTTGACCAATATTGATATGATCCAGGCTATGAGGAAATTCCAAAGAGACATCAACACGAAATGCAGAACGTCGAATTTCGAAATGCAGAACGTCGAATTTCAAAATGCAGAACGTCGAATTTCGAAATTCAGAACGTCGAATTTCGAAATGCAGAACGTCGAATTTCGAAATGCAGAACGTCGAATTTCGAAATTATCAGGCAGCTTGCCGAGCATTCTAATTTTTTCTTTTTCTTGTAAAATTGTTCGAAATTCAGAACGTCGAATTTCGAAATTATCAGGCATCTTGCCGAGCATTCTAATTTTATCTTTTTCTTCTAAAGTTGTTCGAAATGCAGAACGTCGAATTTCGAAATGCAGAACGTCGAATTTATAAATGCAGAACGTCGAATTTCAAAATGCAGAACGTCGAATTTCGAAATTCAGAACGTTGAATTTCGAAATTCAGAACGTCGAATTTCGAAATGCAGAACGTCGAATTTCGCAATGCAGAACGTCGAATTTCGAAATTATCAGGCATCTTGCCGAGCATTCTAATTTTTTCTTTTTCTTGTAAAATTGTTCGAAATGCAGAACGTCGAATTTCGAAATTATCAGGCAGCTTGCCAAGCATTCTAATTTTTTCTTTTTCTTCTAAAATTGTTCGAAATGCAGAAAGTTGAATTTATAAATGCAGAACGTCGAATTTCAAAATGCAGAACGTCGAATTTCGAAATGCAGAATGTCGAATTTCGAAATTATCAGACAGCTTGCCGAGCATTCTAATTTTTTTCTTTTTCTTCTAAAATTGTTCGAAATGCAGAACGTCGAATTTTGAAATGCAGAACGTCGAATTTCGAAATGCAGAACGTCGAATTTCGAAATTCAGAACGTCGAATTTCGAAATGCAGAACGTCGAATTTCGAAATGCAGAACGTCGAATTTCGAAATTATCAGGCATCTTGCCGAGCATTCTAATTTTTTCTTTTTCTTGTAAAATTGTTCGAAATTCAGAACGTCGAATTTCGAAATTATCAGGCAGCTTGCCAAGCATTCTATTTTTTTCTTTTTCTTCTAAAATTGTTCGAAATGCAGAAAGTTGAATTTATAAATGCAGAACGTCGAATTTCAAAATGCAGAACGTCGAATTTCGAAATGCAGAACGTCGAATTTCGAAATTATCAGGCAGCTTGCCGAGCATTCTAATTTTTTTCTTTTTCTTCTAAAATTGTTCGAAATGCAGAACGTCGAATTTTGAAATGCAGAACGTCGAATTTTGAAATCCAAAACGTCAAATTTCGAAATGCAGAACGTCGAATTTCGAAATTATCAGGCAGCTTGCCGAGCATTCTAATTTTTTTCTTTTTCTTCTAAAATTGTTGGAAATGCAGAACGTCGAATTTTGAAATGCAGAACGTCGAATTTCGAAATCCAAAACGTCAAATTTCGAAATGCAGAACGTCGAATTTCGAAATGCAGAACTTCGAATTTCGAAATGTAGAACGTCGAATTTAGAAATGCAGAACATCGAATTTCAAAATGCAGAACGTCGAATTTCGAAATGCAGAACGTCGAATTTCGAAATTCAGAACGTCGAATTTCGAAATTATCAGGCAGCTTGCCAAGCATTCTAATTTTTTCTTTTTCTTCTAAAATTGTTCGAAATGCAGAAAGTCGAATTTATAAATGCAGAACGTCTAATTTTAAAATGCAGAACGTCAAATTTCGAAATTCAGAACGTCGAATTTCGAAATGCAGAACGTCGCATTTCGAAATTATCAGGCAGCTTGCCGAGCATTCTAATTTTTTCTTTTTCTTGTAAAATTGTTCAAAATTCAGAACGTCAAATTTTGAAATTATCAGGCAGCTTGCCGAGCATTCTAATTTTTCTTTTTCTTCTAAAATTGTTAGAAATGCAGAAAGTCGAATTTATAAATGCAGAACGTCGAATTTCAAAATGCAGAACGTCGAATTTCGAAATTATCAGGCAGCTTGCCGAGCATTCTAATTTTTTTCTTTTTCTTCTAAAATTGTTCGAAATGCAGAACGTCGAATTTTGAAATGCAGAACGTCGAATTTCGAAATCCAAAACGTCAAATTTCGAAATGCAGAACGTCGAATTTCGAAATGCAGAACTTCGAATTTCGAAATGCAGAACGTCGAATTTCGAAATTATCAGGCATCTTGCCGAGCATTCTAATTTTTTCTTTTTCTTGTAAAATTGTTCGAAATTCAGAACGTCGAATTTCGAAATTATCAGGCAGCTTGCCAAGCATTCTAATTTTTTCTTTTTCTTCTGAAATTGTTCGAAATGCAGAAAGTCGAATTTATAAATGCAGAACGTCGAATTTCAAAATGCAGAACGTCGAATTTCGAAATGCAGAACTTCGAATTTCGAAATGTAGAACGTCGAATTTAAAAATGCAGAATATCGAATTTCAAAATGCAGAACGTCGAATCTCGAAATGCAGAACATCGAATTTCGAAATGCATAACTTCGAATTTCGAAATGCATAATGACGAATTTCTCAATGCAGAACGTCGAATTTCGAAATGCATAACATCGAATTTCAAAATGCAGAACGTCGAATTTCGAAATACGGAACGTCGAATTTGGAAATTATCAGGCAGCTTGCCGAGCATGAGCGTTAATTTTTATTCCAATTTTTTCTTTTTCTTCTAAAGTTGTTCAGTGTCCTTTTATTTCACCTTTTTCACTCAAGCTAGCGTTTTCATCCTATTTTTTATGTTTTTATGTACAAAAAAATAGCTTTTTCTGTGTAAAGTAGAAACATAATTTAATTTGTTGAAAAATCGAAAGATTGTACCACGAAGAGAAAATTGTTCCAGAATTTTATTTCCTGAGGCTTATTATGCATTAAAAAAAGGCTGTCAAAACAAAACATTCAAATGGTTTGAGAGCTATTTGACTGGACGAGCACAACGAACGAAAGTAAATGGAATCCTCTCAGACGCAGTACCCAACGAAATAGGTGTTCCTCAAGGATCGATTTTAGGCGCATTGGCCTTCATATTGTACATAAACGAAATGCCAAATGTTGTGCAAAAATCAGTAGTCAATCTGTTCGCTGATGATACCTTACTGTACATACATGGAAAAAACGCAAAGAACATGATACGACAGTTAAACGACGACTTGTCTAAAGTGTACGAATGGTTATGTGCCAACAAACTAAAATTGAACGTCACCAAAACGAAATGTATGTACATCAGCAAAACTGGCACAACGATTGGCAAAGACGTGATGATCAACGGTGAAAAAATCGAATTGGTCCGAAACATCAAATACCTTGGAGTCATCATTGATGATAGACTGACATTCGACCAAAATGCGAAGTACGTAAACAAAAAAGTTGCAAGCAAAATATTCTTGTTTGGAAGAATATCAAAGAACCTAACGTTGAAAGCCAGGCATAGAATCTACCAATCGATTGTACTCCCGCATTTCCAGTATTGCACATCGTTACTTTTCTCGTCAAAAATTGGTTGCATCGATAAACTACAGAAGTTGCAAAACCGCGCGCTTCGAAAAGTTTTGAGATGTAAAAGGAGAACAAATGTAGACAAAATGTTGGAAGCAACGTCCTCATTGAGTGTGAAACAAGAAATTTTATTGGGCACCCTCAAGATGGCGTTTAAAATAAAAAATGGAATGGTTCCCGCATACCTGACAGGAGCGTGCAAAAAGAACAAGGACGTACATAGATACAATAGATACAACGACGATTTCAGACTGCCGCTGTTCAAGAAAAGCAGTACACAACGAATGATGATGTACAACGGCCTTAATGAATTTAATAAGTTACCGAGTGAAATAAAGAATGAGAATAAAATATCGAGTTTCGTAATAAAAGTAAAAAAATATGTGAAATCAAAATTTTAAATGAACTACGGAGTAATTTTTGTTTGTTTTTGAAAGAAATCTTTAAATGAGAATTTGACTTAGACGTAAACATTAATTTATTTTGTGTTAAGAGATTTAATTGTAATCAAATGTAATGTTTATATTGTTTGAGAACTGAATAGCTGAAGCTAAATAAATGACATGACACATGACACATGTCTGTGTCCATGTATATAAAAAAAATTACTAGTGTGTTTCAGCCCTTATATTCCGGCCATGTCAATCAATGAATTGTTATTTAATCGAAATAGTTTTATTATTGTAAGAACACAACACAGCTGATAGCTGAGAAGATGTAAAAATATGCCAGATAAACATACAACATCCAGAGTCCACAACATCCTTTCTCTGGTATGATAAATGAAAGAAATTTGTATCATAAATTTTTGTTATTATTTAAAAGAAAAAAAGTCATTTTTGACGCACGTATAAAGAACTGAATGTTCCTCCTTCATTAATTGAATGAAAATGAAGTAACTTTTAAGGAATCTACTCCTTTTTTTGCAATAAATGAAAGAAATGCGTCGCTTAACGGAAACGCAAAATTGTCAAATTGGGAAAAAACTACGAAATGAACACGGCTGTAAGAACAAATTATTCCTATTTTAAACGAACAAAAAATTTAAAAAGGAATACAAGAATTGATGCGCTGTCGGAAAATAACATAATGAAAGTAACACTGAAATGAAACTTAAAGAAAAACATAAAAAAGACTTAGTTTTGTGCTCTTAAAATAAAATTAATGAAATGAAAATGCACTTAAAATTCCTCATATTAAAAATGAAAATGTTTCAATTACTTGCTCAAAATGAACTACCACAATTTAATAAAGTAAATGAAACGAAAGTAAAAAAAGAGGTAACAGCTCAAACACATGTAAAGAATAAAAAGAAATAAAAAAAAATTAATGTTTTGGAATCGATCGATTAACTTCCAATTTCAATTTGCTAAATATTTTACATAATTTTAACTTAAGTTCGCATCAATTGTTAAAGAAATTTAAAGAAATTTAAAGAAATAGTTTATGCCGAGAGAGATTACATAACATAAATGTAAGTTTTATTATTATATCGAGTCATTTTGGCTAAGATTTCAAAAATGTCGATAAATAAATTATTCTTTCTCTTATTGACTAGCTGTTGACACTTCCATATGAAAAATCAATTTCATTTTATAATGGGAGACAGAAGTCGACGCTTATAATGTTAATTTTCTTAAGAATTGATTGGTGTACGACAAGAGAATAGTTTCTGGCACTTAAATTTCACCAAAATTCAAGAGCACCAACCAAAAAAAACAATGATAAAATGAATGCCTTAAGTCGATGTGTGTTTAGGCGTTTTGTGCAAACTATTTAATTTCAATTAAATTATTCAACCGAATTCAACTAAAAAAAACTTAAAAAAAAAGAAATTGAAAGAGCAATTCTTTGTGATTTGTGTGTTCCCTTTTTTAAAAAAAATGGAAATCATATTATAATCGATAAGATTAGGATTGATAAGCAATTTATTTTTGGTGTTTAAAAGATGAACTTTATTAAGAAAATCACAAAAAAGAAAAATGTTTTTGACGCTAAAAATGGACTTTTTGCAACAATCAAATTTTGAATTAATCGAATTACATAGACTTTTAGCGAAATCTAAACAATTGAATTGAAAACACCATTTTTACGTCGTGAAATCTTTTGTTTTCTGAATTTTTACTTTTTTTTTGAATATTTTAGAAAATTTCTACGTGAATAGATCAGTTTCTCACTCTGAGTTATCTCTCTATTTATTGTTATTTGTGCACCAATGTATCAGTTTCTAAGCTTTAACCACATTTCAGTTGACGTGCACGATGTTACTTTAATCGAACTTTAGTGAACTTTGTGTTGGCTTAACAATAGGAACTTTTCAGAGAGCCAAAACAGCATAGCTGCCGTAATTTGCATAAGAAACTTAATGATGACATGTCGAGAGAGAATTTCATATATTTTCTCTCTCAAAATGACGTCACTGAGTCTCTTATGCAAGTTACGGCAGATAGCAGCTGATTGAACAATGTCACACGTGAGCGGTAAAAGTTGCTCTAAGCCAATCAGATAATAGTATTTGTGATCATATGTGAGCGAAACAATTGAAAATTATGTGCATGAAAAACTCCTATAGACTCGACAATAGAATCCACATTTCGTTATCTCCAAACACAATGTGTCCGTTTCTCGTAAAAATATATCCTTCACTTCATTGACATGCTCTCGCTGTAGATGTTGGTGAGAGTACGCTGTACGGAATCCCTGCATCACATGTTAACATAGATTTTTTTATGCACAATGTGTCGTAGAAACAAATGGCAAACGTGAAGTCCCGTGCACTTAGACTGTTTTCAAGGAAATGGTAAATTAGCTTCAGGCGATGATATTAAACGGAATTCCACATTTAATCGCCACACGAGGTTTCAAATCAGAGTTTAACTAATTTTTTTCACTCGGTTAAAAAATTATCTACAATGGAAGTGAGATACAGTCACGAGAATATAATAATTCAATTAGTTCCACATTCTGTGGATTCATCACGTTTCAAATTGGAAGTGAGCGCCCTCTGGGTGTTATTAACGCTCTCTGGGTCAAAAGAGAAATACTTTACAAATATTAAGTTAGTGATGAGATGAATAAGAACCGTTAGAGAAGTGCTAAGTTGGCAACACTGTGCCTGGATAGATAGCGCATGTTGAATGACATTTTGGTTCGCTTGGAACCTACATGTCAAATTACATGTACGAGTATTATTGAGAGAATCCTCTCCCATGAAAAATATGTCTGTCCAGGCACAACTGTCAGATTTAGCATTTTTCTGAGAACGATGAGCCGTTCTGTTTGAACGAAAAAAGAGACAAGATATTCCCCATTTTGAAAGTTCAACATTTCGATGCCTTTGTACATTACGTTGTATTTCGATGCAACGCACGTAGAATGTATGGCACAAAAATAAACGGCAAAATACTAAACTTCATGTGTTCGATGTTTTTTTTGATATATTTGTGATGTATTTTTGATGTATGAGTGTTGCAAAGGATGTATTGGTGACGTGTTGTTGTTCTTTTGGTGTCGTATACATCCACATAATGTGTACAACACTAATACATCACCAATACAACACCTACACACCACCAGTACATCACTAGTACATCACTAATACATCACCAATACATCAATACATGATAAATTTGTACTCGTGATGTATTACTTATGTACTGGTGATGTATTAGTGTTGTACAAGTGATGTGTATTTGGTGGTAGAATTTTTACGTCACACATGGATTTCATACATCAGGAATTCACTAAACATACGACACCAAATCAACAAGAAGACATCACAAATACAACCTTTACAACATTCATACATCAAAAATAAATCGAATATACATCAATTTTATATCATGATTTGATTGAAAACTTGATGTAAATTTGATATATATTCGATGTATTTTTCATGAATGAGTGTTTTAAAGGTTGTATTAGTGTTGTTGTTGTTGTTGTTTTGGTGTAGTGTATTTGATTTGTTCACGATGTATGAATTGCATGTGTGACGTAAAAAATTCTACAACCATATACACATCACTTGTAACAATACTAATACATCACTAGTACATCACAAGTACAAATTTATCATGTATCGATGTACTGGTGGTGTATTAGTGATGTACTGTTATATATTAATCGTATGACTTTATTTACATATTTCAAATTAAAATTACAAATTCAATTACATCAAAATCATTTAGAAGAAAAATTCATCAAAATTTTTCTTCACAACGACACTGTTCAAACTTCAATATCTAAATTACTCAGCCATTCTATGGCGGCTAGTGCGGCCAATTGCAATGACTCTAATCCGTGTTCGAACCGTCTCAGCAGGCAATAATTCAGGCTATGGTCTAGGGGCTGATTTACCCCGTTGTCACAGTCACATAGCGGCGTGTCAGAAAAATTCCAGCGGAACAATTGTTCACCGCAGCATCCATGGCCGCTCAGAAATCGATTGCGGATTTTCCATTCTCCTTTAAGTTTTTAATGCGGGTTGTCGATTAAGTGTTTATTCGAGAAATACGGGCTAGCACTCCAGTAGCGTTTCCAAGAAAACCCGGCGTCGAAAGTTCCCGTCTGAATTTCGGTATCAGACCAAATCGGTTGTCGTGATTCCAGTCGCAGATGTGGGTGATTAATCAAGTCATCTCTTATCGGTAGGGCATAATTTCGCTGGTCGTCGCATCCTTTTTCCCATTCCTTATGTGCCGCCATTTTCCTTCTTATTCCTGGTGGAGCAATGTTTGACAGGACATGTAGCCATGGTATAAGAGTGGACTCGACTGTGCCAGTGATCATGCGCATGATTGTGTGTCCAATGTCACAACATGATTGCTCCCGTACCAGAAAGGTGAGCAGTATTCTGCACAAGAGTATACGAGTGACAGTACTGCCGTGCGTATAACGTTACCATTGGCTCCCCAGTTCGCTCCAGACAGTTTTTGGATGAGGTTGTTGCGACACTTCACTTTCTGTGCAATTTTTTCCAGATGTGATCTGTAAGTTAGCGACCAATCTAAAGGGACCCCAAGATAGCAGGGTACGCTGTTGTGTTCAAGTCGGATGCCGTCGATGAAAACGTTCAATTGTCGGTCGGCAGATTGATTGTTTAACAACAAGATGGCCACCTCAGTTTTTCTTTCATTCAGTTTAAGCCGCCACTGCACATAGAATCGCTTCATTTTGTAAATGTTACGTTGTAGTATAGTTTCGGCTACTTCAAACCGGATCACTTCGGTAGTTAATCCTAAGTCATCCGCATATTATCCAAATTTCCTTGATGATGTGTTTGGCATGTCGCTGATGTACAAATTGAAAAATATTGGGGCACAGAGACTTCCCTGAGGGAATCCGTTGTTTAGCCTTCGAGGGAGACTACTTCTGTCGTTGACAAACACTCGAAATATTCGGTTCGTAAGCATGCTGTTTATCAATCTACCCATTTTTTTGCTCGGGATGACTAAGTAAAATTTCGATGATCTATCAGTGATGTACTGGTGATGTATTAGTGATGTACTGATGATGTATTAGTGATGTACTGGTGATGTATTAGTAATGCACTGGTAATGTATTAGTGATGTACAAGACCTGCGGATGTATACGACACCAAAACAACAACAACACACCACTAATACAACCTTTACAACACTCACACATCAAAAATACATTGAATATACATCAAATATACATCGTACTAATACAAAATACTAATGCCCTTTATTATTCTCCCATACACTTCGCACATAACTGTAGATTTGCATAGCAATGCGAAAATGACAGATGCACAACTTTTCGAATTAGGCAACCCCGAATTTCGTTCATAAATCGAAAGTTTTCAATAAAATTTGGTGTTGCCACGTTAGAAAATTTTCACATTTGTCACTTTCGTATTGTATGTGTAGACACAGTGACATTGGAAGGAATATTCACCGATAATTTTTTGGATACGTTCGATGTTTGAAGGTTATGATTGGTTCATCGTTTCTGTTTATTTCAACGAAACTGTTTTATCCATGAAGTATTTTTATGGCAATTCGTTGCGAAAAATAAACTTTTTCATGTCTCGAATGGCCACTTTTTGTCACTAGTGATTTCACGTTGCAAAATTGATTGTTTTTGTCGACTGATGTGGAATTAATTGAATTGTTATTTCTACTAATGTTAAATTCACGTGACTGTTACGGGGAAAATAATTTATTTTTTCGATTTTCCATCACCTACACCAAATTTTTAACGTCCAATTAAAAAGAAAACGTCATCATATAAATAGAGGAAACGCCATCCATATGTTTTGAATGACAGACCGTAATATTTTTTAAAAGAAATTATTAAAATAGCACGTAGTAAAAATGACAAGATTTTAAAAAACCTTTCGACATAATTGCGTGCTTTTTATGTGTCCATTGCATTGAAAATTAAAATGTCCACTTGTCGATTCCCGTTCAGCCCGTTCATTGAGAAAAAAAAATTGTAAAAAATATTTAATTTAATGGATCAAATTAAAGAGAAATGAATTAAAAAAACTTATTAATGCCATCCAAAAAAAGAATAAAAATTGCGATTTTTAAACATTAACGTGAGAAAATCGTTCGTTTTTTATTTAAAATTAAATTGAAAAGATAATAAAAATTGTTTTCAAATAAAGTTCTACTTTCGTACAGTTACCATCCACAAATAAAAAATAAAAAAAAAATTGTTAAATTCGGCCAAATGATTTTCATATAAAAGTATGTCGTCCATGGATTCTTATCCATAAATTCCTGCAAATTTTTTTAAACTGAGAAATGAATTTAACGTTAAATCAATTTGCAAGAACAACCAAACGTTTCGCACAATTTAATTTTGTAAATTTACTTTTCCAGAGTTCATATATTTTTATAAAATGTTACTTTCAATGTTAAATCCTTTAAGTTCATTATGATTTTTCTTTTTGTTGTTTTAAAATGTTGCGTTTAGATAAAAAAAAAGTAATTTTGTTGTATACCAAGGTGCTGTACATAGATTTCACACAAATGTCGTTATTCTGATACAAACATTTTTAGTTCCAGACATGAAATCCGTCTACAGAATGGCGACTAATCGGTTGGCTCATTTCAAGCCGGTTTAAGAGCGGTAAAAGAGCGGCTCTCTTGTCTGCTTAGTACGATCCGAGCTTTTTGTCAAATTCACTTGTTGATGATGTATCGACTTTATTGTTAAATTATACCAAGAATTTGAAGATCAAATTCTCTGACACCAATCTCATACCAAGCACTCGAGGTACTCATCTATTTTCATTCTAAAATTTGACATAAGCCGATGTCGCACTAGATGACATTAGTTGGAATGTTTCTATTATAATATTTAAAAATGGTGATCAATCTTAAGAAATGAAACTGGTTTCCCATTCTGAAAAGAATATACAGTCTCGAATAGGGAATGCAATCGGTTTGCCGTTTACCGGTAAAATAAATTTTCATTAACCGGTAAAATCTTCCCACATTTTTATGGAGAAAGGAGCCCATTTGCTTCGCATATCCAGAAGCGGGTCACGCTTTGTGGACGTGATTTGTTCAGTCATGTGAAGATGCAGCTAACTTCTAAAAATTTGTCACTCATTCACATGAAGTCATAATAATTGACTGGAATTAAAAGTCAGTCTATTCAAACTGTTTGATACGTCAAAGTCAATGTCAAACTGATTAATTACATGACAGATTAGTGACATTATTTTTGTGAATAAAAGTTGTTGTGAATAAAGCAATAAGATTGCCAACTTGTGTACTAACTTGACGACTTTGACGTTGACTTTGACAGTTGTACCCATTTTCTATCCAACAGTCATTTAAATAACAGATTTTCAATTAATATGAGTTTTGTCAATATTATCAACTATTTGATAATTGCCGATCTTCGAATGTCAGAGCCCATACCTATAAAACAGTCCAATTAGCATTATTACAAAGAAACTTTCGTTCGTTTCATATCTGAACCAAAGAAGGGGCGAATGTTTGACAAAGGATTTTTAAAAAGAAATTCCTTTGAAGATTTTCTTTGATTTTGGGAGAATTTCCTAAATTATGAAGAATTTCCGTAGGTTTTTGAGAAATTTGAGAATTTTTCAAAATATGTGAGGATTTTTCCAAATTGAGTCATGTTTTTCAAAATTTGAGGACTTTTTCAAAAATTGCGAATGTTTCGAACTGAAGATTTTTCAAAACTTGAAGATTGTTCAAAAATTGGGTGTTTTTCTCAAAAGTTAAAAAGTATTAAAAATGAGGATTTTTTTCAAAACTGAGGATTTTTTCAAAATTTGAGATTTTTTCAAAATTTGAGGATCTTTTCAAAATTTGAGGATTTTTTCAAAATTCGAGGATTTTTTCAATATTTGAAGATTTTTTCAAAATTTGAGGATTTTTTCAAATTTTGAGTATTTTTTCAAAATATGAGGAGGAAGCGGGTATGAGGCAGGTGTGAGAGGTCTAACAAATTTGGGTCAAATTTGACACTTTTTGCGTAACAGGAAAGAGGGTGTCTTTAAATCTTTATTATTGCGTTAAGTAATTTATAAATGGCCCCTTTCTAGAAATTCTAAGGATTTTCTTAGTTTCCTAAGGAGTTTTTCTAAATTTTGAGAAGATTTGAGGATTTCCTGGTGAAAAATGATTTTCTAAAAATTTTATCATCTCCTAAAAGAGGAATTTGTAGTTTGTCCTCTCCTCAGGAGCAACTGTAATTGCATACCCTAGCTGTGAAATTTACCGTACTTTGACATTTGTAAACGTCAAACTAAACTCGCTCTGTATCTGGAAAAAGTTTCATTTCTTATTTGATTGTACCGTTAATCCATTTTTGAGTTACATATTAACTTTCCATCTTAATTCTCACTACCCTTACTATGCATGTTTGTAGAAATGATTCGTAAGTCAACTGTTGACTTACTGCAACATTCACTAAGAACGACTTCATAACGAAACATGGCCATATAAATCGTTACAACTGTTGTAATTATCACAACGTAATCGATTCAATAATTTGAAAAAAAAGAGAAGTTTTTTTTATGAAAATGGAAAATATGTACATTGGAAAAGAAAAACCATAAATAATTAATTTTTAATCGTTTCATTTTATTGTTTAAATTTGTTTGTTTGTTTAGTTAGATAGTTAAAATTTAGTTGCATATACTTTAATTCACATTTCAAACGTTTGAAATAATCGCGGCAAAATGAAAGAAATAAGAAAAAGAAAATTATTAATTTTTCAATTATGACATTAAAAAAAAATCAGATTTTAAACAAAGACTGAAACTTGCCCTATTGAATGAAAAGTTATTAGATTGAAAAAGAAAAATATAATTTGTTTTGTTCGATTTTGTTCGCACCCCTCGTACGTAATTTTTTTTTGGAATATTTTGTTTTTGTTTTTCGATTTTTTTATAATTTTTCTTAATCGAAATTCGATGTCCCTTAGAGGTATGTGCTTCCGAAATCTTTAAATAATTTAACAGTAAAAATATATTTAGAAAATTAATTTACTTTAACATAAAAAAAGGATTTCTTTTCTCTTCCAAAGATGTGGAGTTATAAATTTAAGTTTTCTTTTCGTTTTTTTAATTTACTTTTGTTTTTATCTTTTTTTTTTAAATTCTCAGTCGTGCAATGAGATAAAGTGAAAATTTATTTAAAAAAAAATATTAGTTTTCAATTAACAATTAAATGTCAAAATTTCTGGAAACCAAGTATAAACAAAAGGAATAAAAATCTTGTAGAAAATGAATTAATTCCAAAAAGAAAAAAGAAATATCAAAAACAGAAGAAGTTGTATATAAAATTAAAAATATTAAACAATACGATTTACTAAAATATCAAATGATAGCAGAAACGGATATGTGAGACAAAGAGTAAGAAAAAAAAATTATTAATAATTAAAGAAGAATTATAAACAAAAATTAATCTAAAGTGAACGTTTCTTATACATATGAAGTCTATATGTAGACATAAAATCAAATAAATTTAATGAAACCTTGTAAAATATACACTTAAAGCAAAATTATATACAAAATTGCATTAACAATTTTTTTTTTCATGTAACTGTAGAGAAAATCTAACTAAATTTTATGTGCCACAATCTAGAACTTTAACGAATTTGACATCAATTCACTGAATCAAATTACGTACTAGATTTAAATATATCATGATTTTGCTAATGTAATTGAAAATACAAACAAAAAATATATTTAAAATATTAACAAAAGAAAAACCACAAAATATTAATCACATTTTAGCCTGAAAATCAAGAACGAATTCTACAACAAAAAACATTGAATCATAACATTTAGATGCTGAACTAAAAATTGATAAATTTGGTTGAAAAAAAAATATGAATAAAACAAAATATGGAAGCAAAAAGTAAATTAATTGTGTAACATATTTTATGATAAAGAAAAGGAAACAAATAAAAATTAAAACTTAAATTACGAATCAACAAAAAGAACTATTTTATGATACAATTAATGTTAATCTAAATTAAATCTTAAAATATGAAATAAGGAACTCTCAATAGGTTTTTAATATAAAAATTTAATATTTTGTTCATCAGGTCGTGTCTCACATACTGTCGACTCAAAATTCACGTGGCACTAGTTTCACTGACAAATTGTCAAAACTTTCATAACAAAGTCCAACATCTTCACATGAAAGATAATCTTAATTAAGAGCACGTCGCAATAATGTGAACTGTCAAATTTGCGATGTTTTTTTTAGAAGAGAATCCTGCGTTAATAAAAAATTATTCAAAATTATAGCTCATGTACTATGAGAGAATGACTCCTACTCAAATAATAGATGAATCAGAATTCAAAAAGTTTAAATATGAAGGTAGAAATTTGCTCTTAAATAACATCGCAAATCGAATTGCAATGCGATGACTTTCCAGAGCAACTTTCGACTTTCATTCTGAAACTTTTTGAAATCTGATTCATCTCTTATTTGCATAAGTGTCATCCTCTGACAGTACATGAGCTATAATTTTCAATAATTTGATATTTACGCAGGATTCTCTTCTAAAAAAAACATCGCAAATTTCACAGTTCAAATTTTTTCAATGTGCTTTTAAGAGTACGTTGCAAAAATTTGTAGTGTCAAATTTGCGATGTTTTTTAGAACACACCCACGATGAGGTTGAAACAACTTTTACCCGAAAGTGTTTAGACACGGTAGGGGGGTGCGATTTTTACTTTTTTTTTCGAAATAACCTAGAGAAGTGGTCTAAAAATTTTTTTTATGTCGAGAAGACTCCAAGAACACCAGCGTTTAGGTTTTTGGACGAATTTTAATACTTGCACAAAATCGATAAAGTCAAAACTTCGAGTTTCGGTGAATTTCCACATTGCGAACTCTACCAAAAAAATTTTTTGTGCTTTTATCCCGTCCATTTTATTATGTATATAGAATATAGATTGCTGAATACATTGATTCATTGCACTTCGAACTCTCGTCTTTTAAACAAGAAGAAATAATAGCTTTTGTGTAGTGGCAAAGTTTGCCAACGGTTGAAAATTGGGTGTTTTCATAGCTTTTAAAGCTAAATCCCACTCTAAGAACCCAATTTTTTGGTTTGAAAAAGTCAGGAATGGCGTCAAATACGTCGAAAACTATATTTCTAGTTGATATACCAATTTCTTTCACGTATTTAATCGACTTGGGAGAGTTAGTCCCAAAATAGCATGAAAACCGACTTTTACAGTCACACGTAAAAGTGGTCATTTGGAAAAACCGATCCCCCTAATACCTTGTGTCTAGTATGCATCATTTTTATGCAAAAACTAAAATCGCCCAATGGTCCATGGCTATTTTGACAAGTTAATTTTAACGGACGTAAAACGTATTTGTAAGCAATAAATTATTCAACGGCATACCTTCAAAATGTACCGTTTTTTTTTAATTTGCTGCTTTTCTTGAAAAAAATTACAAAATTTTACCCCTCATCTGACAGCCGCAAACGAACTGACGGAGGCCGAATGTACTACCGAATAGTATTTACTATGTTTCGAGCGGTCTTTACGCTGGAAATCAAAAACCATACACTTTCTAAAGTTATAAAGAGTAATATTTGAAGTTCAATTGTCCACCATCGCTCGTTTTTTTGATTTTGGCGGCTGAACTAACTGAACTGATCCTTTCATTTATTACTTTAATTGTTGTGGCTGCAGTCTAAATTTGGTATTTTCGTATTCTCTCAGCACTCTCCCAATTTTATTACGCCGTGCATTGTTTGACAGATAATGAGAACAATTTCTCTCAACAATCTCTCAATTTTATTGCGACGTGCAGAGAATAATTTCTCTGAGCACTCTCTCAATTTAATTTCTCGATACATTTTTTGACAGGTACTGAGATCAAATTGAGAGAACTGAGAGCTGGCGCAATTTCATCGCAACTCTCAATCGCAAAAATAATTTTCTCAAAACTCCAATTCTCAACTGCGACCACAATAATTTTACAAAAAAATTGGTGCATTTTGTCGGCATATCGTAGAACAACTTTTTGTTTAAAATCATATTTTACGTCACTTTTGTCGAAATAGCCATGGAGCATTGGGTCTTTCTTCAAGTTTGTCAATTTTAGTGATTTTTTCGTCCAAAAATGAACTTTGACTCATACCGACACACGTAGATATTACTTTATTTTAAGTGAATCAGTTATTTTTGATTAGCCTGACTATAGAGCCTTTCTAGCCGAACCACACTTACCATATCACATGAACTAAATTGGTGATTTTAGATCTCAAAGAGCGGCAATGTCTAAAAACGACGAAATTTTCAAAATGGCGTAAGTTTTTGGTGAAACTGATGAAAGTTGCTATGAAACATCATCGCATTCTAAGTTCGTTTGCGATGTTATTTCAGTGCAAAACTTTTTGAATTCTGATTCATCTATTATTTGTGTCTCACAGCAAATGAGTTATAATTTTGAATAATTTGTTATTTACGCAGGATTCTCTTCTAAAAAAACATCGCAAATTTGACAGTTCACATTTTTGTTACGTGCTCTTAACCAAAGAAAATCCTCAAATAATGTACAAATATCCCGTCTCTTCGAATATCCCACAAGATAAAAATTCCAAAAGAAAACTTTACATAAATCTGCAACCAAATCTGCAGTTCAAAAAACAATTTATTTTTCGACTTGCAGTTATCAAAGCCTTCTATGCACTCGTCATTGAATGTCAACAAATGACACTTTCAAAGAGCTTCTAAGATTGAAAAAATCCCTGCGGATGATCTGTTCAACATTTGAGAGAGGGGATAAGAAATAGCCAGTAGAACGTTCTAAAAATGCCGTAAATCGAAACAAAAATGATAGATCAGCTTTAGCACAAAATATAGAAGCGAGTAGACTTTACATGATAGTTTCTTCTATAGATTTTTGGGGTAGTAGTCTCTACTGAACCCTAACAATTTTAAAGAGGGGGGTCATGAGCAAAATTTTCAAAATATCTTCCATTACTTTCAGTGAAGATTTGCAATTAAATATTTGAAAGTTACAACTGACAATTCACCTTATTTGATGGTTTCGATGTTACCAAAGTCACTAAATTGTTGACATTTTGAATACAATGAAGCTGTGAATGTATTCGAAAATTCTATTCTTATTCAAAACACACACAGTCAAAAAGACTTATAGGAGAAGGGGGATTAAAGTCCATTGTAAAAGAAAGTTACTATTGTGAACAGTGCGTGCGATCAAACTATTGGGACAGAAAATTTTATTGTGAATTCGATACCGGTCGTCTATGCGGAGTGGTCTATAAAAAATATTCACAATTGTGCGTATTTCGTTTGATTCCACTGACTAAACACGTCTTACCGACTTCACTCAATCCACTCAATCTAAAAGAAAACACTAAAATAATGCAATGAAAATAACAAAATTATTCTAAAATTGGAAAGTAGGTAAAATGAAGGAATGAAATAAAAAAAAAACGAAAAGAAAATTGAAACAAAATTTGTGATAAATAAGAAATTATATTTTCTTGAATGTGTGAGCAAAGAAAAAAAAATAGTAAATCGTAACTCAACTCTCAAAAGACGAAAAAAAATGCTAAATTTTCCTTAGTCGTTAGTAAAATTGTGGTTCCAATATAAACAAACATTATGTTGCCAAAAAAGAGAAACAATTTTTATACATAAAACCAATTTGATTTGAATTTTAAAATTTTAAATATCGGTGCCTATTTGCATACTCGTCGCTAATTTGCGTAATGCTTGGCGTAATATCACACCAAATGCGTGACCAACTAACAAACGTATTTTCAAACAGTTCAATTACTCAAGCTTGCAATCGTCGATAGGTGGTTCGTAGACATGAGAGCCGAAAACTGCCGGCGGTGGCTGAATTTCAAAAAAAAGTCGTTTGCTTTTTTTCTGTCAAAGAGAGCAAAATTTCCTATACGAAAAATTCTCTGTGAACGCTCTCATGCGGATGTTTGTGTTTCTAGCGATCCCAGTTCCTAGTATCCGCATCACTTTCTGCACATTTTTGAAAGATTTTGTCGATGAGTAATCGATTGAAATGATGTGAATCGGTGCATATTCTGCCTTTGCTGCATTCATCCACTCATTCTACACAAAATTGATTTTTCTCAGTTCTTTCGTGTGACTGCAGTAATAACACGGCATTGGTCGATTAACAGCACATTGCAAAAATGTGAACTATCAAAGCGATGTTTTTTTTAGAACAGAATCCTGCTTAAATTCAAATTATTCAAAATTATAGCTCATGTATACTGTGAGAGGATGAATCTTATACGAATAATAGATGAATCAGAATTCGAAAAGTTTAAGTATGAAATTTGCCCTTAAATAACATCGCAAACGAACTTGAAATGCGATGATTTTTTAGAGCGACTTTCAACCTTCATAATCAAACATTTGGAATTCTGATTCATCTATTATTCGTGCAAGATTCATCCTCTCAGAGTATGCATGAGTTATAACTTTGAATATTTGGTTATTTACGCAGGATTCTGTTCTAAAAAACATCGCAAGCTTGATAGATCACATGTTTGGGCAAAGCGACTTATCGCTATATTTATAACATATACATATAGCTATAAGTTATATGTTCACGTTATAAGTCATAAGTCATGAGTTATAAATTCTTGTAAGAATTACGTTTTAAGTTATAAATTGTTTGAAGTAATAAGCTACAAGTTATAAGTTTTGAGACTGATCAGTACTGATACAGATCAGTTTTGAAATTGATCAGTACTTATCCGTATCAGTTTTGAAACTGATCAGTACTGATCCGTATCAGTTTTGAAACTGATCAGTACTGATCCGTATTAGTTTTGAAACTGATCAGTACTGATCCGTATCAGTTTTGAAACTGATCAGTACTGATCCGTATCAGTTTTGAAACTGATCAGTACTGATCCGTATCAGTTTTGAAACTGATCAGTACTGATCCGTATCAGTTTTGAAACTGATCAGTACTGATTCATATCAGTTTTGAAACTGATCAGTACTGATCCTTATCAGTTTTGAAACTGATCAGTATTGATCCGTATCAGTTTTAAAACTGATCAGTACTGATCCATCAGTTTTGAAACTGATCCGTATCAGTTTTAAAACTGATCAGTACTGATCGTTATCAGTTTTAAAACTGATCAGTACGTATCAGTATCAGTTTTGAAACTGATCAGTACTGATTCGTATCAGTTTTGAAACTGATCAGTACTTATCCATATCAGTTTTGAAACTGATCAGTACTGATCCGTATCAGTTTTGAAACTGATCAGTACTGATCCATATCAGTTTTGAAACTGATCAGTACTGATCCGTATCAGTTTTGAAACTGATCAGTACTGATCCGTATCAGTTTTAAAACTGATCAGTACTGATCCGTATCAGTTTTGAAACTGATCAGTATTGAAGCGTACAAGTGTTGCTGTAGTTTAACATGAAAGAGGGCCGTAGCGCATCCAAAGCCTGACGCTACCTTTGGAAACCTATCAAAACTGTTACGTATCAGTACTGATAAGTTTCAAAACTTATAACTTGAAGCAACTTATAGAAATTTATGGCTTAAAACATAAACTTATAATTAAAAAAATTTATAACTCATAACTTTCAACTTATAACTCACAAAAGTTTATAACTTTTAACGTAAACTTATAACTCTTAACGTAGACTTATAACTTATAACGTAAACATACAATTTATAACTTACAGCTATGTGTATATGTTATGAATTTAGCGATAAGTCGCTTTGGTCAAACTCCATTGCCGTAATGTTGCCTGATGGAAATCAACTTTTGATGTATCAACTGACAGTTGACAACAATTAAGAACTTTCAAACAATCCACTTTCGACGATTCATTGAACTGATTTTTTGATTCGGTTGCACGTGGAGACATTACGCAATTAACGTGTACTACAACATTGTAGGTGTTCTTATAAGTTTATAAAACTATTGAAGAAACTTCAAAAAAAAAAAAAAAAAAATGAAATGATTAGTGCAGAGAAAAAGTAACCAAATGCCTTTTAAATAATAAAAACATTGAAAATAAAGTATAAATAAAATAATACAAAAAATAATTATGAAGAAAAAAAAATATTATAATTTTGCCGCTTTAGTCAAAATTAACCACAAAGTTTAGCTAAGATTTTTTTTTGTTGTGAATCAAATCATTCAATGCCATACGAAAGCCGTTTGTGTGTTGAAAATAAGGAAAAGTAAAAAGACAAGTAAATAACAAAGACAAATTAAATAGTTATGGGGAGTATACACCTTTTTTTTGAAGGGAGGGTCAACATCGTACGTTTTTACTCCCTAAACAAGTGACTTTGTTTTGAGCTAAGTGTTAAATGAAATTCGTAAGCCTTAAGTAGTTGAAAAATGTTAAAAATTTCTTTTCTATGTGCAATCAATACATTAAACCATTACGGACCCCTTTAACACGAACGATCAAGTGCTTCGTCAATGTTCTCGGTTTCAGACGTCAATGTTCTAGGTCGTCAATCCGTAATTTTATCTCTTGGCAATTTATTTTTTATTTTTTGCTGAACCATTGTGCTTTCGGTGATTAAATTACCAAATATTTGATCAACTAAAAGCTCATTCTTTTCTCAAAAATTGTCCTAATTATAAAAACAAAATTATTTTGAATAAAAAAAAAAGAAAAAGAAAAGCAAAAACAAAGTAAATTTTATATGAAAAGTTAAAATAATTTAACGTATTAAAGCTAAAAACAAAAAGCTTTGAAGTAAAACGATTCGAAAGGGAAAGCGACAAAATTAAATTAAAATAAAATAAAACAAACAGAAAATCAGAAAATGTGAAACCCGATTTTTTCAGAAAAATAAAGGAAAGTAGAAGAAGAAAAACAAAATGAAAAAAAAAGAAAATATTTATAATTAAAATTATTGTTAAGAAAAAGAAAGTTTTTTTTTCCTTGTAAATATGTTTATATTTTATCAATTTATTATTATCTAATTATAATTGCAGAAAAAAAACCATACAAAAAAAGAATTAAAAAATCACAGCAAAATTGGGCTTAGTTGTTCCGCTGGTTCTATCGACGTCTCCAAGCGGGAATTATTTTTAAACAACAAAAAAAATGTAATTTTCGCACTCAAATATGGTTCAGACGATCGATGGACGGCAAACGGCTAAGTTATGTGAATGAAAAAATCAACAAAAAGAGAAAAATAAAATACTAATTATTTTTTTAAATAGAGAAAAAATTGGATGCTTGAAATCGTTCGGTTCAATAAGTATAAGACCATTTCATGCGAAAATGATCCTAAAACAACGACAAAATTTCGCAATTTCTTCTAAACATTTGTCGTTAAAATTTAATTATTTTGATTTGTGATTGTCTTGGGTCTAAATGAGAAGAGAATTTATATTTTTCTTTTATCGCATTTGATGCTTTAACAAATTTATTTTTTTTTTGTTTTGTTTTTTAATATTACGGAAGTTTTTAATTTATTTATATTTTTTTTTAAAAGAAAATTATTCTCTTCACCTCTGAGAGAACACAAGCAACGCATTGCAAAAGACAATTAGCAGAACTGAAGACGAACCAATTCATGAAATTTGTAAAAAGTTAGAAGAAATCAATTCGGAAATGGGATTTCGTTTGGTTTTTTGGTTTTTGTGAGCTATTTTTTATGAACCAATTATTTGAAGCATTCCATTTTTCCTCTAACTATATATATGCATATAACATTTAATCAATATCATAGATAAAAAATATAAAAAAATAAAAGAAAAAAATGTGCATATTTTGGTGTAATTGATATTATATATTATTAAATAAATCTTTTTGTTATACACTATGCAGCAAAATGAAAAAAGAATATTGTGTTTTATTCATTTACTCATCAACCTATCATGACCGCAGCGGAAGCAGAGGGCGTGACGCAGTCCCCACACCCCAAAAAAGAAGTACACAAATTCAAAAAATGCCATACAAAAAACTTTAGGACAAAGAGCCAAATATACACGAGCTTTTGAGTTTCTTCTCCCTGCCCCCTCACCCTGCAAATTATTTTAAAAAAAATACGCAGCAGCTTTTCAACGACCCCAGACTCATCATGCGCCCGTGACGCAAATCCCAATAGGAACAAAAAATTCAGAAAATTTTTTTTCGTCGACTTCGATACAGCTAAGTTTTGACTTTTTCCCCTTGCGTCGTACCCCCCTGAGACCTAGTTCATTGGATTCGGATTCTACGTAAAATTTTGATTGAAATCGACATTTTACTCATCCAGTGGATTCGAAGATATGACCTTTAGAAAATCGTCTTTTTCCATACTAAATATGCTACTTCGTAGAAGCCAAAGTTATTAGAAATATCCTATGTTAGTTAGTGGGTTAGTTAGTTAGTTCCAGAGCTATTTGTATGAAAACCGACTTTTATGGCTCGTGCTCGAAAACGGCTCGATAACTTTTCTTGAAATTTTGCAGGGACCTTCGGATGGGCATTCCACGCCATATGAGATTTAAAAAAAGAGAAGGTACCGGCCTCGTTTGGGCGCCAGAGCTCTTAGCAGGCGCCATGTAAAGCCCATATAAAAGAATGTTTTGTATGTCTGTGTGAGTATTCAAATTATGGGTCAAATATGAGCAAAATTTTTGGACTGTGTTAGGATGGAGATAGATGTTTGGTGTCAAAATTAAAAGTTCATGGGTTGGGTGTGTAATGTGTAGTGTGTCAGGGTGACCAACAAAATGACCGACGGTGGTATGGGACGGACTTAGGGGGAAAATTGATTTTTTTAAAAAAAAATTATGTTGAAGATAGATGTTTTATATAAGGAAAGGAAATTTTTTTTCGACGAAAAATTTTT
>CM055403.1:56655191-56673000 GCA_029228625.1 Pseudolycoriella hygida | reverse complement strand
AACCAGTCTACATACGGTACAGTGTATTGCTGGAGTAAAGCTCGGAGTCAGGTCAGCCTGACCTGAAATGACTCGACCGGAAATGACCTGAAAGCTGATTTGCAAAAGTATGACCTACAAACGGACCATACTCTTCAATATTGTCACATAAGGTCAATGTCAAGTTCAGGTCAGGTCACTTCAATTCAAATGACCTGACCTGAATTTTTAGGTCAGAAGATTTTTTGACCTTCGTCGACCTGTTCCGAGCTTTACTCTGGAGTGTTTTTTTTTGTAGATCCCATGCACGAAATACATTTTCCAACATTCTCGCACTTGTTGCAGAAACTACTATTTTTTACATACAATTTATCAGACTAGACATTTGCGTTTATGAACTTTACTTATTGCGCGCAATAATGCATAATTGGAAATGTATTTATTGTATCAAAGTCTACGTTGAACGAACTTACAATCTGATGATGTAGGGATGCATACTTCAAGCGTAACAATAGTGACCGTTGTACTTTACCACTTAGTATCGTAATGGAGACAAATCACATCTCAACAATGTTTGAGTTTGTGCGTACAATGACTGAAAAGTCATTAGCATGAGCAAATACAAATTATATGAGTGCGTGTGAATGCGATCAGTTGGTGATTCCAATATAAGATAATGTAAAGTACAGAGCGCACTCTGCGTGAATATCATGTTAAGAGCACAATGCTAATTGAAAGAGTAAATAATGGGGTTTTCCAACGTACTCTTCAGTTAATGCACGAAATATTTGTGTAATTTCTCCGTTCTGAGATTATTGAAAGTCTCAATTAGAGATGAGCGGGTTGCCCGGAACTTCGAAAAACCCGACCCGAACCCGTACCCGAATTGTTTTTTTCGAGTTCATGGGTTTCGGGTTTCGAAAATTTTAATCGGGTCGGGCTCGGTCCGGGCCGGGTTTGGAAACAATTCGGGCTTCGGGTTTCGAATATTTTAATCGGGTCGGGTTAAGAAGCAATTCGGGTTTCGGGTTTCGAAAAGTTTTATCGGGTCGGGCTCGGTCCGGGTCGGGTTTCGAAAAATGGTCGACCCGCTCATCTCTAGTCTCAATCTATGTTGGAGGATAAAAATGTTAATAATTTTTTTTTTATTTTGTTTTAGTGGGCGGAAAAGATACAACAACGCAACTAGGAGGAGGTGCCACTGGACTTCCTGTTGATATGGTATCCAAAGCAAAACAGTCGCGTGGTGAAAAGAAAGCCCGGAAGATTATGTCAAAATTAGGTCTCAAACCAGTGCAAGGCGTCAATCGAGTGACCATTCGCAAGTCAAAAAATATTTTGTTCGTTATCAACAATCCAGACGTGTTTAAAAATCCACACAGCGACACATACATCATATTTGGTGAAGCGAAAATTGAAGATCTGTCGCAACAGGCACAATTGGCGGCGGCTGAAAAATTCAAAGGACCCGAACCATCAGCTGGGGCTATTGATGCATCGGGTGCGAATGCAACAGTTGCACCAATTGCCGAAGAAGACGAAGAGGAGATCGATGAATCCGGCGTGGATGAAAAGGATATTGAACTGGTTATGTCTCAAGCGAATGTGCCGCGAACTAGGGCAATACGTGCGCTGAAAAACAACAGCAATGATATTGTTAATGCGATTATGGAACTAACGATGTAGATTTTCGTTTCTAATTTAGACAATCGGTTTGAGAGTCAAAATTAAGTTCATTCATTCAATTAACCACATCAAAGCTTTTTTTCTATTGCATCGGATATGGATTTCATTTGCATTTTGTTATGTTTCAAATGATCAAAACTAGTTTTGAAATGTAATTTATACATCTACAACACAAATAAAGAAAACAATTGGAAAGCAATTAGATCCATATTATAAGACGTGTATGTTTGTGTTTTAATTCAAAAATGCCACACATTTGACGGTGGAACAGTTTGTTTAAAACGTGTAAATTGTCTCTATGGAGTAGGTCAGATGATTCACTTGGTGATTCATCAACTCAGACACTTAGTATTTCCTTAACAATTCATTATTTTACTTGTTTTACATCATAGCGTATCCGATAAGGCTCAATCGTGCAAATTTTAGTAGAAACGTTGGTATGATAATATGTTGTTCTGCATCCATTCCTGATTCCAAAATGGCGTGTGCTAAATGCACTGCAGTGCAAATAGTGTTCTAATAGACTATTTGTACTGCAGTGCAAACAGTGTTCTAATAGAGCATTTGATAATTTCTATTATTTCTTGATTATTTCTGAGGGACCGTCCATAAAGCATCCGTTTGAGGGGGGGAGGGGGGGGGTTCCTTAAAAACGGACAAAATGGGACAGGGGGGAGGGGGGTAAAATGCCTTTTTGACGTCCACTTTTTTTATCACTTTAATGAACTGAAGAAAGAATTATTTGAAAATTTGCAATAATGCAGTTTCGTTATCTTCAAAATATTTCGCAATTACTAGAGTATAGTCGGCAAAGGTCAACCGACCGTCAAATATGTTTTGATCTATTGTTTTGCTGTCAGCGTGTAGATGAGCACACGAGCATTAATTTGTTTGTTGTATAGAGACGAATGTAAACGTTAACGAAATGGAAGACGCTGAGTAACATCTTCAGGATGATCTTAATTTGGAAGGTGCGTAGAGATCCCAGATGAAACTTTTGCTTTGGGAAACATTGTAATATCCGACTAGTCTGCACTGTGAGTGGCAAAGCCTATTTTCGTGAAACAACTTCACGAATCTCACGAAGAGTTGACGATATTCACGAAAAAAAATCCGTCAATTTCGTGAATTTTTCGCCAAATTCGGATGTGGGGAGGTTATGGCTAAACGGACAAAGCGGGACAGGGGGGAGGGGGATGTCGAAAAAGTCGTTAAAAATGCGGACGTCCTTTATGGACGGCCCCTGATGGAAATTTGGTTTTGGGTGCCGAGAAAAGGACAATGAAGAAAATATCGACATCATTGAATATGAAAGTTTCTATTATCAGCAATGTTGTTGTTTTTCTCAAAACGTAAATCATATTAACATACATTATTCGATCGTGGTATTCGTTTCCCGGAATTTCACGTGACATTTTGTAGAAGGAAAAGCTAGTTCCTCAATCACATTTTGTAGAACTAAAAGCTAGTTCTTCACGTGACATATTCTTGAAGGAAAAGCTACTTCTTCACGTGACAATTTTTCAAAAGGAAAAACTTTTTTCACGTGACATTTTGTAGAAGGGAAAGCTAGTGCTTCACGTCACATTTTGTAGAATGAAAAGCTAGTGCTTCACGTTACATTTTGTACATCGAAAAGCAAGTTCTTCACGTGACATTTTCTAGAAGGAAAAGCTAGTTCTTCACGTGACATTTTGTAGAAGAAAAGCTAGTTTTTCAATCACATTTTGTAGAAGGAAAAGCTAGCTCTTCTCGTGACATTTTCTAGAAGGAAAAGCTAGTTCTTCACGTGACATTTTGTAGACGGAAAGCTAGTTCTTCACGTGACATTTTTGTAGAAGGAAGAGCTAGTGCTTCACGTTACATTTTGTAGAAGGAAGAGCTGGTTCTTCACGTGACATTTTCTAGAAGGAAAAGCTAGTTCTTCACGTGACATTTTGTAGAAAAAAAAGCTAGTTCTTCACGTGACATTTTGTAGAAGGAAAAGCTAGTGCTTCATGTCACATTTTGTAGAGGAAAAAGCCACTTCTTAATGTCACATTTTGTAGAAGGAAAAGCTAGTGCTTCACGTCACATTTTGTAGAAGAAAAAGCTACTTCTTCATGTCACATTTTGTAGAAGGAAAAGCTACTTCTTCACTTCACATTTTGTAGAAGGATAAAGCTAGTTCTTCATGTCACATTTTGCTGAAAAAAAGCTAATTCGTCACATGACATTTTGTATAAGGAAAAGCAAGTTCTTCATTTGTAGCCATTGTAGAAAGAAAAAATAAATTGTGTTGGTGGAAGAAAAAAGCCATTAGCTTATAAAAAATCTATCAGTAAACAATTAAGTTATTCTATTAGAACACTATTTGCACTGAAGTGCAAATAGTCTATTAGAACACTATTTGCACTGAAGTGCAAATAGTCTATTAGAACACTATTTGCACTGAAGTGCACTTAGTCATTCCGTTCCAAAATCATCGGGGTCATCGACGGCGGCTCAACTATTAGCCTGTGAGTGGCAATTATGTCATTTTTTTCTATTTATTTATTTATTCAAATGACTTTAAGAAATTTTACAAACTAATAATACAACATACAGCAATTAATTACGTATCTTAACATTTAAAATTCACACGTTTTATGATTTACACGTTTGGCACTTATCTACTGAAAGAAAACACTAGACTTTGAAAATGAAAATCGTCAAATGTTTATGTCTAAGCTGTTGATCCACTTTATAGCTTCGTCTGTAGCCAAATGAAGTTCTTCCAGCCCTCCGTTGAAGCGACGAGTTTGGCACTGATTTAGGATGTGGTCCATCCTCTGCACTTCGTTGCAATCGCAAAGTGGCGACTGGGCGAAGTTCCACCTGTGCATCTGGAAAAAAATGTGAGACAATTGGAATTCTTGTGGCAATTAAGAGTATGAAGAGGATGTGAGGGGGGTTTGAATGGCGATTCAAAAACCTTTTTGGAAGGGGATACAGACGAAGTCTTCAAAGTTAAATGGACGTGGGATTCGGACGGGTTTCGAGTGACTGTTTTTTTGGGGAGATTTGGAAAGCGATATGGACGCTTAGACAGTAGTTGGGAATTCGAACTTGGAGAGTGGTATGGACGAAAACAGATGGCTTATGAGAAAGGCGCCGCAGGCTCATAAAAAGAGGGGATTCTGGATTGATTCGCAAAAATTCCGGGTAGTTGTAATTAGTGTGTGAAATAGTTGATCCCGTATGTCCCTAGGGACAGTGTAAAAACAAATTGAGAGTGGCCAAGAGGGCTCTCAGAACCTGACATCTACAGCTGACAGGATTCCTCGCGAGCTACCCCAAGAACGTACATTTATAGAATATTTTTGGTGACCGGCAAAATCGCCCAGTGTATTTTCGTCTCAAAACGATAATATCATATCAGAAAACGATATTATCGTGTGAGAAGTGATATTATTGTGTTAAGAAACGATATTATCATATGGAAAACAATATTATCGTTGTTCGAAATAATATTATCGTATCCAAAATGATATTATCATATCAGAAGACGATATTATCGTGTAAGAAGTGATATTATTGTTTCAAAGACGATAATATTATATGTAAAACAATATTATCGTTGTTCAAAATAATATTATCGTATCTAAAATGATATTATCATATCAGAAAACAATATTATCGTGTGAGAAGTGATATTATTGTTTCAAAGATGAATACCATGAGCAAAAAATTTCGTTTATGAAATTTTGTTTTACAATACTATGTGGGACCAGCTGAGAGTCTCAAAATCAACTCGATTGCGCGACTTCTAGACGACCTCGCCTGGTCTCATCTCATCTCCTCATCTTATCTTTTCATCTCATCTCTTCGTCTCATCTCCTCACCTGGTCGATAAAAAATGAAATGAAAAGCCACAAAAAACTAGGTGGCTAACGTAGCTAGGAAACTTTTACGAAATGTCACGAAACGAAAGGTAGCTAACAAAACTAGGGAGCTTTTTCCTTTTACAAAATGTCACTAAAACCTAGGTATATAGCGAAGCTAGGGACTTTTACCTTTTACGAAACGTCGCCCCATGCACGTAAGGCCCCCTACAGGGCGTAATATAGCCAGCCGCAGGCGCAATTTAGCCCACCGCAGGCGCGGGGGTGAGGAGGCAGAGCCCCCCCCCCCCAAAAAAAAATCCAATTCTTCGTGTTCCCATACCCTTCAAGCTTGTACACTTTATGAATAAAAAAGATTTCAAATACTTTGTTTGTGATTGTTAAACAAAGAAGAGAAAATATTGTTTACATTACAAAAGACGATAACATGCAGCGCCGCAGGCCATGTTAATAACGCGTCAATAAAAAAGTGGGGTCTAAGGGGCGGAGCCCCTAGCGGGGTTTGGGACAGAGCCCCATGCACGTAAGGCCGCCTGCAGGGCGTAATATAACCAGCCGCAGGCGCAATCTAGCACGCCGCAGGCGCAAGGGGTGATGGGGCCAGAGCCCCCCCCCCCCAAAAAAAATTCAATTCTTCGTGTTCCCATATCCCTAAAGTTTGTACACTTTATGAATAAAAAAGATTGCAAATACTTTGCTTGTGACTGTTAAACAAATGAAAGAAAATATTGTTTACATTACAAAATACGATAACATGCAGGGGTCGAGGGGCGGCAGCCCCCGTCTAGAGGGGTCAAGGGGGAGTATCCCCCTTGCTGGGTCTAAGGAGCAGAGCCATCAGCGAGGTAATCTAGCCCGCCACAGGCGCGGGGTAGAAGGGGCAGAGCATCCAAAAAAAAATCAATTTTTCGTGTTCCCATACCCCTAAATATGAAAATGTCATTGCAACAATGATATTATTCTGTCTGAATACGATATTATTGTTTGGAAAACGATATTATCGTAGCTGAAAATGATAATATCGTTCGAGGAACAATATTATCATATTAAAAAACAATATTATCATTCCAACAATAATATTATCATATCAAAAAACGATATTATCGTCGAAAGTGAAAATACACTGGGCGATTTTGCCTTGCCCCATATTTTTTTATATCTGCACTACTCGAAACCCCGTCCCTAGGGGCTACGCTTGTTGTCTATTCAGAGAGCTAAAGCAAATAGTTCCGTATTCAACGTTCACCGTATTCAGCGTTGCACGTATTCTACTCTGACACTTTGTTAAAAAAACCGATGGTCTATCTCTTATACCTTGTACGCCCCGAACTTCTAAAACCATCAAAATTGACCACATGTTCAACTGTCCGACATTTTCGAAGAAACCAACGCCGTATCTCCCATTCATACGAAGATACGTTTGAAAACTGATTTGACCCAAATTTCATTCTAACACAACATCTTGACTGACTTTAGCTCGGATGTATAGCTCGGAAATATGAAACTTTTTTACCCAACATTGTTCAGCGATTTTGTTGCCCCAAGCCGCCACTATCGATTGACACTCAAAAATTATCTCTACTTTGTCCAACAACAAAAGTTCCCTAACAACAAAGTGAGGAAACCCCAAAATTTTAACAGTTTTCGCTGCCTAGCTCCTCCGCATGAAGTCGGATCAAAAAATTTTCTTCTACAAAGTTGTACGCGATCAAAAACTCTAAGACTTTGCTTCCCCGACCAATAAATAGATAAACAGACGGACATTAGAGGTTTATAATTAGTAATGCAGCGCTTTTTGTATAAGCACTCTCTTTTCGTCCAAGTCCTCATCATAACTCCCATCCAAATCTCCGTCCTAACCCAATTCTTCTTCCGAACGCCTGTCCAAGCTCCCACCAAAACTCTCATCCAAGTCCTCATCCGAGTTTCGTCTAATCCTCCTTCCATTTCTCCGTCCGTAACCCCGCTAAATACTAAACCCCAAATTGACACACGAATTCCAACTGCCTAACATTATATTAGTATATTAGCTTGATGTACGTTCTCGGAGGTAATCGCCTGTTGCAAGCTCCCAGGGACGACAGGGATCCAATTAGTAACTATTAACATAATGAGTCTTTTTTATTTGGATTATGTGATGATTTTGATTATTTGGATTATCTAGTGATTATTTGGTGATTATTTGGATTATCTGAGGATTATTTGGTGATTATCTGAAAGTGGTTCACCCCTCGGGAATCTGTTTTTACGAAGCCAGAGTCGTTCAGTTTTTCGGTTGGGTCACTTATTAGGTGTTTGTTGGCCACCAAAACACTTTGCCACCAGTCCCTCAATCTAGTATTTAAATCTGGGGTCTCAGTTCTTTGGCGATAGAAGTTCCAGAAAGGATTTCTAGATTGCAGTCGTAGGCTAGACGGGGCGGAGGTCAGGTCATTGTGAATGGGGAGGTCAGGAGCTGCTTCGATTTTCCGGCATTCCCTTAGCGCGGATTCTTGTCTTCGGATGTGGTTCGGTGTGATGTTGCTAAGGATGTACAGCCATTGCACTTCCGTTGGGTTGACCGTTCCGGTCACAATTCTCAGTGCTTTATTTATCTGCGTGTCTATTTTGTTAGTGTGACAACTGTTCATCCACACTGGAGCGCAGTTATCAGCCACGGATAGTACCATCGTTTGGGTGGTGATGTGTAGAGTTTCCGCTGAAAGACCCCATGTGGATCCGGCTAACTTTTGGAGCAGGCTCACTCGTGGCTTCAATTTTGTTTTGACCAGCTCTGCGTTCGTTCTGTACGTGAGGCTTCGATCCAAAGGTATGCCCAGGTACTTCGGGTTTGGGGTGTATACGACTATTTCGCCATTCATCGTTAGGTTTAACTTTCGATGAGCTTGCTGGTTGTTTAAGTGGAATAAACAGTGCACCGTCTTTTCCGCGTTTGGTTTTAGACGCTACTGTTTAAAATAGCTCGACAGGGTGGCCAGGTCGTCGTTTAATGCGTCTTGTAATTCGTCGAAAGTTTTAGCTTGGAATCCTGCTGCGATGTCGTCGGCATAAATAAACTTGCGAGATTGCGTGGGCGGAAGGTCCATCGTGTAAACGCAGTATAGGAAACTGGATAGAACTGAACCTGATTTGCCATTTATTTTCACGTGAAAGCTCCGGTCGCTAAGCATGTTCATTATTAGCTGTAGAGTTGTGCGGCACCGGATTATTCGGCTTAGCTTGAGCATGAGTTCTCGTTTCCATACTGCGTCGTAGGCTGCCGACAGATCTAAGAACACCACACCTGTCTTTAGACCCTGCTGGAAGCCGAGTTCGATGTGGGTGGTTAGAGCTAGGATGTGATCACAGCAGTTTCTATTTTTCCTGAAGCCGGCTTGTTCTTTCGGGACGTGTTCATCAATCGTTCCTGTTATTCTCGCCAAGACTACTCTTCCAAACAGCTTAAAGCAGTAGCTCAAAAGTGTGATCGCTCGATAATTTTCAACAAGATGGGGTTGCTTGTGGGGCTTTAGGAAAGCAATGACTATTGATTGTTTCCACAGTTTTGGCAGTCGTCCGGTGACGTAGACGTTCGTGAAAAGTTTCGCCAGCCATCTCACGGTTTTCGGACCAATGTGTTTTGAAAACTTCGAGAATACGTTGTCTTTTCCTGGTGCGGTGCCGTTTTCTAAGTGACCGAATGCTCTGTCGTAACGGGAGCCGCAAAACTAGAGGAGAGTTGACTGCATCTGAGGTTTCGGATATACTCCTTTTTGACATATGTGTTCTGTTCCTTATCCACACTTCCTTTCGAATTTTCGACCAGCTTCGAGGCGATTTGATCTGGCGTGACCGGGTAAACTTTGGCCGTCTTGCGAGATTTTCCGTTTAATCGGTTAAGAACGCTCCACGTTTTTCTACAAGACTTCGCGAAGTTCAAAGAACTCATTTTCTCTTCCCACAAGGCCTTACGGTTTTTGTCTAGCGACTGCAGTAGTTGCTTGCCGGTATCCTCGCAACCTATGGCTTTGAAATTGTCGTAGAGAGTTTGAATTTCAACGTTCCAGCCGGGGACGTACGCCTCTCTTTGTCCGCGAGGAATGGACTTCTTTGCCGCTGAAGTAACAAGACCGACGAAGCGTTCGTAATTTGTGGGTATGGGGGGAATTCTTGTAATGGTTTCGTCTACTGTTTGCGCGAAATTCTCCCAATTGAATTGAATTGAACAGAAACTCAGGAAACAGGAAATTCTGTTAAGACAGCTAGTTATTGTAACGATGTGATAGAATTTTGAATTTTACTTCGAATAAAACTTGGATAATGGCTGTGAAACTCGACTCGATAGCGTAGTGGTTAACACGTCTGCTTGCTACTACGAGATTGAGTTGCCAGTGCTTTGGTTCGAAATTCAACCGCAGACGGATTTGTACCGATTGTTAGATTTGTAACAAGACTGATTGAATCGTTCAAGTCAAGTGAAGTTGAGTGTAGTGCCCATCTAGTGCCTATCTTTGAGAAATAATTTCTTGAATTTCTCGAAAATTTCTAGAATTAAAGGGCATCGAAATATAGGGCATTCTTGGGCGATTTAAGCAACACCGGGAGCACTTCTTCGGCTATATCTCGATCGACAGTGGCCGGTGAGGTATCAAATGAAATGTATCGATTTCGCGAGTCCAGCGGAACCGGGTTTGAAAAAATCGGTTCGGTAGTTAGGTGTCCAGTGTCACTCGAAAGGGGCAAAAATTGGCAAAAATCTAGTTTACGGAAACAGCTTATATTTATGTTGAGGTGGGGCCGGTAGGGAGAGGTACTTTGATGAAACTTGAAGACGAATTGGGGCGCGGAAGCAGTTCCCTGGGATGCCCCGCTCTATTAAAGAAAAATATATTTTTCCATATTTCTACTATAAACGCAGTTTTTTTCGGTCGGGCAGGTAGTGAGAGGTCCTATGATGAAAATTTATGCGGGATTGGAGTGCTGCAGCTCTCCCTGGGGAGTTCCGCCTTCTCAAAGGAAAAATTATTTTTGCATATTTCTACGATTATGCAAGTTGTATATACAAAGAAATAATTTACCGCTTTACAGCCACCGACATTTCGTAAAAAGGAAAATTTCCTAGGTTTGTTAACCACCTAATCTGTGACATTTCGTAAAAGGGAAAATTTACTATCCACCCTATCTATTTCCTATTTCCTAGCCATTTCAAAAAATGACTAAATCCTGAGACATAAAAACTCGAAGACCTCAAAACCCGCAGACGCCATCATCCGCAGGCGTCATAATCCACAGGCGCCAAAAAAAGTCAGGAGTTGCGAAATGGCTAGTATTTAACTGGTAAGTAATTTTAATAATTTGGCAGTAAAATTTTAATCCAAAAGCAATAAATCTAATAGAGTGGCAGTAAAAATAATTTTCGGCACTAGAAATAATTATGGGCTTGGTAATTATGGGTAGGTTTTTGTAATTAATATTTCGACAATAAATTTAATGTTTTGACAATAAGTTTAATGTCCTGACAGTAGATTGTTGTTACCATTTAATTAATTGTATTATAGGCTTGTATGTAGTTTCAATAAAAATAATTACTCAACAACGTTGTTATGGACTCACCTAACATTTTTAAGCGCAACATAGTAGCATTTCGTAAAAGGGATCATCAGTCGCTTACGTATCATTTCGTAAAAGGATCATCAGCTGCTTACCTGACATTTTTTAAAGCGCAGCATATTTCGCATTCGTAGTATTTCGTAAAAGGGATCTTCAGTCGCTTACGTAACATTTCGTAAAAGGGATCATCAGCCGCTTACCTAACATTTTTTAAAGCGCAACATAATTCGCATCAGTCAGTTAACATAAATTTTTTGCGATTTGATTCTAGAATGAGTAAGCATCAGTAACATTTTGTAAAAGGGAGCGCACTTGCTTATTAAATTTACTGCCAAAATATTAAATTTATTGCCAAAAATATTAAATTTATTGCCAAAATAATAATTGCAAAAACTTACTGCCCATAATTATTTCTACTGCCGAAAATTATTTTTATTGCCACTTTATTAAATTTACTGCTTTTGAATTGAAATTTTACTGCCATAAAATTAAATTTATTGCCTTTTTAATTTGTAGTCTTGCGAAATCTGGCTGCAATTTATTTTATTGTTGGGGGATCTGCCCTTTCATTTCACCCTCACGCCTGCGGCGAGCTAGATAACAACTTACAGGCGGCCCTCAGTACATGGGGCTCTGCCCCAAACCCCGCTAGGTACTCTGCTCCTAAGACCCCGCCTCAATCACCTAATCTTTTGCAACATTTCCTAAAAGGACGAATTCCCTAAGCTTGTCAGCCATATAGTTTTTTGTGAAATTTCCTAGTAAATTAATGTTTTGTAACATTTCGTAAAAGGACAAATTCTTTAAGTTTATTAGCCACCTAGTTTTTAGGCACCCCAAAAAACTTAATCTTAATCTTAATCTGCCCACCCCAGCATTTACTGTAGAAATAAAGAAACATGTTTTTTTCCTAGAGAAGGCGCGTCTCCCCGGGGAGGGTCTTCCGCGGGGCAATTCATCGTGATACTTCATCAGGGTACCTCCCCCTACCCGTTCCACCACAAAAAACTTAAATCCAAGCTATTTCCGTAAACTAGATTTTAGCCCAAAAATTATCTTCGCTGCCGTAAAATTACCGAAAAATTAATTTTTGATATGTTGTCGGGGATGGTGTTAAACGTGGAGAAAACATGTTCTCGGTTCTGAAATTGGTTTTGTGAGTTGAAGCGAGCCGTATTAGCGAACTATGTCGGGCAGATGGAAAAGTGGTCAATTTTTAGGGTTTTAGGATTCTGAGGAAGTTGTAAGAGATCGAGGATGGGTTTCTTCGCTAAAGTCTTAGAGTTATATAAGTGGAAGTCAGCGATATTTATGAAAAATGTTGGGAAGTTGGAAAAATGATCAATTTTGAGGGTTGTAGATTTATCTGCGAAGGTATGGTAGTTATGAGAGAGAGTATTGGCTTCTTCGGCAAAGCCTCATAGTTTTTTTAATAGAAGTGACGGGATTCATAACGGGAACTGCAACGGGATTTGGAACGGGAATTTCGACGGGGATTTGTACAGGGAATTGGATTGGATTTTGACGGGTATCTGGACGAAAGCGAGGACGGCGCTTAAGACGGTGTTTTAAAAGTGTTCTGTGAATTTGGGTTTGAACGGGGGTGTCGCTGGATGTTGGATATAGGTTTTGAACGGTGTAAGTACGGGGAACGGGAAGTAGATTATGATGGACATTTTGAACGATTTTAAGGACGGCGCCTAGCACAGTGGTTAGCAAGAGGATGCACCACAGGCTAATAATTAGCGGGGGTCCAGGGGCGGCAGCCTCCTGGTATAAAATAATAATTCCCCTCGTTTCTAGTGATCTCTTGAGATACAAAACAAATTCTGAGTGCGGTTGCGGAGTGCCTCCTAGGGGGCAATGGGATATATATCAACATTTTACTCTCAAACGTCCTCGGAAAAACAAAATTTACAAAATTTGATTAAAGCGAAACTAAGCTGACAATGTGTAATTAAAATAAAATAATAGAAGTCAAGTGATTAAGTAACCAGCAGCGCGGAAGTGGCAGAGACCCAGTCGACCCGTCGTAGTCGCAACCACCCTCTGCTATGTAATTTTTCACCTTTAATGAAACTTAACCACTATCGAAAGATGGCCATAGATGAAATCATGAAACTAATGAAATGACCAACCATTGGAATGACCTCAGCGGTATAAATATTCTTAAAGTTTTCGAAATCTCGACATATCGCGGTAATTGGCTCATTAAAGCTGTAATCTGTCCTATGCTGGGGGGACGAAAGATATTGGCCGCGCGTAATGCGTACGTGTGAGACGGTACATTGCGATAAGAAGCAAATTTTGCGCAAAGATCCGGTGCACTAATTCTGAGCTTCAGGACGTCATGCATAAAAACCACGCGAAGCAGTCTGCGCCTATCGGAGAGACGATCCAGACCAAGAGCCTTACGCCTCTCATCGTACGGAGGAAGCTCATAGTTTGCATTTCTTCTCACCGAACGTCGGAACGCAAACATGACAAATTTCTTTTGGATCGACTCAATGCTATCACTGAGCGATATCGACGCTGGGCTCCATACCACAGACGCATATTCCAAGTGGGATCTGACGTGAGCATTGTAAATGCTTGTCAGACACTTCAGATTTAAGAAGTCGACACAGATCCTCTTAAGAAACCCAAGCATAGAGTAAGCCTTTGCTATTTTCTTCTCAATGTGAGCGTTAAAGTTAAGTTGAGGATCCAAAACAACACCGAGGTCTGACATTTCCACCACTCTGCCCGATTCATCATCGCCCATGGTATAAACGAAATCCGTTGGAGTCCTCACGCGATAGAAAGACATGACTTTGCACTTGGAAACATTAATGGACAAGTAATTTTTAACACACCACTCCACGAAAGCGTCAATATCGCGTTGAAGGTCAAGTGCGTCAGAAACGTGGTTGATGACGTGAAATATCCTAGCGTCATCAGCGAAGAGGCTACATTCCGCCTTCGCGAAAGAACTGGTTACGTCATCAAAATACAAAATAAACAACAGGGGACCTAGATGACTGCCTTGGGGAAGTCCAGATGACACACTAAAGGGACTCGAGCGATAGTCAAGGACTTTCACATATTGCTTCCTATCATACAGATATGACTTTATCCAGCCTAATATGCACGACTGAAAGCCTAGCTCACCAAGCTTTTTCAGGAGGCAACCATGTCGCACTTGGTCAAACGCCTTGCGGATGTCGGTGTATATCAAGTCCATTTGGGACCTGAATTCGATCACGTTCAGCGTTCGGATCCAACTAGTCCCATATGAAAGCAGTATTGTATGTATTGTTTGCGTCTGTATTGAAGGCATATGGGTCAAATATGAGCAAAATGTTGTGGCCGGAGACGGAATTAGGGCTGAAGCGAAGGCAGGGGTAAATGGGAGCCGCCACCGACCGCCAACTTTTTCAGCCGCGCGAACTGCCGTATCGCCAATTTTTTTTATGAATTGGGGTTGCAGAGAAAGTGACGGAGATGATTTTCGTTAATAACTGGGTTCCACCACCGCACCGCCAGCTATGAAATCCGTGGGAAGTGCCGTGGCGAAAATTCTTTTTTATGAATCAGCGTTGTATATAAAGTGACGGTGATAATTTTTGTATTTGGGAATTTTCACACAGTGTAACGCAAAACTAACGAAAGCTTTTTACAAACATCTTTAAAACGGTCCAAAGCGCAATCAAAAGTGCAAATTACAACCGCCAAAAAACCTCTTACAGAGGAGGTGTGACGCAAGTCTTCATTTCTGCTTACAAAAGTTGTGAAATCAGAAAAGGGTGACGCATTGAGCATCTGTTAAAAAACGATTTTCCTCCAGTTACAAAAGTTCTGAAATCGGAGGAAGATGACGCATTCAGCTTCGATACGCAAAAAAATTAAAACGAAGTCACGTTGTGTTTTTAAAAAATTGCGTCGCAAATGCCAGACCCACCAGCGTAACAATTTTTTAACACTTTCACTTTTCACGCTCAAAAACAGTACAATCTTCACGAAAAGAAGTAAAACTCAAATTTTTGCAGTGTAAAAACTGAAAACTTAGAAATATTATTTCGTTTTAGGGTCTGGCATTTGTGACGCAATTTTTTAAAAACACAACGTCACTTCGTTTTAATTTTTTTGCGTATCGAAGCCGAATGCGTCACCTTCCTCCGATTTCGGAACTTTTGTAACTGGAAGAAAATCGTTTTTTAACTTACTCACTGCGTCACCCTTTTCTGATTTCACAACTTTTGTAAGCAAAAATGAAGTTTTGCGTCACATGGCGGATATCAGTACTTTTGTAAGTTTATCTCTTGCTAAAAACCCCTCAAAATTTTGGTCAATTTGAATACCTCACCCATGTCCAGAATGATCGACAATAACAAAAAACCACATTGAAGTTGAAAAATGCCAGAGAAATCCTCAAGAATCCCATAAACCTAGGAAACTCCACTGGATGACCTCACTCATGTCGAGAATAACCGAAAAATATCAAAAAACCTGATGGAAGTTGAAAAGTGCTAGAGAAATCGACAAGAATCCCATAAGCCTAGGAAGCCACATTGGCTGACCTCACTCATGTCAAGAATAACCGAAAAATATTGGAAGTTGAAAACTGCTGTAGAAACACTCCCAATTCTAGAAGTGGCCATATACCAAAACCCTGAAAACCGTGTTCGCTTAAATTTTATTCTCTACAACTTCGCCTTTGGAAGCAACTTTCTATCTCTCATAGTTCTGGAGATTCGGGTCATCCTGCCCAATTATGGAAGTGGCCATATACCAGGATTGGGCCATATTTCACCAAAACCCAGAAACACGTGTTCGCTTATTTTAAATTCTCTACAACTTCGCCTTTGGAACCAACTTTCTAACTGTCATAGTTGAGGAGATCTGGGTCATCCTTCCAAAAATTGCCACAAACAAATAAACAAAGAAAGAAAGAAAGATTTTTGGCGTGTAAGACTTGCGTCACGGCCCCTTACTACCGTGGGGCAATGATATGATTGGAAATAAGCAGACGAACAAAATTCGTTACACGTTCTCAGTTCTAACCAAATTTGTTGGATATACCGCAAGGCTCGGTGTTGGGGCCACTACTCTTCTCCCTTTTCATAAACGACCTGCCAAGTTGCCTCAAGAGTGTTATGCACCACATGTTTGCAGATGATGTACAACTGTTTAAGTCATTCCCGTTTGAAAATGTAGTTCGGTCAGTAGACGAAATTAATGAAGATCTGAGAATGGTGTGCGCTTGGGCACATGACAATTCACTAAAAAAGCACTTGATAGTTAGAGAGTTGCACGCATTGTCACTACTGCAGCGCTGAAGAGCTGAAGCGGTATTACATCAAAACGATACAATGAGCATAATGAGTATCACAAATCATGAGAATATTTACTGAGGCGCGGCCGTCGCATATGCCAAATTTTAACGCATTCTTAACCACAAATCAAATGCGGTTTGATGATTATTTTAACTATTAGAAATAAGTGTTGTCTTGAGATGACATATAAGTGTTCTGTCCTTCCCAAAGACAAACTGCGTTGTCAATGATGGATTAATAATACGAAGATTTTTGAAATAATGGATTCTCTACCTCCTAAAACGTATTTTTTAGGAGGTAGAGAATCCATTATTTCAAAAATCTTTATACATGAACTTAACTTTCATTTATTCTTACAAAACGATATTGAATTTTTGACGTGTTTCTTAAGCGGCAGCTCAGTCTTACAAATCTTATACTCTCTCAGCGTCGTAAAACGTCACTTAGCTAATAAGTAAAGAGAGACGAACACAACAATTAGAAGAGTTAGCCTATATGAACAGTTGTCATGTTTTTTCTGTATCGAGTTAGACCCCGGTGGTTGCACGCCTGGCACATGACACGGACTACCACACTCCGCTCATATGCAATCAGGCGCTACCCTATCTAACAACCCAATCCCCTATCATTAGTTGGTGCAGAACACTTTTGCAACAACCATGATGACCATGGTCACATGATTGCTGTAAACATGTTATGGATACTCTAACTATGAAGGAGAAATTTTTCATGGTTGGCCCCGCTAAACATGAGATTTCTCTGGGTGTGTCTTTACGAAATTTCCAAAAATTTCTCTTACGGGTTCTAAATGAAAGTTGTGTACCTCAAAAATCTCATGCTACGGTTGACTGGATATTTCATGAGTTATATGAATAGGTTAAAGTTATGGGCGGGGGCCGATAGGAAGTTAAGAGGTGGACTAAGATTTGGCTTAGGGAGAGGATATGCAGTAGAAAAAATTGACCAATGCAAGTATAGGTCATAGACCACTTGTGTGGGCTCTAGTTCGGGCATAGCCCAAACAAATGTTTTTTGTTATGTTGCAGAGAAAACTGAGTGGAAAATGATGGTGAAAAGAAGCAGAGATGGGGATAGGCATGGGATGTTCAACATCGTCTTTTGCGTAGCTTCCAATGCAACTTTTAATGATCAGTAACTACATGTCGCGACCTCACTTCATCATATGGTTTCTCAAACTCTTGAATATTCAATTCAGTCTGAGGAAAAAATTGACACAATGAGAAGTCTGCATTTCGAAACATATTGACTGCTCGTACCGCCTCAAAACTACGATATGACGAGTGTAAATCTAGAACTTGCAACCAACTTTAGAACGTCCGAGCGTCAGGTATGATGAAAGCATAACAGAAAATTGTT
>CM055403.1:56595639-56654691 GCA_029228625.1 Pseudolycoriella hygida | reverse complement strand
GGCGACCAACACAGGTGGATCCGTGCTAACCTATAGTGCATTAAACCTACAAAAACTTAAAATATGCTGTGGAGGTGGTTAAGGGGAACATTTTTCACAAGAACCACTAATAAAAAACTTATGGAGTTCAAGTAGTGCTCCAAGTGAATTCTATCGTTGGAAGAGGAATGAAATTTTTTTTTCACACATCGAAGGGGGGAGGTGTTAGAGGTTGTGTGACAGGGGGAGGGGTTCTGAAAAACCTTCATTTATGTGTAACATGCTTTATGAAAGGCCTCAAAGAAGAAAAAACTGGACTTTTGGAAAAAAAATTGTTCTCCCTAAAAGCGGGCGTCCTTTATATCGACGACCCCCATGTGACTCACACACTGATGCCTTTGGGTAGCACTTTTGCAATAAAAATGCATAACCGCATTTAATGAATAGATCACAAAAAACCGATTGCACCAAAATTTTCTCATCTCGTCAGCTCTAAATATTTTTGGTTCCTTTGTAGAATATTCAAAGCATTCAAATGATTTCAGGTCAATCAGGTAAGGTTCAGGTCAATTTTCTCATCTCGTCAGCTCTAAATATTTTTGGTTCCTTTGTAGAATATTCAAAGCATTCAAATGATTTCAGGTCAATCAGGTAAGGTTCAGGTCAGGTACAGGTCAGTTCTGGTCAGTTCAGGTTCGACCTGATATCATCAGGTCAGGTTCAGGTTGAGAAAATATCGACCTGAACCTGACCTCAAAATTTCAGGTCAATAGGTTTCAGGTCACAGGTCCGACCTGAACCGACCCATTCCGAACCTTAATTCAGTCTGAGGAAAAAATTGACACAATGAGAAGTCTGCATTTCGAAACATATTGACTGCTCGTACCGCCTCAAAACCACGATATTACGAGGGTAAATCTAGAACTTGCAACCAACTTTAGAACGTTCAAGCGTCAGGTATGATGAAAGCATAACAGAAAATTGTTAAACATAAAAGGCATATTTCCGAGTTGAAGTCATAATGGACGACCCAAAAATTATTGAAGAATGGATAAAGTTTTACAACCGCGTGTGTGTTCACATCCGAACGAAAAATGGACTTTTGTCTTTAGTCGCTCATTTTTGCTTAATACGCATTATTGACATGGGATACATCGGAAATGTTGTAAATACAGCACTTTTGCCGACAGTTTTTTCAAATTTTATTTTCTAGTGTATTTCGGGATCAGATGATGAAAGAGAATCATTACCTCGATATTGGAACTATAATGGCGCCCGTCTCGCTTTGAGATACGAGAGTAAGAACCATGTCTACACACTTCTTGGAAAGGTTACAAATGCCTGCTTCTTACTAAATTTTAAGGTAGAACTATTCGACGGCTGTTCATGAACAAAGTCTGCCTTTTTCTTTGCTCTACATTTTTTTCAACCTGGACTTTTGTCATATCTCCCCTCTTCGTAGTGCTAGATGTGTGTTATGGGCAGCCCTCAGCTCTATAATTGTTTCATAATCTTTTCAAATTTGCAGAGTAGACAAATAAAGGCACTTTCAAACAACATAACACTCAATGTAGATGACATGACTGATGTCATTGACGGAAAAATATGTCTTCGTAAACCAGTGCAGGAAGTTACTAAGCTACTGGTAGACGAACTTTTTACACCTGTAAGATTTTTACGGTTCGTATTCGTACACGAAGACTTTGCATCATCAGGGGCACTGAGGTTGTAACGATGTAAGGTGGATGCCAGCCTGTACGATCTTTGTGTACGAATCATAATTGCTTTCACAATATTTTGACTTCTTATCCAATTTTTAAGGTTGTACATTTGAGCCAGGAGATATTCGATTTATATACTAATGCTCGATTGGACATTCCACCAAGTCTGGAGAATGCAGATCTACAGTCCTTGCATAGAAACTACTACTTGTAAGTAAATTATTCGTCAATTAACTGGAGATCCAATTCTTACTTCCTAATAACCATCTGAACAGTCTCGGTAGTACGGAGAGTGAGAGGCATCTTGGTCAGTTGAGACGAGCACTTGACGGCAATGGTGAAATGTCATTTAATCCTGAACAATTCGAAGGCGCAACAAAAACATCAGGTACATTGACAGCTGCAATTGAATCGCCAGAAAATTCTGGCCGAGGGTCAACGTCAGCGTCAAGCCTTTCTGTCAGTTCAGGATTAATATCGCACACACCTGGTGGCGGTGGCTATAGTGGAATGCATTTGAATCCTCACAGCTCATCGAATTCTCACTATTTTGGAGGCACAGAAGATCAAACGAGAAGATTCCTTACACCAGGAGGCTATGATGGAATGTTAGTGAGTCCTAACCACTTAACAAACTCTCAATATTTTAGAGGCTTCAACGGAAGCCTAGGAAATTGGACTACACCAGGAGGCTACAATGGAATGTTAGTGAATCCTACAGGCTTATCAAATTCTCAATATTTTGGAGGCTCCAACGGAAGCCTAGGAAATTGGACTACACCAGGAGGCTACAATGGAATGTTAGTGAATCCTACAGGCTTAGCAAATTCTCAATATTTTGGAGGCTCCAACGGAAGCCTAGGAAATTGGACTACACCAGGAGGCTATAATGGAATGTTAGTGAATCCTACAAACTTAGCAAATTCTCAATATTCTGGAGGCTTCGAAAGAATACCAGGAAGTTCCCCTACACCAACGTTAGGCTGGGGTGAAACGATATCTTACCGACCATTCTTAACGAATCCTAATCCTTTAGGAGGTGAAGCAGAAACAGTAGGAAGATTTACTAATGAAATTGACTTGGCAGAAGCAAAACGGCAACCTTGAAATCTTAAAGATTCTGAACAACTTTGACCAACCGGATGGTCAGGGTCCGTGTCAGGCTCTTTAAGTGAAGAATTTTTTGCATCAAAATAAACTAAAAACTAAATTGAAAACAAATTGAGTTTCGTAACAAACTTTTGGTCATAAAATGAAGGGACAGTAAACCGATGAAGAGAATAGGGAAAAATTCAGAGGAATTGATTGAACTCCAAAAGTGAAAATGACTTAATTCGAGCGGCGGATGACTTATCTCTTCCCTTAACCGGTCAGATAAATTTCGTATCATTTACAAAGAAAGATTTGTTAAAAATGTTGAAACGTTGAAAGTTACGTTTACGTGTGTAAATATTTGACTTATTGATCTTTGGTTGCGATCTCTACTTTTTTAGGTCGCCTTTTTTTAGCGGAGTTCTACTCATGCGAATTCTGAAAGTTGTTCTAGACGGTGGAAAGCTAATTAACTTCTTCAACTGGCGGTTTCGGCGTAGTATGCAAGCTTTTTGTCCTCATTGATATCCTTTAGTGAGAGTATGGCTTGAACATTTTGACAGTAGCATGCTGTGATTTGGAATTATTTTCAATCTTTCTTGTATGTTACCTGTGACGAAGGTGACTACAAAGGTCCAATGTAGCAATTTAAATTCATCATGCCCGCAGCGGTAGCGGAGGGCGTGACGCAGTCCCCCCCCCCCCTAAGATAGAAGTCCATAAACCCAAAAAGCGGGCTAGGGAAAAATCGTCGCGTGTAATTTCGTATTTTACGATATTATCATATTTGCGTATGATACTCGTAATATTGTATTCAATACTTATGATATTATCGTGGCTGATGCTATTCGCAGTCGACTGCCGTTAGTCAATATAGATGATATTCGCAGTCAACTGCGAATAGTCAATATAAGTGCTATTCGCAGATTAATGATGACATCATCGGTTTGATGAAATGATTTTCGCGCGGCGCGAAATACTTTCGTTTTTATCTATTCATAGCTGAATTTCTTCTTGAAATTGACTTTTATTTTCATCAACTCCATAAAATAGGAATGTGATATTCGCAGATCAATGGTTCGTCAATTGATTTTGAACATTTATTTACCAAACAGTTAACATGAACTTAGCTGATAAAATCATAATCGGTGAGCAATAGCAGTGCAGTGAGTCGTAATACATTGTAACAACATACGAGACACCATCCAGGTATAGATGACTGACCTTGTTGAATAGTCTGGAAGCCGCGTTGAGCGGTTCTGACGATCCGTAGTAGGTTCTATGAAAAACATTACGAAAAACGTTCAACACACGCAGGCTGTACCCGTGAGTTTGTTCATTACGAATTGCGTTGAAAATGTCGAATAATTTAGGAGCATCAATGGTTTTCGAGAGCACATCGAACACAAAGAATATACATGAATTAGCTCGACGCCTCGCTAACGACTCCAATCCTAATGTTTGACACCTGTCCGAATAAGGTGGAAGCCTATAGCTGGAATCGCGTCTTACCGTCCTTCTGAGAGCGTAGATAATGAATTGCTTTTGCACAGACTCAATTTTGTTACTATGTACTTCATAGTTCGGATTCCATAGTGCCGATGCATATTCGAGATGTGACCGGACGTGTGCGTTGTAAATGCTGGTAAGCGCTTTTACGTTACGGAAGTCGAAGCAAACTCTCTTAAAAAATCCAAGCATCTAGTCAGTGCGCGTTTGTTGCAAATTTCTATTGTTACTATAGAAGCTAATTTCATAGAGGAATTTCTAAAATATGAGAAAACGCAAAAAGATTTAAATGTTTCTTCGATTGTTCATATTTTGTCGATCTTCGGGAATTACCTCATCGCTACATCGGCCGTATAGTTGTATGTCATTAAAAAAATACTAGGACATAACTTCGTAAAAGGAACAATCGCTAAGATTGAAAGTAACGCCTTCCGTGACATTTTGTAAAAGGAAAAATCCATTTCTTAGCGTTTTGAACAATGAACAACCACTTAAATTGAAGAAAAAGCCTTTCGGTGGAATCGCGAAGATTTAAGCCAACGTCTTCTGTGACATTTTGTAAAAGGAAAAATCCTTAGGGTTTATCAAAACGCTTTTCCTTGGCATTTTGAAAAATTATTAACAGAAACTTAGATTGAAGTGAACGCCTTGCGGTGGTTTTTTGTAAAAGGAACAACCGCTAGAATTGAAGGTAGCGCCTTCCGTGACATTATGTAAAAGGAAAAACCCCAATCGAACCAAATCGAACCGAACTCATCATTGTTGGAATAGCCGTTTTCATTGAAATTTTTACTTCCGATGTTGCCCATTTTTATATTGATTTCTATTATGGTTTTGGTACTGCTTATGGTGCGGATTTAGGTGTTGAGTTTGCTGGCCTTGCCCACTCGAGGTGGACTCATATGTGTGACTACGACATCTGCCGTTTGTTTGCGTTCCCTTAGGAACAGGCCTGTCATAGTAGACTGGCCGGACGTTCCTTGGAATCGAAATACTCCCGAATTAGGGTTAGACCCGCCTCCATTATTTATCTTAGCTCTAGAGCCAGTGCTTGTGCTCATGGTCGTCGGGTTCGGTCCAGTGACCCTTTGCGGTTCTCTAAAGTAAGAACCGTTCGGGCTAACTGGTGGCCCCGAAACCTCTTCCCACCTGTTCAGTGGAGTCGGTTGCTGCTGTTTTTCCATTGAAACCTCAACTTGACCAAGAATCCAGCTCAATTTCATTCCACGATCTTGGATTTTTTGTAGCGAGCAACTATCCATTCTCAAGTAAATGGTGGATTTTGTGGCACCCTTAAATCTACGGTGAGCTATTCGCCATTCCGTTGTATCGATCCAATCGTTCAGACGAGCAAAGGCGTTCAAGATGAATTCGCATGGTTTTCGGGTCGGCAAGTGCACGATTGTCCGACAAGGATACTCTCTTGGTGTATAGGACAGTTGTAGTCTTTGCGGTATGAGCGTGAGAGTAGAGTTAATATTTGGGATCGGTCTCTCGACCATTTGTGCCAACCAGGCGGCGCAAAAAGTGTCAAGGCAGTCGATATAGACTCCGTCTTTTTCAATCCTACAGTCCAGTGCAATAGGAATTTCCTTCGCTTGCGAACTAACCGCCTCTTCGATTTCTTGGACGAGGAACTTTTTGATCGACAAAAACTCCTTTTGCGTTGGTGAACGGTCTACGAGGCAGATTTTAAGGTTGAGCTTTTGCGACCCATGAACCGCTAAATCTTGGCAACTAGATATAAAAAGATTGACTTGGCAGGAGATAATTGTTTCACTTTTTTCCCTTCATTTACCGGGTAAAGTGTTGATTCCGGACTAAGCGTGCGCTTGGGGGTACTCTGCCTCTGTTTGTGCTGATTTCCGAAATCATTAGTGACGTTCACTTTCGAGAATAAATCAACTAGACAACTAGAGTGACAGTACCATGGAGTTGCGCTGTGTCCTTCTTAGTTTTCTTTTTAGCCAATCCATTACGTTTACTTTTCTTTAATTGTGAATTAGGTAGTTTGTTTGAGCGGTCCTGAAACTTGGTTGTTAACCATGTTATCCTCTTTAACCGGGTCGGGTTTTTCGAAGTTTCGGGCAACCCGCTCATTTCTATAGCACTCTTAAGTTTAGCACAAAACGCCGAAGAGAATTGAGGTCCCGGGTACTACGACGTGGACGTAAAAAATCACTTGATAGTTAGACAGTTGCACGCCTGGCACATGACACGGACTACCACACTTCGCTCATATGCAATCAGGCGCTACCCTATCTAACTACACAATCCCCTATCATTAGTTGGTGTAAATATAACATTTTTGCAACAACTATGACGACCATGGTCACATGATTGCTCTAAACATGTTATGAATACTCAAACTATGAAGGGGAAATTTTTCATGGTTGGCCCCGATATAGTTGCACTAAACATGAGATTTCTCTCAAAAGTTCTAAATGAAAGTTGTGTACCTCAAAAATCTCATGCTACGGTTGACTGGATATTTCATGAGTTATATGAATAGGTCAAAGTTATGGGCGGGGGCCGAGAGAAAGTTAAGAGGTGGACTAAGATTTGGCTTAGGGAGAGGATATGCAGTGGAAAAAATTGACCAATGCAAGTATAGGTCAGAGACCTCTTGTGAGGGCTCTAGTTCGGGCATAGCCCAAACAAATGCTTTTTGTTATTTCGCGACCTCACTTCATCAAAGGGTTTCTCAAACTCTGGCATATTCAATTCAGTCTGAAGAAAAAATTGACACAATGAGAAGTCTGCATTTCGAAACATATTGACTGCTCGTACCGCCTCAAAACCACGATATTACGAGTGTAAATCTAGAACTTGCAACCAACTTAAGAACGTCCGAGGTATGATGAAAGCATAACAGAAAATTGTTAAACATAAAAAAGATATTTCGGAGTTGAAATCATAATGGACGACCAAAATATAATTGAACGATGGGGATTGTTTTACAAGTACAAGTGTAATCACATCCCAACGGAAAGTGGACTTTTGTTTTTAGTCGCTAATTTTTGCTTAATATACATTTTTGGCATGGAAAACATTGGAAATGTTGTAAATGACAACACTTTTGCCGACAGTAGTTTTAAATTTTACTTCTAGTGTACTTCGCAGTCAGATGATGAAAGAGAATCACTACCTAAAGCCTGGAATGCTGGCGTCGCCCGTTGCGTTTGGAAATACAAGAGTGGGAACCATGTCTGCACACTTCTTGGAGAGGGTACAAATGCCTGCTTCTTACTAAATTTTCAGGTAGAACTATTCGACGGCAGTTCATGAACAAAGTCTACCTTTTTCTTTGCTCTACATTTTTATCAACCAGGACTTTTGTCATACCTCCCCTCTTCGTAGTGCTAGATGTGTGTTATGGGCAGCCCCTCAGCTCTATAATTGTTTCATAATCTTTTCAAATTTGCAGAATAGAAAAATAAAGGCACTTTCAAACAACATGACATTCAATGTAGATGACATGACTGATGTCATTGACGGAAAAATAAAACTTCGTAAACTTCGGGAAGTTATGAATCTACTGCTAGATGAACTTTTTAGACCTGTAAGATTTTTACGGTTCGTATTCGTACACGAAGACTTCGCATCATCAGGCGCACTGAGGTTGTAAAAATGTAAGGGTGGATGCCAGCCTGTACGATCTTTGTGTACGAATCATAATTGCTTTCACAATATTTTCATTTTTTATCCAATTTTTAAGGTTCTACATTTGAGCCGGGCGGTATTCGATTTACATACTAATTCCAATAGTCAATTGGACATTCCACCAAGTCTGGAGAATGCAGATCTACAGTACTTGCATCAACACTACTTGTAAGTAAATTATTGGTAAATTAACGGGAGATCCAATTCTTACTTACTAATAACCATCTGAACAGTCGCCATTGTATGGTGGGTGAGAGGTATCTTGGTCAGTTGAGACGAGCACTTGACAGCAATGGAGAAATGTCATTTAATCCTGAACAATTCGAAGGCGCAAGAAAAACATCAGGTACATTGACAGCTGCAATTGAATCGTCAGAAGATTCTGGCCAAGGGTCAGCGTCAAACTTTTCTGTCAGTTCAGGAGTAATATCGCTCACACCTGGTGGCTATAGTGGAATGTATTTGAATCCTCACAGCACATCGAATTTTCACTATTTTGGAGGCATTTTTTTTTTTTTAGATTTATCAGGTTAGGACGTCCGTTTCCGGACTCGAAACACAGATCTATTGATCCTTTGTTTCATCCTTCTCATCATGTAAATCATTTGAACCTCCCAGTTCCCACTAGGAACCTGTTTAAAACAGCAGGTCCTAGTTTTTGAATCTCTGAAAGTGAAACCACACGAGCACCCAGTATTCTGCTTCTTAGAGTATAGTACTTCGGACATTCACTGGTTAGGTGTACGCCCGTTTCCTCCTCTAAGCCGCAACTGCAATTTGGATCGTTTCCGATCTTCATCCTCGCCAAGTGCTTGTTCAAGCCACAGTGCCCGTTAATAGCTCCTACTATCCTCCTTATGCTATTACGGTCCAGGCCAACCAGCTCCTTGGCCCACCTTTCGTCAGGCACCGGAAAGAAGAGCTTCGTATGTGCTCCTCCATCGTATGCGCTCCAACGTTTTGCGGATTCCGTTCGTACCCAGTATCTTATCTCTCTAACACACAGGGAGTGTGGTATTGGGATGAAGGGCTCTGGGCCGACGGTAATGGTTGCTGAGCCTTGTCTGGCCAGCTCATCTGCCCTCTCATTGCCGTCTATGCCGGTGTGCCCTGGGACCCAAGCCACTGTGATCTGATTACTCATTCCCAGTTGATTTAGCGTCGCCTTTAGCTCACCAATCTAGACGTTGTGACAGGTGATGCGAGTGCTTTAATCATCGACTCGCTGTCCGAGCATATTAGTGCTCTATTAGCCGTTGTTCCTTCCGGAACCAACTCGATCGCCCCCCTAAGCGCAGCAAACGTCTTTGCTTGGAAGACGCTAGTTAATTTTCCCATGTGGAGGCTATAACCGTTCTCCGGGTCTTGCGTATAGACTCCGGCTCCCGTTCCCTGTTCAGTCTTCGATCCATCAGTGAAGCCTACCTGTGCCCCTTCGGGAAGGCCAACCGGCCAGTTACCCAGCCAGTCAGTCCTGTCCGGTATGACAGTTTGGTATTGCCTCTCGAAGCTGATTGTAGGTACCATGCGATCTCTGGGCATTCGGAAGACCTGACTGTTTATCATTTGTCTGATTCTACCGTGGCCCGAGTCGAAGCGCCTCATCCAGAGATCATTTTGCGTCAGCCTATCTGCCGCGGCAAAGGCCTTCGCTTTTATGGTCGTCTCAAGGGGGGGTAACGCAATAAGCACTTCCATGGCCGCTGTGGCCGTGGTCTTCATAGCTCCTGTAATGCAGATGCATACAAGCCTCTGAATTTCATTCAACTCTTTCTTCGCACACTCGATGTCTAGCCTGGGCCACCACACAACACATCCATGGCTCAACATCGGTTTGATGACCGTCTCATAAATCCACAAAATGGCTCTAGACGGTATGCCCCAGTCCCTTCCAAAAGCCCTCCGACAGATCCAGAAAGCAGACATCGCTTTTTCCGCTTTGTATCTGACATGATCGATCCATTTGAGCTTTTGGTCGAGAATAACTCCCAAATACTTTACATTCGGGCTGAGATCAATGGTTTTACCAAAGAGCCTAAAGTTCCCCACAAGGACGTGTCCCGTGTTTCTTCTGCTGAAGAGCACGATATCTGTCTTTTTGGGATTAACCTTCAGACTCTTCTCTTGGCACCACTTTTCCACTACCTTCAGTGAGCTTCTCCTAGGGTACTCTCAAACTTTCCCCTTATTAAAACGGTCAAGTCATCAGAGTAGCCCTGCGCATGAAATCCTTCTTCGTTTAGTTTCCTTATGAGAGAATCGACAACGATGCACAGAGCAGCGGAGAGAGTATTCCTCCTTGTGGACAGCCTTTCGATACCCAGAAGTCGGCTCTGTGTCCGCAAACATTTGCCTGCACAGTAGTGTTTTTGAGCATGCTGCTGATCCACCTCGTTACCATCGGTGCAACGTTTCTTTCTTCCAGCGCCTGCCGGATCACTTCGAATCTAGTGTTATCGAAGCCTCCTTCGATGTCCATAAAACATCCAAGAGCTATCTCACCTCATTCGAACGATCGCTATATGTTGGCTACTAGTCTATGCAGAGCAGTCTGTCGATCTTCCCGCCTGATAGGCATATTGCTTCTCATGGAGCGGAAATTTCGACAGGACTTCGTCTCTGATATATAAGTCTATAAGCTTTTCTAGAGTCTTTAATACAAAAGAGGTGAGACTTATCGGCCGGAAGTCCTTGGCTACGCAGTGCGAGGGCCTCCCACGTTTTGGTATAAAGATCACATTGACTTTTTCCCATGCCTTTGGGATGTAGCCCAGGGCTAGCGAGCTTCTTAGGATTTTGCATAGCGGTTCCAGTAAGATCTCACCACTCTCCTTCAGCATAGACGGAACAATTCCATCTTTTCCTGCTGACTTAAACGGTTTGAAACTGCCGATTGCCCACCTTAGCCTGTCCATAGTAACTATGTGGCTAGCCAGCTCTGTCTTCGCTCCTTGAGTCGCTACATCTAGGAAAGTGGGCCTCTAGCAGATGAACAGCAGTGTCCTCTCCGCTGTTTGTGAAACTGCTGTCCGGCCTCATCAGGGAGCCTGGCAGCAGTCTCGCGTCCTTCGCTAGGATCCTAGCGTAATCTGGCATGTGTTTGATTTCAGCGCAAAATCTCCTCCACATTATTTTGGCCTTGAATCGAACAGCTTTCCTAAACATGCCCTGAGATACCCTGTAGGAGTCCCAATCTTCTTGCTGAGAGGCCCTCTTGGCCTTGTTCCAGGCCTTTCGAGCACTCCTCTTCAGCCTTTTCAATTCGTGACTCCACAGTTTGCCGTCCTTTTGCTTGACAGACTTGATCTCTGGGCATGAGAACTCATAGGCCTCCGTCAGTAACGAGGTTATTGTGTCCACAGCTTTCTCCAGCTCTTCTTTCGAGTTGGGGATTGCTGTGGACAGCTTTCCTTCGATATGCTGTCTCAAGAAGCCTCTGTATTGTTCCCAGTTGGTTTTCCTGGGGTTCCTATACCTAATCACTTTCGGTGTATAATTTCCTAGACTGAAGTGTATGCACCTGTGGTCTGAGAAATTGTGTCTCGTGGATACTTTCCATGAGCTAATTCTGTCCACCAGATCCTCCGATGCCAGAGCTATGTCTAGTACCTCTTCTCGATCTTTGGTGACAAACGTCGGCACTCTACCCTTGTTCAAGATGCCGAGGTCCTTGTCTGCTATAAATTGGAGCAGTAAGGATCCTCTTGGGTTTATGTCCGTGCTTCCCCATACTGTGTGGTGCGCGTATGCATCGGATCCCAGGATTATAGGTACACTGTTTCTTTTCGAAAAGTCAATTGCTCTAACCAGAAGATCTGAGTACGGACAGTCCTCAGTGCCAGGCATATAGCAGGACGCTACTAGCAGATCACCTCCATCTTCAGCCCGCCGTGTAATCCTAACTACAGTCGTGTCCCTATCCGAGAATTGGTAGAGAATCATCGCTTGCAGTTCTGGCGTTACATAGATAGCCGATCTTGGATTTTGATCTGTATTCGCTTTGAAAATCCTGTTTCTGTACGTACCGAATCCAAGTACCTTTTTGGAGTTCGTCCAGGGTTCTTGTATCAGCAGTATAGAGGCATAGAAGATGTAACGAATCTTACACCAGGAGGCTATGATGGAATGTTAGTGAATCCTACACACTTAGCAAATTCTCAATATTCTGGAGGCTTCGAAAGAATACCAGGAAGTTCCCCTACACCAACGTTAGGCTGGGGTGAAATGAAATCTTATCGACCATTCTTAACGAATCCGAAACCTTTAGGAGGCGCAGCAGAAACAGTAGGGAGATTTGCTAATGAAATTTACTTGCCAGAAGCAAAACGGCAACGTCGAAATAGTAAGGACTCTGACCAATTTCGACCACCCGAGGGATTAGAGTCAAGCTTTTCTGGAAGCCCAGGAAGAACAGCAGACATGTCGTTTCCACCAGGAAGCTATGATGGATTATTATCTCATCCTCCAGATTTAACGAATCCTACGCGCACCAGAGAGCAATGCGGTTCTGATTCGGGCCAATTTCCCTCAGCGTCAGCGTCAAGCTCTTTTGTATGTGTACGAGGATCGGAAGAGTTTCCTTCACTGGGCGGTGACGGTAAAATGTTATCTTATCCAAACGACTTAACGAATCCTAAACCTTTAGGAGGCGCAGCAGAAACAGCAGGAAGATTTGCTAATGAAATTTACTTGCCAGAAGCAAAACGGCAACGTCGAAATAGTAAGGACTCTGACCAATTTCGACCACCCGAGGGATTAGAGTCAAGCTTTTCTGGAAGCCCAGGAAGAACAGCAGACATGTCGTTTCCACCAGGAAGCTATGATGGATTATTATCTCATCCTCCAGATTTAACGAATCCTACGCGCACCAGAGAGCAATGCGGTTCTGATTCGGGCCAATTTCCCTCAGCGTCAGCGTCAAGCTCTTTTGTATGTGTACGAGGATCGGAAGAGTTTCCTTCACTGGGCGGTGACGGTAAAATGTTATCTTATCCAAACGACTTAACGAATCCTAAACCTTTAGGAGGCGCAGCAGAAACAGCAGGAAGATTTGCTAATGAAATTTACTTGCCAGAAGCAAAACGGCAACGTCGAAATAGTAAGGACTCTGACCAATTTCGACCACCCGAGGGATTAGAGTCAAGCTTTTCTGGAAGCCCAGGAAGAACAGCAGAAATATCGTTTTCACCAGGAAGCTATGATGGATTATTATCTCATCCTCCAGATTCAACAAATCCTACGCGCGACGAAGGCAGTTCTGATTCGGGCCAATTTCCTTCAGCGTCAGTGTCAAGCTCTTCTGTATGTGCACGAGGATCGGAAGAGTTTTCTTCACTGGGCCGTGACGGTAAAATGTTTTCTTATCCAAACGACTTAACGAATCCTAAACCTTTAGAAGACGCAACAGAAACAATAGGAAGATTTACTTATGAAATTTACTTGCCAAAAGCAAAACGGCAACGTCGAAATTGTAAAGATTCTGAACAACTTTGACCAACCGGATGGTCAGGGTCCGTGTCAGGCTCTTTAGGTGAAGAATTTTTTGCATCAAAATAAACTAAAAACTAAATTGAAAACAAATTGAGTTTCGTAACAAACTTTTGGTCATAAAATGAAGGGACAGTAAACCGATGAAGAGAATAGGGAAAAATTCAGAGGAATTGATTGAACTCCAAAAGTGAAAATGACTTAATTCGAGCGGCGGATGACTTATCTCTTCCCTTAACCGGTCAGATAAATTTCGTATCATTTACAAAGAAAGATTTGTTAAAAATGTTGAAACGTTGAAAGTTACGTTTACGTGTGTAAATATTTGACTTATTGATCTTTGGTTGCGATCTCTACTTTTTTAGGTCGCCTTTTTTTAGCGGAGTTCTACTCATGCGAATTCTGAAAGTTGTTCTAGACGGTAGAAAGCTAATTAACTTCTTCAACTGGCGGTTTCGGCGTAGTATGCAAGCTTTTTGTCCTCATTGATATCCTTTAGTGAGAGTATGGCTTGAACATTTTGACAGTAGCATGCTGTGATTTGGAATTATTTTCAATCTTTCTTGTATGTTACCTGTGACGAAGGTGACTACAAAGGTCCAATGTAGCAATTTAAATTCATCATGCCCGCAGCGGTAGCGGAGGGCGTGACGCAATCCCCCCCCCCTAAGATAGAAGTCCATAAACCCAAAAAGCGGGCTAGGGAAAAATCGTCGCGTGTAATTTCGTATTTTACGATATTATCATATTTGCGTATGATACTCGTAATATTGTATTCAATACTTATGATATTATCGTGGCTGATGCTATTCGCAGTCGACTGCCGTTAGTCAATATAGATGATATTCGCAGTCAACTGCGAATAGTCAATATAAGTGCTATTCGCAGATTAATGATGACATCATCGGTTTGATGAAATGATTTTCGCGCGGCGCGAAATACTTTCGTTTTTATCTATTCATAGCTGAATTTCTTCTTGAAATTGACTTTTATTTTCATCAACTCCATAAAATAGGAATGTGATATTCGCAGATCAATGGTTCGTCAATTGATTTTGAACATTTATTTACCAAACAGTTAACATGAACTTAGCTGATAAAATCATAATCGGTGAGCAATAGCAGTGCAGTGAGTCGTAATACATTGTAACAACATACGAGACACCATCCAGGTATAGATGACTGACCTTGTTGAATAGTCTGGAAGCCGCGTTGAGCGGTTCTGACGATCCGTAGTAGGTTCTATGAAAAACATTACGAAAAACGTTCAACACACGCAGGCTGTACCCGTGAGTTTGTTCATTACGAATTGCGTTGAAAATGTCGAATAATTTAGGAGCATCAATGGTTTTCGAGAGCACATCGAACACAAAGAATATACATGAATTAGCTCGACGCCTCGCTAACGACTCCAATCCTAATGTTTGACACCTGTCCGAATAAGGTGGAAGCCTATAGCTGGAATCGCGTCTTACCGTCCTTCTGAGAGCGTAGATAATGAATTGCTTTTGCACAGACTCAATTTTGTTACTATGTACTTCATAGTTCGGATTCCATAGTGCCGATGCATATTCGAGATGTGACCGGACGTGTGCGTTGTAAATGCTGGTAAGCGCTTTTACGTTACGGAAGTCGAAGCAAACTCTCTTAAAAAATCCAAGCATCTAGTCAGTGCGCGTTTGTTGCAAATTTCTAATGTTACTATAGAAGCTAATTTCATAGAGGAATTTCTAAAATATGAGAAAACGCAAAAAGATTTAAATGTTTCTTCGATTGTTCATATTTTGTCGATCTTCGGGAATTACCTCATCGCTACATCGGCCGTATAGTTGTATGTCATTAAAAAAATACTAGGACATAACTTCGTAAAAGGAACAATCGCTAAGATTGAAAGTAACGCCTTCCGTGACATTTTGTAAAAGGAAAAATCCATTTCTTAGCGTTTTGAACAATGAACAACCACTTAAATTGAAGAAAAAGCCTTTCGGTGGAATCGCGAAGATTTAAGCCAACGTCTTCTGTGACATTTTGTAAAAGGAAAAATCCTTAGGGTTTATCAAAACGCTTTTCCTTGGCATTTTGAAAAATTATTAACAGAAACTTAGATTGAAGTGAACGCCTTGCGGTGGTTTTTTGTAAAAGGAACAACCGCTAGAATTGAAGGTAGCGCCTTCCGTGACATTATGTAAAAGGAAAAACCCCAATCGAACCAAATCGAACCGAACTCATCATTGTTGGAATAGCCGTTTTCATTGAAATTTTTACTTCCGATGTTGCCCATTTTTATATTGATTTCTATTATGGTTTTGGTACTGCTTATGGTGCGGATTTAGGTGTTGAGTTTGCTGGCCTTGCCCACTCGAGGTGGACTCATATGTGTGACTACGACATCTGCCATTTGTTTGCGTTCCCTTAGGAACAGGCCTGTCATAGTAGACTGGCCCAGTTCGTATGGGGTGGGAGCCGGACGTTCCTTGGAATCGAAATACTCCCGAATTGGGGTTAGACCCGTCTCCATTATTTATCTTAGCTCTAGAGGGTTCGGTCCAGTGACCCTTTGCGGTCCTCTAAAGTAAGAACCGTTCGGGCTAACTGGTGGCCCCGAAACCTCTTCCCACCTGTTCAGCTGTCTTTCCATTGAAACCTCAACTTGACCAAGAATCCAGTTCAATTTCATTCCTCGATCTTGGATTTTTTATTGAGTGGGAAATATTATTTCAAGGTCTGGCGTCTGCATTCTTCACGGACCTTAGACTTAAACAAAATTCGTGTAATGTAAGATGATAAAATTTAGACAAGTTTTGTAAAATACAAAAAGTCAATAAAGCATCGGGACCCGAATAAAATGATACAACAACCCGACCCGGACCGAATCCGACCCGATAAAATTTTTCGAAACCTGAAACCCGAAACCCGAACAGTTTCCAAACTCGGCCCGGACCGGACCCGACCCGATTAAAATTTTCGAAACCCGAAACCCATGAACCCGAAAAAACCAATTCGGGTTAGGGTTCGGGTCGAATTTTTCGAAGTTTCGGGCAACCCGCTCATCTCTATAGCACTCTTAAGTTTAGCACAAAACGCCGAAGAGAATTGAGGTCCCGGGTACTACGACGTGGACGTAAAAAATCACTTGATAGTTAGACAGTTGCACGCCTGGCACATGACACGGACTACCACACTTCGCTCATATGCAATCAAGCGCTACCCTATCTAACTACACAATCCCCTATCATTAGTTGGTGTAAATATAACATTTTTGCAACAACTATGACGACCATGATCACATGATTGCTGTAAACATGTTATGGATACTCAAACTATGAAGAAGAAATTTTTCATGGTTGGCCTCGATATAGTTGCACTAAACATGAGATTTCTCTGGGTCTCTACGAAATTTCCAAAAAGTTCTAAATGAAAGTTGTGTACCTCAAAAATCTCATACTACGGTCGACTGGATATTTCGTGAGTTATATGAATAGGTTAAAGTTATGGGCGGGGGCCGAGAGAAAGTTAAGAGGTGGACTAAGATTTGGCTTAGGGAGAGGATATGCAGTGGAAAAAATTGACCAATGCAAGTATAGGTCAGAGACCTCTTGTGAAGGCTCTAGTTCGGGCATAGCCCAAACAAATGCTTCTTGTTATGTCGCGACCTCACTTACTTCATCAAAGGGTTTCTCAAACTCTTGCATATTCAATTCAGTCTAAGGATCGGAACAGGTCAGGCCGACCTGATCAGGTTCAGGTCAGGTCATGACCTGATTTCTGACCTGAACCTGATTTTGAATTTCAGGTCCGACCTGAGACTGACCTGAAAGCTGAAAAATTTAATCAGGTTGACCTGTAACCTGACCTGAAACCCACAGGTTATATTCACAAAATATCATTGAACAATGTGGATAGTAAAAATCTTTGGAAAGTGTCAGGGCGGATACAGGTTTCGCCCTGGCTGATGTTTTCGAAAATTCTCATGTAAAAATCGCGAATCGGGGGGTCGCGGCGACCAACACAGGTGGATCCGTGCTAACCTATAGTGCATTAAACCTACAAAAACTTAAAATATGCTGTGGAGGTGGTTAAGGGGAACATTTTTCACAAGAACCACTAATAAAAAACTTATGGAGTTCAAGTAGTGCTCCAAGTGAATTCTATCGTTGGAAGAGGAATGAAATTTTTTTTTCACACATCGAAGGGGGGAGGTGTTAGAGGTTGTGTGACAGGGGGAGGGGTTCTGAAAAACCTTCATTTATGTGTAACATGCTTTATGAAAGGCCTCAAAGAAGAAAAAACTGGACTTTTGGAAAAAAAATTGTTCTCCCTAAAAGCGGGCGTCCTTTATATCGACGACCCCCATGTGACTCACACACTGATGCCTTTGGGTAGCACTTTTGCAATAAAAATGCATAACCGCATTTAATGAATAGATCACAAAAAACCGATTGCACCAAAATTTTCTCATCTCGTCAGCTCTAAATATTTTTGGTTCCTTTGTAGAATATTCAAAGCATTCAAATGATTTCAGGTCAATCAGGTAAGGTTCAGGTCAGGTACAGGTCAGTTCTGGTCAGTTCAGGTTCGACCTGATATCATCAGGTCAGGTTCAGGTTGAGAAAATATCGACCTGAACCTGACCTCAAAATTTCAGGTCAATAGGTTTCAGGTCACAGGTCCGACCTGAACCGACCCATTCCGAACCTTAATTCAGTCTGAGGAAAAAATTGACACAATGAGAAGTCTGCATTTCGAAACATATTGACTGCTCGTACCGCCTCAAAACCACGATATTACGAGGGTAAATCTAGAACTTGCAACCAACTTTAGAACGTTCAAGCGTCAGGTATGATGAAAGCATAACAGAAAATTGTTAAACATAAAAGGCATATTTCCGAGTTGAAGTCATAATGGACGACCCAAAAATTATTGAAGAATGGATAAAGTTTTACAACCGCGTGTGTGTTCACATCCGAACGAAAAATGGACTTTTGTCTTTAGTCGCTCATTTTTGCTTAATACGCATTATTGACATGGGATACATCGGAAATGTTGTAAATACAGCACTTTTGCCGACAGTTTTTTCAAATTTTATTTTCTAGTGTATTTCGGGATCAGATGATGAAAGAGAATCATTACCTCGATATTGGAACTATAATGGCGCCCGTCTCGCTTTGAGATACGAGAGTAAGAACCATGTCTACACACTTCTTGGAAAGGTTACAAATGCCTGCTTCTTACTAAATTTTAAGGTAGAACTATTCGACGGCTGTTCATGAACAAAGTCTGCCTTTTTCTTTGCTCTACATTTTTTTCAACCTGGACTTTTGTCATATCTCCCCTCTTCGTAGTGCTAGATGTGTGTTATGGGCAGCCCTCAGCTCTATAATTGTTTCATAATCTTTTCAAATTTGCAGAGTAGACAAATAAAGGCACTTTCAAACAACATAACACTCAATGTAGATGACATGACTGATGTCATTGACGGAAAAATATGTCTTCGTAAACCAGTGCAGGAAGTTACTAAGCTACTGGTAGACGAACTTTTTACACCTGTAAGATTTTTACGGTTCGTATTCGTACACGAAGACTTTGCATCATCAGGGGCACTGAGGTTGTAACGATGTAAGGTGGATGCCAGCCTGTACGATCTTTGTGTACGAATCATAATTGCTTTCACAATATTTTGACTTCTTATCCAATTTTTAAGGTTGTACATTTGAGCCAGGAGATATTCGATTTATATACTAATGCTCGATTGGACATTCCACCAAGTCTGGAGAATGCAGATCTACAGTCCTTGCATAGAAACTACTACTTGTAAGTAAATTATTCGTCAATTAACTGGAGATCCAATTCTTACTTCCTAATAACCATCTGAACAGTCTCGGTAGTACGGAGAGTGAGAGGCATCTTGGTCAGTTGAGACGAGCACTTGACGGCAATGGTGAAATGTCATTTAATCCTGAACAATTCGAAGGCGCAACAAAAACATCAGGTACATTGACAGCTGCAATTGAATCGCCAGAAAATTCTGGCCGAGGGTCAACGTCAGCGTCAAGCCTTTCTGTCAGTTCAGGAGTAATATCGCACACACCTGGTGGCGGTGGCTATAGTGGAATGCATTTGAATCCTCACAGCTCATCGAATTCTCACTATTTTGGAGGCACAGAAGATCAAACGAGAAGATTCCTTACACCAGGAGGCTATGATGGAATGTTAGTGAGTCCTAACCACTTAACAAACTCTCAATATTTTAGAGGCTTCAACGGAAGCCTAGGAAATTGGACTACACCAGGAGGCTATGATGGAATGTTAGTGAGTCCTAACCACTTAACAAACTCTCAATATTTTGGAGGCTTCAACGGAAGCCTAGGAAATTGGACTACACCAGGAGGCTACAATGGAATGTTAGTGAATCCTACAGGCTTAGCAAATTCTCAATATTTTGGAGGCTCCAACGGAAGCCTAGGAAATTGGACTACACCAGGAGGCTACAATGGAATGTTAGTGAATCCTACAGGCTTAGCAAATTCTCAATATTTTGGAGGCTCCAACGGAAGCCTAGGAAATTGGACTACACCAGGAGGCTACAATGGAATGTTAGTGAATCCTACAGGCTTAGCAAATTCTCAATATTTTGGAGGCTCCAACGGAAGCCTAGGAAATTGGACTACACCAGGAGGCTATAATGGAATGTTAGTGAATCCTACAAACTTAGCAAATTCTCAATATTCTGGAGGCTTCGAAAGAATACCAGGAAGTTCCCCTACACCAACGTTAGGCTGGGGTGAAACGATATCTTACCGACCATTCTTAACGAATCCTAATCCTTTAGGAGGTGAAGCAGAAACAGTAGGAAGATTTACTAATGAAATTGACTTGGCAGAAGCAAAACGGCAACCTTGAAATCTTAAAGATTCTGAACAACTTTGACCAACCGGATGGTCAGGGTCCGTGTCAGGCTCTTTAGGTGAAGAATTTTTTGCATCAAAATAAACTAAAAACTAAATTGAAAACAAATTGAGTTTCGTAACAAACTTTTGGTCATAAAATGAAGGGACAGTAAACCGATGAAGAGAATAGGGAAAAATTCAGAGGAATTGATTGAACTCCAAAAGTGAAAATGACTTAATTCGAGCGGCGGATGACTTATCTCTTCCCTTAACCGGTCAGATAAATTTCGTATCATTTACAAAGAAAGATTTGTTAAAAATGTTGAAACGTTGAAAGTTACGTTTACGTGTGTAAATATTTGACTTATTGATCTTTGGTTGCGATCTCTACTTTTTTAGGTCGCCTTTTTTTAGCGGAGTTCTACTCATGCGAATTCTGAAAGTTGTTCTAGACGGTGGAAAGCTAATTAACTTCTTCAACTGGCGGTTTCGGCGTAGTATGCAAGCTTTTTGTCCTCATTGATATCCTTTAGTGAGAGTATGGCTTGAACATTTTGACAGTAGCATGCTGTGATTTGGAATTATTTTCAATCTTTCTTGTATGTTACCTGTGACGAAGGTGACTACAAAGGTCCAATGTAGCAATTTAAATTCATCATGCCCGCAGCGGTAGCGGAGGGCGTGACGCAGTCCCCCCCCCCCCTAAGATAGAAGTCCATAAACCCAAAAAGCGGGCTAGGGAAAAATCGTCGCGTGTAATTTCGTATTTTACGATATTATCATATTTGCGTATGATACTCGTAATATTGTATTCAATACTTATGATATTATCGTGGCTGATGCTATTCGCAGTCGACTGCCGTTAGTCAATATAGATGATATTCGCAGTCAACTGCGAATAGTCAATATAAGTGCTATTCGCAGATTAATGATGACATCATCGGTTTGATGAAATGATTTTCGCGCGGCGCGAAATACTTTCGTTTTTATCTATTCATAGCTGAATTTCTTCTTGAAATTGACTTTTATTTTCATCAACTCCATAAAATAGGAATGTGATATTCGCAGATCAATGGTTCGTCAATTGATTTTGAACATTTATTTACCAAACAGTTAACATGAACTTAGCTGATAAAATCATAATCGGTGAGCAATAGCAGTGCAGTGAGTCGTAATACATTGTAACAACATACGAGACACCATCCAGGTATAGATGACTGACCTTGTTGAATAGTCTGGAAGCCGCGTTGAGCGGTTCTGACGATCCGTAGTAGGTTCTATGAAAAACATTACGAAAAACGTTCAACACACGCAGGCTGTACCCGTGAGTTTGTTCATTACGAATTGCGTTGAAAATGTCGAATAATTTAGGAGCATCAATGGTTTTCGAGAGCACATCGAACACAAAGAATATACATGAATTAGCTCGACGCCTCGCTAACGACTCCAATCCTAATGTTTGACACCTGTCCGAATAAGGTGGAAGCCTATAGCTGGAATCGCGTCTTACCGTCCTTCTGAGAGCGTAGATAATGAATTGCTTTTGCACAGACTCAATTTTGTTACTATGTACTTCATAGTTCGGATTCCATAGTGCCGATGCATATTCGAGATGTGACCGGACGTGTGCGTTGTAAATGCTGGTAAGCGCTTTTACGTTACGGAAGTCGAAGCAAACTCTCTTAAAAAATCCAAGCATCTAGTCAGTGCGCGTTTGTTGCAAATTTCTATTGTTACTATAGAAGCTAATTTCATAGAGGAATTTCTAAAATATGAGAAAACGCAAAAAGATTTAAATGTTTCTTCGATTGTTCATATTTTGTCGATCTTCGGGAATTACCTCATCGCTACATCGGCCGTATAGTTGTATGTCATTAAAAAAATACTAGGACATAACTTCGTAAAAGGAACAATCGCTAAGATTGAAAGTAACGCCTTCCGTGACATTTTGTAAAAGGAAAAATCCATTTCTTAGCGTTTTGAACAATGAACAACCACTTAAATTGAAGAAAAAGCCTTTCGGTGGAATCGCGAAGATTTAAGCCAACGTCTTCTGTGACATTTTGTAAAAGGAAAAATCCTTAGGGTTTATCAAAACGCTTTTCCTTGGCATTTTGAAAAATTATTAACAGAAACTTAGATTGAAGTGAACGCCTTGCGGTGGTTTTTTGTAAAAGGAACAACCGCTAGAATTGAAGGTAGCGCCTTCCGTGACATTATGTAAAAGGAAAAACCCCAATCGAACCAAATCGAACCGAACTCATCATTGTTGGAATAGCCGTTTTCATTGAAATTTTTACTTCCGATGTTGCCCATTTTTATATTGATTTCTATTATGGTTTTGGTACTGCTTATGGTGCGGATTTAGGTGTTGAGTTTGCTGGCCTTGCCCACTCGAGGTGGACTCATATGTGTGACTACGACATCTGCCATTTGTTTGCGTTCCCTTAGGAACAGGCCTGTCATAGTAGACTGGCCCAGTTCGTATGGGGTGGGAGCCGGACATTCCTTGGATTCGAAATACTCCCGAATTGGGGTTAGACCCGTCTCCATTATTTATCTTAGCTCTAGAGCCAGCGCTTACGCTCATGGTCGTACTCCCGAATTGGGGTTAGACCCGTCTCCATTATTTATCTTAGCTCTAGAGCCAGCGCTTACGCTCATGGTCGTCGGGTTCGGTCCAGTGACCCTTTGCGGTCCTCTAAAGTAAGAACCGTTCGGGCTAACTGGTGGCCCCGAAACCTCTTCCCACCTGTTCAGTGGAGTCGGTTGCTGCTGTTTTTCCATTGAAACCTCAACTTGACCAAGAATTCAGTTCAATTTCATTCCTCGATCTTGGATTTTTTATTGAGTGGGAAATATTATTTCAAGGTCTGGCGTCTGCATTCTTCACGGACCTTAGACTTAAACAAAATTCGTGTAATGTAAGATGATAAAATTTAGACAAGTTTTGTAAAATACAAAAAGTCAATAAAGCATCGGGACCCGAATAAAATGATACAACAACCCGACCCGGACCGAACCCGACCCGATAAAATTTTTCGAAACCTGAAACCCGAAACCCGAACAGTTTCCAAACTCGGCCCGGACCGGACCCGACCCGATTAAAATTTTCGAAACCCGAAACCCATGAACCCGAAAAAAAAAAATTCGGGTTCGGGTTCGGGTCGAGTTTTTCGAAGTTTCGGGCAACCCGCTCATCTCTATAGCACTCTTAAGTTTAGCACAAAACGCTGAAGAGAATTGAGGTCCCGGGTACTACGACGTGGACGTAAAAAAGCACTTGATAGTTAGACAGTTGCACGCCTGGCACATGACACACACGGACTACCACACTTCGCTCATATGCAATCAGGCGCTACCCTATCTAACTACACAATCCCCTATCATTAGTTGGTGTAAATATAACATTTTTGTAACAATCATGTTGATTGCTGTAAACACGTTGTGGATACTGCAACTATGAAGAGGAAATAAATCTTTCATGCTTGGCCCCGATATAGTTGCGTTAAACATGAGATTTCTCTGGGTGTGTCTCTACGAAATTTCCAAAAATTTATCTTCCGGGTTCTAAATGAAAGTTGTGTACCTCAAAAATCTCATACTACGGTCGACTGGATATTTCAAGAGTTATATGAATAGGTTAAAGGTATGGGCGGGGGCCGAGAGAAAGTTAAGAGGTGGACTAAGATTTGGCTTAGGGAGAGGATATGCAGTGGAAAAAATTGACCAATGCAAGTATAAATGTAATTTATTCGCCGAGTTTTTCAAGGACGTTTTTATTGATGGGTCGAGTGCAGAAGTCAAAGAATTCGGGCTAAAAAAGTGCGTGGACATTGGATGATTATCTTTGAGCAAAGAGCAGATCATTGCGGCACTAAGCCGTGTTGACACATCGAAAGGTGACGGTCCTCACAACATTTCACCGCTTTTGCTGAAGAACTGCGCTAGGTCACTATCATCGCCATTACATCTTATTTTCAAGTTGTCAGTATCCACTACTTTTCCTACTCGTTGGAAGGAATCGTATGTGGTACCGATTTTCAAGAGTGGCTCCCGAAGTGATATAGAATGCTACCGAGGTGTAGCAATCCTTCCTACTTTTGGCAAGCTATTTGAATCCATCGTCTGCGAAGTCCTTACAGAGCAGTTTAGACCAATAATTAAAGTGACGCAACACGGGTTCATGAAGGGTAGATCGACCGCAACGAACGATCGAATTTGTCAACGAAGCGATTCGCGCGATGGAGAAAGGGAACCAAATGGACGCCATCTACAAAGATGTGCGCAAGGCGTTTGACAAGGTGAAACATGGTCTTCTTCTTTGTAAACTGAAGGAACTTGGCATGCACTCTTCCATGTTGAATTGGATGCGCTCCTATTTATGCGAGCGTGAGCAGTACGTCCGACTGCTGGGATGGAAATCGCAACCTTTTGTGGTGACTTCCGGAATACCTCAAGGAAGTCATTTGGGCCCGCTATTGTTTTTAATTTTCATCAATGGCGCCATGGATTCTGTCAAATTTTCAAAATGCTCGTTTTTCGCCGATGATCTTAAGGTGTATCGCGAAGTTAAGACGTTGAAAGATTGCATCGCTCTGCAAAGAGATGTTCTTACCTTAAATCGATGGTTCGAAAGTAACGGGCTCGAACTTAACATCGATAAGTGCGTCTCGAGTCTGAGGACAAAATTGACACAATGAGAAGTCTGCATTTCGAAACATATTGACTGCTCGTACCGCCTCAAAACCACGATAATACGAGTGTAAATCTAGAACCTGCAACCAACTTTAGAACGTCCGAGCGTCAGGTATGATAAAAGCAAAACAAACAAAACAAATTGTTAAACATAAAAAAGATATTTCCGAGTTGAAATCATAATGGACGACCAAAATATAATTGAACGATGGGGATTGTTTTACAAGTACAAGTGTAATCACATCCCAACGGAAAGTGGACTTTTGTTTTTAGTCGCTAATTTTTGCTTAATATACATTTTTGGCATGGAAAACATTGGAAATGTTGTAAATACAGCACTTTTGCCGACAGTTTTTTTAAATTTTATTTCTAGTGTACATCGGAATCAGATGATGAAAGAGAATCACTACCTAAAGCCTGGCATGCTGGCGTCGCCCGTTGCGTTTGGAAATACAAAAGTGGGAACCATGTCTGCACACTTCTTGGAGAGGGTACAAATGCCTGCTTCTTACTAAATTTTCAGGTAGAACTATTCGACGGCTGTTCATGAACAAAGTCTGCCTCTTTCTTTGCTCTACATTTTTATCAACCTGGACTTTTGTCATACCTCCCCTCTTCGTAGTGCTAGATGTGTGTTATGGGCAGCCCCTCAGCTCTATAATTGTTTCATAATCTTTTCAAATTTGCAGAATAGAAAAATAAAGGCACTTTCAAACAACATGACATTCAATGTAGATGACATGATTGATGTCATTAACGGAAAAATAAAACTTCGTAAACTTCGGGAAGTTATGAATCTACTGCTAGATGAACTTTTTAGACCTGTAAGATTTTTACGGTTCGTATTCGTACACGAAGACTTCGCATCATCAGAGGCACTGAGGTTGTAAAGATGTAAGAGTGGATGCCAGCCTGTACGATCTTTGTGTACGAATCATAATTGCCTTCACAATATTTTGATTTTTTATCCAATTTTTAAGGTTCTACATTTGAGCCGGGCGATATTCGATTTACATACTAATTCGAATGGTCAATTGGACATTCCACCAAGTCTGGAGAATGCAGATCTACAGTACTTGCATCAACACTACTTGTAAGTAAATTAATCGTCAATTAACTGGAGATCCAATTCTTACTTCCTAATAACCATCTGAACAGTCGACATTGTATAGTCAGTCATAGGTATCTTCGTCAGTTGAGACGAGCACTTGACGGCAATGGTGAAATGTCATTTAATCCTGAACAATTCGAAGGCGCAACCGAAACATCAGGTACATTGACAGCTGCAATTGAATCGCCGGAAGATTCTGGCCGAGAGTCAGCGTCAAGCTTTTCTGTCAGTTCAGGAGTAATATCGCCCACACCTGGTGGCTATAGTGGAATGTATTTGAATCCTCACAGCACATCGAATTCTCACTATTTTGGAGGCATAGAAGATGCAACGAGAAGATTCCTTACACCAGGAGGCTATGATGAAATGTTAGTGAATCCTACACATTTAGCAAATTCTCAATATTCTGGAGGCTTCAACGGAAGCCTAGGAAATTGGACTACACCAGGAGGCTATAATGGAATGTTAGTGAATCCTACAGACTTAGCAAATTCTCAATATTCTGGAGGTTTCGAGAGAATAACAGGAAGTTCCCCTACACCAAAGTTAGACTTGATATCTCACCGTCCATACTTAACGAATCCGAAACCTTTAAGAGGCGCAGCAGAAACAGTAGGAAGATTTGCTAAAGAAATTGACTTGCCAGAAGCAAAACGGCAACGTCGAAATAGTAAGGACTCTGACCAATTTCGACCACCCGAGGGATTAGAGTCAAGCTTTTCTGGAAGCCTAGGAAGAACAGCAGACATGTCGTTTTCACCAGGAAGCTATGATGGATTATTATCTCATCCTCCAGATTTAACGAATCCTACGCGCACCAGAGAGCAATGCGGTTCTGATTCGGGCCAACTTCCCTCAGCGTCAGCGTCAAGCTCTTATGTATGTGCACGAGGATGGGAAGAGTTTCCTTCACTGGGCCGTGACGGTAAAATGTCATCTTATCCAAACGACTTAACGAATCCGAAACCTTTAAGAGGCGCAGCAGAAACAGTAGGAAGATTTGCTAATGAAATTGACTTGCCAGAAGCAAAACGGCAACGTCGAAATAGTAAGGACTCTGACCAATTTCGACCACCCGAGGGATTAGAGTCAAGCTTTTCTGGAAGCTTAGGAAGAACAGCTGACATGTCGTTTTCACCAGGAAGCTATGATGGATTATTATCTCATCCTCCAGATTTAACAAATCCTACGCGCATCAGAGACCAAGGCGGTTCTGATTCGGGCCAATTTCCTTCAGCGTCAGCGTCAAGCTCTACTGTATGTGTACGAGGATCGGAAGAGTTTCCTTCACTGGGCCGTGACGGTAAAATGTTATCTTATCCAAACGACTTAACGAATACTAACCCTTTAGGAGGCGCAGCAGAAACAGTAGGAAGATTTACTTATGAAATTTACTTACCAGAAGCAAAACGGCAACCTCGAAATAGTAAAGATTCTGAACAACTTTGACCAACCGGAGGGTCAGGGTCCGTGTCAGGCTCTTGAGGTGAAGAATTGTTTGCATCAAAATAAACTAAAAACTAAATTGAAAAGAAATTGAGTTTCGTAACAAACTTTTGGTCATAAAATGAAGGGACAGTAAACCGATGAGGAGAATGGGGAAAAATTCAGAGGAATTGATTGAACTCCAAAAGTGAAAATGACTTAATTCGAGCGGCGGATGACTTATCTCTTACCTCAACTGGTCAGATAAATTTCGTATCATTTACGAAGAAAGATTTGTTAAAAATGTTGAAACATTGAAAGAGCTACGTGTGTAAATATTTGACTTTTTGATCTTTGGTTGTGAGAGTATGGCTTGAACATTTTGACGGTAGCATGCTGTGATTTGGAGTTATTTTCTATCTTTTTTGTATGTTACCTGTGACAAAGGTGAAAGGTCCAATGTAGTAATTTAAATTCATCACGCCCGCGGAGGAGGGCGTGACGCAGTCCCCCCACCCTAAGATAGAAGTTCACAAACCCAGAAAGCCCATATACAAAACCTTTGGAGGACCAGGAACTATATATAGGCGAACTTTTGAAATTTTCCTCCCTACCCCCTCTTCCCTAAAATTATTTAAAATAAGGGCGTCGCAGCAGCTTTCAAACGAGCCTAGACTCATCAAAATCGGTCTGAAATTGGCTGAGATACCACGTATCTCTTTTATGCACAGTTGAATGCTGCCCCATCGTCGATACAACTTTTACCAACGACGACAATGTTGTTTTCTGCTTTTGGAAAGCAAATTATGAATCGATAAACGAGCATCTATCAAGTACCAATTTGTTCCGACTCAATGCTACCGACGTAAACGAATCCGTTAACAACCTCTATGCGAGTATATACGAAACCTTCGATACATTCGTTTCTCGAGCCACCATCCGTTCGTCCAGCCATCCCAAATGGTACAGTAAGGAACTGTTGCATCTAAAGAATGTACGAAACAAAAAATTCAAGAAACTGAGTGCTGAAAGGAAAATACGATTATGAATCGCTTAGAACACAGTTGTTTAGTGACTATATACGTGAAGAAAGGACTACACTCAGTGCGTGTTACAGACTTTGAGGTTGAAAATGACATTTGGGTTGCGGTTGACGAGGTGAACGGGGGGAAAACCTATTTCAATGTTAAATATATTGACCTGGGAAGTAGCCTTGATACCTATGAAAAGCATTTTGAAAAGATTGTTGAAAACGTCATGTCTGCAAACATTTACGATAATTTCATTCTCACCGGTGATTAAAACCTGGGGGATAGTATAACGTGATAGTATAACGTAGATAGATTTTATTCCTTGCTTAATCCTTTTATTGATAAAATCCCTAAAACTGTTTTTCCGGCTAGGGAATACCCGGTATTTTACTCTCAACAATTGATTTCTATGATTAAAAACAAAGACAACTTGAGAATGAAGGTAAAGGAGGAAAAATGCGACACCAAGAAAGCAAAACTTAAGGCTAAGTTCTCGGATATTAGGAAGTCAGTAAAAGGTCAAATCGAACAATGTTTCAACGAATATGTGAAGGACTGCGAAGTCAAGATCAAGTCAAACTCAAAATCCTTCTTTCTTCTTCTTCTTCTTCTTCCTTAGCCTTTTATATCCACTGCTGGATGTAGGCCTCCCCCATAGATCGCCACTTTTTCCGGTCCATTGCCACTTGCTGCCACGTCGTGCCTGCCGTTCTTTTGATATCGTTGGTCCATCTTTCCGGTGGACGTCCCATCGGTCGTTTCGTTGGTGGCCGCCATTGCATTATAGTTTTCGTCCATCGATCGTCGGTCATTCTGGCAATATGACCAGCCCAATTCCACTTGAGCGACGCTATTCGTGTCATGACATCGATGACTCTTGTTTGTCGCCGGATCCACTCATTTGTCATTTTGTCCCTGAGTGTGATTCCTAGCATTGCCCTTTCCATTGCCCTCTGTGCAACTCTCAATTTGTTCGCTGATGCTTTGGTGATCGTGAGAGTCTCGGCTCCGTATGTCAGGACCGGCAGCACACACATATCGAACACTTTCCTCTTCAGACTGTTGCTCATGTTGCTCTTGAAGATGTACCGTAACTTGCCGAACGCCGCCCAACCGAGACCGATCCTTCTCTTTATTTCAGCCGTTTGGTTGTCGAGACCGAGCTTCATGACGTGGCCGAGATACTTGTACGAATTCACGATTTCAATTTCCTCGTCTCCGATCTTGATTGGTGTAGCACCATCGATGTTTGTCATCACTTTCGTTTTCGACATGTTCATCTTCAAACACACACAAAACTTCAGACACTTTATAAAAATTCATAAAATTCGAAGGATTTTTTAAAAAGATATTGTACTTTTCTGGAAGTTGCGGGAAACGCGAACGATTGATGGACATCAGTCGATTCGAATAGTCAGCACTGACATCTGTAAAATTGTTTGACACATTCGTTTATTACAGAAATATGAAGTACCTACGAAACATTTGTCATCTTGAAAGCGTTTTGAAGTAAAATACCGAGGTTTGAACTTGTTTCTTTTTAACTTCTTAAGTTTCTTCCATGTAATTTTTACAGTAAAAAAACTCACCGCAATATTAAGTAATTTTATTTTCTGGTGCCGTGCCTGGAGCTGACATGCGTGCAAGTGACTCTTAAAAATTGTTATATTTTTCAAAAAATGAATTTTCATATGTTACATAGAACAGTCAGAATAAAGAAAATCATAGATCTGCATCGTTTTAAGAGAAGAATACAATTTACATATTTATCCATTTTTGTGTCAGTTTTCGAGCCGTGGATGCTTTCAGCTGCTGAGATGTGACCTAATTTTTGGTTTGTATTACTTTTTGTATGTGTAAAAACATTTCAAACACAAAAAATCGAAAATTTGAATTTCACATTTCACATTTTTTTCACAGATGTGGTCACATTTATGTGAAAAGTTTATGGTAGAATGTGCCGAAATGTGACCTAAAGTCCCACAATGAATTCCTTCATATATGGAAATGTGACGTTCACATCTGGCAAATGTGACGAAAAAAGCCAAATTTAGCCACTTCCACCACTCACATTTTCATATGCAAACTACTTCATTGTGTTACTTTAGTTCACATCTCGGCACATTCTGCAATAAAGATTTCAGATGTGCAATAATATAGACGAAAAGTTCAGTGCCGACGACAAATGTGCCATTTGAAAATTATGTGACTTCACATATTTTTTTAACATTTGTTTCACATATTTGAAATGTGAAATGTGAAAATCGAATTTCACATCTCAGATTTTTTGTGTTTAAAATGTTTTTATAGATATAAAAAGTGAAACAAACAAAAAATCAGGTCACATCTCAGCAACTAGTCATATACAGAGCCCAAAAAAGGGTAAAAACAACGAATTCTTCAAAATTTCTAACTTTAATAATTTCTAAGCAATAACTGAGTTACCTTCTATTGAAACGAAACTGAAAGTAAGAAGTAAGCAAACATTATTGTTTACAATGAGTTTGACATTAGACAATATTATATGCCCGTACATTTTACTGTCTTAGACGCGACCAATATGACTACTATGAAAAACATTTAAACAAAAAAAGTGTTGTGGTAGGTTGCATGTCATCCGAATTAGACAATATTGCAAATCTCATTCTAAATGAGAAGATGGATTTATGGGCTCCCCTACAAAATCCGGAGGCACAAAATCCAGAGGCGTCATAATCCGGACGAAAAATCCGGAGGCTACAAAATCCGGAGGCTTCAAAATCCGTAGGCGTCAAAATCGGGAGGCGTCAAAATCCGGAGGCTACAAAATCCGGTGGCGTCAAAATCCAGAGGCGTCAAAATCCTGATGATGTTGTTGCGTCTGGATTTTGTAGCCTCCGGATTTTGTAGCCTCCGGATTTTGTAGCTTCCGGATTTTTATTACTTTTAAGAATATAATACATTCATTTCATATGCAGTTAACTTTATTATTATATATTGGTGTGAATTATTTAATACAACTGGCAAATATATTTATTTGGTGTAAATAATAAACGGTCTTAATTATATTTAATATTGGGGGGCTCTGCCCCCTCACCCCCGTGCCTGCGGCGGGTTTGGTTACGCCCTGCAGGCGGCCGTTTGTGCATGGGGCTCTGCCCCAAACCCCGCTAAGGGCTCTGCCCCTTAGACCCGCAAGGTGGATATTCCCCCTTGACCCCCTTTGCGGGGGCTGCCGCCCCTCAACCTCGTTTTTTTTTTTTTGTTCCTGGTCTGCGGCGCATTGATACATATTTATAATACAATTTGTATCAATAAATTGTAGTTGCTTTAATTACCACTACATATTTCGTCTGGATTTCGTCCGGATTTTTTATTTTCTTCTGGATTTTGACGCCACCGGATTTTGTCGCCTCCGGATTTTGACTCCTCCGGATTTAGACGTCTCCGGATTTTGACGCCTCCGGATTTTGTAGCCTCCGGATTTTTTGTCCGGATTTTGACGCCTCTGGATTTTGTGCCTCCGGATTTTGTAGCAGCACCGGATTTATGATGACAAAAAACTTGGAACTGCACACATTTTAAGAGCTTATGTTAATTTTGCTTCTTAATATTAAAATTTGCTTATGTCTATTACTTTCTCACTTTTCCTGCAACTCCCTGTAGGTGAAAATGTGCCGAGATGTGACCTAAGTGGTCATCCAGAAGCTGCGGTGTCAGAGAATGTGCAATTCACAGCAGTCACATATAGGGCCATCCATAAATGATGTCCGGTTTTTTCAGTGCTGCTAGCACATTTAAATCGTTAATAATTCGATAAATATCCATTCTGGCGAGTCAAACATGTGTCCTACCCCCCAATTAGACGGGGTATTTAGGGGGTAGAACACACATTTGACTCGCCAGAATGTATACTTATCGAGTTATTAACGATTTAAATGTGCTGGCAGCACTAAAAAAACCGGACATCATTTATGGATGGCCCCTATGTGGTTTTTTCCACAGATGTGACTGATGTCAATCGCACATTCTCTGACACCGCAGCTTGTGAATGACCACTTAGGCCAAATCTCGGCACATTTTCACCTACAGAATCGAGATGTGACCCAACATATGACGTAAGTATCATAGAAACTGAGAATGTGCCTTCAAACATTTCACATTTCACATTTTTTCACAAAATGTGACGCACATCTGTGGGAAAAAATGTGAATCACATTTTTTCACATCTTCACATTTTCCGGATAATTTTGTTTTTCGGATCATAAAAAACGAATTTCAACTTAAATGTGGTCACATCTAGTCTCTAGAGAGCCAGGGGAGGTCAAAATATTCTAAAAATACGCAAAAAGCCGGTAATTTACATCGAAGTCGTTCCTATATGTACCTGCTGTGGCCCAAAAAGTCGCATCAGAGTCACATCTAGGCCAATTTGGGTATGCCCTTTCCGACGCTTTTGACGTAGGTCACATAGATCCAGAAAATGTGCTGTTTGAAAGTAGCCAGATTTTACATTTGACAAAAGTTTTATCAAATATTCATCAAATGTTAGAAAAAATCTTTTTCATTTCCACAGTTCTCGGTTAATTTTGTATTTTAGGTTACCCAACAACTACTTTAATTGAAACTTGGCTCACTACTAAGGTATAGTGGGCCGATAGAGGTCAAAAGATAATAACTATACCCGAGAAAATTGGTAATTTGCATGAAAGTTGCTTTCTTTAACATTTTCTTGGAAATCTTCACAGTTTTGTTATTTTAACAACGAAAAACAAATTCAACCATAGATATGACCACACCTTAGATGCCAGCCGAATGTAAGCCGAATCTCATGTTAGGCACAGAAAATGACAATATTTTTTAAAAAATCCTTCGAATTTTATGACTTTTGATAAAGAGTCTGATGTTTTGAAAATTATACTTTAACAACATAACACGGATTACATTTACAACTTGCTTATATGTGCTTACGTCGCAGATTGATAATATTAACAAAAAATGGAAATTATTAACGATTCCCGCATCTCCCTGAACTTTCGTGCATGATTTTTCGTGACTTTATGTGATTTTTCGCGATTTTCTGACTTTCCGGCTCACTTTTTAACTTTCCGGATGACTTTGTAACTTTCAGGATTTAATGTTATTTTTTCTGCGGTGGTCTAGGACTTTCCGAAGACGTTTCCACCTCGGTAGAATACTTGACGACAGACATACATATACAAATTCCGTATTAGTTCCAGAGGCTAGAAGATATTAATATTGGTGACTGGTGCATTTTTGAATTGAGTGTGGACAAGCATACATAAGGTTGATGCACAGTTTTCGCCTTGTAAGCGGAAAAACATTCAAAGATCAAGCTTTCGCCTTGTCATTTACTTCAGTGCAGTCCGTAAAGGAAGTTGGTACTATTAGAATCGTGTCGGCGCATTATTTCCTCGACCTGTTGACAAACGCGTATTTGAAAATATTCAGTCATTAAACGGAAATATTTCTGTGCCTATCTATCAAAACAATGTGTTGAGAGTATCAAGTTTAGTTGATTGAGAAGGAATTGGTCGAATAATGTTAAATTGATATTAAAATCGTAACTCATGTATTTTTATTTATTAGAAATTCTTTCGTATGAAAAGACACAAATTTTTACAGGTTGCTGACTTTTCTGACATTCTGATCCTACTACAAATTTGAAATAATCCTAAATAATTTATAATTATAAAAGTCAAAAGTTTGTCTAACTATCTGTCTGTTTGTCTGTAAATTGTCGGTCACAAATGTTCAGCGTGAACCAACATACGTCCGACCTGCTTGAAAAGTTTCGAGGAACTGAAGCAAAGTGTTGTTTTGCATTGCCTTTTATAAGCCGAAAGCCAAAGAAAAGGCAATGCAATAGCAGATTCCCATGTAAATCTACATACGTCCGACCTGCTTGAAGAGTTCCGAGGAACTAAATTGTCTCGTATTGCCTATTATAACCCAAAAAAGCAATGCAAACCTAACTTCGAATGACAAGGGATTTCTCTCAAGGGGAACCTAGAGGCAGAGAACGAAAGACGTTCCTTTTGTTAGAGGGTCGGGACCGCAATGAAGCAGTCCCCTTCAAAAATATTGCGCTCTTATTGTGGGTACAGTCTTCCATATAAGAACTGTATCGCCATCCGCACCTAGCATCATTTTTCAACGACGCTTTGCGCTGGACATCACCAACCGGCGCGATGCTGTCAAGCGAATTGAACAGAGGTATTTATACATTTGAAACTGAGTATAGTGAAGTATAACATTTATACAACGCAAATAATTAGTAATTTTCATATGAGAAATTTGTTCCAGTAATTTCAGGGAGAATATATATGTTTATGTGTGCGTGTGTAAATGTGGAATGGAATAAACGGAAAAAATTATTTTATGCACGTGGCTTCATTCACTAATATTCTCAATGTATTTAGAAGGGGCATGTTTACTACACGTATTCTGTTGAAAAATTTAATGTTTGTTTATTAAGTGGCGGGGGAAATGTTAGTACGGGGGAAATGTGAGTACAAGGAAATGGTAGAACGGTGGAAATGGTAATACGGGGGAAATGGTAGTACGGGAGATATGGTAGTACGGAGCAAACGGTAGTACGGAGAAAATTGTAGTACGGGGAAAAGTGTTGTACGGTGGAAACGGTAGTACCGGTGAAACGGTAGCACGGGGAAAACTTTAGTACAGACGTAATGATAGTACATAGCCAACGGTAGTTGGGCAAAACAGTTTTACGGGAAAATGGTATTACGGTGGAAAACCAAATCTGCGTAAGCTTATGGTAACTACTAAAATACTACTAAATCCATTTCTTATTTATCTACATCTAACTTTGCACATCCTTGCATACATTTTAGTATTAAAGTCGCAAATCTACAACATAGCGGACAAGAATGCTTAATGTCCGCGTAGCCCTTAGGGGCGGGGGTATTTACTAGTCCCAAATAATCCTTAGAAAAAAAGTAATTTACCCCTCGATTTTATAAGTGTGAATAAAAAACACAAAATTGATGTTAATGTGCGTAGGTGAGAGAATTTATTTAGAGAATCAAATTAATGCTCTAAAATCAGCTGTAAGGGGCCGTTCATAAATTACGCAACGCTTGAGGGGTGGAGTTCGTGCCTAGCGTGACACAGTGTGACCGGGGGGAGGGGGGGGGAGTTGAGCTCCAGTGTTACGTCACGCGAAATTTTTGAAAGTGTTTACAATTAGTCGAAAGCTGTTTGACAATTTCAGGGAGGCATCTCGATTTTTACTTTAAATAAGTGAGAAGTGAGTTAAAAAAGCAAAAATAAGTGAGCAAATAAGTGAGTTAAAAAAAATAAGTGAGAAAAGTGAGTAGATCTCCCGACTTAATTAGGCCAGAATCAGGGCCGGATTAAGCTTTTCAGCGCCATGGGCTAGATGATTTTTCAGCGCCAATTCAAAAATAAAAACATTTTTTGTAAAGAAAAGCATTTAAGTTGCTTTAACTTAAAATTGCAAACTTTTCTGGTTTGAGATGTCTCTAAACAAATTTATAATAAGAACAGCCTCGATTTTTTTAGTAACATCACTATTGAGGAACATGACAGCCAAACCATTCATGTCAAAGAAAAATTAAATTAATTGCAATCCTGTACCAGTTGAAGTAAAGTTTTGATTTTCATTAGAATTGACAGTAACTGATTGTTTGTATATTGTGGTATACATCATGTTCTCTAGAAACTTTATGAAAAAAGTTATCTAGCGGTCTGATTTTACAAACAAAAGCTCTTTCTCTAGATTTTTTTTCCTAGCTTTTTCTTGTCGGTAATAAGTGCAGGATTTCTTAGAAACCTGCTCTGTCATTTTCGTAATAGAGGTAAATACTACACTTTTCCCAATATAAATATTTAAAAAAAAAAATAAAAAAAATCTGAAATGTCAAACTAACAAAACGTTTCGGTTTTTGAAAAAACTGAAAGACTAAAAAGTGATAGAACTTGAAAAACAAAGTTGTAATAGAACATCAACAGTAGTGTGTTTTTTTTTTTTTTTTGTTGCGGGGGGAGTAGGGGGAGCATCGATTATGGTCCCTAGATGCCGAATCAACAATAAAAAAAATGTCCGTCCGTCCGCCGAGCCAGGGCCGCATAAATGGTCTTCAGTCTTTTGTACATATCCCGAGTAAATCTCAACCGATTCCAAGAAATTTTTTTGTTGGAAAAGTTAATGAATACCCAACATTTTATGGAAGAACTTTTTTTGACCTTGGTTCAATGGACCTAGCAGGAGCCCTAAAAAGCGGAACCGACAAGGGCCCTAACTTGTATTTTATAAACTAATGTGGGGGAATGGCGATCACCTAAGCCGAAAAAATAATGTAAGTAAATCTTCCTAATTAAATTTAAGTAGCGGCTCTTTGATTTCCCCCTTCTTCTTTCCGTTCTAACGGTTCTAACTCTTTAATAACTCAGTGGTGAACCCTTCGACCGAAGGTATTAAAGAAATGCATTCCAAATAAATTTGAGTGAGTAAGTGAAGATAGCGCCTAAGGTCAAAATTTTTAAAATTCGAAATGTGAGAATGTAGAAGAATCGAATGTTTTCGCTTTCAATCAGAAATTTTTATATCAAAATCCGAAGAATTGATGAAATAAGTGAGGGGAAGTGAGAAATTAGCAAAAAAGTCACTTTAGAAGACTTCAAAATAAGTGAAGGGAAGTGAGAAAAGTGAGTGAGATGCCGCCCTGCAATAGTCAGATTTACCGAGCTCTTCTAAGTGTTTCATTTTCCATCTGGATACAAAGGGCCAGAAAAACTTGTCCAAATGTGATTAGAGTGATGAGGATTCTTTGCGTTACGTTTCAGTCATATTAGAACCTCTGATGATGATGGCATTAGCTGTCGAAACCGGTCGGGTATAAAATAAATTTATTGACAAATTTTACAGAGCTATGTTTTATTGACTCAACATCCTTGTGATTTATATCTTTGTCGTGTTCCGTGCCATAGTTCGCTGTTATGTTGTAATTTGTTTTTCGACATAGCGAACGTGAAAGATTATTTTGTTAGCGCTTGATAGTTAGACATCTGCACGCCTGGCACATGAAACGGACTACCACACTCCGCTCATATGCAATCAGGCGCTACCCTATCTAATTACACAATCCCCTATCATTAGTTGGTGTAAATATAACGTTTTTGCAACAACCATGTTTACCATGGTCACATGATTGCTGTAAACATGTTATGGATACTCAAACTATGAAGGGGAAATTTTTCATGGTTGGCCCCGATATAGTTGCGCTAAACATGAGGTTTCTCTGGGTGTGTCTCGACGAAATTACCAAAAATTTCTCTTCCGGATTCTAAATGAAAGTTTTGTATTTCAAAAATCTCATACTACGGTCGACTGGATATTTCATGAGTTATATGACTAGGTTAAAGTTTAGGCGAAGGCCGAGAGAAAGTTAAGAGGTGGATTAAGATTTGGCTTAGGGAGAGGATATGCAGTGGAAAAAATTAACCAATGCAAGTATAGGTCAGAGACCTCTTGTGAGGGCTCCAGTTCGGGCATAGCCCAAACAAATGCTTTTTGTTATGTCGCGACCTCACTTCATCAAAGGCTTTCTCAAACTCTTGCATATTCAGTTCAGTCTGAGGACAAAATTAACACAATGAGAAGTATGCATTTCGAAATTTATTGACTGCTCGTACCGCCTCAAAACCACGATATTACGAGTGTAAATCTAGAACTTGCAACCAACTTTAGAACGTCCGAGCGTCAGGTATGATGAAAGCATAACAGAAAATTGTTAAACATAAAAGGCATATTTCCGAGTTGAAATCATAATGGAAGAACAAAAAATAATTGAACGATGGGGATTGTTTTACAACTTCCCGTGTCATGACATCCAAACGAAAAATGGACTTTTGTTTTTAGTCGCTAATTTTTGCTTAATATACATTTTTGGCATGGAAAACATTGGAAATGTAATAGACAACACTTTTGCCGACAGTTTTTTTAAATTTTATTTTCTAGTGTACTTCGGAAAAAAATGATGAAAGAGAATCATTACCTAAAGCCCGGAATGCTGGCGTCGCCTGTTGCGTTTGGAAATACAAGAGTGGGAACCATGCCTACACACTTCTTGGAGAGGGTACAAATGCCTGCTTCTTACTAAATTTTAAGGTAGAACTATTCTACGGCAGTTCATGAACAAAGTCTGCCTTTTTCTTTGCTCTACATTTTTATCAGCCAGGACTTTTGTCATACCTCCCCTCTTCGTAGTGCTAGATATGTGTTATGGGCAGCCCCTCAGCCTTATAATTGTTTCATAATCTTTTCAAATTTGCAGAATAGAAAAATAAACGCACTTTCAAACGACATAACATTCAATGTAGATGACATGACTGATGTCATTAACGGAAGAATAAGACTTCGTAAACTTCAGGAAGTTATTAAACTACTGGTAGATGATCTTTTTACACCTGTAAGATTTTTACGGTTCGTATTCGTACACGAAGACTTCGCATCATCAGGGGCACTGAGGTTGTAAAGATGTAAGGTGGATGCCATCCTGTACGATCTTCGTGTACGAATCATAATTGCTTTCACAATATTTTGATTTTTTATCCAATTTTTAAGGTTCTACATTTGAGCCGGGCGGTATTCGATTTGCATACTAATTCGAATGGTCAATTTGACATTCCACCAAGTGTGGAGAATGCAGATCTACAGTCCTTGCATCAATACTTCTTGTAAGTAAATTATTAGTTCATTAACTGGAGATTCAATTATTACTTACTAATAACCATCTGAACAGTCGCCGTTGTATGGAGAGTGGGAGGTATCTTGGTCAGTTGAGACGAGCACCTGACGGAAATTCAGGAGTAACATCGCGCACACCTGGTGGCTATAGTGGAATGTGTTTGAATCCTCACAGCGCATCGAAATCTCACTATGCTAAATGCATAGAAGATATTATAAGTAGATTCCTTACACCAGGAGGCTATGATGAAATGTTAGTGAAACCTACACACTTAGCAAATTCTCAATATTCTGGAGGCTTCGAAAGAATACCAGGAAGTTCCCCTACACCAACGTTAGGCTGGGGTGAAATGAAATCTTACCGACCATTCTTAACGAATCCGAAACCTTTAGGAGGCGCAGCAGAAACAGTAGGAAGATTTGCTAATGAAATTGACTTGCCAGAAGCAAAACGGCAATGTCGAAATAGTAAGGACTCTGACCAATTTCGACCACCCGAGGGATTAGAGTCAAGCTTTTCTGGAAGCCCAGGAAGAACAGCAGACATGTCGTTTTCACCAGGAAGCTATGATGGATTATTATCTCATCCTCCAGATTTAACGAATCCTACGCCCATCATAGACCCAGGCTATTCTGATTCGGGCCAATTTTGTTCGACCGAAGCGTCAGCGTCAAGCTCTTTTGTATGTGTACGAGGATCAGAAGAGTTTCCTTCACTCGGCCGTGACGGTAAAATGTTATCTTATCCAAACGACTTAACGAATCCGAAACCTTTAGGAGGCGCAACAGAAACAGTAGGAAGATTGACTAATGAAATTAACTTGCCAGAAGCAAAACGGCAACGTCGAAATAGTAAGGACTCTGACCAATTTCGACCACCCGAGGGATTAGAGTCAAGCTTTTCTGGAAGCCTAGGAAGAACAGCAGACATGTCGTTTTCACCAGGAAGCTATGATCGATTATTATCTCATCCTCCAGATTTAACGAATCCTACGCCCATCATAGACCCAGGCTATTCTGATTCGGGCCAATTTCGTTCGATCGAAGCGTCAGCGTCAAGCTCTTTTGTATGTGTACGAGGATCGGAAGAGTTTTCTTCACTCGGCCGTGACGGTAAAATGTTATCTTATCCAAACGACTTTACGAATCCTAAACCTTTAGGAGATGCAGCAGAAACAGTAGGAAGATTTACTTATGAACTGTACTTACCAGAAGCAAAATGGCAACCTTGAAATAGTAAAGATTCTGAACAACTTTGACTAACCGGAGGGTCAGGGTCCGTGTCAGGCTCTTGAGGTGAAGAATTTTTTGCATCAAATAAACTAAAAACTAAATTGAAAACAAATTGAGTTTCGTAACAAACTTTTGGTCATAAAATGAAGGGACAGTAAACCGATGAGAAGAGTGGGGAAAAATTCAGAGGAATTGATTGAACTCCAAAAGTGAAAATGACTTAATTCGAGCGGCGTAAGACTTATCTCTTCCCTCAACTGGTCAGATAAATTTCGTATCATTTACGAAGAAAGATTTGATTAAAAATGTTGAAACGTTGAAAGGGTTAAGGCGGTTACACATTAGCAATTACGTTCGTTCCGAAACATTTAATAGTAAATAATAGTTACTAATTAATCGCTAAAATAACGCTAGCATCCCGTTTACGTAACGAAAATATTAATTTACTCGTTGTCCCACCGAAAACTTGTCATTACATGTATATGTGCACCCCACGGAAATTATTCATTACATGTCATTCATCACTTGCTATCCATTACATGTAGCCCCCACCGGAAACTTCTCATTACATGTACATCTGCATTCTACATGTAATGACGCGTTTTCGGTTGGGACACCGAGTAAAACAGCATGCAGTGGGGAATGCTTAATAAGTCATCCATTCTGGATAATTTCGTCATACTCGCAAACTCATTCGTGTATTTTTGAGCAACTCGCTTTACAAACTGTTTTTTGGCTCTTGTAGTTGTATACCTCGCCTTCGGTTCGGGATACAAACTCTACGCTAGTCAAAAAACATTCTTTAAAGCTTTTTGCGAGGGGTGACGCACTTCTGCGGTTTATGGAATAAATGGGAATAAATGGAATGAATGGGAATAAGCGGGAATAAATGGGAATAAATGGAATAATGATAATTTTTCCAAATTCGTCAAAACCTCAAATAGACTTGATTTTGATGGCAACGCACACAACAAACCATACTAATGTGTCAAAAAGTGAAAAAATCCACTTTTGAAAACTTAAAAGAATTGTTGTTGAAAAATGGAATAAATAAATTTATTCCATTTATTCAAAAAAAAATTAAAATTTAATCTCAAGATGGTTTAAATGCTTTATAATTTGTGCAAACCTTTTTTTGAACTTATTTGTCTAACTTGTGATGTGTTTGGTTCAGATATTTCGCAAAAAGAACAAAAAAATTTTGGGAAAAAATGGAATAAATGAAGTGCGTCACCCCTCGGCTTTTTGCTTAAAAACACCCTCTTGAGTTTGGCTCATTTCACAAAATTAATCCCTCATGTAATAACTCATTTCCGCATCCCGCACTGTAATCTACTATTTGCACACATAAAATAAACCATAACAAACTCTGACAGAAGAATTGAAGAATTCGAAAAAATTTGAATTCTTCAATTTTCAAAATTTGTATGAAGAGAGAATCCGCAAAAAACCTCTTACAGAGGAGGTGTGACGCAAGTCTTTATGCCTGCTTACAAAAGCTGTGAAATCAGAAAAGTGTGACCCATTAATCATCTAAGGTAAAACTATTTTCTTCCAGTTACAAAAGTTCTGAAATCAGAGGGGGGTGACGCATTAAGCTTCGATTCGCAACAAAAATTTTTAAACAAAATTATGTTGAGTTCAAAAAATTGCGTCACAAATGCCAGACCCACCAGCGGAATAATTTTTCAACACTCAGTTTTTAGACGCAAAAATTTAAATTTACCCTAAAAGATGTAATAAGAAATAAAAGTCAAATTTTCGCAGCGTAAAAACTGAAAGTACAGAAAAATTGTATCGTCGTTGGGTCTGGCATGTGTGACGCAATTTTTTGAACTCAACATAATTTTGTTTAAAAATTTTTGTTGCGAATCGAAGCTTAATGCGTCACCCCCCTCTGATTTCAGAACTTTTGTAACTGGAAGAAAATAGTTTTACCTTAGTTGATTAATGCGTCACACTTTTCTGATTTCACAGCTTTTGTAAGCAGGCATAAAGAGTTGCGTCACACCTCCTCTGTAAGAGGTTTTTTTGCGGATATCAGTACTTTTGTAAGTTTGTAAACAACTTTCTAGCTGCCATAGTTCTAGAGGTATGAATCATCCCTCTGGAATCTGGAAGTGGCGTTATCCCGGGATTAGGCCACATTTTCCCAAAACCATGAAACACGTGTACGCTAAAACTTAATTCTCTACAACTTCGCCTTTGGAACAAACTTTCTAACTCTCATTGTTCTGGAGATTTGGGTCATCCTGCCTAATTATGGATGTGGCCATATACCAGGATTGGGCCATATTTCCCCAAAACCCTGAAACACGTGTTCGCTTAAATTTGATTCTCTCTAACTTCGCCTTTGAAACCAACTTTCTAAATCTCATAGTTCTGGAGATCTGGGTCATCCTGCCACAAATTGCCATAAAAAAGACGAAATTCTGGAAGTGACCATATACCAGGATTGGGCCATATTTTCCCAAAACCCTGAAACACGTGTTCGCTTAAATTCAATTCTCTATAACTTCACCTTTGGAACCAACTTTCTAACTCTCATAGTTCTGGAGATCTGGGTCATCCTGCCCAATTATGGATGTGGCCATATAACAGGATTGGGCCATATTTCCCCAAAACCCTGAAACACGTGTTCGCTTAAATTTAATTCTCTATAACTTCGCCTTTGGAACCAACTTTCTAACTCTCATAGTTCTGGAGATCTGGGTCATCCTGCCTAATTATGGAAGTGGAGATATACCAGGATTGGGCCATATTTCCCCAAGACCCTGAAACACGTGTTCGCTTAAATTTAATTCTCTATAACTTCGCCTTTGGAACCAATTTTCTAACTCTCATAGTTCTGGAGATTTGGTTCATCCTGCCCAATTATGGGAGTGGCCATATACCAGGATTGGGCCATATTTCCCCAAAACCCTGAAACACGTGTTCGCTTAAATTTAATTCTCTATAACTTCGCCTTTGGAACCGACTTTCTAACTCTAATAGTTCTGGAGATTTGGTTCATCCTGCCCAATTATTGGAGTGGCCATATACCAGGATTGGGTCATATTTCCCCAAAACCCTGAAACACGTGTTCGCTTAAATTTAATTCTCTACAACTTCGCCTTTGGAACCAACTTTCTAACTCTCATAGTTCTAGAGATTTGGTTTATCCTGCCTAAGTATGGAAGTGACCATATACCAGGATTGGGCCATATTTCCCCAAAACCCTGAAACACGTGTTCGCTTAAATTCAATTCTCTATAACTTCACTTTTGGAACCAACTTTCTAACTCTCATAGTTCTGGAGATCTGGGTCATCCTGCCCAATTATGGGAGTGGCCATATACCAGGATTTGGCCATATTTCCCCAAAACCCTGAAACACGTGTTCGCTTAAATTTAATTCTCTACAACTTCGCCTTTGGAACCAACTTTCTAACTCTCATAGTTCTAGAGATACGGAATACATTTCATGAAACTTTCAAAATCTTACAACGTCAAAAAAAAATTGCCACAAACAAAGAAAGAAAGATTTACCAAATTGACTAGTTAAAAATATTCGATTTGAGTCCATTTCCATACAAAATAGCAAAATTGTTTAATTCATATCTTCGGAACGACTGAACCGATTTTAATGAGTGAAAAGGCACTTCGGCCTAAAATTTTCCGTAGAATCCGGAAAAAATATTTTCCGGGGAGTACGTCGCTCGGGGGGGGGGGGGGGGGTGGTGGAAGTCAAAAAGTTCCTGTATATATGTTCCTTAGTCTACGAAAAAATTTCTTGTGAATTTTTTGGCGTGTAAGACTTGCGTCATGGGCGCATTGCTACCGCGCGCCCATGATAGACTCTATTCTCACTTTCGTTGTATTTTCTATTTTGCGTATTTTACTATGACAGTAGTTGCTATATGTGAAACCGCCTTTACGTGTGTAAATATTTGACTTATTGATCTTTGGTTGCGATCTCTACTTGTTTTAGGTCGCCTTCTTTTTGGCAGAGTTCTACTCAAGCGAATTCTGAAAGTTGTTCTAGACGGTAGAAAGCTAATTAATTTCTTCAACTGGCGGTTTCGGCGTCGTATGCAAGCTTTTTATCCTTATTTATATCCTTTTGGCATTTCAAAGGTAACGAATTTCCATACAAAAGGCAAAAAAAAAGGTTTTCAAAACTTTCAAAATACTTCAACTTACTCTGTATGTGATTATAATCATCATCATCATCATCATTTATTCACGGATCACGATATCGAGAATTAGTCAGCCGATCTTGTATGGATTAAGGCGCTGGTAAAGAATATTTGCAAATATCTTCTAAGCAATATTCAGCAGAGCGATTCCTCGTAAATTGCCACACTCCATTTTGTCACCTTTTTTGTATATGGGACAAAGTATGCTGGTCTTCCACTATTCCGGTAACTCCTCGACATTTCATATACGCGTGATGAGCTCGTGCATCTCCATACATAGCGCGTTACCGCCGTTCTTGAAAAGTTCGCCTGTCTGTCCCCGGGGCTTTGAAATTTCGGCGTTTGTTTAACCGTGTACAGTTGGTACAGAACTCGCTATAACAAAGAAACGTTGTACGGAGGAGATACAAAGTTTTCTATGAAACTGAAAACCTTGTACCAAGTTAGTAAAAAACTCGCTATAGCAAGTAAACGTCGTACTGAGCAGGTAGAAGGTTTTCTATGAAACTACCCAGCATTTTCATATATAAAATAGGAAATGATTGAGTCAACTATAAAGGTAGTATCAAACCTAGAACTTAAGTACTTACTGAAGAAATTTTGGAATTGTGCTACTCACTGTCTCATTGATTCTATTATTTACCCAAACAAAAAACTATTTATCTTACAAATCCGTGCGAATAAAACATTGAATTGAAATTAAAATCATGAAATCTATTTGCGTCTTTTGATATGTCACCCTAAATTTATTAACATTAAACCTTAATTCACGCATTCAAACGATTTCAGGTCAAACAGGTTGATCAGGTTCAGTTCAGGTTCGACCTGATATCATCAGGTCAGGTTCAGTTTGAGGAAATGTCGACCTGAACCTGACCTGAAAACTCCTGACCTGACCTGACCCACTCCGATCCTTATCTGGTAGACATTGCAGAGAAAGTAGGTTTTTAGACTCGTACGAAGTTATCGCCAGAGTCTATTAGAATTGTTCCAGTCAATTAAATTGTTTTATCTCCTATAGTGGCAAAGTAAGAAATAGCGCCTAGGCACTTTAAAAAGATTCCCATTCGATTGATACTGGGGCAGCTGTAAGTTGATCATTTGATGTGACATCGTTGTACCCAAGCATACCAATTCCCTATTCAATGGGCCTATTGAGGCAGTGGTTGTTAAAGAATGACGTGAGTGATAACTTAGTCAATGCTTATGTTGACCTCGCCCATCTATGCATGAAGCAAAATGTGTTCCAATTTCGCGGTTCCTTTTACCAACAAACGCAAGGTACCAGTATTGGCAACTCACTTTCCAGTTTCATCGCTGAGCTATTTATGAGTGATTTCGAGACATCAATGGCAAAAAATCCTAATTTTCCGAGAGTTTACCATAGATATGTTGACGACATCTTTGTAGTACTAAACAAAAGGAAATTTGACGTCGTGAAAAAAATGTTTGAAGACAAAATGGATTCCATTGAAAAAGACTCTGTTAAGTTCACTATTGAAAGACAATCGGACAATAAACTTCCGTTCTTGAACACAATGGTGGAAATTGTAGACAGTGTTTTGACGTTGGATGTGTATCGAAAACCTACTAGCACCCTAAGACTCATCACATCAGACTCCCACCATGACATAAAACATAAAATGGCCGCGTACCATTCCATGGCCCATTTTATGGTGAACCTCCCTTTGACAGATGCGAAAGTTGAGAGAGAGACGAAAACGATTATCGAAATAGGTAGAGTTAATGGATATAGTGAAAAAATGGTGACCAATATCATCCAAAAACATCAAAGGAAGAAACAATTGGAGAATTTATCCACGTTTTACAAGTCAATACGACCCGATGAACCGATGAGACGAGTGGGTTTCACGTATTATCCCAGAGCAACAGTTTCTTTAAAAAAGCTATACCATGAATATGATATCCAAGTCGTCCATAGAAACAATTTCACTTTGAGGAATGCTCTTGGATCACTTAAAGATGTTCCACCTGACATCCAAAAGTCAGGAATCTATCGCATCCAGTGTGGTACATGCGGTAGGTATTATTTCAGGATGACGATCCGTCAATTGTTTGTTCGTTTCAACGAGCATGTAAAATCTGCGAATTGGAAGCAAAAAACAGCTGTGGGAAAACACATTTTTGACACTAAACATTCAATTGATATTACGACTCTGAAATTAATCGAGGAAGTGAGACGCCCATGGAATATTGAATATAACGAAGCGATACACATTGCCAAAAATTCCCACATGAATTTGTTGAACATTGACAACGGTAATGTAATTTCCCCGCTTTTGAAATTATTCACTAAAAAGAGAACGATTGACGAGAATATCATTACCTTAGACGATACGTTGGACAGTAGTGTCGAAGATGATTTATTTTTTGACTGTGAGTAACCAAATACATTTTTGACGATGAGAGAGTAATTACCTGACATGAACCAATTACCCCTTATTGGGTTCCACCTATGGACGAGGTTGAATTTTGATATAAGTAGATGTGTTAATTAAACTTATTAATGTAGTGTCCATGTTAAATGTTCACACCAATTAGCGTCTTATTGTATCAGATTTTGATTGATTTTGTTTATGTATTTGAGAAATAATGTTATCGTTATAAGATGGTTTGCAATCACATATGTAAATGATTTAATGGTTTTTAGTCTGGACCATAATCTTTGAGAATGAAAACTTAGTTTTCGAAACCGGTCAGGTTCAAAATAAAAAATTTTGGCATAATTAAAAAACGGATTGTCTAGTCTTGTTATTTGTCTTATTTGTTGACAATTGTGCCGTGTTCTGTAAAGTCAATTTTATGTAATTGAATTAAAATAGGTCGTTTGAACAATTTTTCGAGTAAAAAACATCAATCATGCTTCAAAAATTTTATCAATTTTCAGAAAATTTTTTAGAAATTTTAAGCAAATTTGAGAAAACTTGAGAAAATTTTCTCAAATTTTCTCAAGTTTTCTCAAAGTTTTACAAATTTTCTCAAAAATAGGCCCTGTCCCATACATTTCCCGCATAGTCAGACACACTTTCTAGTTCATTCCACACATTTTCCGCTTCATTCCACACACTTCCAACTTCATTCCACACACTTACGTACATAAATAAAACATTAAAAATGCCGCAATTGTATCTTTTCTTTGCGTGTACGCTTCGTTACGGGCATCGAATACCGTAACTACCCAATTTATGAAGCTTGGGTGAACTCAGGGTCGATATATTTCTTAGATAAAAATTCCTAGCAATGTTTGCACCGGGGATCGAGCCCGGGTCATTTCGATGGTAATCCAGTGCGACAAACATCGTGATGTGCACATTAATATAATTACATCAGCGTACAATTCCTTTCATTTATTTTTATAGTTTTATTCAATATCCACATATTTCCCAGAATTCCATTGTTCGAACAATGGAATATTATTACCTGCGAATAAATCCACAAAAAAAATGATAAAGATTGTAACTACGAAACGGACGCGGAAACACGGACAAAATCGACCCTAATTCGACAAGATTATTATGTAAGCATTTGATAGTTAGACAGTTGCACGCCTGGAACATGACACGAACTACCACACTCCGCTCATATGCAATCAGACGCTCCCCTACCTAACTACCCAATCCCCTTTCATTAGTTGGTGTAAATATAACATTTTTGCAACAACCATGTTGATTGATACTCCAACTATGAAGGGGAAATAAATTTTTCAAGGTTGGCCCCGATATAGTAGCGCTAAACATGAGATTTCTCTGGGTGTGTCTCCACGAAATTTCCAAATATTTCTCTTCCGGATTCTGAATGAAAGTTGTGTACCTCAAAAATCTCATGCTACGGTCGACTGGATATTTCATGAGTTATATGACTAGGTTAAAGTTATGGGCGAAGGCCGAGAGAAAGTTAAGAGGTGGATTAAGATTTGGCTTAGGGAGAGGATATGCAGTGGAAAAAATTGACCAATGCAAGTATAGGTCAGAGGCCCCTTGTGAGGGCTCTAGTTCGGGCATAGCCCAAACAAATGATTTTTGTTATGTCGCGACCTCACTTCATCAAAGGGTTTCTCAAACTCTTGCATATTCAATTCAGTCTGAGGAAAAAATTGACACAATGAGAAGTCTGCATTTCGAAACATATTGACTGCTCGTACCGCCTCAAAACCACGATATTACGAGGGTAAATCTAGAACTTGCAACCAACTTTAGAACGTTCGAGCGTCAGGTATGATGAAAGCATAACAGAAAATTATTAAACATAAAAAAGATATTTCTGAGTTGAAATCATAATGGAAGACCATAAAATAATTGCAGAATGGGGATTCTTTTACAACACAGTGGTTAAAAACTACCGAACGAGAAATGGACTTTTGTTTTTCGTCGCTCATTGGTGCTTACGGAACATTGTTGACATGAAATGCGCTGGAAATGTTGTAAATGACAACACTTTTGCCGACGGTTCTTTTAAATTTTATTTTCTAGTTTATCAGGGATTCAGATAATGAAACAAAATATAGAGCCTGGAATGCTGACCACGACAGTTGCGCTGTGGAATACAGGCAGGAGAACCAGGTCTACACACTTTTTGGAGAGCTTATAAATGTCGGCTACTTACTAAATTTTAAGGTAGAACTATTCGACGGCTGTTCATGAACAAAGTCTGCCTTTTTCTTTGCTCTACATTTTTATCAACCAGGACTTTTGTCATATCTCCCCTCTTCGTAGTGCTAGATGTGTGTTATGGGCAGCCCCTCAGCTCTATAATTGTTTCATAATCTTTTCAAATTTGCAGAGTAGACAAATAAAGGCACTTTCAAACAACATAACACTCAATGTAGATGACATGACTGATGTCATTGACGGAAAAATATGTCTTCGTAAACCAGTGCAGGAAGTTACTAAGCTACTGGTAGACGAACTTTTTACACCTGTAAGATTTTTACTGTTCGTATTCGTACACGAAGACTTTGCAGCATCAGGGGCACTGAGGTAACGATGAAAGGGTGGATGCCAGCCTGTACGATCTTTGTGTACGAATCATAATTGCTTTCACAATATTTTGATTTTTCATCCAATTTTTAAGGTTCTATATTTGAGCCAGGCGGTATTTGATTTACATACTAATTCCAAAGGTAAATTGAAAATTCCACCAAGTCTGGAGAATGCAGATCTACAGTACTTGCGTCAACACTACTTGTAAGTAAATTATTCGTCAATTAACTGGAGATCCAATTCTTACTTCCTAATAACCATCTGAACAGTCGGGGTTGTATGGAGAGTGAGAGGTATCTTGGTCAGTTGAGACAAGCGCTTGTCGGCAATGGTGAAATGTCATTTAATCCTGAACAATTCGAAGGCACAACAAAAACATCAGGTACATTGACAGCTGCAATTGAATCGCCAGAAGATTCTGGCCGAGGGTCAGCGTCAGCGTCAAGCCTTTCTGTCAGTTCAGCAGTAATATCGCCCACACCTGGTGGCCATAGTGGAATGTATTTGAATGCTCACAGCTCATCGAATTCTCACAATTTTGAAGGCATAGAAGATGCAACGAGCAGATTCCTTACACCAGGAGGCTATGATGAAATGTTAGCGAATCCTACAGACTTAGCAAATTCTCAATATTCTGGAGGCCTCAACGGAAGCCTAGGAAATTGGACTACACCAGGAGGCTATGATGGAATGTTAGTGAATCCTACAGACTTAGAAAATTCTCAATATTTTGGAGGCTTCAACGGAAGCCTAGGAAATTGGACTACACCAGGAGGCTATAATGGAATGTTAGTGAATCCTACAGACTTAGCAAATTCTCAATATTCTGGAGGCTTCGAAAGAATACCAGGAAGTTCCCTTACACCAAAGTTAGACTCGGGTGAAATGATATCTCACCGTCCATACTTAACGAATCCGAAACCTTTAGGAGGCGCAGCAGAAACAGTAGGAAGATTTGCTAATGAAATTGACTTGCCAGAAGCAAAACGACAACGTCGAAATAGTAAGGACTCTGACCAATTTCGACCACCCGAGGGATTAGAGTCAAGCTTTTCTGGAAGCCTAGGAAGAACAGCAGACATGTCGTTTTCACCAGGAAGCTATGATGGATTATTATCTCATCCTCCAGATTTAACGAATCCTACGCCCATCATAGACCCAGGCTATTCTGATTCGGGCCAATTTCGTTCGGCCGAAGCGTCATCGTCGAGCTCTTTTGTATGTGTACGAGGATCGGAAGAGTTTCCTTCACTGGGCCGTGACGGTAAAATGTTATCTTATCCAAACGACTTAACGAATCCGAAACCTTTAGGAGGCGCAACAGAAACAGTAGAAAGATTTACTAATGAAATTGACTTGGCAGAAGCAAAACGGCAACCTTGAAATAGTAAAGATTCTGAAAAACTTTGACCAACCGGAGGGTGAGGGTCCGTGTCAGGCTTTTGAGGTGAAGAATTTTTTGCATCAAAATAAACTAATAACAAATTGAAAACAAATTGAGTTTCGTAACAAACTTTTGGTCATAAAATGAAGGGACAGTAAACCGATGAAGAGAATAAGGAAAAATTCAGAGGAATTGATTGAACTCCAAAAGTGAAAATGACTTAATTCGAGCGGCGGAAAAGTTATCTTTTCCTTCAACTGGTCAGATAAATTTCGTATCATTTACAAAGAAAGATTTGTTAAAAATGTTGAAACGTTGAAAGGGTTACGTGTGTAAATATTTGACTGATTGATCTTTGGTTGCGATCTCTACTTTTTTAGGTCGCCTTCTTTTCAGCAGAGTTCTACTCAAGCGAATTCTGAAAGTTGTTCTAGACGGTAGAAAGCTAATTAATTTCTTCAACTGGCGGTTTCGGCGTCGTATGCAAGCTTTTTATCCTTATTTATATCCTTTTGGCATTTCAAAGGTAACGAATTTCCATACAAAAGGCAAAAAAAAGGTTTTCCAAACTTTCAAAATCCTTCAACTTACTCTGTATGTGATTATAATCATCATCATCATCATCATTTATTCACGGATCACGATATCGAGAATTAGTCAGCCGATCTCGTATGGATTAAGGCGCTGGTAAAGAATATTTGCAAATATCTTCTAAGCAATATTCAGCAGAGCAATTCCTCGTAAATTGCCACACTCCATTTTGTCACCTTTTTTGTATATGGGACAAAGCATGCTGGTCTTCCACTCTTCCGGTAACTCCTCGACATTTCATATACGCGTGATGAGCTCGTGCATCTCCATACATAGGGCGTTACCGCCGTTCTTGAAAAGTTCGCCGGGTGGATTGTCTGTCCACGGGGCTTTGAAATTTCTGAGCCTCGAAATTTCAGCTTCCACTTCTTGCATCGTTGGTTCTCCTATGTATGGTTGCGATGTATGAAATGGCAATTCGTTGTTTTCTTCGTTTCGGTTGAGCGGTGTGTTCGGATTAAGCAGTTGTTTGAAGTACTCAGCCCACCATTACATTCCTTTCAAGTCCTTACACAGCAAAGATTGTTGACTGTAACCATTTTTGGATTCGTTGACCTTCCGATAGAAGTTCCGAGTTTCCTTCCTATTGCCAAACTTTTCAGTTTCAATCAAAACGTCCTATCCTGCAGCCGTTTTTTGTTTCGGAACAGTTTTCGAGCGAAATTTCTCTTCGAACGGTACTTGGCCTGGCCTGCTCGAGTGTATCGACTCAGAGTTTTTAGTTGAGCTGCAGTTTTGTTCTCCAGAGCTCGCTGGCATTCATCGTCGAACCAGTTATTTCTCTTATCTCCCGTTCTCGTTCCCAAAGTCTCTGGTGAGGCGTTCTCTACATTCCGCCTAATTTGATTCCACGCATCGTCTATGCTGTGCTGTTCACTGACCATTTCTTCAATTATTTTTGATGTCTTCGTTCTGCAGTTTTTCAACGTCCCACTTTTTCAATGTCTGTTGTCGGTTGTGTTGGACCGATATGCGAGACCTAACAACCACTTTAACCAAGTAGTGGTCAGAATCAACATTTGGTTCTCTACAGCTCCTGACATCCAATACATTTGAACAGTGGCGCCCATTTATCAACACGTGATCAATCTGGTTTTTAGTTTGTTCATCAGGTGATACCCATGTCGCTTTGTGAATGTTTTTATGTTTGGTGCTCCATCATATATCTCCACCAGTTTCTCGTAAAACAGCTCCTTCGCTTCGTTGTCTTTTTCCTCCGTGGGTGCGTAAGCGTTGATAAGAGTATAGTTCAAAAATTTTCCTCTTATCCGTAGCGAGCAGAATCACTCGTCACCAGGATTGAAACCAATCACCGCGTTTCTAGCTGTACCGAAAACCATGAAACCTGTTTCTTACTCTCTTGGACTGTCATTTTTCCTCTTACTGATCGCTACTGATCATGGTGTCCTTTCCAGGCCATCTCGTTTCTTGAACTGCTGTAATGTCAATTTTTGCCGCTCTTAGCGCACTTGTGAGAGATCTCAATCCTCCTGGCCGCAACAAAGATCTTACATTCCATGTTCCTAATTCGTTGTCCTTTTTTCGTTGCTTGAATCGTTGCCGTTTATCCTGTCCGATCCGAGGCTGTGTTGTTGAGTTCATAACCGGTATCTACTTTTTTCGCGGTGTTTGGAGGTTAACCTTTATGGTGATTCTACCTTTAGACGATGAGAAGATTGAAAAAGAGAAAAATAAAATAATTGGCATTGGTAGGGTCAATGGCTACCCGAGACAGATGATTGAAAAAATAACACTAGAGCACCAGAAGAAAAAAGAACTGTGGAACATGTCGACTTTTTATAGCAGCTCGAAACCTGAAGAACCCATGAAAAGGGTTGGTATAAAATATTTACCAAGAGTTACGAGGCTCCTTAAACCTTTGTACCAATCTCACAACATAGAAATTGTGCACCGCAGTGACTCATCACCCAAAAACGCGTTGGGTTCCACAAAAGACGTTCCACCCGACATCCACATGTCAGGAATTTACAGGATTCAGTGCGCCACATGCGGAAAATATTATTTTGGTATAACGTTGAGGAAATTATACATCAGATACAATGAACACGTAAAGTCAGACCATTGGAAGATAAAAACGGCTATTTGAAAGCACATATTTGACACAAAACATGAAGTAAATATTAACTCGCTAAAATTGGTTCAACGAGTGAGACGCCCATGGAATATCGAATTCCATGAAGCCATACACATAAAAAAGAATTCTCACATGAGTTTATTAAACGCAGACGAAGGAAATGTAAAATCTGTTCTCCTAAAATTATTCAAGACGAAAAGAACGATTCATGAACAAGTTATAGAGATTGACGATGAGGACACACCCACTTTGAGCGATCTCGACGAAACATTTTATGAGTGTGAATAAAAAACACAAAATTGATGTTAATGTGCGTAGGTGAGAGAATTTATTTAGACAATCAAATTAATGCTCTAAAATCAGCTGTAAGGGGCCGTTCATAAATTACGCAACGCTTAAGGGGGGGGGAGGTCGTTCCTAGCGTGACAGTGTAGGGGACTGTCACGCGAAATTTTTGAAAATGTTTACAATTAGTCGAAAGCTGTTTGACAATTGTCAGATTTACCGAGCTCTTCTAAGTGTTTCATTTTCCATCTGGACACAAAGGGCAAGCGCCAGAAAAACTTGTCCAAATGTGAAAGAGTGAATAGAAAGGTGTTTTATCAAAAAGTGTTCAACCTATTTCCATTACTAATGGTAAAATAATTTAAAATTTCCTCGCTTTGTTGAGAAGTCACACCCCGACTGAACCGTGTTAAAGTTTTATCTACAGTGCTCCCTCAAAAACAAGAGTATTTTGAATTGAAGGACTCAAACAGAGTTCAAAACACGTTTCAGTTGATTCCATTTAGCTCCTTCCGCTTGTATCTATACGAGATTTTCTAATATTTTTTACCCGTAGGGCTGATTTAAAAAAAAAAATCGAATTTTTTCAGGCTGCAAAGTCTTTACTATTTGAGAAACTTGGAAAAAAATTTTCTACAATTTTTCGAAGGGGACCTGACCCTCAAAAAATCCATCAGATTGGCTTAAGATTTTCTTCCTAGACAGCCACTATCAATACCTTTCCAACGTCACACCACTCGAGAAATTTGGCAAAAAATTGAAGTTGCGGCAGTCATTGCGGTCTCACTCAAATGACTGCCTTAAATTCACTTTTTCGCCAAATTTCTCGAATGGGGTGTCGTTGGAAAGGTAATGATAGCGGCTGTCCAGGAAAAATATCTTAAGCCGATCTGATTGATTTTGTGATAGTTGGGGCCTGAAAACGCTTAGAAATGGCCAAAAAAGCACATTCTGCGATTTCGCTATCTTAAGATCCCTTTCGAAAAATTCCAAAAAAATTTGTTTTCCAAGTTTCTCAAACAGTAGAAGGATCTGATTAGAATCAAATGAAACCTGTCCTGATCTCTATTTGAGTTTTTCTTTTCGAAATACGCTTGCTTTTTGGGGGAGCACATAACGTTAACGACGCTATTTTTTCATTTTTAGCTTTCGTGTTAGCATTTTGTGTAGTTTTTGCGATTTTAGAAATTTTTCAAATAATTTTCACGTTACGTCACAAATCGGGGGGAGGGGGAAGGGGGTTAGAGCTTGCGTGACACCGGCGTGACAGGGGGCAGGGGGGAGTCGAAAAAAGCCAAATTTTGTGTTACGTAATATATGAACGGCCCCTAAATGCTTTTGTTGTTTGTATCAGATGCATTTGTTTATGAACAAGAATATGTATGGAGAAATGATTAGAGTGATAAGGATTCATTATGTTAAGTTTCAGTCATATTAGAACCTCTGATTGTGATGGCATTACCTGTCGAAACCGGTCGGGTATAAAATAAATTTATAGACAAATTTTATTGACTCAACATCCTTGTGATTTATATCAAATTTGTCGTGTTCCGTCCCATATTTCGCTGTGATGTTGCAATTTGTTTTTCGACATAGCGAACGTGAAAGATTATTTTGTTAGCACTTGATAGTTAGAAAATTGCACGTCAGGCGCTACCCTATCTAACTACACAATCCCCTATCATTAGTTGGTGTAAATATAACGTTTTTGCAACAACCATGTTTACCATGATCTAATGATTGCTGTAAACATGTTACGGAAATTTTTCATGGTTGCCCCCGATATAGTTGCGCTAAACATGAGATTTCTCTGGGTCTCTACGAAATTTCCAAAAAGTTCTAAATGAAAGTTGTGTACCTCAAAAATCTCATGCTACGGTCGACTGGATATTTCGTGAGTTATATGAATAGGTCAAAGTTATGGGCGGGGCCCGAGAGAAAGTTAAGAGGTGGACTAAGATTTGGCTTAGGAAGAGGATATGAAGTGGAAAAAATTGACCAATGCAAGTATAGGTCAGAGACCTCTTGTGAGGGCTCCAGTTCGGGCATAGCCCAAACGAATGCTTTTTGTTATGTCGCGACCTCACTTCATCAAAGGGTTTCTCAAACTCTGGCATATTCAATTGACATACAATTAGAAGTCTGCACTTCGAAACATATTGACTGCTCGTACCGCCTCAAAACCACGATATTACGAGTGTCAATCTAGAACTTGCAACCAACTTTAGAACGTCCGAGCGTCAGGTATCATGAAAGCATAACAGAAAATTATTAAACATAAAAAAGATATTTCCGAGTTGAAATCATAATGGACGACCCAAAAATGATTGAAGAATGGAGAAAGTTTTACAGCCACACGTGTAATTACATCCAAACGAAAAATGAACTTTTGTTTTTAGTCGCTCATTTTTGCTTAATATACATTGTTGACAAGAAACACACCGGAAATGTTGTAAATGACAACACTTTTTGACTACTTGACAATTTTTTTTAAATTTTATTTTCTAGTGTACCTCTGAATCAGATGATGAAAGAGAATCACTACCTCAAGTCTGGGACCATGACGACTCCCGTCTCGTTTTGAGATACAAGAGTGGGAACCATGTCTACACACTTCTTGGAGAGGTTGCAAATGCCTACTACTTACTAAATTTTAAGGTAGAACTATTCGACGGCTGTTCATGAACAAAGTCTGCCTCTTTCTTTGCTCAACATTTTTATCAACCTGGACTTTTGTCATATCTCCCCTCTTCGTAGTGTGTTATGGGCAGCTCCTCAGACCAATAATTGTTTCATAATCTTTTCAAATTTGCAGAATGGACAAATAAAGGCACTTTCAAACAACTTGATACTCAATTTAGATGACATGACTGATGTCATTGACGGAAGAATAAGACTTCGTAAACCAGTGCAGGAAGTTTTTAAACTACTGCAAGATGAACTTTTTAAATCTGTAAGATTTTTACGGTTCGTATTCGTACACGAAGACTTCGCATCATCAGGGGCACTGAGGTTGTAAAGATATAAGGGTGGATGTACGATCTTTGTGTACGAATCATAATTGCTTTCACAATATGTTGACTTCTTATCCAATTTTTAAGGTTGTACATTTGAGCCAGGCGGTATTCGATTTACATACTAATTCCAATGGTCAATTGGACATTCCACCAAGTCTGGAGAATGCAGATCTACAGTACTTGCATCAACATTACTTGTAAGCAAATTATTCGTCAATTAACTGGAGATCCAATTCTTACTTCCTAATAACCATCTGAACAGTCGCCATTGTATGGAGAGTGAGAGGTATCTTGGTCAGTTGAGACGAGTAGTTGACATTAATACAGGAGTAATATCGCACACACCTGGTGGCTATAGTGGAATGTATTTGAATCCTCACAGCTCATCGAATTCTCACTATTTTGGAGGCACAGAAGATGAAACGAGAAGATTCCTTACACCAGGAGGCTATAATGGAATGTTAGTGAATCCTACAGACTTAGCAAATTCTCAATATTTTGGAGGCTCCGAAAGAATACCAGGAAGTTCGCCTATACCAGGAGGCTATAATGGAATGTTAGTGAATCCTAACCACATAACAAATTCTCAATATTTTGGAGGCTCCGAAAGAACACCAGGAAGTTTGCCTACACCAGGGGGCTACAATAGAATGTTAGTGAACTCTACACACTTAGCAAATTCTCAATATTTTGGAGGCTCCGAAAGAATACCAGGAAGTTCGCCTACACCAGTAGGCTATAATATAATGTTAGTGAATCCTAACCACATAACAAATTCTCAATATTTTGGAGGCTCCGAAAGAATACCAGGAAGTTCGCCTACACCAGGAGGCTATAATGGAATGTTAGTGAATCCTACACACTTAGCAAATTCTCAATATTCTGAAGGCATCTACACAATACTAGGAAATTGGACTACACCAGGAGGCTATAACGGAATGTTAGTTTATCCTAACCACATGACAAATTCTCAATATTTTGGAAGTTCCGAAAGAATACCAGGAAGTTCGCCTTCACCAGGAGGCTATAATGGAATGTTAGTGAATCCTACACACTTAGCACATTCTCATTATTTTGGAGGCTCCGAAAGAATACCAGGAAGTTCGCCTACACCAGGAGGCTATAATGGAATGTTAGTGAATCCTACACACTTAGCAAATTCTCAATATTCTGAAGGCATCTACACAATACTAGGAAATTGGACTACACCAGGAGGCTATAACGGAATGTTAGTTTATCCTAACCACATGACAAATTCTCAATATTTTGGAAGTTCCGAAAGAATACCAGGAAGTTCGCCTTCACCAGGAGGCTATAATGGAATGTTAGTGAATCCTACACACTTAGCACATTCTCATTATTTTGGAGGCTCCGAAAGAATACCAGGAAGTTCGCCTACACCAGGAGGCTATAATATAATGTTAGTGAATCCTAACCACATAACAAATTCTCAATATTTTGGAGGCTCCGAAAGAATACCAGGAAGTTCGCCTTTACCAGGAGGCTATAATGGGATGTTAGTGAATCCTACATACTTAGCAAATTCTCAATATTTTGGAGGCTCCGAAAGAATACCAGGAAGTTCGCCTACACCAGGAGGCTATAATGGAATGTTAGTGAATCCTAACCACATAACAAATTCTCAATACTCTGGAGGCTTCGAAAGAATACCAGGAAGTTCCCCTACACCAGCGTTAGGCTGGGGTGAAACGATATCTTACCGACCATTCTTAACGAATCCGAAACCTTTAGGAGGCGCAACAGAAACAGCAGGAAGATTTACTAATGAAATTGACTTGCCAGAAGGAAATGGGCAATGTGGAAATAGTAAGGACTCTGACCAATTTCGACCACCCGAGGGATTAGAGTCAAGCTTTTCTGGGAGCTTAGGAAGAACAGCGGACATGTCGTTTTCACCAGGAAGCTATGATGG